>OX377619.1:76171284-76834040 GCA_947397865.1 Polietes domitor | reverse complement strand
AGTACATTGGATCTCGATATCATTTTGCATAGATTGACATATTTCAACTAAGAATACCTATTTGAAAAGTGATCTATATAGACCCAATTTTTAATTAGCGCCCTTACAAATGGGCCACATTTTTTTATTACGTCTCTAGGACCCACATTTAACATCGGAAGTTTTTCAAATTTTGCAGATTATATTATATTTCAACTAAGAATACATCCTATGAAAGTCAAATATATGGGTCGATATTATAGTATAACCGCCATACAAATTGGGCCCCCATTCTACTCTTTTAGATCTCTAGAACCCACATCGTGCATTGGATCTCGATATAATTTTGCATAGCATGTCATATTTCAACTAAGAATACCTATTTTGAAAGTGATCTATATGGGCCCACTTTTTAATGTAGCGCCCTTACAAATGGGCCCCATTTTTAGTATTACCTCTAGGACCCAGAACTTACATCGGAAGTTTATCAAATTTGCATTTTGTATTATATTTCAATTAAGAATACGTACTATGCAAGTCAAATATATGTGTCCATACTTCGGAATAACCCAAATGGGGCAAATAAAAATGTATTTTTTAATTACTTTGACTTTGAAAGGTAGAATAGCACCCTTCAAAGTCAAAGTAATCGGTTGTACAAATTAAAAATTTTTAATTAGAGTTTTATATGACTAATATAATATTATTTATATTATTTCCCTTAATTTGCGTAGAATATTACGATCTTAATATACTTTGTTTTGTTCGACTCGACGAGTGAAACCTTTTTAATGTCCCAACTGAAACCATTATAGATTATCATAGAAGGGTATTGCACAATCCGTTAGCATCACATTTATTGTGAGAACCCATTAACTTAAGATATGCTAGACCATAACCGTTCGTATTTCAGTGATTAATTATAATTTCCAGTTGAAAGCCAGAACAACATTTAAGCAGTTATAAATAACAAGCAGCAGCAGTTCTTTCGTTTTTGAAAGTAACTGTGCTGGACTCATGAAATCTCGACGAAGCATAAATAAAGTACACTAAACGATCATTACCCCAAAAAGTTGTTTGCATCAATTTGCAAAAGGCTGATTACAGCTGTGTAAAATAAAATGGCAGAGTGTGATATTTCAAAATGTTTTTATAATCAATTTAAACAAAGAAAATATTTATGTTTTTGCCACACTCTTTGTAGTACCTCCAACACATTTGTTCATATCATAAGTAACAAGTAAAAAGGCGGTCGGGCCGAATCTTATATACCCTCCACCACGGAGTGTATTCCACAGTTTTATCGGTAGATTAGAAGCTGTCGACATTGCATAGAAGTGCACCTCCATATTAGGAAAATTGTGATTCTTCATTATTTTAATATTAATAGTCCTCTATTATCTTAAATAGTCAGAAATCTTAAAAAATGTGTCCTAAATATATTCAGGCAGAAACAATTTCCCTCAAGCCCGATTTTCCCCATTTAGTACCTCCCACACATTTGTCCATATCATAAGTACCAAGTAAAAAGGCGTTAAGTTCGAACGGGCTGAATCTTATATAACCTTCACCACGGAGTGTATTCCACAGTATTAGCTGTAGATTAGAGGCTATCGACATTACAAAGAAGTACACTACCATTTTAGGAAAATTGTGATTCTTCATTTTTAAAATATTAATAGTCCTCTACTATATATAAATATTAATATAATTATTATCAGATATCTTAAAAAATGTGTCCTAAATATATTCAGGCAGAAACAATTTTCCTCGAGACCGATTTTCCCCATGTGTAATTTCCTGATTCCATTTACAGCTTAAATGTCTGTACCATTTTGATAGTAAAAGTTGTAATTTTGAAGATCCAATATGTTTCAGGGTGGAATGTACACACCTAATTTCATGATTCTAGCTGCAACACTTTGATTGTAGCAATTATTCATTATTATAGCTGGAGTCGTTTGGTCGGCACCATTTTCATCCACATTCGCCCCATTTCAAAGTACAAATTTCGAAAAAAATCCTTATTATTTCGCTTCTTCATAGTCAGATGAAAGTAGACACCGAATTTCATGATTTCAACGTCAGCGGTTTGGTAGGTACCATTTTTATCTTTCTATTCCAATTGTATCCCTTAAAAGTACGAATTTATAAAAATCCCCCTATTTCACGTATCTACGCAATTAGAGGGATGTACATTCCAAATTTCATGTTTCTAGCTGTTATCGTATCATTGGTACCATTTTTATTATTTAGTCCCATTTCACCCGCTAAAACGGGTATTTACTTTTTGGTGCTTTTAAGTTACAATAGGAATGTACGCAACATATTTCAAGTGCACATAAAGAAGAAATTTAAAAAAATACTTAAATATTCTAAATAATAGGGAGTACTTTCAGTCCTTGTTAGGGAAAAAAAATTTCCCTCTGGGCCTATTTTGTCCACTTTCAATCCCAATCGATCTGCAACCATAAGACAAATTTAGGAAAATTTTGAACCTCCTACCTCATTTCGTTCGGCCGCTATCGTGTTTTCAACAGACAGGCGGACATGGCCAGATCGGCTTAGAATTTTACCACGACACAGAATATATATACTTTATGGAGTCTCCAATGAACATTTTAAGGTGTTACAAACGGAATGACAAAGTGAATATACATATCTCCTTAGGTGGAGGGTATAAAAATATTTCATATATAACTTCAATATAAACTAAAAGTTAATCGTGTTTTTACAATTGTTTTATAAATCTGACTGCTGAAAATAATAATACGGTCCTAAGTGAAATAAATAGCCCTAAAATTTCTATACGGATGCTCTGAGAGTGAAGGCATATAACACCGTGCAAAAGTACATGATCTTTTCTCATTTTTACAGGACTTTAAACTTCCAAAGGAATAATTTATTTTCATACTTTCGCGAGACATGCACATGCGACATGGGTATCAAATGAAAGAGAGGAATGTCTGTTAAAAATAATAAAAATTTCATGCCACTACATTTATTAGTTTAGCATTAACAATAATTTCGAACTAAATAAATAGGGGGAACCTTGAAATTGTCGGTAATGCTAAACTAATAAACTAAACTAATAGATATTTCAAGTATTTTTAACAGATAATATTCTTCTTTTTAATTATTTTAATTAACTATTAAAAAATCTATATCATTTGGAAATTAAAAGTCCTGTTAAAAGGAGAAAGTATTACCAATGAAAACAAGTAAGGAAAGGCTAAAGTCGGGCGGGGCCGACTCTATGATACACTCCATTTTCTATCCGAATACAATTTAATTCGATGAAAAAGTGAAAATGGGAAGGATTTTTGTATCCTTTAAATGTATGTGTTTGACAAAAAATGTTAAATCGGAAAGGACATTTGTATGGGGGTATATTAAAATCTGGAACGAAATAGGTGTTTATAGTTGGATTATAAGATTTTGTGCCAAATTTAAAGAAAATCGGGTACAATATGTGGTTTCTAGAGCGGAAAATGACAAATCGGGAGCGACATTTGTATGGGGGCTAGTGCCGGTGCTAAATCGACTCAAAAAGTGATTCTAAGTCGATCAAGTTCTAAGTACTTAACAATGGGTCTATCTCGCTTCCTTTTGGGTGTTACAAACAAATTCACAAAGCCATAATACTCTCGTGGAGTGTATAAATAGAGTACTCAGTTTTTCTACATACGATCTCTAATTTCGCAAGTAAAGGGTGGTTACATTTTAAGGACCGATGAGCAGTGGTTCAGAATCAAAATCCATCGGCCAAAATTCAATAACTTTCCTTCTAGTAGACATTTTTGAGTTCTGTAAAAAATCAAAATTAGACAAGGACCCAAGGAATATTATATATATATCGGATATATTTTAGAAATCGGCCCAAAGTTGACTAATTTTTTTACGATTTTAAAGAAAATTTAAATTTTTATTTTTTTGTGTTTATATTTTTTAACATATTTTATTTATTCATAATGCGTATTTGTTCATAATGCGAAGAAAAAATTTTTTTAGTACAGATTTTCACATTTTTCAGATTTCGAAAATTGAAAAAACGTAATTTATTTTTTTTTGATTTTGTCGAACTCTTTCTCTTACTTATTTTAAGAGATTTTGCTCTCAGATCTTTTTTATTTGAAATTGTGGTTTCTTAGCTTTATTACGACAACAAAACTATGTTTGTGTCAAATATAGTTCGTTTGTAATATATATTAAAAAAAATCCTTTTTGAACAAATGTCTGACTTTGGACCAACACAGCTTTTTTCCTCCAAAAGCCTTTAACGAAATGTATACATATTTGGAAAGGTCGAAGGGTTCCCGGTTTTGATAGGGTAACTTTTGCCCCCACGAAATTGCACCCATGGAATATAGGATACATTTAGTGCAAAAAGTAAGATTTTTTTTGTTCCAAAACGCAATTTAGTCATTTTCGTCTCATTAAATTCTGAAAAGTAGGTACAAAGATAAAAATGTGAGTAAATTTCCTTTATCCTCATGCTAAATTTTATAACAATCAGAGTTATTTGCCGGATTTATGCCCAAAAAGCCACCCTTTATATTGTCTTCCTAAGGTCCAATAAAATAAATGTAAAATTGCTTACGATATGTCCACTGCTGTACCAGTACCAGTAAGAAAACAAACAAAAATTTACTTATTTCAATATTCACATCTCGTGTCTCGTTTCTGTTTTTGGCTGCAATATTTTACATGAAAATAAGGGGCAACTACCAGTAATACTCTGTACTCTGTGCACATAGCGCATACTAAGAATATTGGTCTCTTGCATTTTCTTATTTTCGTTCGTTTCCGTTTCCTCTTTTTCACAAATCATGGACATGCTATGTTTCGTTAAGTGTTTATTGAATAATAATTAGCGCTCCCAAAGTGGTAACATCGCAGAAGACCGAAATACGTTACCAGCGAAAAAACTCTCAACAATAGACAGAGTATTTACATAAAGTGATTTTTTTTAAATGGCTAGAGAAAGAGAAGCCGCAAAAGTAGATGACATTTAATACCTGTTACATAGCCCAACGTGGGATGGTGCATAGGAAAGAGTTTCTTTGAAATGATACCGCTTCAAAGGCTTATTATGGGAATGGCAAAATACTATTTTGCTGCTGCTTGAGGAAGACCACTTGTGGTTCAAAAACATAGGAAAGAGTTTCTTTGAAATGATACAACTTGAAAGGCTTATTATGGGAATGGCGAAATACTAATTCGCTGCTGCTTGAAAATGAACATTTGCGGTACAAAAATGATGTGATTTGTTCTATCATGGGGAAGATACTTTAAACAAGTAACAAGGCGTCAACTTTGACAGCGCCGAGTATTATATACCCTCCACCATGGAGTGAATCCAATAGTATTACTGGCAGATTGGAGGACCTTCATTCTGCGTAGAAGTACAGTGCCATGATATGAAAATTATGATATTTTTATGTAAATTTAAATAAATTTTAAAATTGTTGACGACCATGCTTTCCAAAATAATACTTCAAGTGTAAAATATATGTAAATAAGTACCCAGCAAAAAATTGGAAGTACTTCCATAAGAAGCACATTTTAATCGCTTCTCAAAAGCGATTCACAAATGAATTTTTCGTATGGGGTTACAGAGGTAAGGCGTCCGCTTTGCACCCAGAAGGTCTCGGGTTCGAATCGTGCCTCGGGAAAAAACTTTTTGTTTTTATACACTCCACGAGAGTATTATGTCTTTGAGCTTCTTTTTATAACAACCAAAAGGAAGCGAGATAGACCCATTGTTAATTATACCGATCGACTTAGAATTACTTTTTGAGTCGATTCTATTGTTGTAATCAAAGTACAGGTCGCAATTATAGTTCGATCGTAAAAAAAATCCTTTTTAATTTAAAGGAAATCGGTTCAGATTTAGATATATGCTCCATACAGATGTCGCTCCCTATTTGACTTTTTCCGCTCTAGAAACAACATTTTTTGCTCCATTTGCTTCAAATTTGGCACGATATCTTATAATTGAATTAGCTGTGGTGAATTTCGGTTCAGATTTATAAAGAGTGATTTTTTTGAGGTTAGGATTTTCATGCATTAGTATTTGACAGATCACGTGGGATTTCAGACATGGTGTCAAAGTGAAAGATGCTCAGTATGCTTTGACATTTCATCATGAATCGTCTTACAAACGAACAACGCTTGCAAATTATTGAATTTTATTATCAAAATGCGTGCTCTGTTAAGAAAGTTCATTGCGCGCTTCCATTTTATGGTCAGTTTAATCGACCCACTGAAGCGGCTATTCGGGCTATTGTGACTAAATTTCGCACCAAATTTACATTGTTGGACATTAAACCACCAACACGCTTACGTAGAGTGCGAACTGAAGAAAATATCGCAGCTGTATCGGCCAGTGTTAATTATGACCACCAATTTTCGATTCGTCGCCGTTCGCACCAATTGGGTCTCTGTTACTCAAAAACGTGGAAATGCCAAAATTGGACTAAGCGGATGGACCACCTAAGACGCAGCCGCGGTCAACATTTAAATGAAATTATCTTCAAAAAGTAAATGTCATGGACCAATCTAACGTTTCAAATAAAGAACCGATGAGATTTTGCAAATTTTATGCGTTTTTAAAAAAAAAAAAGTTATCAAGCTCTTAAAAAATCACCCTTTATATAGCTCCCTCCCATACAAATTTCTTTCTCCATTTAACTTCTTGCACTGTAGAGATCACATATTTTAACCAATATTCTTTAAATTTGGCACAGTACCTTATAATTTAACTGGAAACATCTGTAGTAAAAGTTAGTCAGATCGGTCCAGATTTAGATATAACTCCCATACACAATTTGCTCCCAATTTGACTTTTTCCGCTCTAGACACCGCATATTTTATCAGAATTTTTTCAAATTTGGCAAAACGTCTTATATTTAAACTAGGAACACCTGTGGTGAAAATAGGTTAAAACGGTTCAGATTTAGATATAGCTCCCATTCAAATTTCGCTCACGATTTGACTTTTTTGCTCTAGATACAGCATTTTTAACAGATCTTCTTCAAATTTGGCAAATTATCTTATGTATCCACTAGAAACACTCATGGTGAAAATGGGTCAGATCGGTTCAGTTTTATATATAGCTCCCATACAAATTTCGCTCCTGGCTTGACTTTTTCCGCCCCAGAAACCGCGGAAATTTTCACCGAATTTCTTCTGGAAGAACCTATTGTGTAAGTGGGTCACATCATTCCATGTTTGAATATAGCCCCGATACAAACATTATAAGCCTATTATTAGGAAACATACAAAAATTCTTCCCGTTTTCACTTTTTTACCGAATTGAATTGCATTCGGATAGAAAGTGTAGTATTAATTTTAATGTTAATGCTAAATATAATGTTAATTTTAACAATTTAAAAATTTTTTGCTTAAAATATACAAATTTATTGCTTTATTAATGTACTTCAAATATTTTATTTTTATTAATACACACATACTAAATCATAAAATCAGTAAGTAGTATTAATTTGCGTTATATATTAATTCATACTAAATAAGTATTTCCTGCCAGTTCTAACGAACAAAATGGTTTTATTCAGCACTCACAACAGAGGATAGCTGAGATAGTTTGAGTGCCGTAGTAGCAACCACAAGGTTCGCTGTTCTACCCCCGGTAGCGGTGGATTAAAAAAGAAATGGAAACTAGTGAAAAAGTGGTTCCTTAGCATAACTTTAAAATAACTGTTAAGTCTTCCAAAATAAAGGACATCCCTCCTATAATAACTCCATGTTAAATTCATTGGTGAAGATCCCAATTTTCACTACTTCCGAATCACAAGATGAACATCTTTTTCACTTCTTTGGCTGCTCTCTTGTTGCTGGCTAATTAAGTTGCAGTCGGCTGAACCGGCTTATATATACCCTCACTCTCAGAGAACATATATACGAAAGTTATAAGAAGTTAAATTTTACTTAGGGTAGGGTAATTTGTGTTAAATGTACTAGAAGGTTCGTGGGACATGGTCCCAACTTCCACATTTTTATAACAATTGTAAAAACATGCAACAGTATAGAAGTTATGAAGGATTTAATTTTACCTAGGATATTGACAATTGTGTGGGAGGTGATTATCAAATTGCAAATGATTTTGACTGCCCGTATGGATGTTATATCGGTTTTATTTTAAACAAAGCTTACGACACTTTGTGTGGGAGGTACCAGAAGGGGTGTGGTAATATCGTCCATATACCAAGTGAATACAACTTCGAAAAAAAAAACAATGTCAACTAGTAAATTCCACAGTATTCCGATTATCCGTAGCTTTAATTTTAGGTAGGTTAGGGTAATTTGTATGGGAGGTACTAGAATGAGAGTGGGGAACCCTGCCATATTTGTATACCGTCCGCCTCCAGGATGGGGCTATACTAACTTTGTCATTCCGTTTGTAACACCTTGAAATATCGACCTGAGACCCTATAAAGTATATATATTCTTGATCGTCATAAAATTCTAAGACGATCTAGCCATGTCCTTCCGTCCGTCTGTCACGCTAGCATCTAAACGAAAGGAACTAGAACGTCCAAATTTTCCGTAAATGCGTGTTATAGTCGTAGTTCGGTTGGAATTGAAACTGGGCGAAATCGGCCCAAAGCGAAAAATTTTTCCCTCACAAGGACTAAAAATACCCATAATAAACCCTAATATTTTAGAGTATTTAGGCATATTTTTTTAACATGTCTGCTTGTACTTGCTTGATATTGGGTATGGGCATTCTCCCTATAACAGAAACATGCACCATAAAGCGATTTTTGTATTCGTAGGGGTGCAGAAGTAAAAAAATAGTACCAACTAAACGACTTCATCCCTCAAATTTCGTAGACATGCAAAATAAAGAGATTTTAGAATGTCGTGCTCTTAATAGATCATGGATACATTCCTCTGACTGCATTGACACGCAAAATGAAAAGATTTTCCCAAATTCTTACTTTTACGGAAAAAAATTGGTTGAATCATGAAGTTGGGTTATTTTGCACTATGTACGTGAGATAATGGATTTTCAAAATGTGTACTTTTAAAATTAAATTAGAATGGAGCACCCACTATCAACCAATATTTATGGTATTTAAGCTTTTTTGAAAATATTAAATATAAGAATATTTATTTTTTGAATTGACTTGAAGTATTATTTCGATATATTTATATAGTGTAATCGTATTGGTAGCCTTGCCTTGTAAGCGTGGTTTGAAATAATAAAAATATTATTTCAATGCGGAAAGATTTGTAAATAAAATTTCTTGATTCTAGTCGCAGCCACTTGATTGGTACCATTTTTATCCCTTTTTTCCCCGTTTTCCACCTAAATGTACTGATCTCGAAAAGTTTCTATATGTTACACGTATATGCAGGTATATACCGAATTTTATGATTCTAGCTGCAGCCATTTGATCGGTGGTACCAATTTTATCCCTTTTGTTTCACTCTAAAAGTACGAATATCAAAGAATTACTTTATTTTTCGAGTCTAGCCAGCCAGAACGATTTACACACTGATTTTTATTATTCTAACTGCAACGGTTGTATACCCTTTCTAACCGTTTTCCGCTAAAAGTACAATTTCGAAAATTTCGAATAAGTCTTACAGTCGGAGGAACGTACACACCGAATGTTCTTATTTAGCAGAATTCATTTGTTTGATACCAATTTGATCCCTTTTTCCACATTTCTCCTTTAAAATCCCTTTATGTTACGTCTATATGCGATTAGAGTGATGCATACACTGAAGTTAACATTATTTGCTGTTGTCGTTTCATTGGTACAGTTGTTATCCCTTATCACCCCCTTAATGTACGGATCACATTGAACTTACCAAGTAAATACAAAGCAAAGATTTTCTAAAAAATGTGCTTATATAGGGTGGGTACTGATTATTTTTTCAAATTTCTGGTTTTATTGGGAAAGGTTAAATTTTGTCATTTAATAATGGAACACAATATCATTCATATGACTCTTCTCACATTACCTGCGGCAATTTTGCTTTTCAACATAGCCAACGAGATGAGAGAGAGGTCTTTATGCAAAATTATTCTCAAAGAAGTGCGAGAAATGTTCATTTCCTGAGAACGATGACGAGTTGATCGATGTTCTTGCACATTGTCTGCCACAGCAGCAATGCTTTCGATTGAACGCACTGGACGACGATACATTTTCATGAATTCACTTCACAAATTGAAGCACAAACAGACGGAGGGACGGACATGACGAGATCGTCTTGGAATTTGATGATTATCTAGGGTCTCAGTTCGATATTTCAAGGTATTACAAAAGGAATTGCCAGACTTAGTATAACCACATCCTATGGAGATGGGGAGACAATATCGAAAATCAAAACGATAAGTGGTATCGACCAAACAAGCGGCTGTTGTTGTAATCATGAAATTTAGTTTGTATACTAGACTGACTAGTTAACTTTTGGGAATGCCAGTGATTAAAACAGATCGACAGGGAAGAAGCTTTCCCTAACAACGACTGCAATTTGGCTCGACTGAACTCAAGGCTCCTTTTAGTAGTTTAATGAAATGAATGAAATTGGAAAATGATAAAATGTTGAAATTTTCGAAAAGTTAAAATTTTTATAGAAATTATTGCAGTACCCGCTGCTTCGCACGCGAAAAAGCCAGATATTTGTTATTATCCGTCTCTGTTTTAAGATAGTATTTATTTGATTTTCTTTTCTAAAATAGTAAATTGGAAACATAGCACTCATATACAGTCAAAGGAATGTGCTTGTCGATGTGCACTGTGTTAGCTGAACTCCTTTCGTATATATATTTTTTATCATTTTCTATCCAGTTTTTAACAAAAAATTACAACCGCAGAGCCTTTTATTCGAAAAATAATACATTTTTATGGCGCTTCTACATGGTCAGAGGAATTAACATACTAAATTTCATGATTCTAGCTGTAATCCTAATGTTGGTACCATTTGTATCCTTTTTGGTGCCGCTCTCTTCTTAAAAGTACAAATTTCGAAAAATCCATTTATGTTGCAAGTCTACGTTGTCAGAGGAATTTACGCACCAAATTTCACGACTATAGCTGCAACACTTAAATTAGTACCATTAGTATTCATTTCTGTTCCTCGTAACCTTTAATAGAACAAATTTTGAAAAATCCTATTTTAATGCGCTTATACATGGTCAGCGGAATTTACATACTAAACTTCACGATTATTGCTATAATAATTTAGTTCGTACTATTTTTATCCCATTTGTCCCGCTCACCTCTTATAAGTACAAATTTCGACAAAATCCAATTTTACTGCGCTTCTACATGGTCAAAAACTTCAAGATTCATGCTGCAATACTTTATTTAGTACCATTTTTATCCCTTTTTGTCCCGCGCAAACCTTAAAAGTACAAAATACAATGATATTCCGCTTCTATGTGGTGAGAGGAATTTACATACCAAATTTCACGATTCTTGCTATAATAATTTAGTTCGTACTATTTTTATACCTTTTTGTCCCTCTCACCTCTTATAACTATAAATTTCGAAAAATCCAATTTTACTGCGTGTCTACATGGTCAGAAGAACATACAAATCAAATTTCAAGATTCTAGCTGCAATACTTCAGTTGATACCATTTTTATCCCTTTTGGTCTCGCGCAACCCTTAAAAGTACAAAATGCATTTATATTGC
Source organism: Polietes domitor (assembly GCA_947397865.1). Lineage (NCBI taxonomy): Eukaryota > Metazoa > Arthropoda > Insecta > Diptera > Muscidae > Polietes > Polietes domitor. The sequence goes on along the minus strand of OX377619.1, from coordinate 76,822,385 downwards.
TCTTCTATGTGGTGAGAGGAATTTATACGCCAAACTTCGCGACTATAGCTGCAATACTTAAATTAGTACCATTTTTATCCCTTTTTGTTCCTCGCACCCATTAAAAGTACAAATTTTGAAAAATCTAATTTTAACGCGCTTCCACATGGTCAGAGGAATTTACATACCAAATTTCACGATTCTAGCTACATTACTTTAGTTGGTACCATTTTTATCCCTTTTTGTCCTTATAAGTACAAATTTTGAAAAATGAATTTATATTGCTAGTCTACGTTGTCAGAGAAATGTAAATACCGACTTTCACGATTCTAGCTGCAATTCTTAAATTGGTCTCTTTCCTACCTTAAAAGCACAAATTTCGAAAAATCCCTATTTGTAGCTCTTCTGCATGGTCGGTGCAAGGACCACACCGAATTACACGTTTCTAGCTACTGCCGTTTAGTCAGGACGAAGGTTCGATGTTTATCCCTTTTTGGGCCATTTTACCCCCTAAAAGTACGAATTTCGTAAAAACTTAGTCGACGTCTACGTCATATTTGGGAACTACCCTGAAAATTTCATGACCCTAGCTTCAGTCGTTTGGTCTGGGGGCTGGTCAATGATAAGTCAGTCAGTCAGTCAGTAACGCAACTCTTTTATATATATAGATATATATAATTTTTTATTTTCGCTGCGAAGCCACTAGAAAAGACTTTTGACATGGTCGAAATCATGATCGTGGTAGTCTGCAGCCAAGTAATAAATGTCACCATGCCATTTGTAAATAAATTTGCATGCTATTAAATATAGATGCAAAATGGTCTTGAGCCAGGACAATATCCCAGTTCAAATCGGAAATTGAGAATTTCAAAAGTGGTCACAGATATGACTTTCAACAATAATGCAAATTCAAAGATGGCCTGAGTAAATAGTATCTTTTCCATTTAACATCCGAATTTGATGTGGCGACGCAAGATTTGATTATTCCTAATTCAAAACATGATCGTTTGATAAGTGAAGTAAATATTAAGAAAATTTAACTTTTTATGGTGTATAAACTTCAATGTGTATAGACATTTTAAATTATCAGTGAAAAATTACTCCAAACTAAAAAACATTAAATTTTATGTGTTATTCGTTGTTGTGTTGCTCAGACATTGAATATTTACATTTATTTAATCATTAAAAATATGCGAAAACTCATTAGTGTTTATATTTCATATTTTTAGCCAACGCAAGTTACACTGCAACTTTTTTTGCACCTTGACATGGTTTTAACTCCCTGTTTAAGTTCCTTCACCTATGGATTAGTTCTAAAAACTTTTGAAATTTTTGTTTGAAATACTCTGAACTCAAAATAAGTTGCAGCACTCTATCCACGTGTAACAAGTTATGCGGTTATTTTGTACACACTCTCACAGTTGTGTAGGAGTTATCTTAGGTGTACATAATTCTTGTGAACCAAAAGGGTGTCCCAACATTTAACCGAGTGGTAGAGCGGTTTTGGTGATTTTTTTGTAAAAATAGTAAGCACATACAAATAGTATAGCTAAAAAATATTGTAATCCTGGGAAAATTTTAATTAATTTTATTCTTACGAATCCTGTGCAAGTTTGGTTTGTATTAACGTGCGTATTTGTAGAAAAGATGGACGTTAAAGTTTACGGAGAAATGGGTGGTATCATTTCATGAAAATTTTTGCATACACAACAAAAAGAGAGCACCCAAAGAAGTCAAGAAGATATTCATTTTGTGATTCGGAAGTAGTGAAAATTGGGATCTTCACCAATGAATTTAACTTGGAGTTGTCATAGGAGGGATGTCCTTTATTTTGAAAGACTTAAAAGTTATTTTAAAGTGTTGCTAAGGAACCACTTTTTCACTAGCTTCCATTTCTGTTTTAATCCACCGCTACCGGGGGTAGAACAGCGAACCTTGTGGTTGCTACTACGGCACTCTAACCATCTCAGCTACCCTCTGTCGTGAGTGCTGAATAACTAAAGCAAATCCTATTGTCAGTTCTAACGAACAAAAGTTAGAACTGACAATAGGAAACTTAAAAAAAGTTGTATTTAGTATGAATTAATATAGAACGCAAATTAATATTAAATTAACATTATATAAATGAACACTACTTAATTTTCCTGATATTATGTAGTATTAAAAATTAATAAAAAAATATTTGAAGTTTATTAATAAAGCAATAAATTTTGTATTTTTAGGCAAATCGTTAAAATTATACAAAATTAAATATTGTTTATTTATAAAAGTAATAAAAAAAGTTTTTTCCCGAGCCAAGATTTGAACCTGAGACCTTCTAGGTGCAAAGCGGATACCTTACCTCTGTGACCCCATACTAAATTCGTTCGTTCCCGTTCCCGTTCCCGTTCCCGTTCCCGTTCCCGTTCACTTGTGAACATATTAAGGACTATTTTGGAAGTTCTTAAAAAGCGAAAACTGAAGTTGTTTAAATTTGGCGGTTATTGGCGATATCTGACAATAGATTTGGCGATAGAGGTACAAAATAATCTGACAACCCTGCATGTACATTGAGTACAAGAATAGATGGACGGACAGACAGGCGGACATTGCTAAATCGACTCAGAAACTGATTCTAAAACCATCTGTATAATAAACGACGGGTCCTTCTCGTTTCCTCTTGGGTGTCACAAACAAATGCACAAAGCCATAATACCCTAGTCAGGGATATAAAAACACCATCTTAAAAAAAATCAAATTTTCATGTAAATTTTTGAGGAGAATATGTTGTAAATTGATAGAACTATATTATGGAAATGATGCAGAAAACTGCAACATAGTATTACCTAGCGAGTTCTTATAATGTATTAGTATATTGACGCCCTAAGAAGAGCGTAACAAAAAATTTTTCCGAAATAGCATTTTTTATATATTCCGAGTTTTTCCATCATTTCCTATCGGAATATCTGTCAAGGAAAAAAGCGTTAAATTCGACCGGGCCGAAAATTATAAAGGGGGGTTAAATTGTAAGGGCCGATGTTGAATGTGAACCACACATAATCGTCAACTTTTTTCTGTATTTCATTTGACATTTCTCAATTTCAGATTAACTCAATTTGAACCATGGTAAGATACACAATCGAGCAACGCGTTAAAGTTATTCAGGCTTATTATGAAAATGGGCGTTCAAATCAAAATGCATATCGTGCACTTCGTGATTTTTTCGGTCAATTTAACCGTCCATTTTCACCTCAGTGGATTCGTTAATAAGCAGAATTGCCGCATTTGGGCGAATGATAACCCATCAGCGATTGTCGAAAAATCAATGCACCCACAAAGAGTGACTGTTTGGTGCGGTTTATGGGCTGGCGGCATCATCGAGCCGTATTGTTTCCAAAATGAGGCCGGTCAGGCAGTTATTGTGAATAGTCTTCGCTATCGTGAGATGATAACGAACGTTTTATGGCCCGAATTAGAAGTTATGGATGTGGACGATATGTGGTTCACGTGATTTCACACCGTTGGTCTTCTTTCTTTGGGGTTATTTGAAAGAAGAGGTGTACGTCGATAAGCCAGCAACAATTCAAGAGCTAAAGGATGAGATAATTCGGCACATTAACGGCATAAAACCTCAAACCTCGCCGAGGTCGCGGCGGCCATTTGGCCGATATTTATTATTTTAATTGAATTCCATAATTGAATATTATCAAAATAAAAAGAAATGCCAAAATTCCCCTAAATAATTTGTATTGTATTCAAAATCAACATCGACCTATAAAATTTAACCACCCTTTATTTCAACTAGAAAACCTATGCTAAAAATGGGTCAAATCGGTTCTGATCTATATATATGTAGCTTCCATTCAAAGTTTGAATTAAAATTTTCTTACAAATACAGATAGAAATATTAAATTTGTACTATATTCTCTTCTTAAAGCTGTATCGCATATGCCCGGGTGTAGGGTATCATATAGTCGGTCACGCCCGACTTTAGCCTTACTTGTTCTTATTTGAAGTACATTCTTGTAGCCCGGCATTAAATTTGCACCATCTTAAGACTGTCCAACTATTGGGTGATTTTCCATCAAGTGTTGTTCTGCACAGCACATGTCCTCTTCCACCTTCAATGAGAAAGATTGAAGATATTGTACAAGATGAGAGTTGTACAATATCTTTATCTTTAAAACCCCTAATATTGGCATTGACAAATTAAACAAATTCTAGCTGAAATGTGTGGATGGGCTAAAATAATAATAAATATAAAATAATAATAATAAATAATAATAGTGTATTTAGACCACCCCAGCCACCCCTTCCTACGCCTATGGTTTACACAGTCATGTACACGCTGAACTTTATGATTTCTGCAGCCATTTTGTTGGCACCAATTTTATCCCCTTTTGGCCCTAAAAGTTCGAGTATCGAAAGATGGCATTATATTTCAAATCTATCGTCATCGAGTATCGAAAGATGACATTCTATTTCAAATCTACTCAACCTGAGCGAAATACATCATTATTGTAGCTGCAGCTGTTTATACACTCCACGAGAGTATTATGTCTTTGTGCATTTGTTTGTAACACCCAAAAGGAAGAGAGATAGACCCATTGTTAATTATACCGATCGACTTAGAATCACTTTTTGAATCGATTTAGCGATGTCCGTCCGTCTGTCTGTCTGTCTGTCTGTCTGTCTGTCTGTCTGTCTGTCTGTCTGTCTGTCTGTCTGTCTGTCTGTCTGTCTGTCTGTCTGTCTGTCTGTCTGTCTGTCTGTCTGTCCGTCCATCTATTCTTGTAATCACGATACAGGTCGCAATTGTACACAGACCCAAATGAAACTTTGCACAACTAAGTTTTTCGGGATAAGAACGAACGCTATTTAATTTGAAGAAAATCGGTTCAGATTTAGATATAGCCCCCATACGAATTTCACTCCCGATTTGACTCTTTTCACTCTAGATACCACATATTTTAACAGATTTTCTTCAAAATTGGCAAAACATCTTATAGTTCAACTAGAAACATCTGTGGCAAAAATGGGTCAGATCGGTTCAGATTTATATATAGCTCCCATACAAATTTCGCTCCCGATTTGATTTTTTCCGCTCTAGAAACCACATATTGTATCAGATTGTCTTCAAATTTGGCAAACTATCTTATATTTCAACTAGAAACGCCCATTTTGAAAATGGGTCAAATCGGTTCAGATTTATATATAGCTCCCATACAAATTTCGCTCCCGATTTGATTTTTTCCGCTCTAGAAACCACATATTGTATCAGATTGTCTTCAAATTTGGCAAACTATCTTATATTTCAACTAGAAACGCCCATTTTGAAAATGGGTCAAATCGGTTCAGATTTATATATAGCTCCCATACTAATTTCGCTCCCGATTTGATTTTTTCCGCTCTAGAAACCACATATTGTATCAGATTGTCTTCAAATTTGGCAAACTATCTTATATTTCAACTAGAAACGCCCATGATGAAAATGGGTCAAATCGGTTCAGATTTATATATAGATCCCATACAAATTTCGCTCCCAATTTGACTTTTTCCGCTCTAGATACCACATATTTTAACAGACTTTCATCAAAATTGGCAAAACATCTTATAGTTCAACTAGAAACAACTGTGGTAAAAATGGGCCAGATCGGTTCAGATTTATATATAGCTGCCACACAAATTTCTCTCCCGATTTCACTTTTTCCACTCTATAAACCACATATTTTAACAGACTTCTTTCAAATCTTTCAAAATATCTTACATTTCAACTAGAAACACCCATGGTGAAAATGGGTCAGATCGGTTCAGATTTACATATAGATCCAATACAAATTTCGCTCCCGGATAGACTTTTTCCGCCCCAGAAACCACAAATTTTCTCCGAATTTCTTTGAAGTGACCACAAAACGTTATATTTGAACTGGAAGAACTTATTTTGAAAGTTAGTCACTTTATTCCATGTTTGGATATAGCCCCGATACAAATATTCTTTTCGATTTGACAAATTGGACCAGGTCATATTAGCCTATGATAAGGAAACATACAAAAATTCTTCCCGTTTTCACTTTTTACCGAGTTGAATTGTATTCGGATAGAAAGTGGAGTGTATCGTATAGTCGGCCCCGCCCGACTTTAGCCTTTCCTTACTGGTTTTTTTATCCCTTTTCTCACCGTTTCCCCATAAAAGTAAAAATTTTGCACTTCCTTACATTCATAGGAATGTACATACCGATTTTCATTATTCAAGTCAATTTGTCGGTACAATTTTTCTATATTTAGCCCCTTAAAATCACTTTAGTTTCATTGTTCTGGCTGCAGTCGTTTTGTTGGGACCATTTTTATCCCTCTGCTTTTATTTTACACCCTTAAAAGTGCAAATTTGACAAAAAACGTTTATTTTACGGGTCTAGTCAATTAGAGGGATGTACACTAGAGCGTACCAGGTTACAAGTAAAAAAAAAAAAAGTTCGCCGTACACCTTCGAATATGAAGTATTATTGAAAGGTAGTTTCAAAAAAATTTTTTTTATTTTTTTATGCCGAACGTAGGGGTCGCGCTTTTACATTTTTCTATATAACTTCTGCATTTATAAACGGATTTTAAAGTGTGATACATCGATGTTTTTGTCCGATTTTTTTGTCTTTGAAGTCATTGAGCTCAAACATGATTCATGATTTTATGCGAGCTTTAATTTTCGATTATTAGAGTGGTACATTAGGGTAGTAGCAACTGAGAAATGATGGGTAAGTACCAGAAGGGGGTGCTTGAGCTCAATGACTTCAAAGACAAAAAAATCGGCCTCGTCGAGACAAAAACATCGATGTATCACACTTTAAAATCCGTTTATAAATACAAGTTATATAGAAAAATGTAAAAGCGCGACCCCTACGTTCGGCATAAAAAAATAAAAATTTTTTTTTTGAAACTACCTTTCAATAATACTTCATATTCGAAGGTGTACGGCGAACTTTTTTTTTGAGGTACGCCCTAATGTACACACCATTTTTTTTCTTTTTCTCGCATGCGGATGGACGGACATCGTTTTATAGGGTCTCAGGTCGATATATCAGGCTGCTACAAAAGTAATGAAAAACTTCGAATAACCCCATCCTGAGGGGAGTATACAAAATACGATTTCCAAAAAACAAGTAAAAATGTTAGTTTAAAGGAATTAATAAATATGAATCTGAAACTAATTCCATCCTGAAAATTTCAGTGGTTAAAGTTCTCAAAATTTTGAATAACATATAATATTTTGAATTGCGAACATATAGACATCGATAAATCGATTTAGCTTGTAATTCCAGAAGCTGATCTGTCTAGTCTGATAATTTCTTAGTGTTACTAACATATATTATACTCTATTCCACCACGTTGTGGTGTGGGATATAATTATGATTATTCGTCTTTCCAAAATGTCCAATTTCCTTCAAATAACCATCATCATCGTGAATCACAAAAAAGTATTTAATTTTGTGCTCTTTCCATGATAGACTTGACACCATCCATCTTAGCGAAAGTTTAGAGAGCATAAAGTGGCTGTATCAAACCGTCAACGTTTATACGTTTGCATATGGTTATTCTCACGGGTGGAATTCCTAATGATTCTGTAAAAATTATGTGTGTGTGTGTGTGAAAATACAAACAATGACAAACAAACTTTAGAAACTAACTCTTCCACCATTCATTATTAAGTGATGAAGTCAAAGTAACTTTTTCCTAAAAGAGCATCATTAAAAGTGGCTCATAAATGTATGATTAGAGTGATAAATTCAACACACGTAAGATTAAGTGAGCGCCCCTGTAGTCGAGTTGCTCGACTATCAGCGTGGGAGTGTGAGTACGATTCCCAACAGAGGCTCTGGTCTGTCGCTGCAATAACTATCTACCATGGTCTTAGTCACCCCGGCTCAATCCCTGGACCCAAAATTAGAATATTAATTTAGTTTGCATTGTAATTCATAATAAATAAAATAAACTCTGAAGCCGTAAACTTTACATCATATGTGGATTATTAAAAATAAATTGGTTTTTATATTTCTTTCCAAAGTACAATCAACATACTACTTCCATTACGAAGAAACCCCGTGTGTCACAGGTTTAACAGAATTTTCTCGCTAGAAAAACCACTTCACCAGGCTTTTGCAAGTTTTTTTCATTTGCGTAGCTTTTCATTCCCTCCTCATATTTTCATACAGAGGTATTTTGAGTATGTTCTTATTCATTCCTAGTTCATTTTTATATGCTTATAAGTAGTATATAAATCAAGTTGTTTATATGCATTGTTGATGTGGGCGTTTACCATTATTTTTTTTTTAATATCTAGAACAATATCTTTGTTGTTGGCTGGGCAGCCATTCATTACTTTTTATACACTCCACGAGAGTATTATGTGTTTGTGCATTTGTTTGTAACGCCCAAAAGGAAACGAGATAGACCCATTGTTAATTATACCGATCGTCTTAGAATCACTTTCTGAGTCGTTTTATCAATGTCCGTCTGTCTGTCTGTCTGTCCGTCCGTCCGTCCGTCCGTCCATCTATTCTTGTAATCACGATACAGGTCGCAATTGTAGACAGAACCAAATGAAACTTTGCACAACGATGTTTTTCGGGATAAGGACGAACGCTATTTAATTTGAAGAAAATCGGTTCAGATTTAGATATAGCCTCCATACGAATTTCACTCCCGATTTGACTCTTTTCACTCTAGATACCACATATTACAACAGATTTTCTTTAAAAATGGCAAAACATCTTATATTGTAACTAGAAACACCCGTGGTAAAAATGTGTTAGATCGGTTCAGATTTATATATAGCTCCCAAACAAATTTCTCTCCCAATTTGACTTTTTCCGCTCTAGAGACCACATAATGCATCAGATTGTGTCCAGATTTGGTAAAACATCTTATATTTCCACTAGAAACACCCATGGTGAATATCGGTCAGATCGGTTCAGATTTATATATAGCTCCCATACAAATTTCGCTCCCGATTTGACTTTTTCCGCTCTAGAAACCACATATTGTATCAGATTGTCTTCAGATTTGGTAAAACATCTTATATTCCCACTAGAAACTCCCATGGTGAATATCGGACAGATCGGTTTAGATTTATATATAGCTCACATACAAATTTCGCTCCCGATTTGACTTTTTCCGCTCTAGAAACCACATATTGTATCAGATTGTCTTCAGATTTGGCAAAACATCTTATATTTAAACTAAGAACATCTATGGTGAAAATAGGTCAAATCGGTTCAGATTTAGATATAGCCCCCATACAAATGTCGTTCCCGATTTGACATTTTCCTCTGCAGAAACCACATACTGTACTCGATTTTCTTTAAATTTGGCACAACATCTTATAATCTTACTAGAAACACCTATGCAGAAATTGGGTAAGGTCGGTTCAGATTTAGATATAGCCCCCATATAAATGTCGCTCCCGATTTGACTTTTTCCGCTTTAAATGCCACATATTCTAATCGATTTTCTTTAAATTTCGCACAACATCTTACAATCTAACTAGAAACACCTGTGGCTAAAGCGGGCTAGATCGGTTCAAATTTAGATATAGGCCCCATACAAATGTCGCTCCCGATTTGAATTTTGCGCTCTAAAAACCATATATTGTACCCGATTTTCTTTAAATTTGGGACAACATCTTATAATCCAACTAGAAACACTATGTAGAAATTGGGTAAGATCGGTTCAGATTTAGATATAGCCCCCATACAAATGTCGCTCCCGATTTGACTTTGCCGCTTTAAAAGCCACATATTGTGCTCGATTTTCTTTAAATTTCGCACAACTTCTTATAATCTAACTAAACAAAACTATGGTGAAAGTGGGTAAGATCGGTTCAGATTTAAATATAGCCCAAATTCAAATGTTGCTCCCATAAGTTTAACCGATTTTGGCAAACTATACATTTTATAATTCACCTATTTCGTTCCAGGTTTCAATATATCCTCATTCAAATGTCCTTTCCGATATAAAATTTTTTGTCAAACACATACATTTACAGGATACAAAAAACCTTCCCGTTTTCACTTTTTCACCGAATTGAATTGTATTCGGATTGAAAGTGGAGTGTATCATAGAGTCGGCCCCGCCCGACTTTAGCCTTTCCTTACTGGTTTCTATATATATTTATTTACTTTCTAAGTTTTATAATATTACTTTTATAATATTAGTTTTAAAATAGTTTTAATTTTTGTTATGTACTTTTGTATTTTTGAATTGTTGTATTTAGTGAGTAATATAAATAATTGGCATTATTGGCTTTTGTATTGTGATGTTGAAATAAATGAAACGAATATAAAAACCGTGTACCAGTTTTTATACCCTCCACATCCAGGATGGAGGTTTACTAACTTTGTCATTCCGTTTGTAACACCTTGATATATATCGACCTGAGACCCTATAAAGTATATATATTGTTGATCGTCATAAAATTCTAAGGCGATCGTGCCATGTCCGTCTGCTGAATTGAGCATAACACGTTATACTTGAACTGGAAGAACTTATTGTGAAAGTTAGTCACTTCATTTCATGTTTGGATATAGCCCCGATACAAATATTCTTCTCGATTTGACAAATTGGACCAGGTTATATTAGCCTATGATTAGGAAGCATACAAAAATCCTTCCCGTTTTCACTTTTTTACCGCATTGAATTGTAATCGTATAGAAAGTGGAGTGTATCATATAGTCGACCCCTTCCGACTTACCTTTTCCTTATTTGTTTTACTTGTTTTGGTTTGGCTATATTTAAAAAACAAAGAAAATCGACAGCCTCTGAGGAATGAAAACCATGGTGGAGGGCATTTAAAGTTCGGCCTGCCCGAACTTAACGCCCTTTTCACTTGTTTAAATTAAAATATCGGTTTTTTGTCTGCGAGAAATGTCATCACATTCAGTCAAGCTGTTTAGGAGCACCACGATTATTTCCCTCTTTCCATATCCCCTAGAGAGTGCTGTAGGTCATCTCTCAGTTAACTGTAATTGCACCGGAGTGAGAAAACTTGATGAAACCTTCATATCAGTTTGTTGTTGTTTAAGATTCGTTTCATACCTAGACCAATTAGCTTAGTCTGCTCACGCACTTAATCCGATGGCTTCAATAAATATTCAAATCTATTTAAGGAACATTCCAAAAACCATTATAGCCGTAGTCACTAAAAATCGATTTGTCGTCACAAGTATCGGCTAATTCCTTGGAGCTTTGTTTGTGCTTTGTTGTTGTCAATTTTGTGGAGTGGAGTGGGGATATTCGCTGAAATTCAAATTCGATGAAAATTTTACGGCTTTTTTTGGCAGCCGTATCATGAAATTTCTCCCCGGGGAGCCTTTGTACAACAGCCATTAACGAGCTTTAAACATGGCTGTAATGGTTTCGCTACCATTCGAACCTTATCATTCGTAATCCGAGCAATTTTTATTGCAAAAGCCAACAACGAACGTTGTTGCTTATTTACGATACGTTACGATTTTGGCGTAAACAATGGCGTAAATTATTTGTCGCAGAGCGAGTGATTTCAATAATTTATGAGTGCATTTCACGTCTGCCAACTGTTACGCATAACTAATTTCGGGGATTTTCGATTTTATGTTTGTGAAATTAGGTTTCTTGCCGGCCGGGCAAAAAAGTAACTCTCAATGATTTATAACGCTTATGGCGACGGGTCGCTGTTGCTTCTGTAGCCCAAAATAAACATGGAAAATTAACTAATGATGGTGGGAAAGGGTTTGTCAATAACAGAGGGTTTGTTCAGCGGTGAAGGAAGGCTAGGTACCCGAACAACAAGTGTGAAATGCGTACATTGGAAGTTGTTGGCTTTGTTTTGTAGAACTGCCACTTTTATCAGAAAAGTGAAGAGTATCAGACCAAATCTCTGTAAAATTGTAAATTTTTACGAGTGCCAGTGATTGTGGATAGTACGAAAAAACGCACCCAGAAGTCAGATTTAAAAACCATTTGATGCCATTAATCATCACAAGTGTCCTGTGCACAGTGGTCCCAAAACAATTGATTTATGTCATAAAGTCGAAACATATAGATACAGTCTTGTAAGTTGCGCACATAAAAAATAACAATTAAAAACGGCCTTAAGTATTAACGAACTTTATATACCCTCCACCTCCAAGATGGAGGTATACTAAGTTTGTCATTCCGTTTGTAACACCTTGAAATATCCACCTGATACCCTATAAAGTATATATATTATTGATCGCCATAAATGTTGAGACTATCTGGCCATATCCATCCGTCCGTTCGCCTGTTGAAATCACGCTATCATCTAAACGCAAGGAACTGTAAAAGTCGATCAGCCTTTTTAGTGTTAAGCGCTTAAAGGCTAAAGTTGGTCGAGCCGAAATTTGTACTTTTAGGGGGTAAAATGGAAAAAGGAGATAAAAATTGTACCAACCAAATGGCGTAGAATATATTCCTCTGAATGCGTAGACACACACAAAAAAAAAAGATTTTTCCAAATTCGTACTTTCAAGGAATATAAGGCAACAGAGGGTTGAAATTGGTACCATCTAAAAGGTTATAGCTACAATAATGAAATTCGGTGTGTACATCCCTCTAATTGCGTAGACATGTAAAATAAAGAGATTTTCGAAAATCGTACTTTTAAGAGGGTAAAATGGGATAAGGGTATACAAATGGTACCAACTAAATCATGTAATTCGATGTATACATTCCTTTGATTCCATAGATACGCAAAATAAACGATTTTTAAAAATTCGTATTTTTTTATACCCTACACCACTTCGTGGACTAGGGTATTATAAGTTAGTTTTCCGCCAAATGTTTTAACGTCAAGAAATAATCGAGCTAGACCCACTTTTAAGTATAAGGATCGGCTTAGAATCACCAGCTGGATTTTTAAATTTTTTTAAAGTCATCTGCCTGTCCGTCCGTCTGCTGTCCATCTAAACTTGTTCGTACTCTACAGGTCGCAATTGTTGTCCGATTGTTATGAAATTTAGCAAAAGTTACTTTTTTGGGCCAAGGACCATTGGCAGATTTTGATATAGCTTACGCACAAATATCCCTATAATTTACACCATTACTGCTCTAGAACACACATTTTATATGGGATCATGACCAATTTTTCAGGATCGTGTTATATGTGAACTAGAAAGGGAAAGAGGACCACATGGGTCCAAATTTTGATATAACCTCTATACAAATGTAGCTCCGATGTTGAATATCACTGCACTAAAATGCACATTTTAGATCGGATCTTAATCAAATTTCCCACATAATGTTGTATTTATACTACTACTATTTATAAACGGGTATTTTGAAAACCAGTTATAAAGGCCAATGTTTTGGTATAGCCCCCATACAAATGGGGGCTCAGTTTACACTATTATCGCTCTAGAACCCACATCTTACATTGGATCTTGATAAAATTTTGCAGATCATGTTATATTTCAATAATGAATACCTACTTCGAAGTTATCTATAAAGGGCCACATTTTTGTGTAGCGCCCTTGCAAATAGACACCATTTTAATTTTTACCCCTCCAGGACCCACATTTTACATAGGAAGTTTTTTCAGATTTTGCAGATTATATTATATTTCAACTATGAAAGTCAAATATATGTGTCCATACTTTGGTATAACTCAAATGAATCTTTCATTCTACTCTTTACAGCTCTAGAAACTACATCTTACATCGGATCAACTAGGAATACGGATCAACTAGGAATACCTACCGTAAATGAGAAATATATAGGCCCATGGTTTGGACCAAGTCCCAAGTGTTGTTATAGGCCCCTTTCAAATGTCGGCCGGATCCATCCTATTACCACTGTATAATTTGTCATTGGATCTTGGTCAATTTTTACAGATCATGTTTTATTTACTTTACTCCAAATATCTGCCCGATAATTGGATCAATTACCATATTTTTAATCATATTCGTAAAATATGACTAAATATGAATTACTGTATAATTTATTTGAATTACGTAAAATTGCTTCCATGAAACACCTGGGTTTAGTAATAAAAGCGAGGTATACGCAGAGAGTGGTGTAGGGTATTATATAGTCGCCCCTCCCACCCGACTTTAGCCTTTCCTTACTTGTTTACTTTTTCAGATGGAATCATGATCATTAGGTTATCGTGCATTGTGTACGTAAGATATGATGGATTATCAAAATATGTACTTTTGGAATTAAACTAGAATGGAAGTACAACCAACCAAATGGTTGTAGCTAAAAATGCTGCCACTATCCCCCAATATTTATGGTATTTAAGCTTTTTTGAAGATGGCTGCCTTATATTTACTTTTTGAATTTACTTGAATTATTATTCGATATCTATAGTATAAACACATTGGATGCCTTTCCTTATAAGTATGGTTTTATATAATTAAAATTTTATATTTATTTATAAAGTTATTATTTTCAATATTATTAATTAATTTTAGTTTCTTAGTCCCTACAGAGCCCTACCGCAGAACTTATGTTGCTCAACACTGGAAACAAAAATATTTTTAAACAAGATAATTTGTTTACAAACATGGTTTAATAATTTTATTTATTTCAGTCTCGCTTGGCCTTCTTGAAACACAACCCATCCACCTTATTTACATTAGGGTGAGCCTTGTGAGAAATTTCAAAAGTCTCCAACCATTAGTTTGTTTTTCTGTGGCATTAAAAAAGTTCTCCCTGGCATGTATTTGACCCTAGGTGTATATAAGAAAAATAAAAAATAACATAATATCATCACTAGTGATAACACAAGGATAATTTCTATTCCGTTTTACATAGAATTAGAATATATGTACAGGGTTTTCCAACAAGAGGTGTTATTTTGATACTCAAAAAATGGTACAGAAAAATGCCATTTTTTTGAGATAAATGATCGGATGTTTATTTCATAATAAAGAGGAAGGTATGCCGTTAATAATGGAAAACAAGATCAGCCAAATGGCCACCACGACCACTCTTACAGGACCATATCCTTTTCATGAAATTTTCCATAACCTAAATCGCAAAGTGGCTGTTCTATGTCCTCGATAGCCTCACGAATTCTATCTTTGGGATTTTGAATCAACGCTGGGCTGTTGGCGTAAACCTTATATTTCACGTGGCCCCAAAGGAAGAAGTCACAAGATCTCGGTGGTCAATTGTAATCACCTCTTCGAGAGATAACACGGTCCGGAAACTTTTCCCGTAAAAGAGCAATGGTTTCGTTGCTTGTGTGGCACGTAGCGCCGTCTTGTTGAAAGTAGACGTTGTCCAGATCAATACCATCCAACTCCGACCATAAAAAATCATTAATCATCTCTCGATAGCGCAATCCATTCACCGTAACTGTTGATCCAACCACATTTTCGAAAAAGTAAGGTCCAATGACCCTGCCGGACCATAAACCGCACCAAACAGTCACACGATGAGGATGGAGAGGCTTCTCAACAATACCTCTTGGGTTTTTCGAGCCCCAGATGCGACAATTTTGCTTGTCGACGTAGCCACCGAGGTGGAAATGGGCCTCATCAGTCAAGATGATTTTTCGATGGAATTCAGGATCATTTTCATTCATGAATTTTAATAATTTCAATGCGTTGTTGAAGCGTGTATCGTTCCATTTTTATACCCTACACCACTTCGTGGTCTAGGGTATTATAAGTTAGTTTCGCGCCAAATGTTTGTAACACCAAGAAATAATCGAGCTAGACCCACCTTTAAGTATACCGATCGGCTTAGAATCACCACCTGAGTCGATTTAACGATGTCTGTCTGTCCGTCCGTCCGTGTGCTGTCCATCTAAGCTTGTTCGCACTCTACAGGTCGCAATTGTTGTCCGATTGTCATGAAACTTGGCAGAATTTATTTTTTCTGGCCAAGGACCATCGGTATTGAATTTGGAGGAAATCGGTTCAGATTTAGATATAGCCCCCATACAAAGCTCCCGATTTGACATTTTCCGCTCTAGAAACGACATATTGTACCCGATTTTCCTTAAATTTGGCAGAACATCTTATAATCTAACTAGAAATACATATGCAAAAATTGGGTAAGATCGGTTCAGATTTAGATATAGCCCCCATACAAATGTCGCTCCCTATTTCACTTTTTCCGCTTTAGAAACCACATATTGTACCCGATTTTCTTTAAAATTGGCACGTCATCTTATAATCCAACTAGAAACACCTATGCAAAAATTGGGTAAGATCGGTTCAGATTTAGATATAGCCCCCATACAAATGTCGCTCCCGATTTGACATTTTTTGCTCTAGAAACGACATATTATACCCGATATTCTTTAAATTTGGCAGAACATCTTATAAGCCAACTAGAAACACGTATGCAAAAATTGGGTAAGATCGGTTCAGATTTAGATATAGCCCCCATACAAATGTCGCTCCCGATTTGACATTTTCTGCTCTAGAAACGACATATTATACCCGATTTTCTTTAAATATTGCAGAACATCTTATAATGCAACTAGAAACACGTATGCAAAAATTGGGTAAGATCGGTTCAGATTTAGATATAGCCCCCATACAAATGTCGCTCCCGATTTGACATTTTCCGCTCTAGAAACGACATATTGTAACCGATTTTCTTTACATTTTGCAGAACATCTTATAATCCAACTAGAAACACGTATGCGAAAATTGGGTAAGATCGGTTCAGATTTAGATATAGCTCCCATACAAATGTCGCTCCCGATTTGACATTTTCCGTTCTAGAAACGACGTATTGTACCCGATTTTCTTTACATTTTGCAGAACATCTTATAATGCAACTGGAAACACGTATGCAAAAATTGGGTAAGATCGGTTCAGATTTAGATATAGCCCCATACAAATGTCGCTCCCGATTTGACATTTTCCGCTCTAGAAACGACATATTGTAACCGATTTTCTTTAAATATGGCAGAACATCTTATAATGCAACTAGAAACACGTATGCAAAAATTGGGTAAGATCGGTTCAGATTTAGATATAGCCCCCATACAAATGTCGCTCCCGATTTGACATTTTCCGCTTTAGAAACGACATATTGTAACCGATTTTCTTTAAATTTTTCAGAACATCTTATAATCGAACTAGAAACACGTATGCAAAAATTGGGTAAGATCGGTTCCGATTTAGATATAGCCCCCATACAAATGTCGCTCCCGATTTGACATTTTCTGCTCTAGAAACGACATATTATACCCGATTTTCTTTAAATATTGCAGAACATCTTATAATGCAACTAGAAACACGTATGCAAAAATTGGGTAAGATCGGTTCAGATTTTGATATAGCCCCCATACAAATGTCGCTCCCGATTTGACATTTTCCGCTCTAGAAACGACATATTGTAACCGATTTTCTTTAAATTTTGCAGAACATCTTATAATCGAACTAGAAACACGTATGCAAAAATTGGGTAAGATCGGTTCAGATTTAGATATAGCTCCCATACAAATGTCGCTCCCGATTTGACATTTTCCGTTCTAGAATCGACGTATTGTACCCGATTTTCTTTACATTTTGCAGAACATCTTATAATCCAACTAGAAACACGTATGCAAAAATTGGGTAAGATCGGTTCAGATTTAGATATAGCTCCCATACAAATGTCGCTCCCGATTTGACATTTTCCGTTCTAGAAACGACGTATTGTGCCCGATTTTCTTTACATTTTGCAGAACATCTTATAATGCAACTGGAAACACGTATGCAAAAATTGGGTAAGATCGGTTCAGATTTAGATATAGCCCCCATACAAATGTCGCTCCCGATTTGACATTTTCCGCTCTAGAAACGACATATTGTAACCGATTTTCTTTAAATATGGCAGAACATCTTATAATGCAACTAGAAACACGTATGCAAAAATTGGGTAAGATCGGTTTAGATTTAGATATAGCCCCCATACAAATGTCGCTCCCGATTTGACATTTTCCGCTCTAGAAACGACATATTGTAACCGATTTTCTTTAAATTTTGCAGAACATCTTATAATCTAACTAGAAATACATATGCAAAAATTGGGTAAGATCGGTTCAGATTTAGATATAGCCCCCATACAAATGTCGCTCCCTATTTCACTTTTTCCGCTTTAGAAACCACATATTGTACCCGATTTTCTTTAAAATTGGCACGTCATCTTATAATCCAACTAGAAACACCTATGCAAAAATTGGGTAAGATCGGTTCAGATTTAGATATAGCCCCCATACAAATGTCGCTCCCGATTTGACATTTTTTGCTCTAGAAACGACATATTATACCCGATTTTCTTTAAATGTGGCAGAACATCTTATAAGCCAACTAGAAACACGTATGCAAAAATTGGGTAAGATCGGTTCAGATTTAGATATAGCCCCCATACAAATGTCGCTCCCGATTTGACATTTTCTGCTCTAGAAACGACATATTATACCCGATTTTCTTTAAATATTGCAGAACATCTTATAATGCAACTAGAAACACGTATGCAAAAATTGGGTAAGATCGGTTCAGATTTAGATATAGCCCCCATACAAATGTCGCTCCCGATTTGACATTTTCCGCTCTAGAAACGACATATTGTAACCGATTTTCTTTACATTTTGCAGAACATCTTATAATCCAAGTAGAAACACGTATGCGAAAATTGGGTAAGATCGGTTCAGATTTAGATATAGCTCCCATACAAATGTCGCTCCCGATTTGACATTTTCCGTTCTAGAAACGACGTATTGTACCCGATTTTCTTTACATTTTGCAGAACATCTTATAATGCAACTGGAAACACGTATGCAAAAATTGGGTAAGATCGGTTCAGATTTAGATATAGCCCCATACAAATGTCGCTCCCGATTTGACATTTTCCGCTCTAGAAACGACATATTGTAACCGATTTTCTTTAAATATGGCAGAACATCTTATAATGCAACTAAAAACACGTATGCAAAAATTGGGTAAGATCGGTTTAGATTTAGATATAGCCCCCATACAAATGTCGCTCCCGATTTGACATTTTCCGCTTTAGAAACGACATATTGTAACCGATTTTCTTTAAATTTTTCAGAACATCTTATAATCGAACTAGAAACACGTATGCAAAAATTGGGTAAGATCGGTTCCGATTTAGATATAGCCCCCATACAAATGTCGCTCCCGATTTGACATTTTCTGCTCTAGAAACGACATATTATACCCGATTTTCTTTAAATATTGCAGAACATCTTATAATGCAACTAGAAACACGTATGCAAAAATTGGGTAAGATCGGTTCAGATTTTGATATAGCCCCCATACAAATGTCGCTCCCGATTTGACATTTTCCGCTCTAGAAACGACATATTGTAACCGATTTTCTTTAAATTTTGCAGAACATCTTATAATCGAACTAGAAACACGTATGCAAAAATTGGGTAAGATCGGTTCAGATTTAGATATAGCTCCCATACAAATGTCGCTCCCGATTTGACATTTTCCGTTCTAGAATCGACGTATTGTACCCGATTTTCTTTACATTTTGCAGAACATCTTATAATCCAACTAGAAACACGTATGCAAAAATTGGGTAAGATCGGTTCAGATTTAGATATAGCTCCCATACAAATGTCGCTCCCGATTTGACATTTTCCGTTCTAGAAACGACGTATTGTGCCCGATTTTCTTTACATTTTGCAGAACATCTTATAATGCAACTGGAAACACGTATGCAAAAATTGGGTAAGATCGGTTCAGATTTAGATATAGCCCCCATACAAATGTCGCTCCCGATTTGACATTTTCTGCTCTAGAAACGACATATTATACCCGATTTTCTTTAAATATTGCAGAACATCTTATAATGCAACTAGAAACACGTATGCAAAAATTGGGTAAGATCGGTTCAGATTTAGATATAGCCCCCATACAAATGTCGCTCCCGATTTGACATTTTCCGCTCTAGAAACGACATATTGTAACCGATTTTCTTTAAATATGGCAGAACATCTTATAATGCAACTAGAAACACGTATGCAAAAATTGGGTAAGATCGGTTTAGATTTAGATATAGCCCCCATACAAATGTCGCTCCCGATTTGACATTTTCCGCTCTAGAAACGACATATTGTAACCGATTTTCTTTAAATTTTGCAGAACATCTTATAATCGAACTAGAAACACGTATGCAAAAATTGGGTAAGATCGGTTCAGATTTAGATATAGCTCCCATACAAATGTCGCTCCCGATTTGACATTTTCCGTTCTAGAAACGACGTATTGTGCCCGATTTTCTTTACATTTTGCAGAACATCTTATAATGCAACTGGAAACACGTATGCAAAAATTGGGTAAGATCGGTTCAGATTTAGATATAGCCCCCATACAAATGTCGCTCCCGATTTGACATTTTCCGCTCTAGAAACGACATATTGTAACCGATTTTCTTTAAGTATGGCAGAACATCTTATAATGCAACTAGAAACACGTATGCAAAAATTGGGTAAGATCGGTTTAGATTTAGATATAGCCCCCATACAAATGTCGCTCCCGATTTGACATTTTCCGCTCTAGAAACGACATATTGTAACCGATTTTCTTTAAATTTTGCAGAACATCTTATAATCGAACTAGAAACACGTATGCAAAAATTGGGTAAGATCGGTTCAGATTTAGATATAGCTCCCATACAAATGTCGCTCCCGATTTGACATTTTCCGTTCTAGAAACGACGTATTGTACCCGATTTTCTTTACATTTTGCAGAACATCTTATAATGCAACTGGAAACACGTATGCAAAAATTGGGTAAGATCGGTTCAGATTTAGATATAGCCCCCATACAAATGTCGCTCGCGATTTGACATTTTCTGCTCTAGAAACGACATATTATACCCGATTTGCTTTAAATTTGGCAGAACATCTTATAAGCCAACTAGAAACACGTATGCAAAAATTGGGTGAGATCGGTTCAGATTTAGATATAGCCCCCATACAAATGTCGCTCCCGATTTGACATTTTCTGCTCTAGAAACGACATATTGTACCCGATTTTCTTTAAATATGGCAGAACATCTTATAATCCAACTAGAAACACGTATGCAAAAATTGGGTAAGATCGGTTCAGAGTTAGATATAGCCCCCATACAAATGTCGCTCCCGATTTGACATTTTTCGCTCTAGAACGACATATTGTACTCGGTTTTCTTTAAATTTTGCAGAAAATCTTATAATCCAACTAGAAACACGTATGCAAAAATTGGGTAAGATCGGTTCCGATTTAGATATAGCCCCCATACAAATGTCGCTCCCGAATTCACTTTTTCCGCTTTAGAAACCACATATTGTATGAACTACATAACATTGCTCCTATGAAATACCTGGGTTTAGTAATCAAAGCGAGGTACATACGCAGGGAGTGGTGTAGGGTATTATATAGTCGGCCCCGCCCGACTTTAGCCTTTCCTTACTTGTTAGTAATGGCGTAGTTTCTACTTGTCAAATGCCAAGAAATAAAAGCTTCAAAGGTGACAGCTACCGAAATACCGGGTGATTCAAAATAACATCTGTACATTATTATATGTTATGTAGTAGTTGAGCCAGAAATCACATGAAAACTCACCTTAATGTACATCGTGTGACCTACAATCATGTTTAAAACTTCATTGGCAATTTCATAGAAGTTGTTTTGTTTGGCAGCCATAAATTACACAAAATTTTAACACGCGGACACACATGCACACACACACATCAGTATGATGGCCTATATTCCATGTGGTGTTGCAAATAACCTGCCGCCCTCCATTGATTGCCTGCCCCACTAGTTACCACACTTTTGACATTTCATATCATTTCACAGATCCACTCACCACTCCATGGCAACGAATGTCGGCAGTTATCCGCCTATCACTCCGTTTTATTTTTCCGCGATACTCCTGTTGTCGTTGTTGTTGGCCAAAGTCAATAAATTTCAATTTTATTTGCCATAAATCAAGTCAACAGTCGCATGTGACATTATAACAGATACCGCGATATATCGTGGCTATTTTACGTTTGTTTGCATGTACACATGTACATATATATGTCTGCATATACGTTTTATTTGTAGAATTTGTTGTTTTTGTGTCATTTCCGTATTTTTTTCAAAGATTGTGGAAGAAATCCAATAAATACCATATGAAGGTGGGCATACGAGTATTTACATTTCTCTTTGTATTGTTGTTGACAATATTGCGTCCAAAATACTTTTATGGCTTTACGAAGAAAATATGGATATTAGAATGCCTCATGGAGAAGAATATATCATTTGCAGAGATGTATGAGTAAACATTACACATAGGTAGATAAATTACAATTCCTTACTGGACATAGAGGTTACAGAGGCTTTTTGCACCGTTTTGGGCACGACAATTCGCCAATTGTGCCCACAATGTTTAGCAGAAGAGGAGACGTCTGAGCACATCACTTTTACATGCCGAAGATTCACGGGACACCGCAGCAGAACTGAAACGTTCATAGGAGAAAGTCTAAGGTCAAACAACATAATCCAGGTAATGCTAAAGTCTGAAGAAGACTGTTCCCCACACCAGGAATTGGATGAGTGAATCACCGGTTGTTTTCGGTCACGAAGGTAAGTGCATGGCGAAAGTGACGTCTGGTAAGTCCTCGGCACTGAGGACTGCGGACTCTGGAACAATTAGTTCGGATGATGTTGATTCGGTAGCCCCCGTCCGTTTCTGATGCTAATTCAGTGGCTCCGGTCGTTCCACTTGGTGGCGCTGTGGACAGAAATAATCCGATCTATGCTTCGTTTCTGGGCCGATATCTTATGTTGCCGCCGCAGACGTCATTTGTCACTGGTCCATCTCTTAATCGTGTTGATGCCACTGATCCATCAGTCCAGGTTGCTGTCGCCCACATTGGTGTGGTGGGAGTTTCGGCGGATTATCCATGGCTTCAAAATTCAAGATGGGTTTAGTTTTCAGCTGAATACTTCCGTGGATGATCTTAAATTTTATTTTAAGTCGAAGCAGTTACTTGAAACCTTTTAAGTTAAAGTCCTGATTTGTCTAGACTTATTTAACCCATCAGAGCCCAACCAAGTTTTTTTTTTGATGTTTCTTGCAGCTCACTGTTCGATTAATCGAACACTAGGTCAAAATGGGTTAAGATTATTACATCGAGGGAGATATTCGATAAGTTAATGGTTCCTTGTTTATAGCGCAGTTGACAATTTGGCTCGTCTGCTTTCGAAGTACGCTTCCCTTCCAAAAAAGTAAACCTTTAAATATTGGGGATCAAAATATTAGGGGTTTGATTAAGAAATTAAATCGTCTATTTGTTGATAATTTTGCACTCTAATTTTCACTCCCGGCTCTTGCGTTCACTGGCTGAGAAATTCGTTTTAATATTCGGATGGTTTATATAGAGGTTATGTCATCTTTAGGAAGGACAGCGTTGGGAAAATTTCGTGGTTGTTATTGCGGTTGCATCTGAAAGCATTATTCTACAATGGTTTGATATTTTACTTACAAACACCTATGACTTCTTACCCGTGCTATTTTTACTCATCCAGGTCTCTTACTTAAAACTTTTAAAGATATTGAACTATTATGAAAGTTTTATAAAAGAAAATTTGAAATGTAAACATTATTAATTAACAAGTGAAAACGGCGTTAAGATCGACCGGCCAGAACTTTATATACCCTCCACCATGGTTTGCATTCCACAGAGGCAGTCGATTTTCATTGTTTTTTATATAGACAAACCAAAACAAATAAAAATATTGAAAAAACAAGTAAGGAAAGGCTAAAGTCGGGCGGGGCCGATTATATAATACCCTACACCACTCTCTGCGTATGTACCTCGCTTTGATTACTAAACCCAGGTATTTCATGGGAGCAATGTTATGTAGTTCATACAATATGTGGTTTCTAAAGCGGAAAAAGTGCATTCGGGAGCGACATTTGTATGGGGGCTATATCTAAATCTGAACCGATCTTACCCAATTTTTGCATACGTGTTTCTAGTTGGATTATAAGATTTTCTGCAAAATTTAAAGAAAACCGAGTACAATATGTCGTTTCTAGAGCGAAAAATGTCAAATCGGGAGCGACATTTGTATGGGGGCTATATCTAAATCTGAACCGATCTTACCCAATTTTTGCATACGTGTTTCTAGTTGGCTTATAAGATGTTCTGCCAAATTTAAAGAAAATCGGGTATAATATGTCGTTTCTAGAGCAGAAAATGTCAAATCGGGAGCGACATTTGTATGGGGGCTATATCTAAATCTGAACCGATCTTACCCAATTTTTGCATACGTGTTTCTAGTTGGCTTATAAGATGACGTGCCAATTTTAAAGAAAATCGGGTACAATATGTGGTTTCTAAAGCGGAAAAAGTGAAATAGGGAGCGACATTTGTATGGGGGCTATATCTAAATCTGAACCGATCTTACCCAATTTCGGCATAGGTGTTTCTAGTCAGATTATAAGATGTTCTACCAAATTTAAAGAAAATCGGGTACAATATGTGTTTTCTAGAGCGGAAATGTCAAATCGGGACCGACATTTGTATGGGGGCTATATCTAAATCTGAACCGATTTCCTCCAAATTCAATACCAATGGTCCTTGGCCAGAAAAAATAACTTCTGCCAAGTTTCATGACAATCGGACAACAATTGCGACCTGTAGAGTGCGAACAAGCTTAGATGGACAGCAGACGGACGGACGGACAGACGGACAGACAGACATCGTTAAATCGACTCAGGTGGTGATTCTAAGCCGATCGGTATACTTAAAGGTGGGTCTAGCTCGATTATTTCTTGGTGTTACAAACATTTGGCGCGAAACTAACTTATAATACCCTAGACCACGAAGTGGTGTAGGGTATAAAAAAATAATTTTATAAATAAATATACAATTTTAGTTATTTTAAAACACGCTTATAAGACAAGGTTACCAATATGTTTATCGAAAAAAATACAGGAAGTCAATTCAAAAAGTAAATAGGAGGCAGCAGTCTTCGCTTAAATACCGTAACTATTGGGGGATAGTGGGTGCATTTTCAGCTACAATCATTTTTTTCCGTAAAAGTAAAAAAGTACTAAATGTTTTTATTTTGCGAATATATGCAGTCAGCGGAAGATATACATCATTCCAGCTGTAGCCGTTAGTTAGTACCCTCCCCTATATATCCCTTGAAAGTACGAATTTGGGAAAACCTTTTTATTTTTCGTGTCTACGTTGTCAGAGGAACGTATACTACATGATTCTAGCTGCGGTCATTTGGTTGATACCATTTTTATCCCCTTTTACCCCCTTAAAAGTACGACCTTTGGAAATCTCTTTATAAACACAATTAGAGGGACGTACACACCAAATCCCTCTGTTTTCATTGTATCCCTTGAAAGTGCGAATTTGTAAAAAAACTTTTTATTTTTCGTGTCAGAGAAATGCATACTTCTATGATTCTAGCTGCCTTCATTTTTTTGGTAAAAATTGTATCACCTATTTCCATTTTACCCCCTAATTGGTACCATTTTTATCCCTCTGTCTCCATTGTATCCCTTGAAAGTACGAATTTGGAAAAACCTTTCTTTTTTTTCGAGTCTACGCTGCCAGAGGAATGTATACTCCGAATTTCAAGATTCTAGCTGCCGCCATTTGGTTGGTACAATTTTTATCCCATTTTTCCATTTTACCCCCGATAAGTACGAATTTCGAAAAATCTCTTTATTTTACGTGTCTACGCAGTCAGAGGGATGTATATACCGAATTTAATTATTTTAGGTGCATCCGTTTGGGTGGTACCATTTTTATCCCCCTTTTCCCATTTTACCCCTTAAAAGTACGAATTTGGAAAAAATTCTTTTATATTATGTATCCACTCTAGCTACTGTTGTTTGAAAGGTACCATTTTTATCCCTTTTTAGTCCATTTCACCCCCTACAAATAATAATCACGGTTTTGCTATAAGGGGAATGCGCATGCCAAATATCAAGCAAATGTAAGCAGACTTATTCAAAAAAAACATGCTTAGGGGTGTTTTCAGTCCTTGTGAGGTAAAAATTTTCCCTGTGGACCGATTTCGCCCACTTTCAATCACAACCGATCTACAACTATTAGACGTATTCTTACGTTTAGATGTTAGAATGTTTTAGAATTTTATGACGATCTCGAATATATACTTTGTAGGGTCTCAGGTCGATATTTCAAGGTGTTACAAACGGAATGACAAAGTTAGTATACCCCCATCCTTGAGGTGGTGGGTATAAAAATGATTAATAGTCTTGTTTAGTTTTTTTTAACAAATTAACCTAATGTTCAACTCAAGCATATTTAGAGCTTTATTCTAATTAATTTTGGAAACAATCATAAAACAGGTGGTGAAAGTCACAACTTTTCGACGTTTTTAAAACAGGGCACTCTAATATTCCTTCCATTTTTGAATAACACATAGCATATATATACCGGATCTCTGCGTAACTCTATTGTATTCAATGGGATCACTGGTGTATGAATTAAAGAAACACGTTGTCCTCAATTTGGCCAACTTTAGCAAATGATGAATATAATTTTGCATAACCTAGCTTCAATTCTGAATATTATTAGCTCTAAAAAAAAAATTGCATTTTTTGTGGACCATGGTTGGTAAACTTTAAAACAAACTTTAAACTAGATATTCCTAAGTAAAATATAACATGGTTGTGATTTGGGACGCTAAGAACTCAAATCTAGAGCGACATGTCAATGGTACCTCTATCAAAGTAAGGACCGCCTAAATATTAAATCGGTAAGGATAAGGTTCCGCAATAGTTAGTTGGTTAGTTTCTAAATTAATAAAATGTGCTGTAAGAAATTTGAAGAAATTCAGATAAAAAATGTGGTTGCTAAAGCGGAAAATTCCGAAAAAAAATCAGGAAAATTCTGAAGAAATTCAGATAAAACATGTGATTGCTTGAGCGGAAAGAGCCAAAGTGGGAATGACATTTGTATGGGGGCTATATGAAAATACAGAATACTCTATTGCATGACACTAAAATACAGTTCATGTAATCACGTTAAAAATCTAAATAGAAGGAATAAACAAATATAAACTTATATATTAAATATATTGGAAAAAAAAAACTTAATTTCGATTAATTGAAAAATATAACGATAATTTTCATTAATATTGCGGACTATGTAAACAAATCGGAAGAAACATATGAGCGGCGCCCATAACTTTGTGTCATGCTCCACTTACATTGTACATGTTCCTAACGGAAATATAGGATCCGCAAAATAACTTTTTTTTTTGAAAATGCTATAAAAAAACTAATGAATATTTTCTCAAATTTCTTTTTTTATTTGAAAGTACAATCAAAAGTACGTCCAACGGTGTCAAATCACAAGATCTTGGCGGCCAATTGACTCGCCACCACGTGAGATAACACGACCATTGCATTTTCCGCGCAAGACAGCCATTGCTTCTTAGTTGTGTGGCAAGTGACACCGTCCTGTTGAAACCACATATCGTCCACACCCATATCTTACAATTCGGACCAAAAAAAGTTCGTTGTCATCTCATGATAGCGAAGACCATTCACAGTAACTGCCTGACCGGCCTCATTTTGGAAAAATACGGCCCGATGATACCGCCAGTCCATAAACCGCACCAAACAGTCACTCTTTGTGGGTGCATTGATTTTTCGACAATTAATCTTGTATCATCATTCGCCCAAATGCGGCAATTCTGCTTATTGACGAATCCACTGAGGTGAAGATGTGGCTCATCACTGAAGATGATTTTCTTCGAAAATTGATCATCCACTGTTGCCATTTCTTGCCACCATTCTGACCATTGACGACGCTTGGAATGGTCAAGAGGCTTTAGTTCTTGAGTCAATTGCACCTTGTAAGCGTGTAAATGCAAGTCTTTATGTATAATGTGCATCAACGACGAGCTTGAGAGGTGCATTTGTTGGGCATGACGACGAGTTGAGGTAAACGGCTCTTCAGCCACACTATCCCGAACAGGAGCAATATTTTCTGCAGTACGAGCAGTACAGTGCGTACGCTGCACTGGTGTTTTCACGTCTCCTACAGACCCGATTTGTTCAAATTTTTGCACGATTTTTCCGATTGTACACACATTTAGACGAATAATTGATCGAAAAAATCATGAAGTGCATTTTCATAATAAGCCAGAATAACGTTAACGCGTTGCTCGATTGTGTATCTTTCCAAGGTTCAAATTGAGTTCGTCTGAAATTGAGGAATGTCAAATGAAATGCAGAAAACAAATTTGACGTTTAGGTGTGGTTCACATTCAACATCGGCCCTTAAAATTTAACCACCCCCTTATAACATGTTCTAAAAAAAATATGATCGAGATCCTGTGACAAATGCCGTTTTATTAGCGGTAATGGGATAAATCGGACATTTGGAGGGGGCCTATGACAACACTTGGGGATGTAGCAAATCATGGACCCATATAGTTCATGTTCACGGTAAGTTGTCCAATTTGAAATATAATATGAGCTTCAAAATTGCAAGCTGCGATATTGGATGTCTGTTCTAGGATCATCATATTTGAGTTTCATAGGAGGTATTCCTTGATAAAATATAACATGATCTGCATAATTTGACCAGCTTCTGATGTAAAATGTATGAAAACAAGTAAAAACGGCGTTAAGTTCGACCGGGCCGAACATTATATACCCTCCATCATGGATTGCATTCCACAGAGGCTGTCGATTTTCGTAGAAGTGCAGTAATATAGCAAAATTAAAACAAAACCAAATATTGAAAAAAAAAAATAATAAATAAATACAATATATGTATTATTTCAAACCGAATAATCGAAATAATACTTCAAGTCAAATCAAAAAATATATATTCCTCAAAAAAGCTTAAATACCATACATATTGGTTGATAGTGGGTGCTACAGTTGGTTGTATTTCCATTCTATTTTAATTCCAAATACAAATTTTGAAAATCCCTAACCTAAATTCATGATTCAGCCTATTTTGCCGTGAAAGTAGAAAGAGCGATTTTAGAAAAAATCTTTTTATTTTGTGGCTATGCAGTCAGAGGAATGTATACACCGAATTTCATGATTCTAGCTGCCTTTGGTTGGTACCATTTTTATCCCCCTTTTCTTATTTTACCCACTTAAGAGGACGACATTCTAAAATCTTTTTATTTTACTTGTCTACGCAATTAGAGAGATGGTCACACCACATTTCATTATTCTAGGTGCAGCCGTTTTGGTACTGTTTTTATCCCTCTGCACAAATTGTATCCATTGAAAGTACGAATTTGGAAAAAACCTTTCTATTTGTCTACGCTGCCAGAGGAATGTATACTCCGAATTTCATGATTCTAGCTGTCGCCATTTGGTTGGTACAATTTTTATCCCCTTTTTTAGATATACCCTTCCCCTTTTTTAGATATACAAATATTCCTATAATTTACACTATTACTGCTCAAGAATACAAATTTTACATGGGATCATGACAAAATTTTCAGTATCGTGTTATATTTAAACTAGAAACAGTTAACGGGAAAGTGGACCACATGGGTCCATGGTTTCATATAGCCCCCATACAAATGTACCACCGATTTACAATATTACTGCTCTAAAATTAACATTTTACATCGGATCTTGATCAACTTTCCCACACAATATTACATTTATACTAGAAACACATATTTTCAAAACCAGCAATATAGGTTATTGTTTTGGTGTAGGCCCAATACAAATTGGCCCCATATCTTACATCTTTGATAAAATTATATTTCAATAAAGAATACCTACATTGAAAGTGATGTATAAATGCCCACTTTTTAATGTAGCGTCCTTACAAATGGGCCCCAATTTTTATTATTACCACTCTAGGACACACATTTTACATCGGAAATAGATCAAATTTTGCAGATTATATTTCAACTAAGAATGCATACTATGAAAGTCAAATATATGGGTCCATATTTTTGTATAACCCCATTCTACTCTAATACAGCTCTAGAACCCACATCGTGCGTTGAATCTCGTTGCAGATCATGTTATACTTCAACTAAGAATAAATATTTTGAAAGTGCTTTATATGGGCCCACTTTTTAATGTAGCGCCCTTACAAATGCCCCCCATTTTTAGTATTACCCCTCTAAGAACCAACATTTCATATCACAAGTTTTTCAAATTTTGCAGAGCATGTTCTACTTCAACTAGCAATACCTACTATGACAGTCAAATATATGTGCCCATATTTTGGCACAATCCCCCCATTCTACACTATTTCCGCTCCAGAAACTATATCTTACAGCGTATCTTTATAAAATTTTGCAGATCATGGCACATTTCCACTAGGAATGCCTAAAGGGAACTATAATAGCCCATGTTATGGTACAACCCCAAGTGTTTTTATAGGCCCCTACAAATGTCCGTCCAATTTATCCTATTACCGCTGTAAAATCTGCATTTGTCATCGGATCTTGGTCAAATTTTCCAGATCATATGATATTTACTCTTGGACCATATGGGTCAATGTTTCCAAATACAACTGTCCCTCCAATGTTCAATATTATCGTTTTAAATCCTTCATATTACATTGGATCTTGATTACATTTACCAGATCATGGATTATTTCTCATATGAACACTTACTGATGAAATGGACCAGTTTTTAGACACATTTTCTACATAACGTTATATTTCAGTTAGGAACACTTACAGCAAAAGTGGAGCATTCCGCAAAGTAATTGCCACCGCTCATTATCAGCTTCTGATTTGTTTACATATCACTTCAGATTCAACTTATTACAGCCAATGAAATTTGCCATATTTGTTTAATTTGACTAAAGATGAATTTATGGTATACTGTGTAGTTTATCGACCCTATAAAATATCTGGGTTGAGTAATATAAACCAGGTATATACGCAGGGAGTGGTGTAGGATATCATATAGTCGATCCCGCTCGACTTTAGCCTTTCCTTACTTGTTATCCCTCTATTCCCATTTTACCCGTTAAAGGTACGAATTTGGAAAAAATACTTTTATATTATGTATCTACTCAATTAGAGGAATGTAGAGACCGAATTTCGTCTTTCCAGCTGTTGTCGTTTGATATATATCATTTTTATGCCTTTTTGCCCCATTTCGCCCCCTACGAATAAACATTACTTTATGGTGCACGTTTTTGTTCTAGGGGGAATGCGCATTCCCAATTCAAGAAAGTACGAACAGACATATTTAAAAATATGCTTAAATACTATAAAATATTATTATGGGTATTTTTAGTCCTTGTGAGGGAAAAATATTTCCCTGTGGGCCGATTTCGCCCAGTTTCAATTCCAACCAATCCACTATGGTCCCAAATCCATTTTTTTTTTGCAGAAATTCGAAAAAATTAAAATTGGAAAGTGGTGAATGTGTATATATTTTCTTTATGGCAACACTCCAAGCAAATATACTGGAGAAAATTAGGTGGCAACACCACAAGCCTGAATGGTACTTAAACTTTGCGCTTCAAAGGTTCTTAAGTGGGATTAATTTTGTTATAAAGCAGTTTTACAAAATAATTAAAATCAAGACTTAGAAAGAAAGTAATAAAGTGACTATATTATGAAAATTGACGGCAAGAGTTACTAGTTGAAAAATTATATTTAACATTTTATGATTATTGTGGTCTTGTAAGTATTCATAGGTATTGTAATTTTGTGATTTGTAGAGAACATAATCTATAAATGTCGTTGACCAAAAGTTATATGTATGACTCAACTTGACTCAAAGTGTAAATGTGGAAGTGTTCGTCTGAGGTTGTAGTTTATGGTGGAATTAATATCTCGTCAGCATTTTTTGGCAAACTCCAAAAATTTTAATTTTATTTTAGCACAGTTTTTGATTAGCCATAGACATATATATGATTATAAAGGGTGATTTTTTAAGAGCTTGATAATTTTTTTTTAAAAAAAAAACGCATAAAATTTGCAAAATCTCATCGGTTCTTTATTTGAAACGTTAGATTGGTCCATGACATTTACTTTTTGAAGATAATTTCATTTAAATGTTGACCGCGGCTGCGTCTTAGGTGGTCCATCCGCTTAGTCCAATTTTGGCATTTCCACGTTTTTGAGTAACAGAGACCCAATTGGTGCGAACGGCGACGAATCGAAAATTGGTGGTCATCATTAACACTGGCCGATACAGCTGCGATATTTTCTTCAGTTCGCACTCTACGTAAGCGTGTTGGTGGTTTAATGTCCAACAATGTAAATTTGGTGCGAAATTTAGTCACAATAGCCCGAATAGCCGCTTCAGTGGGTCGATTAAACTGACCATAAAATGGAAGCGCGCAATGAACTTTCTTAACAGAGCACGCATTTTGATAATAAAATTCAATAATTTGCAAGCGTTGTTCGTTTGTAAGACGATTCATGATGAAATGTCAAAGCATACTGAGCATCTTTCTCTTTGACACCATGTCTGAAATCCCACGTGATCTGTCAAATACTAATGCATGAAAATCCTAACCTCAAATCACTCTTTATCTCTGAATTAGTTTTGTGTACGAGACCCGTCAATATTTTATTTAAAAGGTATTGAAAGTACCTTTAAAATGGTATACAACATCATTCACCTTTGTGTACACATGTATGAATTTACTTTATTTCTTGAAATAATTATTTAAATTGCAGTTTAAAGTATACTATTTGTATGCTATATTTTGCTTTTGTAATAATGTTTTGAAAAATACATTTCGGCAAAATAAGCAACTCTTCATTCTTTTAAGCTTTCATAAAATTTTGTTTTTGGTCACCCTGTACCAATAATAATGATAATTATGTTGGTTATATATTGAGTTTATATGGGAGGTGGTAGTGGGCGTGGTCCGATCGGCCCAATTTTATTTTTATTTTTTTTGCGTATGATATGTCTAGCAAATGTGCAAAATGCCATAAAAAATGGATTTGGGACCAGTGTGCAATCTACAAGACGCGTTTAATGAAAATTTGGACGTGCTAGCTCCTTTCGTTTAAATGCTAGCGTGCTTTCAACAGACGGACGGACGGACATGGCTAGATCGTCTTGGAATTTTATGTACATACATGTTTTATTTACATGCATGTCTCAGGTCGATATTTCAAGGTGTTACAAACGGAATCCCAAAGTTATTATACCCCCATCCTGGGTATAATAATGTTAAAAGCTATTAGTGTCGTCTGATTTCATTTTTTGGTAGACCTTTTTTGGGAGATGCCCATATGTACAAAAGGATGGGCCACGACAATAAATTGCAGCAGCCACCCCCCAGAAATGAAGGTAGGATTGTTTAATGATGATCTGCAAAATATTTCGTCACCGGGTCAAGCCATCTGTGAGCTAAACGATCCTGAAAACACAACTAAAAATCACGTTTTTTCAGTGTATTTTTTATGAATTAATAGACTCTTGGAAGCACTTTTTTATTCTTGTCTTAGAATATCTCATTAGACATATTATTGGACGTATATATTGATTTTTTGAGTTTATTCCAGGTGACAGCTAAATATTTCTTGGAAACATTAGTTAAGAGATGTTATGAAAAATAAATAGAAGGAATCATTACCTCTCGAATGATGCCTAACTGATGAATATCGGACAAAAATGACGTCACTGATTCTATGTTTGAAAAATAATTTAATACATGAGATGGATTAAATATAGATGCAAAATGGTCTTGAGCCAGGACAATAGCCCAGTTCAAATCAAATATTGATTGCAGACCAAAAATAAAATGCAAACAAACTAAAGCAGATGAGCGTTGGCACGGTAGAAGTATTGCTGGGTAACTATACCTGCATATACACATACTTACATATGCAACTCAATGAGATGCTTGTAAGATGGCATGTGTACTTTATTACTTGGTGCGATTTTTTAAACGCAAATTCGGCAAGTGAGTTGTGCTTCTCGTTCGTTTGTGAGAGTCATTTCCTTATAGAGGCCGGGTTTGATGTTGAAAAGACTTTTGACATGGTCGAAATCATGATCGTGGTAGTCTGCAGCCAAGTAATAAATGTCACCATGTCATTTGTAAATAAATTTGCAATCTATTAAATATAGATGCAAAATGGTCTTAAGCCCGGACAATATCCCAGTTCAAGCAAAATTTTTCAAACTCCTTCCGATATTCATCATTTAGGAACCATTCGAAAGGTATTGACTGCCGCTATTGATTTGTTACTATGAAAAAACACGAAAAAATGCTAAAAGGCCAATAAGTTGCTCTAAGACAAGAATCAACATTTATATTTAAAGTGCTTTTAAGTGTCTATTATTTCAGCAAAAAAATGTCAAAAATTAAACACATAAAAATTACGCGGGGAAAACATGATATTTGGGGGTATTTTTAGGAGCGTTTAGCTCACAGATGACTTGATCTACAAACGAAATATTTTGCAAATCATCATTAAACACTCCAAACTTTATTTTCGTGGGGTGACCGGAAATTGTTTTTCAATTTGTATAGACCGCGACCCAGCCTAATGTACAATATATTTTCATATATCCATTTATTACTTTAAGTTATTTTTTAATCGAATATATACATTAATAGTTTAGCTATTTGAACTATTAATTTTCTCACAAAATATTTTTCTTTGCAGCACCATGAGTGTTTATGTCCTTGGATTTTGTTGCTATTTGTTATTTGCGATTGTGCAACGTACATAAATATCACAACCAATATTGGCACTTCATTATCAAAACTCCATAAAACTAATCATATTTTTCTATGGAATCTAATTGTTGGTGAAAAAACTTCCAGCAACGGAGAGAGAAGAAAACCTCATAAAAACCGACATGAACATCAACAAACACCAAATGAAGTACTTGCATTTTACGATTTTACAACATGTTCGATAAGATATACACAAGGAGACACAATGGACAAAAAGGAAACATTAAAGGACGATAACGGAGGACGGTGAAGGGGAAAAGTTCACACATTTCAAGAAATCAAAGAATACGAAAATTCTTGAATGGAAATCAAGGGAAAAATGCAGGCAATAAACTATAGAGAGGACAATGCCATTGGGGGTAAACGACAGGGGAATGTGTGTAATCACAAATGCCAGTGCAAATGACAAGACAGTGAGGCGAAATGATATCAAGGAAGAACAGATTACACAGCTCGACAAAGTATGTATGACTTTTTGAATGGTGTCGTCAATTGTTATTGTACCCTCCACTAGGGTATTATGTCTTTGTGCATTTGTTTGTAACATCCAAAAGGAATCGAGATAGACCCATTGCTGAGTATAACGATCGATTTAGAATCACTTTTTGAATCGATTTTGCCATGTCCGTCCGTCCATCTATTCTTGCAAGTCGCAATTATCGTCCGATCCTAACGTAAATTTGCTCAAGTGAGATTTGAAGCAAATCGGTTTAGATTTACATATAACCCCCAATTAAATTTTGTCCCTAAACAACACCTTACATTTCAACTATAATCAACTATGGTGAAAGTGGGTGAGATCGGTTCAGATTTATATAAGACTCTCGTACAAATGTTGCGCGCGATTTGATTTTTTCTCTCTAGAAACCACATATTTTAGTCGATTTTCTTCAAATTTGGCGCGACACTTTATATTTCAACATAAAATCTAATAATCTTATGACTCGGAAATTGTGAAAATTTGTCTTTTCACCAAAGAATTTAAAAGATAAAATTGAAATTGACTTAAAATTCAATTTTAAGTTCAGGCAAAGTATATACTTTTTCACTACTTTCTCCTTCGACCAAAAAATGAAAATTTTGATCCACTGTAAAAAGGAACTTAGATCAGATGGCCTATAAAATTATTCTGGTCTACTCAACAAGCCTACTACAAGCTACTCTGCTCCAAAAATGATGTAGGGCAGTGTTATTTATAAACAACTGAGTAAAGGCTAAAGTCGGGCGGGGCCGACTATATTATACCTCCACTTTCTATCCGTATACAATTCAATTCGGTAAAAAAGTCAAAACGGGAAGGATTTTTGTTATCATAGGCCGATATAACCTGACCCAATTTGTCAAATCGAGATGAATAATTTTATCGGGGCTATATTCAAACATGGAATGATGTGACCAACTTACACAGTAGCTTCTTCCAGTTCAAGTATAACGTGTTATGCTCAATTTGAAGAAATTCGATGGTAAAAGTCAAGCCGGGAGCTAAATTTGTATGCCATCTATATCTAAATCTGAACCAATCTGACCCATTTTCACCAAAGGCGTATCTAGTGGATATAAGATTTTTACCAAATTTTAAGAAGATCTGTTGAAATATGTGGTTTCTAGAGCGGAAAAAGTCAAGGCGGGAGCTATATATAAATCTGAACCGATCTGACCTATATTCACCATGGGTGTTTCTAGTGGAAATATAAATATTTTGCCAAATTTGAAGAAGATCTGTGAAAATATGTGTTTTCTAGACCAGAAAAAGTCAAATCGAGAGCGAAATTTGAATGGGAGCTATATACAAATCTGAACCGATCTGAACTATTTCCACCATAGGTGTTCCTAGTTTAAATATATTATGTTTTGTCAAGTCTGAAGATAATCAGATACAATATGTGGTTTCTAGATTAGAAAAAGACAAATCGGGAGCGAAAGTTGTATGGGAGCTATATATGAATCTGAACCTATCTGGTCCATTTTCATCATGTTCTAGTTGAAAATATTGAAATATTCGGCTTTCAGTTCTCCTTCATGATGCTCATTTTCATCTCGGTGGCTATGTCAAAAAGCAAAATTGCCGCATATGGGGTTGAAAGAACCCCCACGTGGTTATTGAGAAGCCAATGAGTGATTTTTTTGAGGTTAGGATTTTCATGCATTAGTATTTGACAGATCACGTGGGATTTCAGACATGGTGTCAAAGAGAAAGATGCTCAGTATGCTTTGACATTTCATCATGAATAGACTTACTAACGAGCAACGCTTGCAAATCATTGAATTTTATTATCAAAATGCGTGCTCTGTTAAGAAAGTTCAGAAAGAAAGAAATTGTGTTCAGCGACGAAGCTCATTTTTGGCTCAATGGGTACGTAAATAGGCAGAATTGTCGATTTTGGAGTGAATATCAGCCAGAAGCATTGCAAGAGCTACCAATGCATCCAGAAAAAGTCACAGTTTGGTGCGGTTTATGGGCTGGTGGCATCATTGGACCGTACTTCTTCAAAGATGATGCGAATCGTAACGTAACTGTGAATGGTGAGCGCTACCGTGAGATGATATCCAACTTTTTTTTGCCCAAAATGGAAGAACTGAACTTGGTTGACATGTGGTTTCAACAAGATGGCGCTACATGCCACACAGCTCGCGATTCTATGGCCATTTTGAGGGAAAACTTCGGAGAACAATTCATCTCAAGAAATGGACCGGTAAGTTGGCCACCAAGATCATGCGATTTGACGCCTTTAGACTATTTTTTGTGGGGCTACGTCAAGTCTAAAGTCTACAGAAATAAGCCAGCAACTATTCCAGCTTTGGAAGACAACATTTCCGAAGAAATTCGGGCTATTCCGGCCGAAATGCTCGAAAAAGTTGCCCAAAATTGGACTTTCCGAATGGACCACCTAAGACGCAGCCGCGGTCAACATTTAAATGAAATTTTCTTCAAAAAGTAAATGTCATGGACCAATCTAACGTTTCAAATAAAGAACCGATGAGATTTTGCAAATTTTATGCGTTTTTAATAAAAAAAAAGTTATCAAGCTCTTAAAAAATCACCCTTTACAACGAGTCACTGTTTGGTGCGGATTTTGAGCTATACCAAAAAATTAGGTCGGATCGGATGAAGCGAGCCAGTTGTAGTAGTCATATGAATGATATTGTGTTCCATTATTAAATGACAAAGTTTCAACTTTCCAATAAAACCAGAAATTTTAAAATCAGTACTTTTTATAGCCGATTCTAATTGTAAGTTTTAAGTTTATTAAGGATTTTTAAGGAAACTGACTACGAAAACACGGACTAGGAAAACATTTTCTCTGATCAAGTCAAAATATACATCATATTTAAATTCCTAAAATATTATTCAATTTGAGTTCAATTGAACATACTTTACTAATACTGAAAGAAACAACTCGTGGATGAAGTGAAATTGAACAGAATCAATTTGAAGAAAAAACATGATAATCGTCTATTTTATCTCATTGTGGGTTTTATCTAGGGTCTAATTCAATTTGTCTCACGCCAAGTAAATATTTACTCGAACTGAGGAAAATTGCAGTAAGTTTTTCTCAACCCAAGTACACTATAAAACAAGTAAGAAAACGCCAGTCGGCTAAAACGACTTATATATACACTCACTCTCAGATAACATATCTGTGGAAATTATAATAACTCAAATTTTACGTAGGGCCGGATGATTTGTGTGGAAGGTACTAGAAGGTTCATGGCATTTGGACATAGCTTCCAAAGTTATAAAACAATTGCAAAAACATGATCAAGTCATAGTGGATTCCATGCACCAGTATAGAATTTATGAAGGATTTAATTTTACCTAGGGTATAGACAATTGTGTGGGAGGTACAAGAAGGGGCATGGCTAAACCGTAAATATTTTGTTGGTTTAAAGTGATTATAAAAACATTTCCAAATATAAAAATTTAAAATGAATGGAAGTTATATCGGTTTTATTTTATCCAAGGCTTATGTCACTTTATGTGGGAAGTATCGGAAGGGGTGTGGTAATTTCGCCCATATTACACATGAATGGAAAATATATAAAAGCATTGCAAAATATCAAATTTCATAGCAGTCTGATCACCCTTGTAGAAGTTATAACAGCTTTAATTTTACGTAGGTTAGGATGATTTGTGTGGGAGGTACAAGAACGGACGTGGCAAAACAACTTTATCATACACCAAAATATAGATAATTCCGGCTATCCTTGTAGAAGTTTCATTGGTTTTAATTTAACATAGGAATATGGGTCATTTGTGTGAGAGGTACCAGAAGGGGCGTGGCAATTTCGACCATCTTCGAACTTAAACTAAGATTGGGGAAATATTACCACGTGCAAAGTTGGAATTGATTCCTTAACTCCTCTCGAGAGTTATCGTGTACAAAAGCCAGACGGACGGACGGACATGGCTCAAACATCTTAAAAGGATTTGACTCAAACATACTTGAGGTCTCGAAATCGGCCCTGAGGGAAAAATTTTTCTCTAACCCTTGTTAAATACCCACTAATATTTAGACTATTAAAGCATTTTTTTTTAATTTTTGCCTTATATGTGTAGATACGTAAAATAGAGGGATTTTTTTTGAAATTCGTACTATTGGGACGAAAAGGGATAAAAATGGTACAAATGATACGACTACAGCTAGAAACATAAAATTTGGAGTGTACATTCCTCTAATTGCGGAGATACGTAAAAGAGAGGAATTTTTTGAA
Organism: Polietes domitor; assembly: GCA_947397865.1. Classification (NCBI taxonomy): domain Eukaryota; kingdom Metazoa; phylum Arthropoda; class Insecta; order Diptera; family Muscidae; genus Polietes; species Polietes domitor. Next base: position 76,783,051 of record OX377619.1, on the reverse strand, counting down.
ATTCGCACTTTTGGGACGAAAAGGGATAAAAATGGTACAATGAAGCGACAACAGCTAGAATCATGAAATTCGGTGTGTATATCCCCCTAATTACGTAGACACGTAAAATAGAAAGATTTTTCGATATTCGTACTTTTAAGGGATACAATTGAAAAAGAGGGATACAAATTCTACCAACCAAACTGCTGAAGTTGAAATTATGAAATTCGGTATATACATTCATCTGACTGTATAAACGCGAAACATGGCGGAATTTTTCGCAATTTGTAATTTTAGGCGTGAAATGGGGCGAATGGGGATAAAAACAGTATGGTAGGATTAAATTTGGCACCAATCGAGCTAAAATCATGAAATTCGTCCGACTGATCAGACGCGGAAAGTAAGAGGACATTTACCAAATCAGCTCAAAATTAAACAAAGCAAACGGCTGTACCTAAAATCGTGTACATTCAACATATTGGATTTTCAATATTAGTATTTTTTCTATCAAAATGGTACGGACATTTGTGCTGTAGCTGAAATCAAGAAATTGGAAAATCGAATCAGAGGGAAATTGTTTCTTCCTAATGACGACTGAAATCACCTGATAATTAGGACATACTTTTGAAGATTGCATGAGTTCAATTTTTGATTACTCTTGCAGTTTTATATTTATATAGTAGAGGACTAGTAATATTATGAATATAATAATGAGCAAATATTGTGATGTGCATAAAAATATCTCAAAGTAGCCTATAATATGCCGGTAATACTGTGGAATGTACTCAGTGGTGAAGGGTATATAAGATCCGGCCCGGCCAAACTTAACGCCGTCTTTATTTGTTTCCATTCAAACAATTTCAAAATTTTTGTCTTACTTAAAACCTTGGAAAATTTCGTCCACACAAGTATGAATTTACTCAATTGAAACAATTTTTTACTAGATCGAAAGAAATGGCTTTGGCATAAGGAAACTTTGCTCATACTTAGATAATTATAATTATAATTTTCCTACTTTTAAGGATATTTTTCTAAACTGGAGTAAAATTGCTGCACTAAATTGGAATATGGATTTTACTCAGATCTAGGAATATTCTGAGTGTAGAATGAATATCTGTAGATTTTACAAACCTGATATGTGACACACTCTGGGCCACAATACAGTGTCGACTAGTGTGAAACCGAAGAAGAAGAGACCACTGTTCAAGAGAAGAAAAAAAAAGAAGAATGATATCAAAGTAAAATAAAACATGAATTGTGAGATGATGTGTAATGAAGTTAATGGCAAATGCTTTGTAAGAGCGATAAAAACGGTACAACTATTTTACTATCGCTACTGTTGCTACTCTTGCTGCTACTGCAGGTGCTCTTTCGGCATCGCTCTTTGTGTGTGTCCGGGTGACGGTGAAATTGCACATTTTGTTCTCCCCAAAGACAGAAGTGCATCGTAAAGTGACGGCGCAAAACAATTACAATAATGGCGATAAAAATTGGGGGAGGAGAGTCAACAACAAAAGTCAGTGTTGCACCAACGGCTTCTGGAACAAAAAAAAAAAAACAGAGAAAAATATTGGCGCAGCAGTTAACACCAAATATAAAAAAGAGTTCGTCGTACGTTCGTTCTTTCTTTTTGGAATCATGAAAGGAACACGAAATGGCGTGTTTTCTTACCGACCCACCGACGATAGGGCGAATCATTAAAAATCATTTAAATTTAAATTAGTTTCATATTATCAGTTTTACAGCCATATCAGGTGCCACGCGACATTTGTGGCAACCTATTAATGTGGTGCGGAGCGGTGGGGTACTAAAAAGTTTAAGTTTATTCAATGCAGAATTCAGGTAAATTTGTGGAAACTATTTTGGCGATTTAAGGTGTATATTAGGGTGAATATGAAATATATAAACGGCTTCAAATATATGGTGATTCATTTAGCTGATGCTTCTTTAAATTTCAAATAAAATACCTAAAATATATTTTGGATGTCGAAGTCTCTATTATTACACGAATGGACAACGTACTTTTTAGTGATAATTTCATTTAAACATAACTACGCCACACATTGTTTCAAAATCAAATCCCATCGGCGTTCAATAACTTATGATCTAGTGAACATTGCAAAAAATGAAAAAATATTATTTTAATATATAATGTTTCAATTATTTGAAACTAAAGAGTGATTTTTTTGAGGTTAGGATTTTCATGCATTAGTATTTGACAGATCACGTGGGATTTCAGACATGGTGTCAAAGAGAAAGATGCTCAGTATGCTTTGACATTTCATCATGAATAGACTTACTAACGAGCAACGCTTGCAAATCATTGAATTTTATTATCAAAATGCGTGCTCTGTTAAGAAAGTTCAGAAAGAAAGAAATTGTGTTCAGCGACGAAGCTCATTTTTGGCTCAATGGGTACGTAAATAGGCAGAATTGTCGATTTTGGAGTGAATATCAGCCAGAAGCATTGCAAGAGCTACCAATGCATCCAGAAAAAGTCACAGTTTGGTGCGGTTTATGGGCTGGTGGCATCATTGGACCGTACTTCTTCAAAGATGATGCGAATCGTAACGTAACTGTGAATGGTGAGCGCTACCGTGAGATGATATCCAACTTTTTTTTGCCCAAAATGGAAGAACTGAACTTGGTTGACATGTGGTTTCAACAAGATGGCGCTACATGCCACACAGCTCGCGATTCTATGGCCATTTTGAGGGAAAACTTCGGAGAACAATTCATCTCAAGAAATGGACCGGTAAGTTGGCCACCAAGATCATGCGATTTGACGCCTTTAGACTATTTTTTGTGGGGCTACGTCAAGTCTAAAGTCTACAGAAATAAGCCAGCAACTATTCCAGCTTTGGAAGACAACATTTCCGAAGAAATTCGGGCTATTCCGGCCGAAATGCTCGAAAAAGTTGCCCAAAATTGGACTTTCCGAATGGACCACCTAAGACGCAGCCGCGGTCAACATTTAAATGAAATTATCTTCAAAAAGTAAATGTCATGGACCAATCTAACGTTTCAAATAAAGAACCGATGAGATTTTGCAAATTTTATGCGTTTTTTTTTTTAAAAAAAGTTATCAAGCTCTTAAAAAATCACCCTTTATTAACATTAACAACAAAGAGAGAGCACCCAAAGAAGTAAAAAAGATGCTCGTCTTGTGGTTCGGAAGTAGTGGAAGATGGGATCTTCACCGATGCATTTTGAAGTTGGAGGGATGTCCTTAATTTTGAAAGACTTAAAAGTTATTTTTATTATTTTATTTATTTATTTTTTGCAAAGGAACCACTTTTTCACTAGTTTCCATTTCTGTTTTAAAAAATCCGCCGCTATCAGGGGGTAGAACAGCGGACCTTCTGGTTGCTATGACGGCACTCTAACCTTCTCATCTATCTTCTGCTGTGAGTGCTGAATAATTAAAGCAAACCATTTTGTTCGTTAGAACTGACAATAGGAAACTTAACAAAATATTTATTTAGTATGAATTAATAAATAACGCAAACTAATATTAAATTCAGTTAACATTAAATAAATTAACACCACTTAATTTAACTGATATTATGTGGTACTAATAATTAATAAAAAATGATATATTTGAAGCACATTAATAAATCAATAAATTTGTATTTTTTAAGCAAAAATTTTTAAATTGTTAAAATTGTAAAAAAAAACTTTCTTTATATATTAAAGTAATAAAAAAAAACAAAAAAAAAATGTTTTCCCGAACCACGATTCGAACCCGAGACCTTCTGGGTGCAGAGCGGAAACCTTACTTCTGTGACCGTATAATAAATTTTCGATCCCATTCACTTGTGGAAATGCTCTTCTTAAAATTTTACGTGATATTAACATATTATTGACTTTTCGTAAGTTGTGTAAAAGAACTTCCTCAAAAGCGGGAAAAAATTACATTTGGACTTTGAGTAGCGATTAAAATGTGTTTCCTACTGAAGTACTTCCTTTTTTTGCTGGGATGGTGTCAAACCCTTGTCCCAAATATATTTTAATAAAGTTAGAAAACCACAAATTTTAATAAAACAAATTAGAGGCAAAAGCTCTAATACATATATTTTGACCACTTCTATAGTGGGTGAAATACAACATGATCTGGAAAATTTGATCATGATCTGATGTAAAATATGGGGGCTATACCAAACTATGGACCCATATAGTTCACTGTCACAGTAGGTGCTACTAGTTAAAATATAATATGGTCTCTAAAATATTATCAAGATCCGATGTAAAATGTAATTTCTAGAGGGTGAAACCATGTGAAAGGAACAGAAAATTTTCTTGGGTTCTCCTATTTTAGTGAAAGTTTGCAAATTTGTACTTCTGAATAAAAGAAAATAGAACTGAAATTTCCGATTTTCAAAAATATGAAATTGTAGACACTAGTGTAGACCGATAATATAGGAGATTTGTTTGCGAATTTCAAATAAATTCTTATATATTATTTAATATCAAATCTAAAACATATATATTTTTTAATTTATCTTAATTCCCTGTTATCTATATATATAGGGTCCGCATCTAACGATTTTTTCAACTATTCAACCGTTGGCCTATTATTTGTGGGGTGCCCGAGGCAGCCATTTGAATGAAATTATTTTCCATTATTAACCGGAAGGATTGTACTTTCAAATAAAAAAATAAATTTGAGAAAATATTCAGTAGTTTTTTTATAGCATTTAAAAAAAGTTATTTGGCGGACCCTATATAAAAATTAATCTGTGTTTCTTTTGCTTGTTTGTTCTTTATAGCCGACTAAACTACTGAACCGGCGTGGCACCTGCCACACAAATTGGGGATTTCGTTTTTTTTTATAAATTAGCATATTCGGAATACTGTTGCAGCTAGAGTCTTGAATTTTTGTGAATGTTCACTAATTATTAATCTGCACAGTTGTGGCAAAAATGAGCGGTATTAGAAAAGTGGCCGTGGCACCTCCCGTACAAAGTTAAAATCTATTATCGAATATATTCAGTTCTATGACAACTACAACAAGTTTAAAAGTTGTGAAAATACATTTTTTCCTTTAATTCCTGAAATATATGACTGATTTTAAGTACTATATCTTGTGTGAATGTAATTTCAACTACTTTTTTCCATTTCATTCTATTTTAATTCAAAAAGCACAACTTTTGAAAATCAATTATCTCACGTACATAGTGCAAAATAACCTAAATTCATGATTCAACCAATTTTTGCCGTAAAAGTAAAAAGTTCGAATTTGGAAAAATCTTTTTATTTTGCGTGTCTATGCTGTCAGAGTAATGTATACACCGAATTTCATGATTCTAGATGGAGCCCTTTGGTTGGTACAGTTTTTATCCCCCTTTTCTTATTTTACCCCCTTAAGAGTACGACTTTCTAAAATCTCTTTATTTTACTTGTCTACGCAATTAGAGAGATGTACACACCACATTTCATTATTCTAGGTGCAGCCGTTTATTTGGTACTGTTTTTATTCCTCTGCACCAATTTTATCCATTGAAAGTACGAATTTGGAAAAAACCTTTCTATTTTTCTACGCTACCAGAGGAATGTATACTCCGAATATCATGATTCTATCTGCAGCCGTTTGGTTGGTACCATTTTTATTCCCCTTTCCTATTTTACCCCCTTAAGAGTACGACTTTCTAAAATCTCTTTATTTTACGTGTCTACGCAATTAGAGGGATGTACACAATAAATTACATCATTCTAGCTGTAGTCGTATAGTTGGTACCTTTTTTAACCCTCTGTACCCATTGTATCCTTTGAAAATACGAATTTGGATAATATCTTTTATTTTTTGTGTCTACATAGTCAGATGAATGCAACTCCGAAATTCACGATTTTAGCTGCGGTCATTTGGTTGTTACTATTTTAATCCCCTTTTTCCATTTTAACCCCAAAAAGTACGAATTTCAAAAAATTTATTTTACGTGTCTAGGCAACCAGAAGAATGTATACACCGAATTTTATGAATTTAGCTGCAGCCGTTCGGTTGGTACCTTCTATACCTCTACTCCCATTTTACCCCTTAAAAGTACGAATTTGGAACAAATACTTTAATATTATATATCTACTCAATTAGAGGAATGTACACAGCGATTTTCGCGTTCTAGCTGTTGTCGTTTAATAGGTACCATTTTTATACCTTTTTGCCCCATTTCACCCCCTACGAATAAAAATCACTTTATGGTGCACGTTTTTGTTATAGGGTAAATGCGCATATCCAATATCAAGTAAGTACAAACAGACATATTGTAAAAATATGCTTAAATACACTAAAATATTAGGGGTTATTATGGGTATTTTTAGTCCTTGTGAGGAAAACATTTTTCACTTTGGGCCGATTTCGCCCAGTTTCAATCCCAAGCGATCTACGACTATAAGACGCATTTATGGAAAATTTGGACGTCCTAGCTCCTTCGTTTTGGTGCTAGCGTGGACAGACGGACGGGCTGATATGGCTAGATCGTCTTAGAATTTTATGACGAGCAAGAATATAAATACTTTATAGGGACTCAGGTAGGGTTTCCATGCCGAGATTTCCCGTGGAAAAATTCCTGGGAATTCGCATATTTTTCATTTTCCGCACCCGGGAAATTCGTACGGTAATCCCGCGGGAATTCAGTTAAAACTTTTACATACTTCACAATAAAATTAAAAATGTTGTAGAATAATTTAGCTCATATCGCTTTTAATTAGGTATGTCAAATATTGCGGTTGTATAACAAAACCCAAAATGACCCAAAATCCACTTTTTCGGATTTTGCCTGCCGAACTGCATATGAAATGTAAATTCCGGAAAAAGTAGATTTTGGGCGTGTATCCGAACGCCCAAAATAAATGAAGTTATTCGTTTGAAAATATTTTAAACAATGCTATGAAATACACAAGTAACAATTGTATTAAGATCGTTTAGATCGAATTTCTATGGGTTTTCAAAGTGACAGCTACAAACTCATATTTCTTGCGAACATTTTGTAAAATGTGTTATATAAAATAAATAGAAGGAATCAGTTCCTGTCGAATGCTGCCTAAATGATGTATATCGGACGATAAATGACGTCGCTGACTCCATATTTGTGAAATAATTTAATACAGGAGATGGCTTTTCAGAACCAAAATGTTCAAAAATGAGCACTGCGACGTCAATTTCATTCCGATGTTCATCATATAGGCATCATTCGAAAGGTATTGACTACAGCTTTTTAACACCAAATTCGAAAAAGTTTTCAGATGTTACTACGAAAAACGAAAAAAAAATGCTATAAACGTCCAATATTTCGACCAATAAGTTACTCTAAGACAAGAAGAGGGTCTATTATTTCAGAATATAAATTTGGACAAAAATGCAACGTAAAACAAAACAAGTAAGGAAAGGTTAAAGTCGGGCGGGGCCGACTATATGATACACTCCACTATCTCTCCGAATACAATTCAATTCTGTAAAAAAGTGAAAAGGGAAGGACTTTCGTATGTGATCTGACCCACTTTGTTAAATCGAGAAGAATACTTGTGTGGGGACTGTATCCAAACATGGAACGAAGAGACCCATTTCCGCCATAGGTGCTTCTAGTTAAAGTAAAGATGTATGTGAGCTATATATAAATCTGAACCGATCTAAAGCATTTTCACCACAGGTGTCTCTAGTTGAAATATAAGATGTGGTTTATAGAGTGAAAAAAGTGAAATCGGGAGTGAAATTTGTGTGGGAGCTATATCTTAATCTGAACCGATTTTCTTCAAATTAAACAGTGTACGTCATCATCTCGAAAAACTTCGTTGTGCAGAGTTTCATTTGGTTCTGTCCACAATTGCGATCTGTTTCGTGATTACAAGAATAGATGGACAGACAGACGGAAATTGCTAAATCGATTCAAAAAGTGATTCTAAGTCGATCTGTATAATTAACAATGGGTCTATGTCGCTTCCTTTCGGGCGTTACAAACAAATGCACAAAGACATAATACTCTCGTGGAGTGTATAATTACAAGGGAAAACCAATAAGGAAAGGCTAAAGTCGGGCGGGGCCGACTCTATGATACACTCCCCTTTCAATCCGAATACAATTCAATTCGGTGAAAAAGTGAAAACGGGAAGGTTTTTTGTATCCTGTAAATGTATGAGTTTGACAAAAAATTTTAAATCGGAAATAACACTTGTATGAGGATATATTGAAACCTGGAACGAAATAGGTGAAATATAAAATGTATAGTTTGGCCAAAATCGGTTAAACTTATGGGAGCAACATTTGAATTTGGGCTATATTTAAATCTGAACCGATCTTACCCACTTTCACCATACTTTTGTTTAGTTAGATTATAAGATGTTGTGCGAAATTTAAAGACAATCGAGCACAATATGTGGCTTTTAAAGCGGCAAAAGTCAAATCGGGAGCGACATTTATATGGGGGCTATATCTAAATCTGAACCGATCTTACCCAATTTCTGCATAGGTGTTTCTAGTAGGATTATAAGATGTTGTGCCAAATTTAAAGAAAATCGAGTACAATATGTGGTTTCTACAGAGGAAAATGTCAAATCGGGAACGATATTTGTATGGGGGCTATATCTAAATCTGAAACGATTTTCACCATAGATGTTCTTAGTTTAAATATAAGATGTTTTGCCAAATCTGAAGACAATCTGATACAATATGTGGTTTCTAGAGCGGAAAAATTCAAATCGGGAGCGAAATTTGTATGGGAGCTATATATAAATCTGAACCGATCTGACCGATATTCACCATGGGTGTTTCTAGTGGAAATATAAGATGTTTTACCAAATCTGAAGACAATCTGATACATTATGTGGTCTCTAGAGCGGAAAAAGTCAAATCGGGAGAGAAATTTGTATGGGAGCTATATATAAATCTGAACCGATCTAACACATTTTTACCACAGGTGTTTCTAGTTACAATATAAGATGTTTTGCCAATTTTAAAGAAAATCTGTTGCAATATGTGGTATCTAGAGTGAAAAGAGTCAAATCGGGAGTGAAATTCGTATGGGGGCTATATCTAAATCTAAACCGATTTTCTTCAAATTAAATAGCGTTCGTCCTTATCCCGAAAAACATCGTTGTGCAAAGTTTCATTTGGTTCTGTCTACAATTGCGACCTGTATCGTGATTACAGGAATAGATGGACGGACGGACGGACGGACAGACAGACGTACATTGCTAAATCGACTCAGAAAGTGATTCTAAGACGATCGGTATAATTAACAATGGGTCTATCTCGTTTCCTTTTGGGTGTTACAAACAAATGCACAAAGACATAATACTCTCGTGGAGTGTATAAACATGATTTTTGGAGGTGTTTTCAGGTGCGTTTAGCTCACAAATGGCCAAGTGAAGAAAAATTTTGCAGATCATCATACAATCTAAACTTTATTTTCGTGGGGTGACTGGAAATTGTTTTTCCATTTGTATGGCCCGCGACCCAGTCTATAGTATATAAGTTAAAAAGAATTTAATTTTAACTGCAATAGGGAAAATTGCGTGGGCGTGGCAGAAGCATAAATATTTTACAGATTTAAAATGATTGTAAAAACATTTTCAAATATAAAATTTCAACCGATTTCGACTATCCAATATCTCGCTAATTTTATAACGAGAAATCCATAAGCCACAGGAGTCTATAATTCGTTGTAATAATAATTCCCGTGTCCCGGGAAATAAAAAGTACGGGAAAATGCAATCGCTAGTCTCAGGCCGATATTTCAAGGTGTTACAAACGGAATGACAAAGTCCTGGAGGTGGAGGTTATACAAACTACTTTTTTATTAACTACCTTTTCTTCCATATATCTCGTTTTTTGATCAAATAGAGATCGTCATGTCAGGTATAACTATTAAACGAATCAATCCTTGTAATTTCAAATTGTTGTATAATTCTCAAAAAAAGATTAAATTTTTGCTTTCAACAACATTAAGGGCCTGCTTCTGTTCGTTGGCCTTAGGCAAACAATTAAAAATTACTCAATTATTACATGCATTCTATAAAATTTATATAAAAAAACTTTAGCTACGAGCTCTTTGCGTGCTATTCTCTAGAGACACAACGAATTATAGACTCCTGTGGCTTATAGATTTCTCGTTATGAAATTAGCGATTTTGGATATAGGACTAAAATGAATAAAAGATTAACCCTTAAAGATACCTAGTGTTAAGGAACTACAAAAAATTATAATTTTGCCAATTTTCCGCTAAAATTTTGGGAAAAAAATCCTAAAAAACAGAAGCCATCATTTCACCACTTCCATACTTACACAGTCGCTAAAAAGATATCAAAGAACAATACTTTAACATTTAAAAAAAAACTGATGAATGTCATCATTTCGTAAATCAAAATAAAAGAAATTAAATTGAAAAAACTTTAAAAATCTTAATGCGACTAAACCATTACACCTTATTATTTTAGAAGTAATTGAAATTATCTTCAAAACAAGCACATTAAAATCAGTCAAGTTTTTCAGGAGTTACATGTAATTGAATGATCACACCTTCTTTGAAAAATTCTTATTTGTCTCTGTCAAATTGGCATAAGCTTTGGTTACAATAAACCTGATATTACTTGAATCGGTTGCGATTTTATATTTGAAAATGTTTTTTACAACCATTTTATATCTGTAAAATATTTATGGTTTTGCCACGGTCACACAATTGTCCCTAACTTATGTAAAAATAAATCCTTTTTAACTTCTAAACTAGTGCCACTGTGACATATATCATAATTTCCTTAATCTAAAGGGTGTCCCAAGAAGAGCGCAATTTTTTAATTTTAAATAAAACATAGATATTTAAGAAAAAATCGTGAAACTTTATTATATCGTAAAGTAGACATAATGAGGTTATGTATGGAACAATATATCGTGCAGATGGCCGCCGCGGCTTTGCTGGCATGCACGCGATCTTTTAATGAAATTTTCAATGACCGTTTTGCATGAATGCTGCGGTATTTCATTAATGCAGCGTCCAATTTCGTCTTTTAAGGCTTGAGTCGTCGTCGGCTTATTCGCGTAAACCATCGACTGCAAAAAACCCCAAAGAAAAAAATCTAATGGTGTTAAATCGCACGATCTAGGCGGCCAATTCTGATCTCCAAAACGCGAAATAACACGACCGGGAAATGACTGATGCAGGAATTGAATTGTTTCTCTGGCTGTATGACATGTGGCGCCGTCTTGTTGGAACCACATGCCCTCCACATTCATTTCTTCAATTCTAGGCAAGAAAAAAATGGTTATCATTTCACGATACCGAACACCATTGACTGTTTGCGCTTGACCTGCCTCATTTTCATAAAAAAAGGTCCAATGATTCCTCCAGCCCAAAAACCACACCACACAGTGACACGTTGAGGATGCATTTGCTTCTCGTGAATCACTCGAGGATTTTCCGCACCCCAAATGCGACAATTCTGCCTATTGACGAAGCCATCAAGATGAAAATGGGCCTCGTCACTGAAGATGATTTTATCGGCAAAATCAGCATTTTCATGTTGTCTCTCCAATACCCAATTAACGAACTCCCTTCGCTGTCCATGGTCAGTTGGCTTCAGTTCCTGGGTCAATTGAACTTTGTATGCATGAAGATGCAAATCTTTCGTCAAAATTCGCTGCAAAGTGGATTTGCAATTTGTGGCAAATTTATCCATTAATCTCTTTACAGTTGACTCTTTTGGAGCATTATTGTGACCCCAAATTGATCGCAATTTGCGAACTGTAGCCGCAAAACTTTCACCATTTTGGTAAAACAATTTCACAATGAGAATGCGTTGTTCATTCGTGTAGCGCTCCATTTTTACTAACCTCGTACCTTCTACTAACAAACAATAACAATTGTTCATATGTCAAACAATAACACTTCGAATGTTGCCAGATTTAAAAATTGCGTTCTTCTTGGGACACCCTTTATTACTGCACTTCCACGAAAAGTCCCTAATTTGAAGACAACACTGTGAAAAACATTCGACCCCGACGAACTTAATGCCGTTTTACTTGTTGTTGTCTTGTACAGTGTAATTTGAAAATTCGACTTTTTAAGACATCAAATATTGTTGCGTAGAATAAAATAATGAATTGTTTAATGGAATGTCTTTATTTAAATGTGAAAACTAGCATATCATCTTATGAACATGGCCGCTGCGTATTGTAATTCTGCACATAAAATGGCTACGAAAACCATTTCAAATGAATTCAGCATCACAACCCATTGTTACCATTCCATACCATCATTCAAACAGGGACTGGTGTCCCTGGAAAGGGCATCACTATTTAAAACGTTATTATTATTCTAGGCTAGAATAAACGACGCCACATTTGAGGAGACTTGACTGGCTTGTGTTCTCACTCTCTGCTTTTGTGGTTTTCGCTTTGTTTAAGGCCCATATAGAACCACTGGACCACATATGTTCGAACCAATCGGGCTGTCATGTGCGGTCGGTCCTAAATGAGATGTTTTGTTAACAGAACAGAAGCGGGAAAGGATATCAGCTTACTGCGGTTCCTTTCGGTTATCTCAGACAGGATGGCAGGCAAGACGAGAAACGTTAATATTTATTAATGGGCTCTTGTCATTATGTCTGGACGAGTGTGTTAAAAGTTTGGTTTATTGTTCGTTCTATTTAAATTTGATGCGGTTAAAGATTGTTTACGTTTTAAGTGTTGTGCGGTATAGTTTGGCCATTAAACTCAATTTATAACTGTCATTATGATTTGATTGACTATGAACCTTAGAATTCCTTTACCATTTGTTTGCGGCGAAGGAAGTTTATTTATATGAGGCCACATTGAAATTAGAAAAATTATAACAAATTTGTATTTTTATAATATCAGTGAATGCGGGTGATACCTAACGATGAGTTATGATTTTCAAATGGAATATCAGAATTTGAACTGATGAGTTCTGAACACGAAATGGAATTTCAGATTAATCGATTGATGAGTTCTGAATTTCCAATGGAATTTCTGAATCATCAATTGATTTCGGATTTTTAAATATGATTTCTGTATTACAATTGATTATTATACCCTCCACCTCCAGGATGGGGGTATATTCACTTTGTCATTCCGTTTGTAACACCTTAAAATATTCATCGGAGACCCCATAAAGTATATATATTCTGGGTCGTGGTAAAATTCTAAGACGATATAGCCATGTCCTTCTGTCCGTCTGTCTGTCTGTTGAAAGCACGATAGCGGCCGAACGAAATGAGCTAGGAGGTTCAAATTTTTTCTAAATGTGTCTTATGGTTGCAGATCGGTTGGGATTGAAATTGGGCGAAATCGGCCCAGAGGGAAAAATTTTTCCCTCACAAGGACTGAAAATACCCCTAATATTTAGAGTATTTCAGCATGGTTTTTGAACATAATAGCTTGTAAAGGGTGATTTTTTAAGAGCTTGATAACTTTAAAAAAAAAAAAACGCATAAAATTTGCAAAATCTCATCGGTTCTTTATTTGAAACGTTAGATTGGTCCATGACATTTACTTTTTGAAGATAATTTCATTTAAATGTTGACCGCGGCTGCGTCTTAGGTGGTCCATCCGCTTAGTCCAATTTTGGCATTTCCACGTTTTTGAGTAACAGAGACCCAATTGGTGCGAACGGCGACGAATCGAAAATTGGTGGTCATCATTAACACTGGCCGATACAGCTGCGATATTTTCTTCAGTTCGCACTCTACGTAAGCGTGTTGGTGGTTTAATGTCCAACAATGTAAATTTGGTGCGAAATTTAGTCACAATAGCCCGAATAGCCGCTTCAGTGGGTCGATTAAACTGACCATAAAATGGAAGCGCGCAATGAACTTTCTTAACAGAGCACGCATTTTGATAATAAAATTCAATAATTTGCAAGCGTTGTTCGTTTGTAAGACGATTCATGATGAAATGTCAAAGCATACTGAGCATCTTTCTCTTTGACACCATGTCTGAAATCCCACGTGATCTGTCAAATACTAATGCATGAAAATCCTAACCTCAAAAAAATCACTCTTTATTTACTTGATATTTGCAATTCGCATTACCTTTATAGCATAAAAGGGCACCATAGAGTGATTTTTATTTGCAGGGGCCGAAATGGAACGAAAAGGGATAAAAATAGTACCTATCAAACTACAACAGATAGAAACACGAAATTTGGCGTGTACATTCCTCTAATAGAGTAGATACATAATATACAAGTATTTTTCCTAAATTTGTACTTTTAAGGGGTTAAATGGGGATAGAGGGATAAAAATAGTACCAACCAAACGGCAGCACCTAGAATAATGAAATTCTGTGTATATATTCCTCTGATTGCGTACACACATAAAATAAAGGAAATTTTCGAAATTCGTACTTTTAGGGTGTAAAATGGAAAAGGGTATAAAAATTGTACCAAACAAATGGATGTAGCTAGAACCATGAAATTCGCGCTATACATTCCTCTGACTGAGTGACACGAAAAAAAACCTTTTTCCAAATTCGTACTTTCAATGGATTCAATGGGAGCAGAGTGATAAAAATGGTACCAACTAAAAGGTTACAGCTAGAATGATGAAATTTTCGAAAGTCGTACTTTTAAGGAGTAAAATGCGAAAAAGTGGATAAAAATGGTACCAACAAAATGGCCGCAGATAGTATCTTGGAATTGGGTATATACATTCCTCTGAGTGCATAGCCACGTAAAATATTTTTTTCCAAATTCGTACTTTATTTTGTTGCTTTTACGACAAAAAATGGTAGAATCATGAAGTTGTCTTATACAGCGTACGTGAGGGATAAGATATTTTCAAAATGTATACTTTTGAATTTAAAATAGATGGAAATACAACCAACCAAAGGACTGCAGCTGAAAATACACTCTATATCCCCCAATATTTAGGGTATTTATGATTGCTGCCTTATATTTACTTTATGAATTGAAGTATTATTTCCATGTTATATATACATAGTATACAAATATTGGTAGCCTTGGCTTATAAATTAAATTTCTGATTTTCATACAGTTAAAATTTGTTGCGGCCATTCCTCTTGTAGCTTGGAAGCAACACAAAGAAAATAAAAGTTTTAGCTGGTGAAATGGGACAAAAATTAATAAAATATGGTACCAATGATACGACAACAGCTAGTATCATGAAATTCGATGTGTACATCCCTCTAATTCCATAAACACGTAAAATAGAGGGATTTTTCGAAATTCGTACTTTACTTCCAAACCGCTGAAGTTGATATCATGAAATTCGGTGTATATATTCGGTGTGTATTCGGTGGTCTGACTATGAAGACTCGAAACAAAAAGGTTGTTTTTTTTTTCAAATTTGTACATTTGGGCGGAGAATGGGGCGAATGGGGAAATTTTTAAAATTTGTACTTTTCTTATCAAAATAATGCAGTCACTTTGTCTGTTACTGAAAATGCTTCTCCCTAATGGCGACTGACAATCGCCTAATATTTTCGTCATGTTCACCTTCTCAATTACAGCTTTGTATTTATTTATAGTAGTAGATTTTAAACAGTGAGCATAAGTATACATTATAGTTTGAAATAGTAATCAAATATAGTAATGTGCATAAACATATCACAATTTTCGTAATATGGTACTTTGCTTCTATGCAAAGTCGACATCCTTTAATCTGCTGGTAATACTGTGGAATGCACTCCGTGGTGGAGGGTATATAAGATTTGGCCCGGCCGAACTTAACGCCTTGTTTCAGAAGTAAATTTTAAAATTGTGTTTTATATACATTATCCACTCACCACACGAAAATAAAGTTTGGATTGTTTAATGATGATTTGCAAAATATTTCGTTCCTGGATCAAACCGTATGTGAGCTAAATTAATATAACCCTGAAAACACTTTAAATATAATTTTGATTTTTGTCTCAGAGTAACTTATTGATCGAATTATTGGACGTTTATAGTATTTTTGTGTTTTTTTTATATAGTGACAAAACTTTTTCGTCTTTGGTGGTAGTATTTAAAATAAAATAGCTGCAATCAATCCCTTTCTAATGATGCCTAAATTATGAACATCGGAAGGAAATTGACGCCGCAGCTTTCATTTTTGTAATAGTAGTTGGAAAATTTTGGCCATTTCCTTTATTAAATTATTTCACAAAAATGAAGTCAGTGCCGTTATTTTTGGTCCGAAATTCATCATTTAGGCAACATTAAAAAAGGTACTGATTTCTACTATTTATTTTCTTTTACAAAATGTTTCCAAGAAATATCAGTTTTTAGCTGCCACACAAAAATTCAATCTAAACATCCAATAATACGACTAATGAGTTATTCTAAGTGAAGAATACAAATTCAGGAAAAAAATTTACAAAAATGCAACATACAAAATTTCACGAGAAAAACGTGATTTTTAGAGGTGTTGACACACCGATGAAATATTTTGCAAATCTTCAATTTATATTCGTTGCAGCAATTTATATTCGTTACCGATCCTAATGGACATATATCCTTGGAATCGGTTGGGGAATTTTTGCAATTAACACCATCTCCCATCCTAAATAGCCTATTAAATATCACGATTTAAGTTTCGTACAATAACAAACCGATTCCTAATGTATACATCATTGGTGAATGGGATAGATAGTTGTCCGACTTTAGCATGTAGCTTTGTTCAAATCAGGGGTCCATTTAGACACACTCGTGAGTTTTTGGGGTAAATAACGCGTCAAATTTGGTGATTAACGAAGCCGTCTAGATAAAAATTAACCTCATTCTTGAATATGATTTTGCTTAAAAAATACCAAACTGTTTGATTAATGCTCATCACTGAAAAAAACTATGTTCCTTCGCGTGTCGTAATTTTTTTTAACAAAAAAAAACAATTTACCTTAATTTAATGCTTTTCATTTAAATATGCCCTTATCATACTTATTATTTCAGATTAGACTCATTTCTCAACTCTTCAAATTTGCATTTGAATAAAATTTTAATTTCTATATGACCTAATATATTTTTTATTCATTTAATAAATGGTTCACACGTGTCTGCATATGCAAGTGTGTATAAATGTTCATAAATATGTATATATATTTAGTAAATGTAAACATTTAACAACAACTAAGGACATCGGTAAAACTTTATGGAAACTTAGGGAAATCTCATCAACGCAAACTTTATATTTTTCTAGGATTTCTTTAAACTTAATATTATTACATAAATTTTCGTCCAAAAGGCATTGTCTAGTAGACCAAAACTAAATTGCTAATCTTACGCCTAGGTTTCAAATACTATTTAAAGTAACACTTAAAGTGGCTTCGGAAAATATATCAATACTAGCTTTTTATAACCGGCGAAATACGGGGTCAAAAATGGAATTATTATGTTTTATAGACTACTAACTGAACCATCACCCGCTTCGCCAGGCAGAAACACAGACGATAAAATTAAAATCAGATTTCATAATGTTTTTCTTACGTACTTGACTGAGATACTAAAGAAATGGATAATTTCCATGGAGAATATTGAAGAACAGAACTTTAGTTTACGACGAATTAAGGAACAAATGTCAAAAATCATAAAAAATCTCTTCCATTAGCAAAACATAGAACTTCCTACGTAAGAAGAACTTACTTAATGGAATAGCTGGAATTCGAATGTACTACATTCAAAACACATAGCAAATCAAGCAAATTGTTCACTTCACAAAAACGAAAAAATGAATATAATTTCCGTTTTCTTGACTTAAATCGGCTTTTGACGAATGAATATTTTTTTCCTTTCTTTACTATTGTGCAAAGAAAATCCAAAGAAAACGTGTAATTTAACAAAATTCAAATCAAAAATTCCCCATCTTTCTAATCCCGCCAATTTGTATAATATCTAAGCAGGTTACAACTAACTTAATTCACACAACAATATATGAATATCGTTGTAGAATATACTCAAAAAACTGGTTTTGATTTCGTATGGGAAGGGTCACGGCCACTTTCCGCCCATCTTTGCACAACGATTTACACTGGATCTACTCACACAAAATTTAACCTCGTATGTGACGTACCACGCCCACTTTCCCAATACCGCCCATTTTTGGAAAAACTACGCTGGTTTATTCAAGATGCTTTTACACAAAATTTCTACACTCTAGGTGTCACAGAACAGACATTATTCAATAATACGTTTTTACTTCGTATAGGAGGTGCCACGCCCACTTTTCCATTAACGCCCATTTTTGGCACAACTATGCACATTGATGTTAGATACACTTGCACTGTAGGTGTCATAGAACTGGCAATATTCAATAATAGGTTTTAACTTCGTATGATAGGTACCACGCCCACTTTTCCAATGCCGCCCATTTTTGCAAGGTTGTAAGGTTGCGTTGCGTGAGTTAACAATACTGTTGTTACAATGGATCCTCAATTCGTAAAATAATGAGAGATGTTAACTGAAATGACTAAAACTTGTATTTTTACAAAAATTTACTATTATCAAACAAGTAAGGAAAGGCTAAAGTCGGACGGGCCAACTCTATGATACACTCCACTTTCAATCCGAACACAATTTAATTCGGTGAAAAAGTGAAAACGGGAAGGATTTTTGTATCCTTTAAATGTATGTGTTTGACAAAAAATGTTAAATCGGAAAGGACATTTGTTTGGGGGTATATTGAAATATGGAACGAAATAGGTGAAATATAATATTTATAGTTTGGCCAAAATCGGTAAAACATTTGGGAGCAACATTTGTATTTGCGCTTTATCTAAATCTGAACCGATCTTAGCCACTTTCACCACAGGTTTTTTACATGGATTATAAGCTGTTGCGCCTAATTTAAAAAAAAATCGAGTACAATATGTGGTATGTGCGGCAAAAGTTAAATCGGGAGCCATATTTAGTTGGGGGGGCTATATCTAAATCTGAACCGATCTTACCTAATTTCTCCATATGTGTTTCTAGTTGGATTATAAGATGTTGTGCCAAATTTAAAGAAAATCGAGAATAAGTCGTTTCTACAGCGGAAAATGTCAAATCGGGAGCGACATTTGTATGGGGGCTATATCTAGATCTGAACCGATCTTACCCAATTTTTGCATATGTGTTTCTAGTTGGATTATAAGATGTTGTGCCAAATTTAAAGAAAATCGAGTATAATATGGAGTTTCTAGAGCGGGAAATGTCAAATCGGGAGCGACATTTGTATGGGGCTATATCTAAATCTGAACCGATCTTACCCACTTTATACATAGGTGTTTCTAGTTGGATTATAAGATGTTGTGCCAAATTTAAAGAAAATCGGGTACAATATGTCGTTTCTACAGTGGAAAATGTCAAATCGGGAGCGACATCTATATGGGGGCTATATCTAGATATGAACCGATCTTACCTAATTTTTGCATTTGTGTTTCTAGTTGGATTATAAGATGTTGTGCCAAATTTAAAGAAAATCGAGTATAATATGGGGTTTCTAGAGCGGGAAATGTCAAATAGGGAGCGAGATTTGTATGGGGGCTATATCTAAATCTGAACCGATTTGCATCAAATTTAATAGCGTTCGTCCTTGATCCACAAAACTTACTTGTGCCAATTTTTGTTAAGATCGGACTATAATTGCGACCTGTAATTTGATTACAACAATAGATGGACAGACAGACGGACATTGCTAAATCGACTCAGAAAATGATTCTAAGTCGATCGGTATACTTAACAATGGGTCTATCTCGCTTCCTTTTGGGTGTTACAAACAAATGCACAAAGCCATAATACTCTCGTGGAGTGTATAAAAACTTCGACAACTCAGTCAATTATCAACGGATTTTTATAAACAAAGCGGCATTTTACTTCCTAGTAAATGTGTTATTTAAATAAATTTACAAGTGTTGCGGTTACCAAACAAAAAATTGTGGAAAAATAGTGCCAAAGTTGAAAAATGGGTAAAAATTGCTTAAAAAAGCATACAAATTTCTTAAGTTTTCTTAAATAAGATATATATTTATAGAAAGTTCCAGATTTATTCTTTTTACATCCTGTCGATTACGAACTGAAAATCGGTCTATAACCAAGTAAGCTACAGGTTTATATGCGTGCAAACCATTTTTTTACAATAACTACACGAATAATAATATCACTTCCTAAAGTTTTCCACTTCATTATTTTTTGTAGCACAGTGTTATCTACAATTAGGGCCATAACTTCTAGATTTATTCATATATTTCTATTAAAAGAGGCTTTGTTTTCTTCGTTAAAATATTCTTCTGGTGGAAAATATTCCCGATATTAAAAAATCGTTGGCGTCTTCAAAGAGTGTCATAACTTCTAAATTTATCCATAGATCTTTTTTATAGAGTCGTCGTTTTCTTCGTTGGAATGTTGGCTATAAACAGATAAACCAAAATATTTTTTCCGATTTTTAAAATATTTTTTATCTTTTTTTTCGTGCGAGCTAAACACTTCTTTTCCGAAAAAAATCAATTGTTTTCAATTCATTCTCAATTCCTAAACCACTGCATCTATATAAAAGTGAAATTCGCTGCATTTTTAGCCATCACCAGTACCTTTTAAGTGAACATATAAACGAGTTTTATCGGAATTATATTTCTAAAATGAGAGCACAAATATTAAAGGTACCTCCGAGGGAAATTTGAATTTTAGAAAAAAATAAAAAAAATATTCCTATTTTTTTAAATATCTTTTACGAGCTTAGAAAGCCAAAATACATCAGAAAATGTTATACATGATCCTTTGGAAAACTTTCTGTTGCATAGTGTAATTATTTGAATCTTTCTGATTGTCAAAATTAAGTGTTCCAAAGATGGTATTAGAGCACCTGACCCTAAATAAGAGTTATATTCCATATTCGGTCTGATGTTGATATTATTCATTTTAAAGTTTAATTTAAATTTAAAGTGTCGAAAAATTAAAAAGCACATTCCACTTCATTGTGTACTGTGATCTACCGAAATATCCACTTTTTGTTGCACAGTAAGTTTAAATTAATAAACAAATAAAAAATCGTGATAGTTGTTTTCAAATTATGATAAATTATCTCCAGAAATGTCTCAACAAATTTACCATTTCTCGAAAGTTGTGCAATTTTGAAGCAGAAGATGCTGTTATTTCGAACCAGTTGTTATTATTTTATATTCATTACTTAGTTCTCCTAGGTATACCTACAATTATGGTGAGGACAGCAAAATAAATTTCCCACCGGGTAACTAGATAGTTTCAGCCATAATATTCGTAATACTATAAAATCTGGACAGAGGCTACATAAACCAGAAATCGCCAAATAATATTTTGATACATTTGATAAGTACTTTCGGAAACTGAAGTCAAAGCGGAGTGTACATCTTATGTGCTGCACTGTGTTATTGTGTTGTACCTGATTATGCACGTTCACATAGTGACCCAAACACATCTGCATAGGCAAATAAATACGGCAATTAATTTAATATTAACTGAATGTAATTTATCGACAGATGGTGGAGTATTTACCCATCAACATTTATAGCAAGTTTATATTTCACAATGGCGAAAATGAGAGTGACCACTTCTGTTTGTTTAGGCGCTCGGGACGTAAATATTTATTAGAGACAAAATTAAATGCTATTAAATTTCAGAATAAATAAGGAAGGAAGGGCTAAAGCTGACAATGTGGCATCATCCATCATTCTCTACTGCCTACAAGGTTTTGAAAACAAAAACTGTAAAAACTATACTAAACTATAGAATATCCTTATGCTGCATTCGGATATAAACCCAATATGCGCTTCTAACGGATTTTGGAATATTATTCATATAGAGATTGCCAAGAGAAATCTGGAAAAAGTGGATTTTGGGTTTATAGAAAAGAAAAGTTTCTTTAATATGTCATTAACGAAACTTGGCAAAAGTACACTTTTATTTCAACATTTGCATACCGTCCACCACCAGGATGGGGGTATACTAACTTTGTCATCCCGTTTGTAACACCTTGAAATATCGACTAAGGTACTAAAGGGTGATTTTTTAAAAGCTATAGGAAAGTTAAAAAAACACATAAAATTCAGAAAAATGCATGAAATCTTTATTTGAATCGACAGTACGGTCCATATAATTTAATGTTTGAAGATTATTTCATGCAAATGTTGACCTTGACTGCGCCTCAAATGGTCCATCCGCTTAGTCCAATTTTGGCATTTCCACGTTTTTGAGTAACAGAGGCCCAATTGCTGCCAATGGCGACGTATCGATAATTGATGGTCATCATTAACACTGGCCGATACAGCTGCGATATTTTCTTCAGTTCGCACTCTACGTAAGGGTGTTGGTGGTTTAATGTCCAACAATGTAAATTTGGTGCGAAATTTAGTCACATTAGCCCGAATAGCCGCTTCAGTGGGTCATTTAAACTGACCATAAAATGGAAGCGCGCGATGAAGATCTAGCCATGTCCGCCCTTCCGTCTGTTGAAAGCACGCTAGCATCTAAACGAAAGGAGCTAGGACGTCCAAATTTTCCATAAATGTGTCTTATAGTCGTAGATCGATTGGGATTGAAACTGAGCGAAATCGGCCAAAAGGGAAAAATCTTTCCCGCACAAGGACTCGCAAATCTCGACGTAAATAAATCTCCAGGCCCGGATGGCATTTCAGCACTTGTCCTATGTAAGTGCTCTTCGACGCTTGCCCGTCCCCTTCGTAATCTTTTCAACCTTGCATACCGTGCAGGGGTTTTCCCAGCGCGTTAGAAGATTGCGAACATCCAGCCCATCCCTAAACTAGTAAGGAAAGGCTAAAATCGGGCGGGGCCGACTCTATGATACACTCCACTTTCTATCCGAATACAATTCAATTCGGTGACAAAGTGAAAACGGGAAGGTTTTGTGTATCCTGTAAATATATGTGTTTGACAAAAATGTTAAATCGGAAAGGTCATTTGTATGAGGATATATTGAAACCTGGAACGAAATAGGTGAAATATAAAATATATAGTTTGGCCAAAATCGGTAAAACTTTTGGGAGCAACATTTGTATTTGGGCTATATTTAAATCTGAACCGATCTTACTCACTTTCACCATAGTTTTCTTTAGTTAGATTATAAGATGTTGTGCCAAATTTAAAGAAAATCGAGCACAATATGTGGCTTTTAAAGCGGCAAAAATCAAATCGGGAGCGACATTTGTATGGGGGCTATATCTAAATCTGAACCGATCTTACCCAATTTCTGCATATGTGTTTCTAGTTAGATTATAAGATGTTGTGCCAAATTTAAAGAAAATCGAGTACAATATGTGGTTTCTAGAGCGAACAATGTCATATCGTGAGCGACATTTGTATGGGAGCTATATCTAAATCTGAACCGATCTGACCTATATTCACCATGGGTGTTTCTAATGGAAATATAAGATGTTTTACCAAATCTGAAGACAATCTGATACAATATGTGGTTTCTAGAGCGGAAAAAGTCAAATCGGAAGGGAATTTTGTATTGGGGCTATATCTAAATCTGAACCGATTTAATCCGTTTTCTACCCAGGTGTTTCTAGTTAAAAAATATGTCGTTTTGCCAACTTGGAAGAAAATCAGTTGTAATATGTGGTATCTAGAGTGAAAAGAGTCAAATCGGGAGTGAAATTCGTATGGGGCTATATCTAAATCTGAACCGATTTTCTTCAAATTAAATTGCGTTCGTTCTTGTCCCGAAAAACTGCATTGTGCAAAGTTTCATTTAGTTATGTCTACAATTGCGACCTGCATCGTGATTACAAGAATAGATGGACAGACGGACGGACGGACGGACATTGCTAAATCGACTCAAAAAGTGATTCTAAGTCGATCGGTATAATTAACAATGGGTCTATCTCGTTTCCTTTTGGGTGTTACAAACAAATGCACAAAGACATAATACTCTCGTGGAGTGTATAAAAAGGTGAGGCTAATAATCCTGCTAACTATCGACCGATCGCGATTTGCTCAGCGCTTTCGAAGGTTATAGAGGGTATGGTTAACCACCATCTTGTGAGGTATTTAGAAACTAATGACTTACTTAATGATCGACAGTATGGCTTCCGTAGGAATCGATCTACGGGAGACCTGATGAAACTGCTATCCGAAAAGTGGAATCGATCTATTCACAAGCTTGATGAGAGTAAGGTCGTTGCTCTTGATATCTCCAAGGCCTTTGATAGAGTTTGGCACGGCGCACTCATATCAAAGCTTATCGCTTTTAGTGTTGGTAGTGACTTCTCTCGATTTATATCGAGCTTTCTCAGAGATCGCACTATACGTGTTGTTGTAGATGGGTTCTCATCCGACGAGCATAGGTTAACCGCAGGAGTACCACAGGGCTCTGTCCTTCCCCCCTCCCTTTTTCTTATTTTCATCGACAACCTCTTGGATCGGACTGTGAATCCAATATACTCATTCGCGGATGACAGAAACCTCTGTCATTCATACTCATTCGATCATAGACCAAGTCGTCAAGAAATTGAGGATAAAAGGCGATTGATGCATGAGTCACTTAGCCAGGATTTGCTGTAGAGTAGATTTTAATGCACGTAAGACCCAGTGCTCCTTGTTGTCTCACAAGCGATTCACTGATCCAACGGTGTCGTCGATTTTAATGAACGGTGTAGATATTGAGCAATCAGATGCTCTCGTTGTTTTTGGCATAAAAATACAATGTGATGTTCGTTGGACAAAACATGTATTTGATGTGTCGAAAGATGCCTTCAAATGTTTAGGCTTTTAAAAAAGATGTAAGAAATATTTCACACCCTCTGATCTTCTCAATATCTACACTACCTACATCAGACCAAAGATGGAATACAACTCCCATATATGGTCGGGTTCTGCAGCTTCATCACTGGAGCTACTCGATGGTGTTGATAGGTGACGGTAGGATATCCAATTCTATTGTCTCCCTTGAACACCGTCGTAATGTTTGTTGTGTGTCATTGTTCTATCGATACTTTCATGGTGTTTGTTCTTCGGAAATTCGTGATCTTATACCACCCGTGAGAACGTTCGGTAGAGATACGCGACTCTCCAGGAACGCTCACCCATTTGTTGTCGATTGGACAACCGGCCGCACTACACATTACAGAATAAATTCGTTCTTCTCCAGTACTATCCGTATGTGGAATCGACTTCCGGCATATATCTTTCCCTCCAATTACGACATTCAAAACAGATGTCAACAGACACTACTCCTTCTTTCCTCCTTCCAATACCTTATCTTCCTTCTACCAACGCAATGCACTGCATTTATAGGGGACATCCCCTGAGTGTTGGTTCGGTGAAAAAAAATGCCCATAATAACCCCTAATATTTTAGAGTACTTAAGCATATTTTTTTCAAAATGTTTGCTTGTACTTACTTGATATTGGATATGCACGTTCCCCCTATAAAACACATGATTTTTATTCGTAGGGGGTGAAATAGGGCAAAAGGGATAAAAATGGTATATATTAAACGACAACAGCTAGAAACACGAAATTCGGTATGTACATACCTCTAAATGGTACCAACCAAACGGCTGCACCTAGAATAATGAAATTCGGAGTATACAGTCCTCTGATTGCGTAGACACGTAAAATAAACGGATTTTTGGAAATTCGTACTTTTTGGGGTTAAAATGGTAAAAGGGTATAAAAATAGTACCAACCAAATGATCGCAACTAGAGTCATCAAATTCGGAGTATACATTCCTCTGACTGCGTAGACACGAAAAATAAAAGGATTTTGCAAATTTGTACTTTCAAAGGATACAATGGGTACAAAGGGATAAAAATAGTATTAACTAAATGACTAGAGCTAGAATGATGAAATTTAGGGTGTACATCGCTCTAATTGCGTAGACACGTAAAATAAAGAGATTTAGGAGTGTATAAAAAGGTGAGGCTAATAATCCTGCTAACTATCGACCGATCGCGATTTGCTCAGCGCTTTCGAAGGTTATAGAGGGTATGGTTAACCACCATCTTGTGAGGTATTTAGAAACTAATGACTTACTTAATGATCGACAGTATGGCTTCCGTAGGAATCGATCTACGGGAGACCTGATGAAACTGCTATCCGAAAAGTGGAATCGATCTATTCACAAGCTTGATGAGAGTAAGGTCGTTGCTCTTGATATCTCCAAGGCCTTTGATAGAGTTTGGCACGGCGCACTCATATCAAAGCTTATCGCTTTTAGTGTTGGTAGTGACTTCTCTCGATTTATATCGAGCTTTCTCAGAGATCGCACTATACGTGTTGTTGTAGATGGGTTCTCATCCGACGAGCATAGGTTAACCGCAGGAGTACCACAGGGCTCTGTCCTTCCCCCCTCCCTTTTTCTTATTTTCATCGACAACCTCTTGGATCGGACTGTGAATCCAATATACTCATTCGCGGATGACAGAAACCTCTGTCATTCATACTCATTCGATCATAGACCAAGTCGTCAAGAAATTGAGGATAAAAGGCGATTGATGCATGAGTCACTTAGCCAGGATTTGCTGTAGAGTAGATTTTAATGCACGTAAGACCCAGTGCTCCTTGTTGTCTCACAAGCGATTCACTGATCCAACGGTGTCGTCGATTTTAATGAACGGTGTAGATATTGAGCAATCAGATGCTCTCGTTGTTTTTGGCATAAAAATACAATGTGATGTTCGTTGGACAAAACATGTATTTGATGTGTCGAAAGATGCCTTCAAATGTTTAGGCTTTTAAAAAAGATGTAAGAAATATTTCACACCCTCTGATCTTCTCAATATCTACACTACCTACATCAGACCAAAGATGGAATACAACTCCCATATATGGTCGGGTTCTGCAGCTTCATCACTGGAGCTACTCGATGGTGTTGATAGGTGACGGTAGGATATCCAATTCTATTGTCTCCCTTGAACACCGTCGTAATGTTTGTTGTGTGTCATTGTTCTATCGATACTTTCATGGTGTTTGTTCTTCGGAAATTCGTGATCTTATACCACCCGTGAGAACGTTCGGTAGAGATACGCGACTCTCCAGGAACGCTCACCCATTTGTTGTCGATTGGACAACCGGCCGCACTACACATTACAGAATAAATTCGTTCTTCTCCAGTACTATCCGTATGTGGAATCGACTTCCGGCATATATCTTTCCCTCCAATTACGACATTCAAAACAGATGTCAACAGACACTACTCCTTCTTTCCTCCTTCCAATACCTTATCTTCCTTCTACCAACGCAATGCACTGCATTTATAGGGGACATCCCCTGAGTGTTGGTTCGGTGAAAAAAAATGCCCATAATAACCCCTAATATTTTAGAGTACTTAAGCATATTTTTTTCAAAATGTTTGCTTGTACTTACTTGATATTGGATATGCACGTTCCCCCTATAAAACACATGATTTTTATTCGTAGGGGGTGAAATAGGGCAAAAGGGATAAAAATGGTATATATTAAACGACAACAGCTAGAAACACGAAATTCGGTATGTACATACCTCTAAATGGTACCAACCAAACGGCTGCACCTAGAATAATGAAATTCGGAGTATACAGTCCTCTGATTGCGTAGACACGTAAAATAAACGGATTTTTGGAAATTCGTACTTTTTGGGGTTAAAATGGTAAAAGGGTATAAAAATAGTACCAACCAAATGATCGCAACTAGAGTCATCAAATTCGGAGTATACATTCCTCTGACTGCGTAGACACGAAAAATAAAAGGATTTTGCAAATTTGTACTTTCAAAGGATACAATGGGTACAAAGGGATAAAAATAGTATTAACTAAATGACTAGAGCTAGAATGATGAAATTTAGGGTGTACATCGCTCTAATTGCGTAGACACGTAAAATAAAGAGATTTTAGAAAGTCGTACTCTTAAGGGAGTAAAATAGAAAAAAAGGGATAAATATGGTACACACCAAATGGCCGCAGCTAGAATCATGGAATATGGTGTATACATTCCTCTGACTGAATAGGCACGCGAATTAAAAAGTTTTTTTCCAAATTCGTACATTTTACGGCAAAAATTTGGTTGAATCATGAAGTTAGGTCAATGGATTATTTTTACTTTTGGAATTAAAATAGAATAGTAATACAACCAACTGTAGCACCCACTATATACCAATATTTATGGTATTTAAGCTTTTTGAAAATATAAACACAAGAATATTTATTTTTTGAATTGACTTGAAGTATTATTTCGATATGTAAACGTATTGGTAGCCTTGTCCTATAAGTGTGGTTTGAAATAATAGAAATATTATATTTATTTATAAAATTATTGTATATGGGTCTATCTCGTTTCCTTTTGGGTGTTACAAACAAATGCACAAAGCCATTATACCCTGTGGTGTAGGGTATAAAAATATATTTTTCTGTATGCATGGAATGCAATCCATGGTGGAGTGTACTTTTTTACTTGTTTAAACTCAAAATTTAATTTTCAAATGTAATATTTTCCACTATTACTATTTATACTAAAAATTTAATTTTTATTTAAGTACTGGTCACCTGAAAAATATGAAATATTATCCGAATACAATGAATATGTTCGTTTGTATGTTGTACAAATTTGTATACAATTTCTCTGAATATTTAATATGGAGTATAACATTTTACATGAATACACAAATACCTATGAAAGTAAATAATTTAGATCAGTATCACAATTAATTTTCATTAGTTGAACATATTTTAAATTGTGTATTATTTGTTTTAGAATATTTATATATATATATTTTTTTTGCTATGGGGTTTTACCTTGGTTGCACATATTTTTATATATAAGGAGAGGAATTGTTCTAATATTGAGGTGCAAAATTCAGAGCTGTCCCACTTTTATCAAATCTACGTTTTAGGGCCATATTCCACGAAATTTTGTAGGCGTATTAGTTCCATTTGTTTCTGATCATTTAATTTAATAAAAATCACATTTTATTACAGTAATCCATTGAGTAAAATTGTTGACATTGAAAAAAAAGCATTCTGCTAAATAAATTACAGCATCGCTTTTATATCTTTTGATCATAATTAGTATTCCTGTATTTTGTCCTTGTCTTTTTGTTGTCTACCGTATGACGAGTTGTTTATTTTCACAATGTCATTTCTTGTCCTTTCATTTTACAACCTCATGCATAAAATAGGTCGCAAAGAGATTATTACATATCATCCAATTGACAGCAGCCACATTAAGGTCCTCGCAACCCCCCACTCAGGAACACATTAGCTTGTATACATGTAACCGTATATAATAGCATGCCCACGTATATATGTATATATTTAGTATAGATGGCATGAGAAGGCAATAAATGGTAATTGCGCCGAGATATTAAACTAATAAAAATGTCAATCGAAACAAGGACTACCGGCATGACATTGATTGAAGGCATTCTCCTTGGCATCACATGATAGTTGAACGGGAGCAGTCGCCCGGTGTGGATAGGGGACTGTCCTCCAGTTAAAAAAAAAAACATCTACCAAAATGTTGCTGTGCTCCTATGAATCCATGAATATATTTGAATACCAACAGGTATGTTTTTTTCTGCGAAAAGGACAAATATTCAATCACCGAAAGATGGGCGAAATCGGTTTTTTCTTAAAATTTATGTAAAATACCACTTGTCAAATATGTTTCCAATCAATAATCATAATATCCAATTAAAGGAGAAGAGTTAATACTTATGTTTAAAACATCGTTATGTGTAGTTTTATTTTGTCAGCTTTTTCAATATATTTAAAAATGTAATTCAAACAAGTAAGGAGAGGCTAAATCCTGGTTTTGACTACTAATGGGTTAGTCCATATAAATTATACAAGTAAAATGCATATTTAGTCAAATTTAACGATTAGATTAGGAAATTGATGAATTTGTCTGCATTATGTTACTTCAAAATGTCGTGGGAACAAATGCAAAGATCATTTTCATCAAGATTGGCTATAACAAGTTGACTAGGGTATCCAACCGATTAAATTTTATTCGATTAATCGAATATTTAGCATCAAATATTTGTTCGAATAACCAGAAATGGCCGATTTTCGAACAACGAATAATTCGATTAATCCGTACCAAATAATCAATTATTCGAAATGTAATACTACCAAACATTTTTGGAGCGAAATATCATTTTGGAAAGTATAAATAATTACACAAATGATTTTGCTTTATATCTACCAAAGTTTGGAAGGCATAATTAAATTTTTAATGAAAAATTTGTGAAAATTAAAAATAAACGTTTCAGAATATCCTGTGAAAGAGATAATATTGTCGCTGAAATTAGCCTTTTCTCCGAACCGAACAAAACAATCACAAGGAAAGGCTAAAGTCGGGCGGGGCCGACTATATGATACACTCCACTTTCAATCCAAATACAATTAAATTCGGTAAAAAAGTGAAAACTGGAAGAATTGTA
This sequence comes from Polietes domitor, assembly GCA_947397865.1. Taxonomy (NCBI): domain Eukaryota; kingdom Metazoa; phylum Arthropoda; class Insecta; order Diptera; family Muscidae; genus Polietes; species Polietes domitor. Next base: position 76,752,746 of record OX377619.1, on the reverse strand, counting down.
TGTTTCCTAATCATAGGCTAATATAACCTGGTCCAATTTGTCAAATCGAGAAGAATATTTGTATTGGGCTATATCCAACCTTGTAATGAAGTGACTAACCTTCGCAATTAGTTCTTCCAGTTCAAGTATAACGTGTTATGCTCCATTTAAACAAATTCGGTTAAAATACACGGTTTCTAGAGCAAAAATAGCCAAAGCGGTCGCAGGTAGGTCGCATGTGTAGACAGAACCAAATGAAACTTTGCACAACGAAGTTTTTCGGGATAAGAACGAACGCTTTTTAATTTGAAGAAAATCGGTTCAGATTTAGATATAGCCCCCATACGAATTTCTCTCCCGTTCTGAATCTTTTCACTCTAGATACCACATATAACAACAGATTTTCTTCAAAATTGGCAAAACATCTTATATTTCAACTAGAAACACCTGTGGTAAAAATGAGTCACATCGGTTCAGATTTATATATTGCTCCCGATTTGACCTTTGCCGCTCTAGAAACCACATATTGTATCAGATTGTCTTCAGATTTGGCAAAACATCTTATATTTAAACTAGGAACACCTATGGTGAAAATAGGTCAGTTCGGTTCAGATTTATATATAGCTCTCATACAAATTTCGCTCCGATTTGACTTTTTCCGCTCTACAAACCTCATATTACAACAGATTTTCTTCAAAATTGGCAAAACATCTTATATTTCAGCTAGAAACACCTGTGGTAAAAATGGGTCACATCGGTTCAGATTTATATATAGCTCCCATACAAATTTCACTCCCGATTTGAATCTTTTCACTCTAGATACCACATATTACAACAGAATTTCTTCAGATTTGGCAAAACATCTTATATTTAAACTAGGAACACCTTTGGTGAAAATAGGTCAGATCGGTTCAGATTTATATATAGCTCCCATACAAATTTCGCTCCCGATTTGACTTTTTCCGTTCTAGAAACCACATATTTTAACAGATCCTCTTCAAATTAGGCGAAATATATTATAATTGTCCTTGGAACACCCTTAGTGAAAATGGGTCAGATCGGTTCAGATTTACATATAGCTCCCATTCGAATTTCACTCCCGATTTGACTCTTTTCACTCTAGATACCACATATTACAACAGATTTTCTTCAAAATTGATAAAACATCTTATATTTCAACTAGAAACACCTGCGGTAAAAATGTGTTAGATCGATTCAGATTTGTATATAGCTCCCATAGAAATTTCGCTCCCTATTTAATTTTTTCCGCCCCAGAAACCACGATTTTTCACCGAATTTCTTCAAAGTGAGCATAACTCGTTATATTTGAACTGGAAAAACTTATTGTGAAAGTTTTTCACTTTTTTCCATGTTTGGATATAGCCCCGATACAAATATTCTTATCGATTTGACAAATCGAACCAGGTCATATTAGCCTATGATTAGGAAACATACATAAATTCTTCCCGTTTTCACTTTTTTACCGAGTTGAATTGTATTCGGTTGGAAAGTGGAGTGTATCATATAGTCGGCCCCGCCCGACTTTAGCATTTCCTTACTTGTTATATTTAGATAAATCGAAAAAAGAACTCAAAAACTTGATTATATGCTCTTCTTTCTATTGCTCCGACATCAAAAGTAAGTGAAAGAGTTTTTTCGACATTTGACTTTATTAAAACAAAGGAATAGAATCGCCTTAAATCCTATAACTCTTTCAAATAAAGCGATGAAACTTGAGTATGCTTTATATATTCATACCAAAATCTAAATAATTTACAGGAAATTTTATTCGATTAATCGAGTATTCGAATAAGAAGTGTCAACTTTATTCGGTTAATTAAAAAATTTTTATTTTCGAATAAACGATTAATCGAATAATCCAAAATTACGAACAAATGGATACCCTAAAGTTGACTCTTGAGTGCTATGTCAACAAATCGGAAGAAAAATATGAGCGGTTGCTAAATCATTGCCTTGTGCTCTACATTAATTTAACGACTTGTGGAAAATGCGTCTAAAACCTGAGGCCTATTTGTGTGAAGTCTGCATCAAAACATGGGCAATAGGAGAACATGGACCACTTTAACAGTAGGTGTTCCTATGTGAAATAATCCATTATCTGCAAAATTTTATCAACTCCTGATGCAAAACGTGAGATCTGGAGCAGTAAAAAACCAATAAAAAGGGTTTTAAGTTCGGCCGTGGATTTGGAAAAATCTCTTTATTTTGCGTGTTAGAGGAATGTATACACCGAATTTTAGCTGCGACATTTGATTGGTACCATTTTATCCCATTTTACCTCTTTTTACGTGTCTACGTAAACAGAGGAATGTAGACACCGAATTTCATTATTCTAAGTGAAGCCGTGTGGGTGGTACCATTTTTATCCCTCTATTCCAATTGTACCCCTTAAAAGTACGAATTTGGAAAAAATAATTTTATATTATGTGCCTACTGAATTACCGAATTTCGAGCTGTTGTCGTTTGATAGGTACCATTTTTATCCCTTTTTGACCTATTTAAATCCCCAACGAATAAGAATCACTTTACGGTGTACCATTTATGCTATAAGGGCAATTCGCACACCAAATAACAAGCAATTATAAGAAGACATATTCAAAGAAGTAAAAAGGCGATAAGTTCGGCCCGGCCACCACGGAGTGTATTCCACAGTATTATCGGTAGATTAGAAGCTGTCGACATTACACAGAAGGAAAATTGTGATTCTTCATTATTATAATATAGGGTGTTTTTTATTGAGGTATGGAACTTCGAATTGAAATAAAACACAAGAAAATCGTTTTAATGTCCATGAATTTGGCTTTATTGGAAGGATAATTTTATCAGCCTGTTCATGATGAAATGGCAAACCAAACTAAATATTAATCACTTGACAGCTGACAAAATGGCCGCCAGTTAAAAAAGTGATGCCAACTTAAAGTTCTATACCCCAATAAAAAACACCCTTTATAAGTAGTCCTCTACTATATAAATATTAATATAATTATTAGTCAGAAATCTTCAAAAATGTGCCCTAAATATCATTAGGTAGAAACAATTTCCCTCAAGCCCGATTTTTCCCATTTGCAATTTCTTGATTCCATCTACAGCCTAAATGTCTGTACCATTTTTATAGGAAAAGTTCTAATATTGAAGTATCAATATGTTTCAGAGTGGAATGTACACACATAATTTCATTATTTTGGCTACATTTTTTCTTTTTTCCATTTTAATCCTAAAAGTACGAATTTAGAAAAATTCGTACCTCTTATTTTCCGCGTGATTCTAGCTACAACCTTTTGATTGTAGCCAAATATAATTCCATTTAGATCCTGATGCTACGAATATCGGCAAATCTTGTCACGGCAGTCAGAGAAGTGTACACACGAATTTCATTATTATAGCTGCAGCCGTTTGGTTGGTACCAATTTTATCCCCATTCGCCCCATTTTCCGCCTGAAAGTCAAAATTTCGACAAAGTCCTTTTTATTTCGCATCTTCACAGTCCATTTTATCCCTCTTTTCCATACCCCTTAAAAGTACGCATTTTAAAAATTCCTCTATTTTACGTATCTACGCAATAATCCCTCTTATTGCATTACATTTCAACTATTATATTTCTAGCTGTTTTCGTATCATTGGTACCATTTCTATCCTTTTTGTCCCATTTCGCCCTCTAAAGCTTTTATTTACCTTTTAGTGCTTCCAAGCTACAAATTTCAAATGCATATAATGTAGAAATTAAAAGAAAAATGCTTAAATAGTCTAAATATTAGGGGGTATTTCCGTCCTTGTTAGTGAACAATTTTTTTCCTCTGGACCGATTTCGTCCACTTTCAGTCCCAACCGATCTGCAACCATGAGACAAACATTTGAATTTGTTGGATATAAAATTTAATGATATATGAAAATAGTGAAGATTAGTTTACTAGCTGTGTGCGCGCACACTGAAAAAAAATGTTTGATACTGAAGCATACTAAACTTGAGTCTCAGAAATTTACTCAATCTAAGTAAAATTGTAGTTAAAATGAGTAAATAAAACTTATTTTGAACAAATTTTACTTGATTTGGGTATGAACGTACTACATTCAAGTAAAAAACAAGTAAGGAAAGGCTAAAGTCGGGCGGGCCGACTATATAATACCTTACACCACTCCCTGCGTATATACCCCACTTTTATTACTAAAACCAAGTGTTTCATGGGAGCAATTTTATGCAGTTCATATAAATTATACAGTATAGATTCATCTTTAGTCATATTTAACAAATATGGTAATTAATAGACACGATTTTCCGGCAGACAAATGCAAATTATACAGTAGTAAAGGATGAATCGGACCGACATTTGAAAGAAGGCCTATAACAACACATGGGGCCTGGTCCAAAACATGGGCCTATATATTTCTCATTCACGGTTGGTATTCAAAGTTAAAATATATCATGATCCGATGTAAGACGTAGTTTCTAGAGCTGTATTAAAAATCCAACTAAAAAAATCTATGCTGAAAGTGGGTAAGATCGGTTCAGATTTAGATATAGCCCCCATACAAATGTCGCTCCCGATTTGACTTTAATGGATATTCGTGTCATTGTTTGAGGTAACCTCTATATTAATTGAACTGACTTCAATAAAAAGAAAATATTTATTATCAACATCATTAGAAAATTGTAAAATATTATAATGAATCGAATTTTACTTATTCACAATCTTAATCCATCGGCTAGTCGGCCTTTTTTCCGATTGTCGATTAGTAACCCATTTCCGATTAGTCGGTCGAACTCTAATAAAAACTCACTCTGGTGTACAAGTGTGCGTATGACTGATATCAAAGGGAAAAATAATAATCCACATACGCACAAGAAGCAACATTGAAAAAATTTCTAACATCAAAATGTGTTGATATGGAATAATTTTGATATCGAAAAATCGAAGCATTTCAACACAAATATATCACATATAGGCATTGTTTTCTTCGTTAGAATATTATTATGAAAAAAAATATTTTTTCTCGATTTTCAGGAGACTGAACCTAAACCACTGTTCATATATGAAAGTGAAATTCGCAACATTTATAGGCATCATAACTGACTTTAATTGACCATAAAAGCGGTGTTTTCCGACCTATATTCGAAAAAACAAAATTTGGTAAAAACAATTAACAAGAGTTTTCCGTTGAAAACAAATTTTGTTGCTTAGCGCTATTTGAAGAAAAAGTTCCATCGGAAAATGAATTTTCTACATGACTTCAAATATACCACTTGCTTAATAGTTGCATATATGCTTCATAACAATTGTACTCACAGAAGCCACTGATTTAAAATTGTGCTGTATACCACACCCAGCTAATAAATGTCACTAAAAATACCTCTGCTGAAAGTGACAGAGATCGGTTCAGATTTAGATATAGTCCCCATACAAATGTCGCACCCGATTTGACTTTTTCCGCTTTAGAAACCGCATATTGTTCCTGATTTCCTTTAAAATTGGCAGAACATTTTATAATCGAACTAGAAACACCTATTTAACCGATTTTGGCCAAACTTTACATATTATATTTCACCAATAAACATACATGGTGAAAGCGGGTCACATCGTTCCAGGTTTCAATATACCCCCATACAAATGTCCTTTACAATTTAACATATTTTGTCAAACACATACATTTACAGGTTTCAAAAATCCTCCTGATTTCACTTTTTTACCGAATTGAATTGTAGAGAGAGAGAAATTGGGGTGTATCATAAAGTCGGCTCCGTCCGTTGTTAGCCTTTCCATACTTGTTTGGGAGATGCCCATACGTCCATACAGATCATTAAATGTTTCAACTAGGAATACGTACCGTGAATGAGAAATATATAGGCGCATGTTTTGGCACAGGCCTCAAGTGTTGTTATAGGCCCCTTCAAATGTCCGACCGATTCATCCTATTACCGTTATATAAGCTGTATTTGGATTTTAATCAATTTTTCCAGATCATGTTATATTTACTGTACTCGGAATATCATCAATCAGTTACTTTATTATTTACCATACTCATTAAATTTGACTAAAGATGAATTTATAGTATAATTTATATGAACTACAGAAAATTGCTCCCATGAAATACCTGGGTGTAGTAATCAAAGTGAAGTATATAAGCAGGGAGTAGTGTAGGGTATTATATAGTCGGCCTGGCCCGACATTAGCCTTTCCTTACTTGTTTTTAATTTAAGTACATTTCTTCTGGAATTTAGTACACTTTTTCTGAGTGCATTAACTATGGTGGAGTGATTAGATTAAACCAATAAATTGATTTGTGATGTGAAATTGGAGAACTGATTACAAAATTGAAATTTTCAACGAATCAGAAAAAAACCGAAACTACAATATTAAATAGAGAAGTAGGACACAATCAGCTTCGTTCAGCGCTTGAAGTGAAACGCCGATGGTTTAGTTTTTATTGGTTTTAAAACCTGTTTTGTTTACAGAAAGTATTCATACATAAATGTATGTTAAAGAATCAGAATTGCATTCTTCAAAAACCGAATCAAAGTGCTTCTATAAATGCCTTTGTCGCATCTTCAATTTTGACGATTCAATTGGCTATTGATGATCCAGGATTGTTACAAGCTGAATTAGAGATTATTAATGGAACAACATTTCACTCACCCTATCTTGATAGTAGCCCTTATTGTCATTACCAGTGTTCTGTTACAGTTAAATTCAGTTTCCATTGAAAATATTATTTCTCTTTTCTCATTTCATTTATACATAAATCGAAAAAAGTGGAAAAACTCACCATACATTTTAGGACTGTTTTTCTTGAAGCTGAGATAACAAGCTGTAAAGAAAGGCTAAATTCGGGCGGGCCGACTATATGATACACTCCACTTTCTATCCGAACACAATTCAATTCGGTAAACAAGTGTATGTTTCGTAATCATAGGTTAATATAACCTGCCCAATCTTTCAAATCGAGAGGAATATTTGGATCGGGGCTATATCCAAACAGTAATGAAGTGACTAACTTTCACAAAAAGTTCTTTCAGTTCAAGTAAAACTCATTTTGAAGAAATTCGGTGAAAATGCGTGGTTTCTGGGGCAGAAAAGTCAACCCGGGAGCAAAATTTGTATGGGAGCTATATGTAAATCTGAACCGATCTGCCCCATTTTCACCATGGGTGTTTCTAGTTGAAATAAAAGATATTTTGCCAAATTTGAAGAAGATCTTTAAAAGTATGTGATTTATAGAGTCCAAAAAGTGAAATTTGTGTGGGAGCTGTATATAAATCTGAACCGAACTGACCTATATTCACTGTGAGTGTTTCTAGTGGAAATATAACATATTTTGCACAATTTGAAGAGGATCTGTAAAAATATGTGGTTTCTATACCAGAAAAAGTCAAATCGAGAGCGAAATTTGAATGGGAGCTATATACAAATCTGAACCGATCTGACCTATTTTCACCATAGGTGTTCCTAGTTTAAATATAAGATATTTCGCATAATTTGAAGAGGATCTGTGAAAATATGTGGTTTCTAGAGCGGAAAAAGTCAAATTGGGAGCGATATTTGTATGGGGGCTATATATAAATCTGAACCAATCTAACACATTTTCACCACAGGTGTTTCTAGTTGAAATACAAGATGTTTTGCAGATTTGGAAGATAATCTGTTGTAATATGTGGTATCTAGGGTGAAAAAAATCAAATCGGAGAGAAATTCGTATGGGGCAATATCTAAATCTGAACCGATTTTCAAATTAAATAGCGTTCGTCCTGGTCCCGAAAAACTTCGTTGTGTAAAGTTTCATTTGGTTCTGGCAACAATTGCGACCTGTATCGTGATTACAAGAATAGATGGACAGACAGACAAGCGGACATTGCTAAATCGATTCAAAAAGTGATCCTAATTCGATCGGTATAATTAACAATGGGTCTATCACCCTTCTTTTTGGGTGTTACAAACAAATGCACAAAGACATAATACTCTCGTGGAGTGTATAAAAATTATTTTTAAAAATTATCGCCAACAGCAATATCAATGTGTGCGTGAAAACAAATTTCGAAAAAATAATTTTGTGTTAAAAATTTTGGAATTTTTGGCTGCAGACTACCACGATCATGATTTCGACCATGTCAAAAGTCTTTTCAAGTGGCTTCGCAGCGACTTTTCAACATCAAACCCGGTCTCTATAAAGAGATGATTCTCAAACGAAGGAGAAGCACAACTCATTTGACGAATTTGCGTTTAAAAAATCGCAATTGAGTGAAACTATAAATTTTTATTTTTGTTATCGCAGCTTAGTTATTCAGTCTTAAAGAAAAACTCTCATATTAATAAGCTCGAAAAGGTTAAAAAATAAAATAAGAAGGTAATATTTTGTCTATATGGTCGGTTTTTGACATCCCTAGCTGGATCGTCTTAGAATTTTGCCACCACCCAGAATATATATACTTCATGGAGTCTCCGACGAATATTTAAAGGTGATACAAACGGAATGACAAGTGTACCGACATCCTTCGGTGGAGGGTATAAAAACGCGAAAAAATAGACTGATTTTTCTATTTTTTAATTTTCGAGCATAGTGGTCCTTTATAGAGAAATACCAATATATCGTTCAAAACGTTTAAATCTGTGTAACTGAACATTGGTTTATAACTCTTTGCGACAGCCCAAAAAATTTGGGAAGTGATATTATTATTTTTCTTGTAGATATTGTCGAGTAGAACAAGAATTTGTATTTGAAATTTGCCAGACACCCCTAAAAAATTTTTTTAAAAAGTGTTTTTGCTGGACCAAATCACACAGATTTCTAAAGTTTTCTTAAATAAGCTATATATCGACCGAATGCCCAAGGCTTCTTCATTCCAAATTCGATGTGAAAGTGAAAATCGGTTGATAACCAACTAAGTTACAGGCGTATAAGTGTGCAAAGGTATGAAAACCAGTAACTCAAGAATTTGGGGGTCTCTGTCAAATTTCAAATACAGATTCTTGATATATTCGACAATACCTACAAGAAAAATAAAATCACTTCCCAGAGTGTTGTACATTGTGGACACAAACGCTCAATAATATTTGGATTGTATTTGTGTATATTTGGAATGACTGTGTTGAAGCAGTTGGTTTGTAATATTGGTTGTAAAATTTAAATTCAAAAGCTTTGCTTATCTCTTTTGAATTACGTGTCTAACGCAATTTCAATGTGATTACGTGTCGATAACGTCTTTATTCGCACCGTGTAAATAACCTACTCAGTACCTACAGTGGCGACTATTAAAGTTAATATTCGATCATTAAGGAAACAATCATGATTATTACTGTTGCTCGATTATGGGAATGCAATGTTTTGTGGATTATGGAAATCGTTCGGAAATCATTCAATGTGCGCTTTTTTACGCTTTATTAAAACAGAGTAATTTTACAATGGTAAACCAGTTATCGTTTCCTTTTTGTGAACAATTTGCAAAGACCAGTGTTTTAGAGTGACTATCATCGTCCTAGCTCTTCTGATGGTGCAGTTGGCTATGTGAGATTTAAAAGATTCTTAACTAATTTGCTAACATCCATATTTGGCTGTATTTCGAACAAAGGTCGAAACTATATCTGTTCGGATTGGATAGAATATATGAACAACAAACAAATGTCTGCATTTCTTTTTTATATAAATGTTTAATCGTCGAAGGATTTATAATTAAGCTCTAAAGTTTGATTGTGCCATTGTCAATCTTTAAAATAATTTAAATATTCGTTTTCGGATTTCCACAAAATATGAAGTGATTTTGTATACCCTACACCACAGGGTATAATAACTTTGTGCATTTATTTGTAACACCCAGTAGGAAACGAGATAGACCCATCGTTTATTATACCGATCTTAGAATCAATTTCTGAGTCGATTTAGCAATGTCCGTCCGCCTGTCCATCTATTCTTGTAATCAAGGTACAGGTCGCAATTGTTGTTAGAACTAAATGAAACATTGCACAGCGAGCGACGAACGCTATTTAAATTGAAGAAAATCGGTTCAGATTTAGACATAGCTTCCATACAAATTTTGCTCCCGATTTTACTCTTTCCACTCTAGAAACCACATATTTTAACAGATTTTCTTCCAATTTGGCAACACGCCATATATTTACACTAGAAACATCTATGGTAAAAATAGGCCAGATCGGCTCAGATTTACATACATCTCCCATACATATTTTTCTCCCGACTTTACTCTTTCCGCTCTAGAAACCACATATTTTAAGAGATTTTCTTCAAATTTTGGTAAACCAGCACATATTTAAAAAGAAACCACCTATGACAAAAGTGATCCACGTCGTTTCAGATTTAGATATAGTACAAATTTCAGAGATCCGTTATGTTTCGCGTTCATATTATAATGAACACAACTAATTTCAAGATTCTAGGTACATCCGTTTGTTTGGTACCCTAAAAGTACGATTTTGGAGAAATACTCATATTGTGCGTGTTTACGAAGACAGACGAGTGTAACCACTGAATTTCATGATTCTAGCTGCAACCATTTGCGTGGTACCAATTTTATCCTGTTTTTATCCTAAAGGTACGAATATCGAAGATATCTTTATTTTTCGTGTCTACGCAGTCACAGAAATGTACACACCGAATTTCAGTACTCTAACTGCAACCGTTTGATTGGTACCATTTTTATCCCTTTCGCCCCATTTTCCGCCTAAAAGTACAAATTTCGCAAAAACCCTTTATGTCTCGCGTCTACACAGTCATATAAATGTATGCACAGAATTTAATGATTTTAGCTTCAGCGGTTTGGTTGTTACCATTTTTATCCCTATTTTCCAATTGTATTCCTTAGATGTACAAAATTTCGAAAAATCTCACAAATTTACACACCGAATTTCATGTTTCTAGCTGTTGTCGTATCATTAGTACCATTGTGATGATTTTTGATTATTTCTAGTTTAGTAATTACTGATTACGTTACTAGATGAAGGAATGAGACAAATTTCAAGTTTATACAAATCAGAAATTTTCTAAAAAATTACTTAAATAATCTAAATATTAGTGGTATTTTCAGTCCTTGTTAGGGAAAAAACTTTCCCTCTGGGCCAATTCCGCCCACTTTCAATCCCAACCGATCTGCAACCATAAGACACATTTACGGAAAATGTCAACCTCCTAGCTCATTTCGTTCGGAAGCTAGCATGCTTTCAACAGACAGACAGACAGACAGACGGACATGACTAAATCGTCTTAGAATTTTACCACGATACATAATATATATATCGTTGAATATTTCACGGTTTTACAAACGGCATGACAAACTGAATATCCTGGAAAATAATTTTAGCCATATTTGCCGCGAAAATTAAAATGTTATAAAAATATGTAATTTGCATTTTTTGTTTACCGTGACCAATATCGAAATATCCACTTTTTGCAAAAAAAAATGAAAAAAGGGGAAAAAATGTTACCAATCAGACGGATGATGCTTGTATCTTTAAATTCGCTGTGTACATCCCACAAAATGCGATTTCTACGAAACGTAAAACGTTAACGAGTTTACAATAAATCGTATTTATATATTTGGGCATTAACGGCTATGTGCTTATTTCAACATTCATACACTGAAATAATTTAAAATTAATATTTTTGAAGCGATTTCATAAAAGGGTTTTCATAAATTTAGTGAATTATTTCTTAATATGTATGAAAAATTCATAATTCAATTCGGTAAAAAAGTGAAAACTGGAATAATTTTTGTATGTTTCCTAATCATATATCCAAACATAGAATGAAGTGACCCACTTACACAATAGGTTCTTCCAAGTATAACGTGTTATACTCAATTTGAAGAAATTCCGTGAAAATAAGTGGTTTCTGGGCGGAAAAATCAAGCCGGGAGCTATATATAAATCTGAACCGATCTGACTCATTTTCAACCTGGGTGTTTCTAGAGGAAATATAAGATGTTTTGCTATTTTGAAGAAGATCTGTTAAAATATGTGGTTCCTACAGCAGAAAAAGTCAAATCGGGAGTGAAAGTTGAATGGGAGCTATATATAAATCTGAACCGATCTCACTTTTTTCACCATACGTGTTCCTAGATTAAATATAAGATGTTTTGCCAAATCTGAAGACAATCTGATATAATATGTGGTTTCTAGAGCGGAAAATTTCAAATCGGGAGCGAAATTTGTATGGGAGCTATATATACATCTGAACCGATCTGACCTATTTTCGCCATGGGCGTTTCTAGTTGAAATTTAAGATATTTTGCCAATTTTGAAGAAAATCTGTTAAAATATGTGGTATCTAGAGTGAAAAGAGTCAAATCGGGAGTGAAATTCGTATGGGGGCTATATCTAAATCTGAACCGAATTTCTTCAAATTAAATAGCGTTCGTCCTTATCCCGAAAAACTTCGTTGTGCAAAGTTTCGTTTGGTTCTGGGAACAATTGCGACCTGAACTTTGATTACAAGTATAGACGGACAGACAGACGGACATTGCTAAGTCGATTCAAAAATTGATTCTAAGTCGATCTGTATAATTAACAATGGGTCTATCTTGCTTCCTTTTGGGTGTTAAAAACAAATGCACAAAGACATAATACTTTCGTGGAGTGTTTTTTCGCTCTCCTGAAATGTTGTGTTTTTGTTCATAGCCACTCGATATGGGTTTCTAGTTTAGAATGCCAACATACATCAGAAAATGTGAAACACAAGACGGATTTAGGTCGACCTTCAAAAAATCATTGACACACTTCAATAACACTTACACATGTGCAAATACATACAATAAAATTTCCGAGTCACTTGGTGTTCGTGACAGCAAGGAATATTCTCATCAAGATAAATCCTAGGATTGCATTTTCATCAGCATCATCATCATCATCTTGATTATCAATTATTCACAAGATATGCATTACAAATTCCATATTTCATAATTGTTTTATATGTTCCTAAGTCATCTGCTTATATTTCCCATCCCCATACTCCCACACACTCTCAACAACAAAGCAACAAATTCAATACTCGTAATGGGATCAATGGGGGTGACATTATTCCTGCTCAGCTCTATTCAACCCGACGACACTTAGTCCTGGAAACTTCCATCAACTGATGCCGTCACTTCGTGGGATATTACCAACAAATAAATGACAAATTATACTTTTACAGGGACACAGCACCGTGATGAGAGATGGCAATCGTGGGGGATGGGTGGGCATCGGATGTGTTACAGGAAAAAACATAAACATTTTTTTCGCATCTCCTCGTAGTCGTCCTCGTGTATGCTAAAACGCTGTGCGAAATTGACAATAGAAATATGCGATTTTCAGCGGTGGCAAGTATTAGTATGTAGGCCTGTAAAGGGGCCTTCCGGGTAACTTGTTCAGGCACAAGTCCTTCTTACAAATAATGTCGGATGTCGGACTTAATGCCCACGGACACAACGCCATAAGATATTCTCCTCTGGCGTATATCTGTGTACGCAGAGTGTATTCTGCAAATAACACAATATAAAATTTTCTAATGTATTTCAGCTTTCTAAACTTGAAAACGATATTAATTATTTTATGAGTAAAAGTTGATTTTCTTCAAATTGGAAAATAAAAAAATATTCAGTTTATACAACTTTTTCACTGTTCCTAAACTAATGTTTCTGTGCGAAAATGAAATTTGTTTCATAATTACCTTTAATAGAAAATATCTAAGTTGTCAGTGTATCAAAAAAAATGGCTCAAAATTCGCGTACAAAATGGGCGATATTTATAATGTGCGTGATTTTTCATCTACTTTTGGGCGAAATTTTCTTTTCCCATTTATGTTTGTGTATGTCTTCTTCTCATTTATTATTGTATACGTATTTTTGGAAAAAATTGATTTTTTCATGAGTTATGACCAATTTAACAGTGAAACATGTAAGTAAGCTTCAGTCGGCTAAACCGACTTATAAAGGGTGTCCAAGTAAAAATGGAGCGCTACACGAATGAACAACTCATTCTCATTGTGAAATTGTTTTACCAAAATGGTGAAAGTTTTGCGGCTACAGTTCGCAAATTGCGATCAATTTGGGGTCACAATAATGCTCCAAAAGAGTCAACTGTAAAGAGATTAATGGATAAATTTGACGAAACTGGGTCTGTTAGTGATGTAAAGACAACAACGCGCCATCGACCAGCGATCGACCGAAAATGTCGCAGCTGTACGTGATGATGTCGCTCAAACTCCATCCAGCTCAATTCGACACCGAGCTCAGCAAATTGGTGTCTCCAAATCCACTTTGCAGCGAATTTTGACGAAAGATTTGCATCTTCATGCATACAAAGTTCAATTGACTCAGGAACTGAAGCCAACTGACCATGGGCAGCGAAGGGAGTTCGTTAATTGGGTATTGGAGAGACAACATGAAAATGCTGATTTTGCCGATAAAATCATCTTCAGTGACGAGGCCCATTTTCATCTTGATGGCTTCGTCAATAGGCAGAATTGTCGCATTTGGGGTGCGGAAAATCCTCGAGTGATTCACGAGAAGCAAATGCATCCTCAACGTGTCGCTGTGTGGTGTGGTTTTTGGGCTGGAGGAATCATTGGACCTTTTTTTATGAAAATGAGGCAGGTCAAACAGTCAATGTTGTTCGGTATCGTGAAATGATAACCAGTTTTTTCTTGCCTAGAATTGATGAAATGAATGTGGAGGGCATGTGGTTCCAACAAGACGGCGCCACATATCATACAGCCAGAGAAACAATTCAATTGCTGCATCAGTCATTTCCCGGTCGTGTTATTTCGCGTTTTGGAGATCAGAATTGGCCGCCTAGATCGTGCGATTTAACACCATTAGATTTTTTTCTTTGGGTTTTTTGAAGTCGATGGTTTACGCGAATAAGCCGACGACGACTCAAGCCTTAAAAGACGAAATTGGACGCTGCATTAATGAAATACCGCAGCATTCATGCAAAACGGTCATTGAAAATTTCATTAAAAGATCGCGTGCATGCCAGCAAAGCCGCGGCGGCCATCTGCACGATATATTGTTCCATACATAACCTCATTCTGTCTACTTTACGATATAATAAAGTTTCACGATTTTTTCTTAAATATCTGTGTTTTATTTAAAATTAAAAAAATTGCGCTCTTCTTGGGACACCCTTTATATACCCTCACTCTCAGAGAACATATATAGGGAAGTTATAAGAAATACAATTTTATGCAGGGCACATGATCCCAGCTTCCACATTTATTTATAAAACAATTGTAAAAACATGATCAAATATCAAGTCATAGTGGATAACATGCACCAGTATAGAAGTTTTATTATCATAGGATTTAATATCACCTAGAATAGAGACAATTGTGTGGGAAGACAGTAAGGGGCGTGGCTACAGCGTAAATATTTTTTAGCTTTAAAGTGATTATAAAAACATTTTAAAATATCGAATTACAAAAAATTTTGACTACCCGTATGGGTATAATATAGGTTTTACTGTAACCAAAGTTTATGCCACTTTGTGTGGGAGGTACATGAAGGGATGTGGCAATTCCACCCATATTCCATGCGAATGTAATGACTAACAAGTAAAAACGGTGTTAATTTCGGCCGGGCCGAACTTTTTATACCCTCCACGATGGATTGCATTCCACAGAGGCTGACGATTTTCGTAGAAGTGCAGTAATATTACAGGAAAATATAAATACTAATATTGAATACATTTAGTTGTAATTCCATTATATTTTAAGTCCAAAAGTACAAATTTTGAAAATTTATTATCTCACGTAATTTTATCCCATTTTTCCATTTTATCCCCAAAATGTACGCATTTCGAAAAATCCGTTTATTTTACGTATCTAAGCAATTAGATAAACGTATACACTGAATTTCATTATTCTAAATGCAGCCGTTTGGTTGGTACCATTTTTATCCCTCTATTTCCATTTTACCCCTTAAAAGTACGAATTTGAAAAAATACTTTTATATTATGTATCTACACGCCGAATTTCGTGCTTCTAATTGCAGTCATATAGATAGGTACCATTTTTATCCCTTTTTGCTCCATTTCACCCCACAGGAAAACGAATCACTTATGAGGCACGTTTTTGTTACAAGGACAAAGCGCATTCCCAATATCAAGCAAATATCAGCAGACATAGTGAAAGAACATGCCTACATACTTAAATATTAGGGGGTTATTAGGGGTACTTTCAGTCCTTGTGAGGGAAAAAATTTCCGTCTGGGCCGATTTCGCCCACGTTCAATCCCAACCGATCTGCAACCATAAGACACATTTAGGGAAAATTTGAACCTCCTAGCTCATTTCGTTCGGAAGCGTGCTTTCAACAAACAGACGGACATGGCTATATCGTCTTAGAATGTTATCACGACCCAGAATATATCTACTTTATGGGGTCTCCAACGAATATTTTAAGGTGTTACAAACGGAATGACAAAGTGAATATACCCCCATCCTTAGGTAGAGGGTATAAAAAAGCATTGCTATATATCAAATTTCACAGTATTCCGATCATCAGCATAGAAGATATAACAGCTTTAATTTTACGTAGTTTTGGTTCCACTTTCTATCAGAAATTTTTGTATTTTTCCTAATCATAGGCTAATATGACCTGGTCTAATTTGTCAAATCAAGAAGAATATTTGTATCGGCGCTATATCCAAACATGGAATGAAGTGACTCACTTTCACAATAAGTTATTTCAGTTCAAGTAAACGTGTTATGGTCCTTTTGAAGAAATTCGATGGAAATTCGTGGTTTCTGGGGCGAAAAGAGTCACTGAGGGAGCGACATTTGTATGGGCTATATGTAAATCTGATCCCATGTGACCCCATGGGTGTTTCTAGTTGAAAGATAAGATATTTTGCAAGATTTGAAGAAGACCTTTTAAAACATGTGGTTTATAGAGTGGAAAAAGTGAAATCGGCAGTGAAATTTGTGAGGGAGGTTTATATAAATCTGAACTGATCTGACCCATTTTCACCATGGGTATTTCTAGTGGATATATAAGATATTTTGCCAAATTTGAAAAAGATCTGTAAAAATATGTGTTTTATAGACCAGAAAAAGTCAAATCGAGAGCGAAATTTGAATGGGAGCTATATACAAATATGGACCGATCTGACCTATTTTCACCATAGGTGTGCCTTGTTTACATTTAAGATGTTTTGCCAAATCTGAAGACAATATGATACAATATGTGGTTTCTAGAGCGGAAAAAGTCAAATCGGGAGTGAAATTCGTATGAGGGCTATATCTAAATCTGAACCCATTTTCTTCAAATTAAATGGCGTTCGTCCTCGTCCCGAAAAACTTTGTTGTGCAAAGTTTCATATGGTTCTGGCTATAATTGCGACCTGTATCGTGATTACAAGAATCTAAAACTCGTAACTTCTCGATATCGACTCCCGTGATAAGCCCCCCCCCTGGTTGATTTTGTAAAAAAAACATCAAAAAAATCGTAAAAATAGTGGCAATCATTTCACCACTTTCAAACTCTCACAGTCGCTTAAAATAGACTTAAGCATATTAATTTAAAATTTCAACAAAATGGATTAGTGTAAGCATTTCAAAAACCAAAATAAAACAATTAAAATTGCAAAAACTTTAATGGATCTTACCCTGCAATAACACACCACATATATATTTTAAAAGTAATTGAAATTACCTTCAAAACAAGGTATAACACATTAAAATCAGTAAAGTATTTTAGGAGTGACAGGCGATTGAATGAACACTCCTTTTGAAAAAAATAGTTTTTTTCACTGTTTAAATGGTCATAACTCGCGAAAAAAAATTAGATTTGTTTTCCAAAAATACGTATACAAAAATTTTATGAGAAGAATTTATACACAAACTTTTAAAACAATCGCTGCTATCGAGGTCAAAAACCGTACTGCTTGGCATGGAATGACTCATATAGATCCTATCAGGATCAAAATGGAATTAAATTTGCCACCAATCAAGCGGCTGTAGCTAGAATCATGAACACATTTTCGAAAATTGCTGTCATTATCAATCTTTTGATTAAACTTCAAGTAGTATATTTATTAGGCTGGGTCGAGTTCCATACAAATGGAAAAACAATTTCCAGGCCCCCGAAAATAAAGCTTGGATTGTTTAATGATAATTTGCAAAATATTTCTAGATCAAGCCGTCTATGAGCTAAACGCTCCTGAAAATAAGCTAAAAATCATGTTTTCCCGTGTAATTTTTTATGTAGCCAAAAAATTCTGAATTATGAATTAATAGATAATAAAATTTTGTATTCTTTTCTTAGAATTAAAATAGGATGGAAATACAACCAAACAAACAACTGTAGTTGAAAATACTTAAAGTTTTTTGTAGATTGCTTTGAACATTTACATTTGAACAGGGTATTACACGTAATTGCAATTTAATTTTTGTGAGGCTTTTTTGAAATCATGTATATAACATACTAGCTGAACCCCCGCCCGCTTCGCCAGGCAGAAAAACACACGGAAATAAAAATCATATTGTTTTTTCTTGTGATCGGTATTATATGTACCACTTATAATCAATGTATTTCCCTGAGATACAAAAGAAATGGATATGTTCCATGGAAAATATTGAAGTACGGCGAATTTGCACAACTATTTACACTGGATCCATTCAGACAATTTTTCAGCACTCTAGGTTTTGCAGAACAGATAATATTCAATTTAACTTCGTATGTGAAGTACCACGACCACTAACCCACTACCGCCCATTTTTGGCACAACTACGAACATTTATGACAGATGCACTTACACAAAATTTCAGCACTATAGGTGACACTGAACTGACAATATTCAATAATAGGTTTTAACTTCGTATAGGAGGTACCACGCCCACTTTTCCAATACCGCAAATTTTTGACACAACTACCCTTATTGATGCTAGACGCACTCACACAAAATTTCAGTATTGTATCTGTCATATAACTGAATATATTCAATAATAGGTTTTAACTTCGTATGGGAGGTACCACGCCCACTTTTCCAATACCGCAAATTTTTGACACAACTACCCTTTTTGATGCTAGACGCACTCACACAAAATTTCAGTATTGTATCTGTCATAGAATTGAATATATTCGAAAATGGGTTATAACTTCGTATGGGAAGTTCCACGCCCACTTTAGCAATACCACCCATTTTTTGCACAACTACGCACATTGATGCTATATGCACTTACATAAAATTTCAGCACTGTAGGTGTCATAGAACTGACAATATTCAATAATAGGTTTTATTTTTGTGTGGGAGGTGCCACGCCCACTTTTCCTATATCGCCCATTTTTGGCACAACTACGCAAATTGATGCTATATGCACTTACACGAAATTTCAGCACTCTTGGTGTCATAGAACTGACAATATTCAATAATAGGTTTTAATTTCGTATGGGAGGTGCCACGCCCATTTGTCCAATCCCGCCCATTTTTGGCACAACTAGACACATTGATGCTAGATGCACTTACATAAAATTTCAGCACTCTAGGTGTCACAGAACTGACAATATTCAATAATAGGTTTTAACTTTGTGTGGGAGGTGCCACGCCCACTTTTCCAATATCGCCCATTTTTGGCACAACTGCGCAAATTGATGCTATATGCACTTACACGAAATTTCAGCACTCTAGGTGTCATAGAACTGACAATATTCAATAATAGGTTTTAACTTCGTATGGGAGGTGCCACGCCCATTTGTCCAATCCCGCCCATTTTTGGCACAACTACGCACATTGATGCTATATGCACTTACATAAAATTTCAGCACTCTAGGTGTCATAGAACTGACAATATTCAATAATAGGTTTTAACTTTGTGTGGGAGGTGCCACGCCCATTTGTCCAATCCCGCCCATTTTTGGCAGAACTACGCACATTGGTGCTATGTGCACTTACATAAAATTTCAGCACTCTAGGTGTCATAGAACTGACAATATTCAATAATAGGTTTTAACTTAGTGTGGGAGGTGCCACGCCCACTTTTCCAATACCGCCCATTTTTGGCACAACTACGCAAATTGATGCTATATGGACTTACATAAAATTTCAGCACTATAGGTGACACTGAACTGACAATAGTCAATAATAGGTTTTAACTTTGTGCGGGAGGTGCCACGCCCACTTTTCCAATATCGCCCATTTTTGGCACAACTGCGCAAATTGATGCTATATGCACTTACACGAAATTTCAGCACTCTAGGTGTCATAGAACTGACAATATTCAATAATAGGTTTTAACTTCGTATGGGAGGTGCCACGCCCATTTGTCCAATCCCGCCCATTTTTGGCACAACTACGCACATTGATGCTATATGCACTTACATAAAATGTCAGCACTCTAGGTGTCATAGAACTGACAATATTCAATAATAGGTTTTAACTTTGTGCGGGAGGTGCCACGCCCACTTTTCCAATACCGCCCATTTTTGGCACAACTACGCAAATTGATGCTATATGGACTTACATAAAATTTCAGCACTATAGGTGACACTGAACTGACAATAGTCAATAATAGGTTTTAACTTTGTGCGGGAGGTGCCACGCCCACTTTTCCAATATCGCCCATTTTTGGCACAACTGCGCAAATTGATGCTATATGCACTTGCACGAAATTTCAGCACTCTAGATGTCATAGAACTGACAATATTCAATAATAGTTTTAACTTTGTGTGGGAGGTGCCACGCCCATTTGTCCAATCCCGCCCATTTTTGGCACAACTACGCACATTGATGCTATATGCACTTACATAAAATTTCAGCACTCTAGGTGTCATAGAACTGACAATATTCAATAATAGGTGTTAGCTTCGTATGGGAGGTGCCACGCCCACTTTTCCAATACCACCCATTTTTGGCAAAACTGTGCAGACTAACAATTAGTGGACTTTCACAAAAACTCAAGACTCTAGCTGCAACATTACTCCGAATATGCTAATTTATAAAAATCGAATAAAATCCCCAATTTGTGTGGGAGGTGCCACGCCCACTGAAAATATCAAAAATTTATATAGCCTATTTTCACCACCGGTTCAACATGAACATACTGTGAAAATTTCAAGAAGATCGGTCCAGTAGTTTAGTCTGCTATAAAGAACAAACAAACAAACAAACCCACAAACTTACAAACACAGATTCATTTTTATATATATAGATATAACAATATATAATGGATTTTCTGAAAACTATAATGTATTTATTTAATTACAGTTAACAAATTTCAGTATCTTACTTTATCTTAAATCGTTAAAACATATAAATATATTTCAACAGGTTTAGTATCCGTGTTTGCTCCCGACACTAGCGTAACATGAGAGAATATCTCAACAAAAGAAAAGAATATACTACAAATTTAATACTTCTATCTGTATATTTAAGAAAATTTTAACACAACCTTGTAAATGTAAATATATATAAATTTCCCAAATTTGATGGAAATCCTTTAAATATGTGGTGTCTAGAGCGGAAATAATTAAATCGAGAGAATCATTTATATGGGAGCTATGTATAAATCTGAACCGATGTGACCTATTTTCGCCATGGATGTTTCTGTTTGAAATATTAGCTGTTGTGCCGAATAAGAAGAAAACATTGGCCTCTACTTCTTTTTCTGTTAAAAAGTAAAAAAATATTTATAGCCGCACAAATAATACGGCTGTTTTTCTTTAAGACTGGATAACTAAACGGCGTTAAAAAATCGAAACAAAGTGTTAAAATTTTACTATAAAAAATATTTGTTAATATTTCCGCAGACAACAACATCAATGTGTGTATGAAAACAAATTTATGTTCAAAATTTCGGACTTACTCTGGATTATCCAGCGTAAGTCAAATTTATGGTTATCGAGGCTAAGTACAAAAAAATCAACACAAAATATTTTTATACACTCCACGAGAGTATTATGGCTTTGTGCATTTGTTTGTAACACCCAAAGATAGACCCATTGTTAAGTATACCGATCGACTTAGAATCACTTTCTGAGTCGATTTAGCAATGTCCGTCTGTCCGTCTGTCTGTCCATCTATTGTTGTAATCAAATTACAGGTCGCAATTATAGTCCGATCTTAACAAAAATTGGCACACGTAAGTTTTGTGGATCAAGGACGAACGCTATTTAATTTGAGGCAAATCAGTTCAGATTTGGATATAGCCCCCATACAAATGTGGCTCCCGATTTTACATTTTCCGATCTAGAAACCACATATTGTACCCAATTTTCTTTAAATATAGCACAACATCTTATAACCCAACTAGAAACACCTATGCCGAAATTCGGTAAGATCGGTTCAGATTTAGATATAGCCCCCATACAAATGTCGCTCCCGATTTGACATTTTCCGCTCTAGAAACCACATATTGTACCCAATTTTCTTTAAATTTGGCACAACATCTTATAACCCAACTAGAAACACCTGCGCAAAAATTGGATAAGATCGGTTCAGATTTATATACAGCCCCCATACAAATGTCGCTCCTGAATTGACATTTTCCGCTCTAGAAACGACATATTGTACTCGATTTTCTTTAAATTTGACACAACATCTTACAATCCAACTAGAAACACCTATGCCGAAATTGGTAAGATCGGTTCAGATTTAGATATAGCTCCCATACAAATGTCGCTCCCGATTTGACATTTTCCGCTCTAGAAACGACATATTGTACCCGATTTTCTTTAAATTTGGCACAACATCTTATAATCCACCTAAAAATACCTATGCCGAAAGTGAGTAAGATCGGTTCAGATTTAGATATAGCCCCCATACAAATGCCGCTCCCGATTTGACTTTTGCCGCTCTAGAAACCTCATATTATACTCGATTTTCTTTAAATTTGGCACAACATCTTATAATCCAACTAGAAACACATATGCCGAAAGTGAGTAAGATCGGTTCAGATTTAGATATAGCCCCCAAACAAATGTGGCTCCCGATTTGACTTTTGTCGCTTTAGAAACCACTACTCGATTTTCTTTAAATTTGGCACAGTAGCTTATAATCCAAGTAAAAAACCTTTGGTGTAAGTGGCTAAGATCGGTTCAGATTTAGATATAGGCCAAATGCAAATGTTGCTCCCAAATGTTTAACCTATTTCGTTCCAGATTTCAATATACCCCCATACAAATGTCCTTTCCGATTTAACATGTTTGTAAAACACATACATACAGGATACAAAAATCCTTCCCGTTTTCACATTTTCACCGATTAAATTGTATTCGGATTGAAAGTGGAGTGTATCATAGAGTCGGCCCCGCCCGACTTTATCCTTTCCTTACTTGTTTTAATTTGCTTTGATACAAAATTTATATTTTTTATTTTGAGCAAAAAATCAAGTTTTTTTAACGTGTTTGTTAGCTTGTTATCCCGGCTTAAAGAAAAACAGCCCTAATATAACACTGTACCCCTGTTTTGTTCAGTACACTGAAAACGATTTTAAGTTGTTTGTGTAAATACTACAGTTAAAGAAAAAAGATTTTAAATATTAGAGGTGGTTATTTATTCACACACAGCTAGATGCTTGACAATTTAATTTCTAGTATAATGTAGATAAATAAACAACAATGGAAAAATAACTTGGCAACGGCTGTAGCAATTATTTGCGAAATTATAAAAACTGATGAAATATATAATTTAATTATATTAATATTATAATTAGAAAATATGTTAAAATATGTGGTTTCTAGAGCGAAAAGAGTATAATCGAAGGAGACATATGTATGAGAGCTATATATAAATCTGAACCGATCTGGCCTATCTTTTCAGAGCTGTTTCTAGTTAAAATATATGACATTTTGCCCAATTGGAAGAAAATCTTTTGAAATATGTGGTTTCTAGAGCGGAAACAGTAAAATCGGGAGCTATATCTGAATCTGAATGGATTTGCTTCAAATTAAATCGCGTTCGTCCTTATCCCATATAACTGCGTTGTACGAATTTTAATTTATCTCACGAATAAATGCTTCAATGTTGTCTTCCAATGCGTCAATTGAAGCGGACTTTTCTGTATAGACATGAGCTTTAACATAGCCCCACAAAAAATAGTCTAAAGGCGTTAAATCGCACGATCTAGGCGGCCAATTGACCGGTCATGAACGTGAAATAAAATGTTCACCGAACTCGCCTCTCAATAAGTCCATTGTTGCGCCTGCTGTGTGGCATGTTGCACCGTCTTGTTGAAAACACATGTCACGCAAGTCAAAAAAAATGTGAATATTATCTCACGATAGCGCTCACCATTCACAGTTACGTTACGATTCGCATCATCTTTGAAGAAGTACGGTTCAATGATGCCACCAGCCCATAAACCGCACCAAACTGTGACTTTTTCTGGATGCATTGGTAGCTCTTGCAATGCTTCTGGCTGGTATACACTCCAATCATCCAATCACAATTCTGCCTATTTACGTATCCATTGAGGCAAAAATGAGCTCATGAGAAAATGGAAGAAGCGCGCGATGAACTTTCTTAACAGAGCACGCATTTTGATAATAAAATTCAATAATTTGCAAGCGTTGTTCGTTTGTAAGACGATTCATGGTTAAATTATAGACCAAACTGAAGATGTTTGACAGTGAAACAAAACACGAAACGTACATCAGCTGTTTAAACCAGTGTTGCAAAAAAGATAAGAGCTAAAAATCACCCTTTACAAACAAATGTACAAAGTCATTATACCCGGTGGTACTGTATTTCTCTATGGTGGAGGGTATATAAAGTTCGGCCCGGCCGAACTTAACGCCTTTTTTACTTGCTTTTATTAAAAATAGATTAGTAGTTTTATTTATTTTTTAAATAAACAAAAATGTTACACAATAATACAGTTGCACATATTATTTTGTTCCACAAAATTAAAAATTTCCTTAAAAATTTTCTTTAGAAACCATAGAAAATATTTTGTAAATCGTCATTAATTAATCAATTATATTCATTAATAAATCATTATTTTTATACACTCCACGAGAGTATTATGTCTTTGTGAATTTGTTTGTAACACCCAAAAGGAAACGAGTTAGACCCATCGTTTATTATACAGATCACTTTATGAGTCGATTTAGCAATGTCCGTCTGTCTGTCTGTCCATCTATTGTTGTAATGAAATTACAGGTCGCAATTATAGTCCGATCTTAACAAAAATTGGCACAAGTAAGTTTGGGGATCAAGGACGAATACTATTTAATTTGAGACATATCGGTTCAGATTTAGATATAGCCCCCATACAAATGTCGCTCCCGATTTGACATTTTCCGCTCTAGAAACCACATATTAAACCCGATATTCTTTAAATTTGGCAAAACATCTTATAATCCAACTATAAACATCTATGCAGAAAGTGGGTGAGATCGGTCCAGATTTAGATGCAAATGTCGGTCCCGATTTGACATTTTCCGATCTAAAATCCACATATTGAACCCGATTTTCTTTAAATTTTGCACAACATCTTATAATCCAACTATAAATAATTATGCAGAAAGTAGGTAATATCTGTTCAGATTTAGATATATCCCTTATACAAATGTCGCTCCCGATTTGACTTTTGCCGCTCTAGAAGCCTCATATAGTATCCGATTTTCTTTAAATTCTTCACAACGTCTTGTAATCTAACTAGAAACACTTATAATGAAAAAAGGTAAGATCGGTTCAGATTTAGATATAGCCCCAAATGTTGCTCCGATTTTTTTGTTTAACCGATTTTGGCAAACTATACATATTATATTTCACCTATTTCGAGCCAATTTTCAATATACCCCCATACAAATGTGCTTCCCGATTTAACATTTTTTGTCAAACACATACATTCACAGGATACAAAAATCCTTCTCGATTTCACTTTTTTACCGAATTGAATTGTATTCGGATAGAAAGTGGAGTGTATCATATAGTCGGCCCAGCCCGACTTTAGCCTTTCCTTACTTGTTTTATTTGTATGTACCGCGACCCAGCCTAATATAATATACCTAATATACATAGGTCCATATTCTTATACTCAAAAACGCACTACGGATCGCACTTATCTTCTAAGACCCCTAAGGCCTCTTACCGGAAGGCCTCACCGTCAAATGCAAAAGGACATGCAGTCACACTCGCACTCACACTAGCAAACGTTTAATGCTATTACAGGGAAGTTATAAAAACAAGATGTATTTATGTATCATTTATCATAATGATGAACAAAACGGTTTTATGAATACGATTATTTACGTGAATATGTGATACAGTGTTATGTGGTGGGTAGGGGGTGGATGGGTAGTTTGGATGTAGGGTGGCCCAGCAATAAATGAATGATGTCAGTAGTTATTAAATTTGTTTATGATTGAGAGGTGTTGGCATACAAGTGTCATGGTCAGAGGGGTGTAAATGAGGGCATAAGTGTCATATTTTGTTTGTGAGTGTGTCATTGTAGCTCTGTGAGCGATAGAATATATCGAAATATTAATGGTGTGGAATAAGTATTTTGAGGAGGTTGAAGGAAAGAGGAAATAATTAAAACATGTTTATTTCTAAGAGATTTTTAAGAATGTTCTATTTATAAATTTTAAATCGTCATCAAAATGGTAATTGCGGGAGCCAATAATATACGTCCATAATTTGTACCTCGAAAATGACACTTCCTACAATGGTTTTACTATAAAACTTTGTTATGTGTCTCTGCGGACAGTTTATTTTGGAAAAAATTCTGTTACAATTTGATCGAAATCGAGCAAAGTATATCATAAATGCCAGTTAGAATGGTCAAGTCACACTTTATCCGTTCTGATTTATGCCATGGTTTAAGTTTGACTCAATTGAAAAATATTTTTCCACCGAAGCACAAATTTTTTTTAGAATATCCTACTACTATATGGGACTTTTATAAAAAAAAATCGACAACGTTGGTACCTCTAATGGAAACACTACTTTCAGCGGGTGTACTGACTTAGACCACTTTCATTCTTCTCAAAATTGAAAAAATTTAACACACAAAATTTTTAATTTTTTTCGCAAAAGTAATACTTCCTGACCAACAATGAAATAAAACGCAAAATATTTTATTTCAAAAAAAATCGAAAAAAATATAATTTTTTTTATTCGTCTAGAAACTATTGACATTATTATTTACTTTTCAAATAATTTCATTTTATATGTTATTCAAATTATCTGAATCATGGACATTATAATCAAGTATAAACAAGTAGTAAAGGCGTTAAGTTCGGCCGGGCCGAACTTTATATACCCTCCACCATGGATTGCATTCCACTGAGGTTGTCGATTTTCGTAGAAGTGCAGTAATATTACAGGAAAATATATATTTTTTTAATAGAGGCAAACCAAAACAAATACAAATATTGAAAAAATAATTTTATAAATAAATATAATATTTTTTGAACTGGGATATTGTCCTGGCTCAAGACCATTTTGCATCTATATTTAATAGAATGCAAATTTATTTACAAATGGCATGGTGACATTTATTACTTGGCTGCAGACTACCACTATCATGATTTCCACCCTGTCTTTATTATTTCAAACAACTCTTATAAGGCGAGGCATCCAATACGTATCGAAATAATAGTTAATTCAAAAAATAAATATTCTTATATTTATATTTTCAAAAAGCTTAAATACCATGAATATTGGTAGATTGTGGGTGCTACAGTTGGTTGTATTTCCATTCTATTTTAATTCCATAAGTACAAGTTTTGAAAATCTGTTATGTCAAGTACATAGTGCAAAATAACCTATCTTCATGATTCACCATTTATTTTTCGTGAAATTAAAAATTACGAATTTATTTTGCTTGGGTATATATGAGGAATCTATACACCGAATTCCATGATTCTAGCCGCGGCCATTTGGTTGGTACCATTTAAATCCCCTTGTTCATATTTTACCCCTTAAGACTACGACATTCTAAAATCTCTTTATTTTACGTGTCTACGCAATTAGAGGGATGTACACACCGAATTTCATCATTCTAGCTGTATTCGTTCAGTTGGTACTATTTTTATCCCTTTGTACCCATTGTATCTCTTTAGAGTACAAATTTGGAAAAAATCTTTTATTTTTCATGTCTACGCAGTCAGAGGAATGCATACTCCGAATTTCATGACTCCAGCTGCAGCCAAAAAGTACGAATTTCGAAAAATCCGTCTATTTTACATGTTTACGCAATCAGAAGACTTTATACACCGTATTTCATTATTCTAGGTGCAGCCGTTTGGTTGGTACCATTTTTATCCCTCTTTTCCCATTTTACCCCTTAAAAGTACGAATTTTGAAAAAGTACTTCTATATTATGTACCAACTCAATTAAACGATCGTACACATCCAAATTCTTGTTGCTAGCTGTTGCCGTTTGAAAGGTACCATTTTTATCCCTTTTGCCCCTTTTCACCCCCTACGAATAAAAATCACTTTGTGGTGCACGTTTTTGTTATAGGGGGAATGCGCACACCCACTATCAAGTAAGTACAAGCAGTCATATTGAAAAAATGTGTTTAAATACTCTAAAATATTAGGGAAAATTATGGGTATTTTTTGGGAAAAATGTTTCCCTTTGGACCGATTTCGCCCAGTTGCAATCCCAACCGATCTACGGCTACATTTATGGAAAATTTGGAGGTCATAGCTGCTTTTGTTTAGATGCTAGCGAGCTTTCAACAGATGGACGGACGGACGACGGATATGGTTAGATCGTCTTAGAATTTTATGACGATCAGGAATATATATACTTTATAGGGTCTCAGATCGACATTTCAAGGTGTTACAAACGGAATGACAACGTTAGTATACCCCCATCCCGGAGGTGCAGGGTATACAAATGTTTGCTTGCATCGCCACACATCAATATTAGTGGATATAGTGTAACTTAGACCACTTTCAAACTAACACAAAAGACAATTTTGGGCTGCATAAAATGAGAAATGTCATTGTAAGGGCACATCTATATATATAAAAATGAATCTGTGTTTGTTTGTTTGTTTGTTTGTTTGTTTGTTTGTTTGTTTGTTCTTTATAGCAGCCTAAACTACTGGACCGATCTTCTTGAAATTTTCACAGTATGTTCATGCTGAACCGGTGGTGAAAATCTATATATATAAAAATGAATCTGTGTTTGTTTGTTTGTTTGTTTGTTTGTTTGTTTGTTTGTTTGTTTGTTTGTTTGTTTGTTTGTTTGTTTGTTTGTTTGTTTGTTTGTTTGTTTGTTTGTTTGTTTGTTCTTTATAGCAGCCTAAACTACTGGACCGATCTTCTTGAAATTTTCACAGTATGTTCATGCTGAACCGGTGGTGAAAATAGGCTATATAATTTTTTGATATTTTCAGTGGGCGTGGCACCTCCCACACAAATTGGGGTTTTAGTCGTTTTTTATAAATTAGCATATTTGGAATACTGTTGGAGCTAGAGCCTTGAATTTTTGTGAAAGTTCACTAATTGTTAGTCTGCACAGTTGTGCCAAAAATGGGCGGTATTGGAAAAGTGGGCATGGCACCTCCCATACGAAGTTAAACCCGAATTTTGAATATTGTCAGTTCTAGGACATCTAGAGTACTGAAATTTTGTGTAGGTGCATTTAGCGTCAATGTGGGTAGTTGTGCCAAAAATGGGTGGTATTGGAAAAGTGGGCGTGGCACCTCCCATACGAAGTTAAAACCTATTATTGACTAATGTCAGTTCTGCGGCACCTAGAGTGCTGAAATTTTGTGTAAGTCCATCTAGCATCAATGTGCGTAGTTGTACCAAAAGTGGGCGGTATTGGAAAATTGGGCGTGGCACCTCCCATACGAAGTTAAAACCCAATTTTGAATATTGTCAGTTCTAGGACACCTAGAGTGTTGAAATTTTGTGTAGGTGCATCTAGCGTCAATGTGGGTAGTTGTGTCAAAAATGGGCGGTATTGGAAAAGTGGGCGTGGCACCTCCCATACGAAGGTAAAACCTATTATTGACTATTGTCAGTTCTATGGCACCTAGAGTGCTGAAATTTTGTGCAAGTCCATCTAGCATCAATGTGCGTAGTTGTACCAAAAATGGGCGGTATTGGAAAAGTGGGCGTGGC
Source organism: Polietes domitor (assembly GCA_947397865.1). Taxonomy (NCBI): domain Eukaryota; kingdom Metazoa; phylum Arthropoda; class Insecta; order Diptera; family Muscidae; genus Polietes; species Polietes domitor. The sequence continues at coordinate 76,722,742 of OX377619.1, read as the reverse complement.
ACCTCCTATACGATGTTAAAACCCAATTTTGAATATTGTCAGTTCTAGGACACCTAGAGTGCCGAAATTTTGTGTAAGTGCATCTAGCGTCAATGTGGGTAGTTGTGCCAAAAATGGGCGGTATTGGAAAAATGGGCGTGGCACCTCCCATACGAAGTTAAAACCCAATTTTGAATGTTGTCAGTTCCAGGACACCTAGAGTGCTGAAATTTTATGTAGGTGCATCTAGCATCAATGTGCGTAGTTGTGCCTAAAATGCCCGCTATTGGGAAAGTGGGTGTGGCACCTCCCATACGAAGTTATAACCTATTTTCGAATATATTCAGTTCTATGACAGATACAATACTGAAATTTTGTGTGAGTGCATCTAGCATAAACCTGCTTAGTTGTGCCAAAAATGGGCGCTATTGGAAAAATGGACGTGCTAACTCACATACGTTCGTATATATTGCCAGTTCTGTAACACCTAGAGTGCTGAAAATTTGTGTCAGTAGATCCAGTGTAAATAGTTGTGCAAAGATGGGCGGAAAGTGGCCGTGACCCTTCCCATTCGAAATTAAAAACCGTTTTAGAGTATATTCGACGCCAAGATTCCTATATTGTTGTGTGAGTTAATACAAATATAATATAGAAATAACAAAGGGTGATTTTTTAGCTATTATCTTTTTGGCAACACTGGTTTAAACAGCTGACGCACGTTTCGTGTTTTGTTTCACTGTCAAACATCTTCAGTTTGGTCTATAATTTAACCATGAATCGTCTTACAAACGAACAACGCTTGCAAATTATTAAATTTTATTATCAAAATGCGTGCTCTGTTAAGAGAGTTCCTGTGGTCAGTTTAATCGACCAACTGAATCGGCTATTCGGGCTATTGTGACTAAATTTTGCACCAAATTTACATTGTTGGACATTAAACCAGCAACACGCTTACGTAGAGTGCGAACTGAAGGAAATATCGCAGCTGTATCGGCCAGTGTTAATGATGACCATCAATTTTCGATTCGTCGCCGTTCGCATCAATTGGGCCTCTGTTACTCAAAAACGTGGAAATGCCAAAATTGGACTAAGCGGATGGACCATTTGAGGCGCAGTCAAGGTCAACATTTGCATGAAATAATCTTCAAACATTAAATTATATGGACCGTACAATCGATTCAAATAAAGATTTCATACATTTTTCTGAATTTTTTGTGTTTTTTTTTTTGAAAAACTTTCCTATAGCTTTTAAAAAATCATCCTTTATACAATACAATATACAAATGGGCGGGATTTCTTCTTTTAGCACAATAGTAAAGAAAGGTTAAAAAAGGTAATATTCATTCGTCAAAAGCCGACTTAAGTCAACAAATGGAAATTATATTAATTTTTTAGTTTGTGTGTTGTTTGATTAGTGAACAATTTGATTGAGTTTTTATGTGTGTTTGAATGTTGTACATTCGAATTCCAGGTATTCCGTATTCCAGTAAGTTCTTCTTACGTAGAATTTTTTTGTTTTGGTAATGGAAAGGAGGAGAATCACATTCAACCTAAAATCAATTTTATTTTTGACAATTCTTCCTTTATTCGCCGCAAACTAAAGTTCTGTTCTTCAAAATTCTCCATGGAACATATCCCTTCTTTTAGTATCTCAGGGAAGTACCTTGATTATAAGTGGTACATATATTACCGATCACAAGAAAAACAATATAAAACCTGATTTTAATTTCCGTTTGTTCTTTTGCCTGGCGAAGCGGGCGGGGGTTCAGCTAGTTTTATATAAATGTAAAAAATAAAAGTTCTTAAGTTAGAGATCTGATCAAACTAAAGAGAAAAAATTGGATATCTCATTTTTTTTGATTTTTGACTTAGATCACTATCAGGTCTTTTAATGGAGAGGTATCATAAAATACTTACGACCATATTTATAATCTTTTATACCAGGTTTATAATACGAATTTTCAAAGCAAAAGCATACTTTAACCCTGCGATAAAATTGTATGAATATGGCATTTAGAGTTTTTTTTGTATATTTACTTTTGAGGATTTTTTTAAGCCAAACTAACTTCTGTGGAAGGTTCAATTGAAAAATCAATTTTTAGTACCAAATATCCGCCATTGTGCAATCTGCAAACCACAGAATTTTCATTTAAAAACTACATTCCCTTTGAATTTAAAATGGTCAAAACTGATTTAAAACACTTAAAGAATTTTCAATATCTCCTCTATGATGGGTGGCCCCTAGAGGTGAATTTACAATATTTAAACTTATGAACACACACCTCGCATGTCCAAAAGTACTCTGGCGAGTGCGAGTGTATGTATTTCGATCCGTGCGGATAAGTATATAACGTCATATGTATCTAGTTGCGTGTGCAAACTTTTGCGGTCAATTAAAAATAATTTGTTTCGGGTTTCGAAATATACACAGAGAAAAAAATATTCTAAATTGAATTAAATGCAACGTTTAGTAAAACGAACTCAATACAATTGCTCGAAGTTAATGGGGCGTGTAATGATTTCAAATTTTCGCAGCAACAGGAAGTGAGAAAGTGCGTACGTGCGTGTGTGTGTGCGGGCGAGTGGGTGTTTGGGAGAAATGCAAATCTATTGATGACCATAATCGTACATTTTGTCATGAGCATGAGCCACCATATGCTGGCAAAGGGGAGGTTCTTTTGGAATGACAGACATAAATAAAACGGTGGTGCATCCCGTTTTAGGAAAAGCTTGATAAACTAAAATAAATTATATATAAACTATATATAAAAAAACATATTTGTAGATTTTAAAAATACAATTATGTTTGTGGCACTAACATTAAGACAACAAACATTTACAGTTGTTATTGGAACGTATTTTTATCCCCTACTCCACTTTGTGGACTAGGGTATTATAAGTTAGTTTACGCCAAATGTTTGTCCGATGACAAGAAATTTGGCAAAAATTATTTTTTTGGCCAAATTTTCCATAAATACGTCTTATAGTCGCAGATCGGTTGAGATTGAAACTGCGAAATCGGCACAAAGGGAAAATATGTTCCCTCACAAGGATTGAAATTACCCATAATAACTCCTAATATTTTAGAGTATTTAGGCCTTGTTTTTTAATATGTCCACTTAAATTTACTTGATATTGGGTATGCGCATTACCCCTATAACAAAAAAGTGCACCATAAAGTGATTTTTATTCTAGGGGGTGAAATGGGGCAAAAAGGGATAAAAATGGTACATATCAAAGGACAATAGCTAAAAACACGAAATTCGGTGTGTACATTCCTCTGAGTAGATACATAATATGAAAGTATATTTTCCAAATTCGTACTTTTAAGTGATAAAATGGGAATAGAGGGATAAAAATAATAAAAAGTAAAATAAACGGATTTTTCGAAATTCGTACTTTTTGGGGTTAACATGGAAAAAGGGATACAAATAATACCAACAAAATAACAACAGTTAGTGTCATGAAATTCGAAGTATACATTCCTCTGACTGTGTGGACACAAAGAAAAGGTTTTTCTAAATTCGTACTTTAAAGGGATACAATGGGTACATAGGGATAAAAATAGTACCAACTAAACGGCTACATCTAGAATGATGAAACTCGGTGTGTACATCCCTCTAATTGCGTAGACACATAAAATAAAGAGATTTTAGAAAGTCGTACTATTAAGGCGGTAAAGTAGGAAAAAGGGATACAAAATTTTACCAACCAAATGGCATCAGCTAGAATTATGGAATTTGGTGTATACATTCCTCTGGCTGCATAGCCACGCAAAATAAAAAGATTTTTCCAAACTCGTACTTTTTTAATTTGAACTTTTGGCATTAAAATAGAATGGAACTACAACCAATTGTAAAAGACACTATCTACCAATATTTACGGCATTTAAGCTTTTTGAAAATATAAATATAAGAATATTTATTTTTTGAATTGACTTGAAGTATTATTTCGATATGTAACCATATTGTTGCCTCGTCTTATAAGCGTGGTTTGAAATAATAAAAATATTATATTTATTTATAAAATCACCTTTTCAATATTTGTATATGTTTTGGTTTGGCTACATTAAAAAAATATATATTTTCCTGTAATATTACTGCACTTCTACGAAAATCGGCAGCCTCTGTGGAATGCAATCCATGGTGGAGGGTATGTAAATTTCGGCCCGGACGAACTTAATGCCGTTTTTACTTGTTATTATTAACCAGCCACTTTTTATATCGGAAGTTTGTCAAATTTTGCATATTATATTATATTATATTATATTTCAACTAAGAATACATGCTATGAAAGTCAAATATATGGGTCCACATGACGTATAACGCCCATACAAATTGGGCCCCCATTCTACTCTATTACAGCTCTAAAACCATTATATATAATATAATATAATATTATATTTCAACTAAGTAATTTTAATATAGCGCCCTTTCAAATGGCCACCAATTTCATTATTACCTCTCTCGGACCCTTATTTTGAATAGGAAGTTATTATCCATAACTGTTCGCTAAATTTCGGGTGTAATGGCCATGATTTCATTTTGAATGTTGGTTTAGTTGGTCTTTCAAATATCCCCAAAGAAAACTGTCAGAAGCTGTTAAATATGATGAACGTGGAGACCAGTTAAAACCGCTTGTGCGCGAAATAATACGTTCGCCGAATATGTCCCTTGGTTTGAAAAATAAAATTCAATTATTTTTGTACGTTGTTCGATCGTGTAATGTTTCATAATTAATTCCGCCAGTCTCCTTCACAAAATGCTGAAAAAACAAAGAAAGAATAATAATTAAAAATGCTATAACGAATTTAAACCATATAGCTCATTCTGCGCCACCCTGTATGTATCCACCTCTGGTTTAAAAGGACTTCAAATTTGAGACAGACGGACGTCTTCGAATTTGAAGTCGATTTCGCTATTTCCATTCATACAAATGTACCCCCAATTCTGTCTACTACTGTTGTACTATACATTAGGATGGGTCTCGAAAGTAAATTGCTGCGGTAACACGCGGAAATGTAGATTGAATTGTTTAATGATGATTTGCAAAATCATCTGTGAGCTAAACGCTCCAGAAAATACCTCTATAAATTGGGACTTTCCCGTGTATTTTTTTTCAGGTTACATGTTCGTTCAACATTTTTACTGAATTAATAGGCCCTTGGAAGCGCTTTAAATATAATTTTTATACCCTACACCACTTCGTGGTCTAGGGTATTATAAGTTAGTTTCGCGCCAAATGTTTGTAACACCAAGAAATAATCGAGCTAGACCCACCTTTAAGTATACCGATCGGCTTAGAATCACCCGCTGAGTCGATTTAACGATGTCTGTCTGTCCGTCCGTCCGTCCGTCCGTCCGCCCGTCTGTCCGTCTGCTGTCCATCTAAGCTTGTTCGCACTCTACAGGTCGCAATTGTTGTCCGATTGTCATGAAACTTGGCAGAAGTTATTGTTTCTGGCCGAGGACCATCGGTATTGAATTTGGAGGAAATCGGTTCAGATTTAGATATAGCCCCCATACAAATGTCGCTCCCTATTTCACTTTTTCTGCTTTAGAACCACGTATTGTACCCGATTTTCTTCAAGATTGGCACAACATCTTATAATCCAACTACAAACACCTATGCAAAAATTGGGTAAGATCGGTTCTGATTTAGATATAGCCCCCATACAAATGTCTCTCCCGATTTGACATTTTCCGCTCTAGAAACGACATATTGTACCCGATTTTCTTCAAAATTGGCACAACATCTTATAATCCAACTAGAAACACCTATGCAAAAATTGGGTAAGATCGGTTCAGATTTAGATATAGCCCCCATACAAATGTCGCTCCCGATTTGACATTTTCCGCTCTAGAAACGACATATTGTACCCGATTTTCTTTAAATTTGGCAGAACATCTTATAATCCAACTAGAAACACGTATGCAAAAATTGGATAAGATCGGTTCAGATTTAGATATAGCCCCCATACAAATGTCGCTCCCGATTTCACTTTTTCCGCTTTAGAAACCACATGTTGTACCCGATTTTCTTTAAAATTGGCACAACATTTTATAATCGAACTACAAACACCTATGCTGAAAGTGGGTATGATCGGTTCAGATTTAGATATAGCCCCCATACAAATGTCGCTCCCGATTTGACTTTTTCCACTCTAAAATCCACATATTGTACACGTTTTTCTTTAAAATTGCCACAAAATCTTATAATCCAACTAAAAAACCTATGCAAAAATTGGGTAAGATCGTTTCAGATGTAGATATAGCCCTCATACAAATTTTGCTCCCGAATGTTTAACCGATTTTGGCCAAATTTTACATATTATATTTCACCAATAAACAGACATGGTTGAAGCGGGTCACATCGTTCCTGGTTTCAATGTACCCCCATACAAATGTCCTTTCCGATTTAACATTTTTTGTCAAACACATACATTTACAGGATGAAAAATCCTTCCCGATTTCAATTTTTTACCGAATTGAATAGCCCATATGTCCATACTTTGGTATGACTTTGGTATACTACTGTATAATTTGTATTTGTCTGTCGGACAATTGGATCAATTACCATATTTTTTACCATATTCGTTAAATTTGACTAAAGATGTATAAATTCATTATATTCATATAATTTATATAATTTGTATGAACTACATAAAATTGCTCCCATGAAATACCTGGGTTTAGTAATCAAAGCGAGGTACATACGCAGGGAGTGGTGTAGGGTATTATATAGTCGGCCCCGCCCGACTTTAGCCTTTCCTTACTTGTTAAGTTTAAGTTTCTGTTTTTATACCCTACACCACTTCGTTGACTAGGGTATTATAAGTTAGTTTCGCGCCAAATGATTGTAACACCAAGAAATAATTGAGCTAGACCCACCTTAAGGTATACGGATCGGCTTAGAATCACCAGCTGAATCGATTTATGTCGATTATTATGAAATTTGGGATAAGTTACTTTTTTTGGCCAAGGACGATTGGTGTTGAATTTGGAGGAAATCGGTCCAGATTTAGATATAGCCCCCATACAAATGTCGCTCCCGATTACACTTTTTCTGCTGTAGAAACCACATATTGTACCCGATATTATTTAAAATTGTCACAACATTTTATAATCCAACTAGAAACACCTATGGTAAAAGTGGGTAAGATTGGTTCAGATTTAGATATAACCCCAATACAAATGTTGCTCCCGAATGTTTAACCGATTTTGGCCAAACTTTACATATTATATTTCACCAATATACCACCATACAAACACATACATGTACATGATTCAAAAATCCTTCCCGATTCCTTTTTTACTGAATTGAATTGTAATGAGATAGAAAGTGGGGTGTATCATATAGTGGCTCCGTCCGTCTTTAGCCTTTCCTTACTTGTTTGGGAGATGCCCATACTTTGGAATAACCCAAATGGGGCCCCATTCTGCTCTAGAAACTACATCTTACATCCGATCTTCATCAAATTTTGAAGATCATTATATGTTTCAACTAGGAATACATACCGTGAGTGAAAACAATGCAGGCCAATATTTTGGCTCAGTGTTGTTATAGGCCCCCTTCAAATGTCCGTCCGATTCATCCTATTACCGCTGTATAATCTGTATTTATCATTGGATCTTGATCAAAATTTCCATATCATGTTATATTTGCTTTACTCGGAATATCTGCTGTAAAGTTGGATCAATTACTTTATTATTTACCATATTCATAAAATTTTACTAAAGATGAATTTATAGTAACTGCATAGTTTATATGAACTACATAAAATTGCTCCCATGAAATACCTGGGTTTATTAATAAAAGCGAGGTACATACGTAGGGAGTGGTGTAGGGTATTATATAGTCGGCCCCGCCCGACTTTAGCCTTTCCTTACTTGTTTATTATTGTCTAAGAATAACTCATTGGTCGTTTTATTGGATTTTTTGCGTTTTTCAAAGTGCCAGCTAAAAATTCAAAATTATGAAAAATATATAGAAGGAATTAAATGTTGAATATCGGAAAAATAACGTTACTGGCACCATCTTTGTGAAATAATTTAATACTGGAGATGGTTTTTTCAGAGCCGTCAGGTGTGACAATATTGCGCTTATTGCGGGCTGGTATAACGACTATACAAATATTTTTCAAATATAAAATTTTAGAATTAAAGTGATTATAAAAACTTTAACAAATACCAAAATTAAGATGATTCTGAATATTCGTTTGGATGTTGTATGGATTTTAATTTAACGTTAGAGTATGGGCTATTCCCTCCCACCAGCCACACAATGCCAGAAATAGCGTGGCGAATTCGCCCATTATCGAACTTAAAATAAGTTTGTGAAAATATTACCATGTCCAAAGTTTGAATTGATTCCTTGACTCCTTTTGAGAGTTATTGTGTACACCACTCAAACAACTTAAATTGTCTTCAAAACGGATTTGGTCCAAACATATCTAGGGTCTTAAGTAGCTCCTTCAATGTATAACACTTTTTTTCTGTCCCAAAGGGCATAAAAACAGTTGAAATAGTTGAACAAACATTCTCCAGACTGCTCTGGAAATAGAAGAATTGATGGTCTCAAATTTCTCAACTTGAATAAGAATATTCTCAATTTGAAATGAAATTGTCAAAATATAAATTGTTATTATCTTTTATTATATTAATTTCAATTGGATATTTTCAAATGAAATTTTCAAAATTGTACTTTTCTCATTATGGAATGGAAATTCTTAATTTCAAATGGAATTTTCTTGAAAAATTATTCTCTCAAATTATAATGAAAAAATCAGCATTTTCAATGGAATTAATTTCAAACGAAATTTCTCAATTTCAATTGGAATTTTTCCGATTTTAATTGAAAATTGGTGGATATATATGATATGATATTTTTATGTATTTGAGTGCGAGTGCTATCATGCCAAACTCGGTCGCCATTTTCATCGGACCCATAAAGTTTCTTTAATAATGTATTTGGGAAATGTTTTTTGTTTGTAGTGAAATTCTCCGAAATTAGTTTGGCAACAACGATTGTGGTTTATTCGGATATTTGAAAACCATAAATAATGAGTTAATTAAAAATTGGATATATATGTATGCATGTGCATTTTATAACTACCAACACACATTCATTTTGCAGTTTGGCCTGTTAATTAAGGAGTGAATGAATGACCCTTTATTGTTGATTGAAGAACGGAGAGGTAGATTAAAATGTGACTTGTTAAATTTTTAAACAAATACTAAAGAGTGATTTTTTTGAGGTTAGGATTTTCATGCATTAGTATTTGACAGATAACGTGGGATTTCAGACATGGTGTCAAAGAGAAAGATGCTCAGTATGCTTTGACATTTCATCATGAATCGTCTTACAAACGAACAACGCTTGCAAATTATTGAATTTTATTATCAAAATGCGTGCTCTGTTAAGAAAGTTCATTGCGCGCTTCCATTTTATGGTCAGTTTAATCGACCCACTGAAGCGGCTATTCGGGCTATTGTGACTAAATTTCGCACCAAATTTACATTGTTGGACATTAAATCACCAACATGCGAACTGAAGAAAATATCGCAGCTGTATCGGCCAGTGTTAATGATGACCACCAATTTTCGATTCGTCGCCGTTCGCACCAATTGGGTCTCTGTTACTCAAAAACGTGGAAATGCCAAAATTGGACTAAGCGGATGGACCACCTAAGACGCAGCCGCGGTCAACATTTAAATGAAATTATCTTCAAAAAGTAAATGTCATGGACCAATCTAACGTTTCAAATAAAGAACCGATGAGATTTTGCAAATTTTATGCGTTTTTTTTTTAAAAAAAGTTATCAAGCTCTTAAAAAATCACCCTTTAGTTAGAATGACACTTGCAAATTGCATTTCGAAATTAAAACTCTGCAATAAAACGATTCGGTAGAATCGTTACGCCCATTCACCGATTCAGTGAATGATGAAGAGGACAAGATCGACATGTGCACGGCGGAGAGTGCTGGAGGCCATTGAGTTGTCGGTATCAACTTTATTTGTAATTGTCGTCTTCCTGCCACTAATCACCAAACACATTTGCCGCAAAGTGAGTGAGATACAAACAAATTTGAAGAATATTTATAATTTAGTATTATTTTATGTCTAATTTAATTGCCTAAAACAATTCAAATTCATATGTATATTTCATAAATGTACCAGCAGAATACATTTGTATCACATACCACGTCATGGAATTGTGTATTATGAGTAAGTTTCAATGTCTCAAATATACCTATCGGCTTAGAATAACCAGCTGATGTCTGTCTATCTCTCTGTCCAGTTGCTTATCCTTCTAAATTACAGGTCGTAAATGTTGAGAGATCGCTGTGAAATTTGGCATAAGAGAGGCCATTGAATGTGGAGAAAATCGGTTCAGATACACATCCCTATTATCCCTATTAATATTATAAAACTTTAGTGTAAGTCTGTCTGTCTGTTAGTTTGTTCCACAATCACGAAATTTTCAGTACATAGATGCAGGTCTGGAAGGAACTATAGGCTATAGCATTTTTAAAAAATTGCTCTGTGGGCGGAGGGGGCGTGGCAATAGTCTTTTTGAGAGCAAGAAGACTGAAAATTTATACATATATTTTACTGAGAACGGGAAAGATCAATTTGATGCCGTTATTTGGAATTTTGTTTTATGGGCGGAGTGGACGTGGCAATAGTGTTTGTTTGAGGTAGAAGGCTGAAAATTGGTACATATATAGTACTGAACACCAGAAAGATAAATATGATGCCGAAATTTGGATTTTCGTTTCGTTGGCGTTGGGGACGTGGCAAAAAGTGTTTTTTTTGAGCCAGAAGGCTGAAAATTGGATCGTGTATATTAATGATCATGAGAAAGATAAATATGATGCCGGATTTAGAATTTTCGTTAAGTGGGCTGTGGAAACGTGTTTTTTGATCTAGAAGGCTGAAAATTTGAATGTAATTTTCGGAGGGCGGGGTTCGGCTAGTTAATATTATAAAGCCTTAGTGTAAGTCTGTCTGTCGTTTTGTTTGTTCCACAATCACGCGTAAACGACTGAACCGATGTTGTTGAAATTTTCAGTACATATAGATGCAGGTCTGGAGGGAACTATAGGCTATAGCATTTTTAAAAATTTGCTCTGTGGGCGAAGGGTGCGTGGAAATAGGGGTTTTGAGATCTAAAAGGCTGGAAATACATATTACTGCCTACGAGAAAGATTAATATGATGCCGAAATTTGGTTTTTTGTTTCGTGGGCGGTGTTTTTTTGAGCTAGAAGTCTGAAAATTGGAGCGTATATATTACTGATCATGAGAAATATGAATTTTAATGCCGTATTTTTTTGGATTTTCGTTTTGTGGGCGAACATATATATATTACGGACCAGTTCAATTTCAATTAGATGCCGAAATTTGGAATTTCGTTTTGCGGGCGGAGTGGGCGTGGCAGAAATGTTTTTGAGAGCTAGAAGGTTGAAAATTGATACATATATATTACTGCCTACGAGAAAGATTAATTGATGCCGAAATTTGGTTTTTTGTTTCGTGGGCGGTGGGTACGTGGCAAGTGTTTTTTTTAGCTAGAAGTCTGAAAATTGGAGCATATATATTACTGATCATGAGAAAGATAAATATGATGCTTGATTTTGAAATTTCGTTTCGTGGGCGGTGGAACATTTATATTACTGACCACGATAAAAGTCAATATGAAACCTGATTTTAATTTTACCATTTGTTATACCTTCCACCTCCAGGATGGGGGTATACTACCTTTGCCACTCCGTTTGTAACACCTCGAAATATCGACCTGAAACCCTATAAAGTATATATATTCTGGATCGTCATAAAATTCTAAGACGATATAGCCATGTCCGTCCGTCTGTTGAAAGCACGCTAGCTTCTAAACGATAGGAGCTAGGACGTACAGTGGAATATTTGCATACAAGCTGCGACAAAAATTAGAAGGAATAGAGCTAGGACCTTGAAATTTCGCTTATATCCATTATATTGTCAAATTAGATCAAAAACAATTTTTTGTTTAAATCCGCCCATAACCATGCCTCCCACGTCAGTTAAAATGAAAATCGACATAAATTCCTTATTTTAACATATATTGGAATACAAATCATTACCTGTGATTTCATTTGAGTCACAATTAAATGAGAATTGTCAGTTTTTTACGATTTTCGAAATTTTCGATAGAAATTATTTTATTTTTTAACCGATGACAAACGGCTATTATAACATTATAAATAACTTAAGTTTAATATCGACCAAATATTTACATGTTCTCGCATGCCATATACGGAGATACAAGCCGACCGATTTTAAGCCGACAAGCTGCATCCGCCGCAAAATTACAAAAGAAAATATAACTGTCGACTTAGACAACCTACTACTGTGAAATGTATGGATCTTTCTTTGAATTTGGTATCCCACTATATGATGACGTCTATAGAAAATTGAATGATTGTATTTTGATTTAGCATTTATATAAGTCAATTCCAATATACGTGGCTATGTGTTCCTATAAAAACAATAAACAGCAGCAGCAGGTAGAGCTTTACCCTTCTTTGGAAGGATTATGATATTCAAGATGTCTGGTCAAATATGCCTCACACGAGAAGCTGCAAAAATATTTATTAAATTCATCCATATTTTAAAATTCTCAAAAAATAATTGCATGGGATAATAATATGAAATTATGGGAACATTTGCTAATATTGGGTAATATTAACGAATATTGAATTACTTGAAAAAAATAAAAGAAAAGGTATTAAAAACCAATACAAATTGTTCCTTCTATTTTCCCAAAATTGTCAAATAAATAGGGTGATCGAAGAACAGAGAGAAAGTTAAAAAAAATGTGATTGTAACCAGGCTTGAGGTCAATTTTCGAGCCGGGAATTTCCGGGGAAAAAAATAAATTTCCCGGAAATAGGGAAATATTAGAAAATATATTATTGATTATTTTTATACCCTCCACCTCCAGGATGGGGGTATAATAACTATGTCATTCCGTTTGTAACACCTTGAAATATCGACCTGAGACCCTATAAAGTATATATATTCTGGACCGTCCGTCTCTACGTCTGTTGAAAGCACGCTATCATCTAAACGAAAGGAGATAGAAGTTCAAATTTTCCATAAATGCGTCTTATAGTCGTAGATCGGTTGGGATTGAAACGGGGCGGAATCGGCCCAAAGGGAAAAATTTTTCTCTTACAAGGACTAAAAATACTCATAATAATCCCTAATATTTTAGCGCATTTAAGCAGTTTTGTTGGATATGTCTGTTTATATTTGTTTGATATTTGGTATGCGCATTCCCCTTATAGCAAAAACGTGCACCATAAAGTGATTCTTATTTGTAGGGGTGAAATGGGGCAAAAAAGGGATAAAAATGGTACATATTAAACGACAACAGCTAGAAGCACATTCCTCTAATTGAGTAGATACATAATATAAAAGTATTTTTCCCAAATTCGTACTTTTAAGGGGTAAAATGGGAATAGAGGGATAAAAATGGTATTAATAAAACGGCTGTAGCTAGAATAATTAAATTCGGTGTATACATTCCTCTGATTGCATAGACAAGTAAAATACACGGATTTTTCAAAATTCGTACTTTTTGGGGTTAAAATGAAAAAAGGGGATAGAAATAGTACCAATCAAATGACCGCAGCTAGAGTCATGAAATTCGGAGTATACATTCCTCTGAGTGTGTAGACACGGAAAATAAAATGATTTTTCGAAATTCGTAATTTTAGGGGTCAAAATAGAAAAAGGGGATACAAATAGTACCAACCAAATGACAGCCGCTAGAGGAATAAAATTCGGAGTATACATTCCTTTGACTGCGTAGACACGGAAAATAAACGGATTTTTCAAGGCATACAAATAGTACCAACTAACCGACTACAGCTAGAATGATGAAATTCTAATTGCGTAGAAGTGTCAAGGGGGTAAAAATGGTACCAACCAAATGGGCGCAGCTGGAATCATGGTATTCGGTGTATACAATCCTCTGACTGCATATACACGCAAAATGAAAAGTTTTTTCCAAATTCGTAATTTTTCTTTTACGGCAAAAATTGATTGAATCATGAAGTTAGGTTATTTTGCACTATGTACGTCTGATAATGGATTTTCAAAATTTGTACTTTTGGAACTAAAATAGAACGGAAATACAGCTTTTTGAAAATATAATAATATTTATTTTTTGATTTGAAATAAATAATGGTTTGAAATTATTAAAATATTATATTTATTTATAAAATTATTTTTTTTTCAATATTTGTATTTGTTTTGGTTTGGCTTTATTAAAATAATTATATTTTCCTGTAATATTACTGCACTTCTACGAAAACCGATAACCTCTGTGGAATGCAATCCATGGTGGAGAGTATATAAAGTTCGGCCCGGCCGAACTTAATCTCGTTTTTATTTGTAATCACTAATTTAGTTTTAATTGTAGAGATATTTCAACTTCATATATTTACATTAATGACCATAAATAACCATTTTTTTATTTATTATGAATTACAATACAAAGTAAATTTATATTCTAATTTTGGGTTCAGGGATTGAGCCGGGGTGACTAAGACCATTGTAGCTAGTTATTGCAGCGAGAGACCAGAGCCTTTGGTGGGAATCGAACCCACGACCCCCACGACCCCCACGCTGATAGCCGAGCACGCTACCAACTCGACTACCGGGGCGCTTAAATGACCATTTTATAAAGGGTGGTTAAATTGTAAGGGCCGATGTTGAATGTGAACATCACCTAAACGTCCAGTTTTTTTTGCATTTTATTTGAAATTTCTCAACTTCAGACTAATTCAATTTGTACCACGGAATGAAAATATGAAAATGGGCGTTCAAATCAAAATGCATATCGTGCACTTCGTGATTTTTTCGGTCAATTTAATCGTCCAAAAGTGCTTAAAATCTGAAAAATCGTGCAAAAATTTGAGCAAACCGGGTCTGTAGCAGATGTGAAAACACCAGTGCATGCTCGTATTGCAGAAAATATTGCTGCTGTTCGGGATAGTATGGCTGAAGAGCCGTCCACCTCAACTCGTCATCGTGTCCAACAATTGCACCTATCACGCTCGTAGTTGATGAACATTATCCATAAAGACTTGAATTTACACGCTTACAAGGTGCAATTGACTCAAGTGCTAAAGCCTCTTGACCATGGTCAATGGTCAGAATAGTGGCAAGAAGTGGGAACAGTGGTTCATCAATTTACGAAGAAAATCAACTTCAGTGATGAGTCACATTTTCACCTCAGTGGACTCGTCAATAAGCAGAATTGCCGCATTTGGGCAAATGATAATACATCAGTGATTGTCGAAAAACCAATGCACTCACAAAGAATGACTGTTTGGTGCGGTTTATGGGCTGGCGGCATCATCGGGCAGAATTTTTTTTCCAAAATGAGGCCGGTCAGGCAGTTACTGTGAATGGTCTTCGCTATCGTGAGATGATAACGAACTTTTTATGACCCGAATTGGAAGATGTGGATGTGGACGATATGTGGTTTCAACAGGACGGTGCCACTTGTCACACAGCTAACGAAACAATGGCTCGTTTGCGCGACAAATTCAATGGCCGTGTTATCTCACGTGGTGGCGATGTCAATTGGCCGCCAAGATCATGTGATTTGACACCGTTGGAAAAGGTGTACGTCGTCGATAAGCCAGCAACAAGTCAAGAGCTAAAGGATGAGATAATTCGGCACATTAACGGCATAGAACCTCAATTATGCCTCAGCGTCATCGAAAATTTGGACCATCGGATGGAGGAGTGCCGTCGAGGTCGCGGCGGCCATTTGGCCGATATTTTGTTCCATACATAATTGAACCATAAATAATAATATAAATAAATAAAAATGGTACCAACCAAACGGCTGCATCTATAATAATGAAATTCGGTGTATACATTCCTCTGATTGCGTAGACACGTAAAATAAAAGGAATTTTGAAAATTCGTCCTTTTTGTGGTTAAAATGTAAAAAGGGGATAAAAATAGTGCCAACCAAATGACTGCAGCTAGAGTCATGAAATTCGGAGTATACATTCCTCTGACTGCGTAGACACGTAATATAAAGAGATTTTAGAAATGGGGTAAAATGGGAAAAGGGAATAAAAATGGTACCAGACAAATGGACGAAGCTAGAATCATGGAATTTGGTGTATAAAATTAAAATTGGTTGAATCATGATTATCATGGTTGTTTTGCACTATGTACGTGAGATAATGGATTTTCAAAATGTGTACTTTTGGAATTAAAGTATAATGGAAGTACAACCAACTGAGGAACTCACTATCTACCACTATTTATGATATTTAAGTTTTTTTTGAAAACATAAATATTATAAGAATATTTATTTTTTGAATTGACTTGAAGTATTACTTCGATATATATATAGGTATTGATAGCAATGCTTTATAAGCGTGGTTTGAAATAATAAAAATATTATATTTATTTATAAAATTATGTTTTCAATATATTTATTTGTTTTGGTTTGGCTATATAAAAAATATATTTTCCTGCATTTCTATGAAAATCGACAGCCTCTGTGGAATGCAATCCATGGTACATAAAGTTCGACCCGGACGAAGTTAACACCGTTTTTACTTGTTTTTAGATTATTATTACTTTATTTTGTTTTTCTTGATCACTTGATATTCAAAATTATCAAAAAGGTACTTTTTGGTAAAAAAAGCACACCAGCTACTAAATGTTGATATTTTAAACCATATTGGACATACCTAAAATAAATTATTGTTTTCGCGAGAAAATCTCAAAAGTAAAATGTCATGACTGAAAATCATTTTAGTCAAATCTCTCGGGAAAATGAAAAATTTTCAAAAATATTCAATTTGTATTTTTTTTACCGCGCACATTTTTCTCAAAAATTACCGATGTTTTCAAAAAATCATGGACAAATTTTAACCCAACTAATTCTTTTGTATAGGTGCGTGTAATGTTGTTATTTAAGCGTGAAGAGCTTTATTTATAACTTTGGTGTCTTTGGCGACCCCCACTGAAATTTTTGGATAACTGTAGAGGAAATGTTATTCCTTTATCTGATTAATTTAAGGGGCGGGAATTTATTTCAGTTACAAATGAATGGTGTTAGTGTCTGAATGATGGATTACCGAATACACATGATTTCTGATTTCGAATTGTATCAGATAAAAAAAAATATTTCGAAAGATTTCAATCACTGTGACCCACTGTATATAATCGAACTTCACAAACCAAGTCATAGCCTTATTCTTAAGCCTTCAAACGTTACACACTCTATCTTCGACCTGTGTTTTTACCTTTTTAGGCCACTTCTCCTTCTGCTGGAGCCATTGTGTCCGTGGGACACAAAGTGTCAGACATTGTTTACCAAAATGTACCCAAATGCCACGACTAAAAAGATGAACGAACATTAAAGCCCATTTTGCTGCCATGTTATCATTTGGTGACACCCTGGGGTGCAGTAATTTAAGCGAGAATCAGTCTGTGTCGATAATCCCAAATGTGCTAAGTGATAAAAAATGCACAAACTGGGGAGGGAGCCTTTAAAAGCCGACATTTTTTAAATTTTGAAAGCTTTTCTGTGTGCCACAAAATGAAATTCAATTTTACGCCGACTACACAGAAACAAGTGGCGGAGCTATCAAAGTAACACGGCGGCAAGTGTGTAACGTACGAGTAGGCACTTTCAAACACACACATATACACACAAGTACCCGCGAGCACAGCAGACGGCAGATGGATGAATGTAAGGTTGGCCGACTGGATGCTGGGTGGATGGGGCGGCCATGTGATATGTGAGAAATTGACCTTGATGGGAGAATTTATGTTTGGTGTATTAGACATGCCAAAGAAAGCACATGAAACCCTAAATGGCTTTGAGAAGAGAGCAAGAGAGAGAGAGCCGACGATTGCAAGAGCATATGACCCAAACATTAAGTAACCCAAACTTTAAATTGAGCTAACTGCAACTTGATGCCGGTAAAAAAGCTTTAAGGCTTGATTTCTCTTTAGACAAAGCTTTTGCATGCGAAACATTTCTCTTCCGATTGCTGAATATGTTTTGAAGAGAGCAAGTTTTTGCACCGAATTTGCTAGCTTTCTCCATTGTTGCATGGTCGGGTTCGCTTTCTCTTGGTCCGTTAGACCATAATTTTGATTTGGTTTTACTTGTTGTTGTTGACACTTAAAGCTTAGTTGGTCATAATGGAATAAAGACATTTAAAATGTGTATGTGTGTGTGTGCATTTGATTGTCGCCGCCGTCAATGTTGTTGTTTTTGTGTGTGCGATTTTTTTGCGCCAACAAATTAGATTTATTGCCCCACGATGCTGTACGGTCAGATGTGCAAATGTCAAATATATTTACGAGAGTGTGAGGAAATATTAGTTTCATAATTTTTTTCAAGTTATTTCTGAAATTATTACATTAAGTTCATGGTAGTTGCTGTTGCTCTCTCGTGGATGGATGCGAAAGTATTTTTAGAGCTTGGGAAGTGGCAACAACTGAAGATTGCTAGTTTGTTATGTGTGCATGCAACAGTATTGCCGGCAGATTAGAGACAGTCAACTTTAAAATATGAGGCAAGTTGTAATGCTTCATTATTATAATATTTAGTAATAGTCCTCTACTATATGTAAATATAAAACTTCAAGTGGAATCAAAAAGACAACATTAGGCAGCAATTTTCAAAAATGTTCCCTAAATATAGGGTGGGCAATTGAAAATTTTAAATTCACAATCATAACATTCACTTTTTATTTTCAGGGTTATGTTTGAGGTTTGCAAAATGGACGCTATACGCACGAAGAAAATTGGGAAATTTTAAAAATTCACTTCCAAATTAGTGGGTCTTTGGCGCAAACTGTAAGTAATCCACGTGGAAATTTTTCGAGAAGAGATTAGTCTTCATGAAGCTCATTTTCATCTCGTTGGCTATGTCAATAAGCAAAATTGCCGCATATGAGGTTCAGAGAACGCACAGGTGTCTATTGAGAAGACAATGCATCCACAATGAGTCACTGTTTGGTGTGGATTTTGAGCTGTACTGCAAAAATGGTTTGATCGAATGCGGTACTGCCGAGCCACTCATGACAGTCTTATGAATGATATTATGTTTCATTATTAAATGACAAATTTCCACATCCAATATTATTGAGAGTGGAATGAATATCATGATTCTAGATACATCCGTTTAAATGTTGCCAATTTTAATCCCATTTAAATCCTGAATGTACGAATATCGAAATATCTCTTTATTTTTCGCGATACCGCAGTCAGAGAAGTGTACACAGCGAATTTCATTATTATAGCTGCTGCCGTTTAGTTGTTGGTTAAATTTTTTTTTACCAATTGGAAGACATTAGACTTCGTTCTATCTTTTTATACACTTCACGAAAGTATTATGGCTTTGTGCATTTGTTTGTGACACCCAAAAGGAAGCGAGATAGACCCATTGTTAAGTATACCGATCGACTTAGAATCACTTTCTGAGTCGATTTAGCAATGTCCGTCTGTCTGTCTGTCCATCTATTGTTGTAATCAAATTACAGGTCGCAATTATAGTCCGATCTTAACAAAAATTGGCACACGTAAGTTTTGTGGATCAAGGACGAACGCTATTTAATTTGAGGCAAATCTGTTCAAATTTGGATATAGCCCTCATACAAGTGTCGCTCCCGATTTGACATTTTCCGCTCTAGAAACCACATATTGTACCCAATTTTCTTGAAATTTAGCACAACATCTTATAACCCTACTAGAAACACCTATGCAAAAACACGATCTGTTAGCCCCCATACAAATGTCTCTCCTGAATTGACATTTTCCGCTCTAGACGCGACATATTGTACCCGATTTTCTTTAAATTTGACACAACATCTTACAATTCAACTAGAAACACCTGTGCCGAAATTCGGTAAGATCGGTTCAGATTTAGATATAGCCCCCATACAAATGTCGCTCCCGAGTTGACATTTTCCGCTCTAGAAACGACATATTTTACCCGATTTTCTTTAAATTTGGCACAACATCTTATAATCCACCTAAAAACACCTATGCCGAAAGTGAGTAGATTGGTTCAGATTTAGATATAGCCCCCATACAAATGTCGCTCACGATTTGACATTTTCCGCTGTAGAAACGACATATTGTACCCGATTTTCTTTAAATTTGGCACAACTTCTTATAATCCAACTAGAAACACCTATGCCGAAAGTGAGTAAGATCGGTTCAGATTTAGATATAGCCCCCATACAAATGCCGCTCACGATTTGACTTTTGCCGCTTTAGAAACCACATATTATACTCGATTTTCTTTAAATTTGGCACAACATCTTATAACTAGAAACACCTATGGTGAAAATGGGTCAGATGGGTTCAGATTTATATATAGCTCCCATACAAATGTCGCTCCCGATTTGACTTTTTCCGCTCTAGAAACCACAGATTTTAAGAGATCGTCTTAAAATCTTACAAAATATTATATATTTCAACTAGGAACATGTGTGGTGATAATGGGTTGGATCGGTTCAGATTTATATATTTCTCACATACAAATTGACTTTTCAGCCGCATAAACTACATATTTTCACCGCATTTCCGACCTTAGTCTTTCCTTACTTGTTTTGTATTTGATAATGTTTCTATAATCACTTTAAGTGTACTAAATATGACGGGCTTTGCCACGTCCTTTCCAGTACCTAACACTCAAAACTTTGTAAAATTAAATCTGTTATAACTTCTATAGTGATTATCGGAACACTGTGAAATTTGATATTTAGAAACGCTTTTATAGTTGTAACATTCGCATGGAATATGTGCGAAATTGCCACACCCCTTCTGGTAACTCCCACACAAAGTGGCATAACATTCATACGGGTAGTCAAAATCATTTACAACTTCATATTGTTCTTGTATCCTGTAAATGTATGTGGTTGACAAAAAATTTTAAATCTGAATGGACATCTGTATGCGGGTATATTGAAACATGGGACAATGAGATCCGCTTTCAAAATGTATGTTTATAGCCGAAATATAATATGTGAAGTTTGGCAAAAAACGGCTAAACATTTGGGAGCAACATTTGTATATATATAAACAAATTTATATCTAAATCTTAACCGATCTTAACCACTTTCACCATAGGTGGTTTTAGTTGGATTATAAGATGTTGTGTCAATTTTGAATAAAATCTGGTACAATATACCACATATTGTAGTACAGGGCAGAAAAAGTCAAATCGGGAGCGACATTTGTATGGGGGTTATATTAAATCTGAACCGATCTACCCCGCTTTCGCCACAGGTGTTCCTAGTTGGATTATAAGGTGTTAACCCAAATTTTAAGAAAATCGGGTACTATATATGCGTTATAGAGCGAAAAAAGTCAAATCGGGAGCGACATTTGTATGGTGGCTATATCTAAATCTGAACCGATCTTACTAGCTTTCACCATAGGTGTTTCTAGTTAGATTATAAGGTATTGTGCCAAATTTAAAGAAAATCGGGTACTATATGTCGCTTCCAGAGCGGAAAAAGTCAAATCGGAAGCTACATTTGTATTGGGGCTATATCTAAATCTGAACCGATTTGCTTCTAATTAAATAGCATTCGTTCTTGGGCCATAAAACTCACATGCCCCGATTTTTGTTTGGATGGGAAAATAATTGCGACCTGTACTTTGATTACAAGATAGATGGACGGAAGTGGACATGGCAAAATCTTAACAATGGGTCTATTTCGCTTCCTTTTGGATGTTAAAAAACATATACATAATAGCGAGGGTATAATTAGCAAAAGAATGTCTATTCAACATAAATAAACCCCGTTTACATAGAATTAGTCTATGGTGCGATTTACCCTAGAATTGTTGTTTTGAAGAACTGGGGGTCGCATGAATACTATTACTTCGATAAAAAATTATTCATACGGTCAGTAGTCCAATTTTGGTTGAACATCCACTAGCGGGTGGGAAAAATTTTTATTCATTTCATACAAAACACATTTCATATTATTATAAAATTTAAAAAATAGGAAATAGAAAGAAATATTCATACATACAGGGTGGCTGATGAGTGATACTACATTAAGAAACTAAAATAACTTTTTGTCTAATTCAGGTATATTACTTTTTCTTTGTTCATTTAACAACTGATACATTTTTATTAAACCTTTTTAACGGGTTTTAAAAATAATAGAATTTAAATGACATGACGATAGTCGGTGGCGTATGTGCAAAGTTCATTATTCATTACTTCCGATAGAGTTGCTGTAAGAATTGTCTCAATTGTTGTTCGAATGCATTGCTTTAAATCATCCATTTTGTTTTGATTTGTTTTTTGAACTTCCAGATGAAATAACCCCACAAGAAAACAAGTAAGGAAAGGCTAAAGTCGGGCGGTGCCGACTCTATGTTACACTCCACTTTCTATCCGAATACAATTTAATTCGGTGAAAATGTGTAAATGTAAATGTGTGTGTTTGACAAAAAAAATTTTAAATCGTAAAGGACATTTGTATGGGGGTATATTGAAATCTGGAACGAAATAGGTGAAATATAATATGTATAGTTTGGCCAAAATTGGTTAAACATTTGGGAACAACATTTGTATTTCCGCTATATCTAAATCTGAACCGATCTTAGCCACTTTCACCATAGGTTTTTTACTTGGATTATAAGATGTTGTGTCAATTTTAAAGAAAATCGGGTACAATATGTGGTTTCTAGAGCGGAAAATGTCAAATCGGGAGCGACATTTGTATGGGAGCTATATCTAAATCTGAACCGATTTTACTCACTTTCGGCATAGGTGTTTCTAGTTGGATTATAAGATGTTGTGTCAATTTTAAAGAAAATCGGGTGCAATATGTGGTTTCTAGAGCGGAAAATGTCAAATCGGGAGCGACATTTGTATGGGGGCTATATCTAAATCTGAACCGATTTTACCCAATTTTTGCATAGGTGTTTATAGTCGGATTATAAGATGTTGTGTCAATTTTAAAGAAACTCGAAAATGTCAAATCGGGAGCGACATTTGTATGGGGGCTATTTCTAAATCTGAACCGATTTGTCTCAAATTAAATAGCGTTCGTCCTTGATCCACAAAACTTACTTGTGCCAATTTTTGTTAAGATCGGACTATAATTGCGACCTGTAGTTTGATTACAACAATAGATGGACAGACAGACAGACAGACAGACAGACAGACAGACGGACGGACATTGCTAAATCGACTCAGAAAGTGATTCTTAGTCGATCGGTATACTTAACAATAGGTTTATCCCGCTTCCTTTTGGGTGTTACAAACAAATGCACAAAGCCATAATACTCTCGTGGAGTGTATAAATATAGGTCAGTGAGGTCACGAGACTTTGGGGCCAACTAAATGTCAAGTTTCTAGAAATCATCTTCTTAGGGAACTTTCGCAGCAATTCTCTCTCATAGCAGGACCTGGCTATGTGACAAAGTCGCATCATCCTGTTGAAACCACATAGTGTTGAAAGGGATTCACTTTCGATGCAGTTCTGCAAAGAAAAAGTACTTTAACAACAGCATTAAGTAGCATGGTAGCAGCATTCAGCAGCCACCCTGTATGTATTTTAAAATAGATTTGGGGACTGGAACTGGATACAAGTCGTTCCGACAAAATACATATTCTTCTCTAACATTTATTGAACGTAAAACTATTAAAAATAATTGTTCAGACATCGAAATGTTCCCAGTTTATTCACCTACATTCCACTCCTTCCCACACGCACACGCAGAGACACATACAGTGTGTGTTTTATGGTCGAACGAGTGTAATTCTCGTCTGGTATACAAAAATCAAAACAAAAACATTAAGGTATTTATAGTCATAAATTTTCGTCGAATAAATACCAATATTTATAGAGAAAAACGAAAACATATTTGGCAAATGTCCGCCTCCGGACGGACGGAGCCTGGTTTGTATCGCCAGGCGAGGGCATATCAACAAATTCAACAACAACGAGTACATAATGTTAAATATCCGACACCATATTGAACACATGCTCTTCCCAGTGACAGTCACTATACATATAGGATCAAGGATTTCCATACACAGCCAAAGCCAGACTGGTATGAGTCGTTCTACTTGAAATGCATTTGGAAGTGAAACTATATTCTTAGTTGTAGCGGTGTCTTTTGGTCGCTATGCAAGGCAAAACACTTAAGAAAGGCTAAAGTAGGACGGGATCGACTAAATGATACCCTTCACTGCCTAAGTCTCAAGATTTTTATTTCCAAAACAAATCAAAAGCAGAGCCGATGTGTGGTAAATTTCATGAGAATCTATAAAATGTGTGTATTGAGTAATATCGAGAAGAATATATAGGGGGGCTATATCAAACCGTGCACCGAGGTGACCCATTTTGACTCGAGATATTACGCGATGTTCAAAATTTCATCAAAATCGGCTAAAATGCGTTGTTTCTATATCTATCTGGAAGGATTTATGTATTGGACCAATCTGAACCATTTTCACTCTAGATGTGTCCGCGTGAAATCTGATAATTCTGCTAAATTTGAGCTAAATAAATTTTAGTGCGCGATTTGTAGAGCAAAAACAGAGGTAACTTTTGTATGATGGCAAAATCTAAATCAGAACCGCTATCTAATCTCAATGCCGTAAAAGTTCGTTATGGATCGGAGAAGACGTGTACTTTGATTACAGAAGAGAATAGATGCTCCTGAATTTTCGTTCTTTTTATACCTTCCTCCTTCAGGATGGGGGTATATCACTTTGTCATTGCGTTCGTAACATCTTGAAATATTCAACGGAGACCCCATAAAGTATATATATTCTGTATCCTGGTACCATGTCAGCCATGTCCGTCTGTCTGCGTGTTGGAAGCTCGCTAGCTTCCGAACGAAATGAGCTGGGAGGTTCAATTTTACCCTAAATGTGTCTTATGGTTACAGATCGGTTGGGATTGGAAGTGAGCGAAATCGGGCCAGAGGGAAAAATTTTTCCCTAACAAGGACTGAAAATACCCCTAATATTTATACTATTTTAGAAATTTTGTTGAAAAATTCCGATTTTAATCCCCTTGAAATTTGTTTCGTGCCTTCCTCTAGTAACGTGTTATCAGAAAGATTTAGCGGGTGAAATGGGGCAATAGGGATAAAACTGGTACCAATGATACGACAACAGCTAGAAACATGAAATTTGGTGTGTACGTCCCTATAATTACGTAGACACGTAAAATAGAGAGATTTTTTGGAAATTTGTACTTTTAAGGGACACAATTGGAAAAGAGGGATAAAAACGGTACCAACCAAACCGCTGAAGTTAACATCATGAAATTTGGTGTATGCATTTATCTGACGCGTAGACGCGAAACCTAGAGGATTTTTTTCGAAATTTTTACTTTTGGCGGAAATGGGACGAAATGGATAAAAATGGTGCCAATCAAACGATTGCCGTTAGAATAGTGAAATTAGTTGTGTACATGGCTGTGACAGCGTAGACATGAAAAATAAAGATATCGATGGTTCTCTCTAATGGTTCACTTTTACAATTGCAGAATTATATATATAGTAGTATTAACATTATAACAATGAACAATGAAATTTATTTGAAACAGTGCTTTATTTGTAGTTTGAAATAGTAAACAAATATAGTAATTCGCATTAAAAATATCACAATTTTCACTTCTTTGTAAAGTCGACAGTCTCTAATCTGCCGGTAATACTATGGAATGCACGCCGTGGTGGAGGGTATATAAGATTCGAAATGCTCAAAATGAGAAACTAAGCAAAAATAAAAAGAGATTAGCCTCCGGCAAAATATATGATGTATTTGTGCATTTGTGTGTAACAGCCAAAAGGAAACAACCTATATTTGATCTAGAAACATCTGTTCACAAAGTGGTTCAGATCGGTTCAGATTTATATTTAGCTCGCATACAAATTTCGCTCTTTCCGCTCTAGAAACCACATATTTTAACAGATCTTCTTGAAATTTGGCAAACAAGTAATTTCTCCAAATGTTCCAATTTATATATATACTTTAGCTAGAAGCAACTATGGTGCAAGTGGGTCACTTCGTTCCATATTTGGATATAGTCCCGATACAAGTATTCTTCTCGATTTGACAAAGTCGGTCAGGTCTATGATTAGGATACATACAAAAATCCTCCCAGATTTCACTTTTTTTCCGAATTGAATTGTATTCCGGTAGAAAGTGGAGGGTATCATATAGTCAGCCCCGTCCGACTGTAGACCTTCCTTACTGGTTTTTTTCTTAAAAAAGAAAAAGCAACAAAATATTGATCTGTAGAGCACCGATATTTGAACTACAAGTACAAATTTGTATTCCTTTTTATAGTCCAATAATAATTGGTGCAAATGTGTTAATTCGGTAGGAAGTTCTACAATTCTAACGACAAAACTTCCAAAAAGGGCCTATAATTTTGCTTGTTAATTTGTTTTCTCCATGCTGTTACTTTTCCTAAATAAGACGTAATTTAGATGCCTTTAGTGCTCTTCCTGACTCGTTTTTGTCGCCGGTATATTCTCTCCACAACTGCAATTTTATATATATTCTTGATCGTCATAAAATTCTAAGACGATCTAGCCATGTCGGACGGACTGTTGAAAGCACGCTAGAATCTAAACGAAAAGAGCTAGGAGGTCCAAATACGTCTTATAGTCGTAGGGATTGATTAGGATCGGTTGGGATTGAAACTGGGTGAAATCGGCCCAAAGGAAAAAAATTTCCCTCACATTGACTGAAAACCCATGAAAACCCCTAATATTTTGGAGTATTTAAGCATATTTTTTCAATATGTCTGCTTGTACGTACTTGATATCGTGTATGCCCATTCCTCTGATAACAAAAACGTGGACCATAAAACAATTTTTATTCGTAAAATAAAAATGTTCGATTGGATTGAATTGTTTTTTCCGTCAAAAGCAAAATAATGAAAATCTTTCTTATTCTTAGCAAAAACGTGCTCAATAAAGTGATTTTTACTTGTAGGGGGTGACATGGGACAAAAAGGGATAAAATTGGTACATATCAAGCGACAACAGCTGGAAACACGAAATTCGCTGTGTACATTCCGCTAATTGATTAAATACATAATATGATTTTTTTTCGAAATTCGTTCTTTAAATGGGTAAAAAGGGAATAGGGGGATACAAATGGTACCAACCAAACGGCTGCACCTAGAATAATTAAATTCGGTGTATACATTACTCTGATTGCATAGAAACGTAAAATAAAGGGATTTTTCGAAAGTCGTACTTTTTGCTGTTAAAATGGGGAAAAGGGGATAAAAACGGTACCAAGCAAATGACCATAGAATCATGGAATTCGGTGTAGACATTCCTCTGACTGCATATACACACAAAATAAAAAAGATTTCTTCCAAATTCGTGCTTTTTACTTTTACGGCTAAAGTTGGTTGAATCATGAAGTAAGGTTATTTTGCACTATGTACGTGAGATAATGGATTTTCAAATATTGTACTTTTGGAAATAAAATAGAATGGAAATAGAACAAGCAGTAGCACCCACTATCTACCAATATGGTATTTAACCTCTTTGAAAATATAAATATAAGAGTATTTATTTTTTTAATGACTGAAGTATTCTTTCGATATGTAAACGTATTGGTAGCCTTGCATAGAAGCATGGTTTGAAATAATAAAAATATTATATTTATTTATAAAATTATTTTTTCAATATTTGTATTTCTTTTTGGTTTGGCTATATAAAAAAATATAATTTTTCCTTTAATATTACTGCACTGACAGCCTCTGTTGAATGCAATCCATGGTGGAGGGTATCTAAACTTCTTGTTTTACTTGTTCTAACTTAACTATTATTATTATACATTAAGTTAAAGCCAAGACGGATGTTTTGAGTCCTTACCCCTTGTGGACATTCAATACGCTATATCTCATATGCGGTAGTCAATGCATACAACACGATGAAAATGCACATACAGGGGAGCGAGGAAATATACACACATCGTGACACACGAAGCCATAAAATAGCGTACCAAACGATGAGTAAATCTAAATCTCTTTGAAATGGAGGAAAAATACCAAAAAATTTAAACTTATTGAAGCTGTTTTCAGAATGGTGATTGAACAATAAAATGTTGTACACAATTCCAGGTCATTGGCTGTGGTATGATGCTACAACTACTACGAGAACGGATGCGAACAATACACTCGAAGAAAAGTGTCCATCTATCTGTATATATAAACAAGTAAGGAAAGGCTTAAGTCGGACGGAGCCGACTATATGATACACTCCACTTTCTATCTCATTACAATTCAATTCGGTAAAAAAGCGAAATCGGGAAGGATTTTTGTATCCTGTAAATGTATGTATTTGACAAAAAATGTTAAACCGGAAAGAACATTTGTATGGGGGTATATTGAAACCTGGAACTATGTGACTCGCTTCCACCTTGTTTTTATAGGTGATATATAATATGTAAATTTTGGCCCAAATCGGTTAAACATTTCGGAGCAACACTTGTGTGGGGACTATATCTCAATCTGAACCGATCTTACCCACTTTCACCATAGGTGTTTGTAGTAAGATTATAAGGTGTTAAACCAAATTTGAATAAAATCGGGTACTATATGTGCGTTATAGAGCGGAAAAATTCAAATCGGGAGCGACATTTGTATGGGGGCTATATCTAACTCTGAACCGATTTGCCTCAAATTAAATACCGTTCGTCCTTGATCCACAAAACTTACATGTGCCAATTTTTGTTAAGATCGGACTATAATTGCGACCTGTAATTTGATTACAACAATAGATGGACAGACAGACGGACATTGCTAAATCGACTCAGAAAGTGATTCTAAGCCGATATGTATAATAATCGATGGGTCTAACTCGTTTCCTTTTGGGTGTTACAAACAAATGCACAAAGACATAATACTCTCGTGGAGTGTATAAAGAGTTGCGTTACTGACTGACTAACTTATCATTGACCAGCCCAGACCAAACGGCTGAAGCCAGGGTCAGGATAGTTCCCAAATATCACGTAGACGACGACTAAGAAAGGGTTTTACGGGGGTAAAATGGGACAAAAAGCGATAAACAGCGAACCTTAGTCAGGACTAAACGGCAATAGCTAGAAACATGAAATTAGGTGTGTTCCTTGCAATGACCAAGCAGACGAGCTACAAATATCGATTTTTCGAAATTTGTACTTTTTAGGGGGTGCGCGGGACAAAAAGGGATAAAATTGGTACCGATTTAAGTTTGCAGTTATAGTTGTGAAATTCGGTGTGTAAATCCCTCTGACAACATAGAAGCGCAAATCTAAATTGATTTTCGAAATTTGTACTTTTTAGGTGGTGCGCGGGACAAAAAGTGATAAAAATGGTACCAACCAATGTATCGCAGCTATAGCCGTGAAATTTGGTGTGTAAATTCCTCAGGGAACGTAGAAGCGCAAATATAAATGGATTTTTTCCAAAATTGTACTTATAAGGGGTGTGCGGGACAAAAGGGAAAATGGTACCAAACGCAGCTATAGTCGTGAAATTTGGTGTCTAAATTCCTATAAATATCTAAATAGATTTATTCGAAATTTATACTTTTAAGAGTTTAGCGGGACAAGAGGGATAAAAATGGTACCAATTACAGTATTGCAGCTATAATCGTTAAATTTGAAGTGTAAATTCCTCTGGCAACATAGAAGCGCAAACTAAAAGAATTTTTTCGAAATTTGTACTTAAAGGGGGTAAGCGGGA
This sequence comes from Polietes domitor, assembly GCA_947397865.1. Classification (NCBI taxonomy): domain Eukaryota; kingdom Metazoa; phylum Arthropoda; class Insecta; order Diptera; family Muscidae; genus Polietes; species Polietes domitor. Next base: position 76,692,983 of record OX377619.1, on the reverse strand, counting down.
TAAAAATAGTAAAAACTAAAATATTGCAAATAAATCTGACAACGTAGACTTGCAACATAAATGGATTTTTCGAAATTTGCACTCTTAAGGGGCGAGCGAGACAGAAAGGGATAAAAATGGTACCAACTTTAGTATTACAGCTAGAATCGTGAAATTTAGTATGTAAATTGCTCCCATCATATATAAGCGGTATATAAATGCATTTCTGTACTTTTAATGGCTGAACGGCACAAAAAGGGATACAAAATGGTGCCAACTAAAGTATTGCAACTTGAATCGTGAAATTTGATATATAAATTCCTCTGACCATGTAGAGGAGCAGTCAAATTGGATTTATCGAAATTTGAACTTTTAAGGTGCGCGCGGGATAAATATAATATAATTACGTAAACGCGGAACATAAATGGATATTACAAAATTTGTACTCATAAGGAGGATGCCGGTCGACAGGGGATAAACGTGGTACCAAATATAGTACATGTTTTTAGGGGAAACAAAAACACATGTTACCTATAGTGATTTTTCAAAATGTGTATTTGTTGGGAAAGAGGTGCAAAAAGTTATAAAATGGCCGGCTGCATCCAGAAACACGAGGTCGAGAATGTCAAAGTTCCTGCGGTTGTAATTTTTTGTTCAAAACTCGGTAGAAAATGTTAATTATACATACGAAGGGAGTTCAGCTGAAATAGTGCACATCGACAAGCACATTCCTTTGACTGTATATGAGTGCTATCTAATAGGAGGTTTCCAAATTACCATTTTAGATTTATCTGTATCCACCAAAAGAAAATCAAATAAATACTATGCAAAAACAGAGATGGATAAAACTAATAACAAATAACTGGCTTTTCGCGTGCGAAGCAGCGGTTACTGCTAGTCAAATATAAATAAAATAAAGATTTTAAGTAGAGTACGCTTCAGAATATCCCTGGAAAATGTATAGCAATACTATTGATACATATTCGTGTTATTCCACTACCAATAAAACCATGTAAGAAAATCTAAAATCGCTCAGTACCGACTATAGTAAACCCTCCACTTTCTGCCCCTTGCAATGCAGAATTGTTATTAACAATTCCAAACTCTGAAAAGAGTTAACACTGAACAAGTAAGGAAAGGCTAAAGTCGGACGGAGCCGGCTATATAATACACTCCACTTTTTATCCGAATACAATTCAATTCGGCAAAAAAGTGAAATCGGGAAGGATTTTTGCATCCTGTAAATGTATGTGTTTGACAAAAAAAAATTAAATCTGAAAAGACATTTGTATGTGGGTATATTGAAACATGGAAAGGTGAAATATAATATGTAAAGTTTGGCCAAAATCGGTTAAGCATTTGGGAGCAACATTTGTATATATACATATAAATAAATTTATATCAAAATCTGAACTGAAATATGTGCTTTATAGGACGGAAAAAGTCAAATCGAAAGCGACACTTGTATGGCGGATATATCTAAATCTGAACCAATATTACCCGCTTTCAGCGTAGGTATTTGTGGTTCAATTATAAGATGTTGTGCCAAATGTAAAGAAAATCTAATTGGGAGCGACATTTGTATGGGGGCTATATCTAAATCTGAACCGATCTTACCCGCTTTCATTATAAGTGTTTCTAGTTAGATTATAAGATGCTGTGCAGAATTTAAAGAAAATCGAGTGAAATATGTGGTTTCTAAGCGGAAAAAGTCAAATCGGGAGCGACATTTGTATGGGGGCTATATCTAATTCTGAACCGATTTGCCTCAAATTAAATATTGTAAATTTCATAGAAAATAGTATAACTCTAATCTGCTATGGAATGACCTCCATGGTAGAAGGTATATAAGATTTGGCCCGAACGAACTTCACATCCTTGTTAAATGTTATGTTATCTTAATTGTCATTATTTCCATTGACCAGTTGCAGATATCTTTACTCTGAGTATCAATATCCCAACTATGTTTCAACTGACTTCAGCATTCGAGTGCTCCTGTGCCTGCTGCTAGTTTGGTCATATATAGCATTTTTGTTAGAAGCTTTACTTTTAAATTCATTGTGTACTACATGGCATCCAATTTCCTTCACGGAGTAGACCACAACATTTCACTACTGTACTTCATAGTGGAGTCCAAAAGTTATAGTTTCGCTTTTCTCTCTCTCTCCCTCTCTCTCGGTTGTTTTTTCTTGCTGGGAATGGGTTAAGAGTTTGATGTGGTATGAGTGCTTGATACCGAAGTATTAGTAATAGGTAGTCCTTTCGAATACAAACATAGACACATACAAACAAATGAACTGTTGGTACTGTTGTTGCTGTAGTAGTTGTTGTTCTATAGTAAGTAACCTATTTGGCATCGAAAACTGAAATCGTATATTTCTTCTTCCAAATTTCGAATGCATATAGAGATTCAACACACACGTACAGATACAGCAACCGGTTAAGGAATAATGTTCGGAATATTGTAAAGTTGTGTCTTACATAGATGTGAATAAATTTGTAATAATGATCATGGGAAAATGAAGCTTGATTTTTGGCTTTAGGTCTATGTATGGAGGGAGCGTGCTTACACATAACTTTTAGTCCTTGACAGCACCGAAATGTTTTTAGTCTTGTACATCTGTCAGCGGTATATAAAGTCAAACTATAAAATGTGGTTTCCAATTAATCTGTCTGTCTAATGCAAATTAATCAGGCTAGGTTACAGGATTGGGTGTTCTTGCCAACTTTTCGGTAAATGAAAAATGATTCGATGCTTCAACGATCAGTTGCATTAATGTTAGTGCATTAAAAAAAAATGTTACTTTAATTTTATATAGCCTGATATCCCTCCAATTGACAATCAAAATAGCACTTCTAGCGTATTCTAAAAATGGATAAAAGACACCAATCTTAAACACCCTACACCACTCCCTGCGTAGATACCTCGCTTTGATTACTAAACCCAGGTATTTCATGGGAGCAATTTTATGTAGTTCATATAAATTATACAGTTACTATAAATTAAAATTTAGTTATATTTAACGAATATGGTAAATACTATGATAATTGATCCAATTTTTCAGCAGATATTCCGAGTAAAGTAAATTTAACATGATTTGGAAAACAATGATCAAGATTCAATGATAAATACAGATAATAGGATGAATTGAAGGACCTATAACAACACTTCAGGGTAGGTATTCCCAGTTAAAACACATAATGATCTGCAAAATTTGATGAAGATCCGATGTAAGATGTAGTTTCTAGAGCTATAATAGAGCAGAATGGGGCCCCATTTGGATTATACCAAAGTATGGACATATAGGCATCTCCCAAACAAGTAAGGAAAGGCTAAAGACGGACGGAGCCGACCATATGATACACTCCACTTTCTATCTCATTACAATTCAATTCGGTAAAAATGTGAAATCGGGAAGGATTTTTGAATCCTGTAAATGTATGTGTTTGACAAAAAATGTTAAATCGGAAAGGACATTTGTATGGGGGTATATTGAAACCTGGAACGATGTGACCCGCTTTCACCATGCATGTTTATTGTTGAAATATAATATGTAAACTTTGGTCAAAATCGGTTAAACATTCGGGAGCAACATTTGTATTGGGGCTATATATAAATCTGAACCGATCTTACCCACTTTCAGCATAGGTGTTTCTTGTTCGATTATAAAATATTGTGCCAATTTTAAAGAAAATCTGGAACAATGTGCGCTTTCTAAAGCGGAAAAGTGTAAATCGGAGGTACATTTGTATGGGGGCTTTATCAAAACATTGACCCATGTGGTCCACTTTCCCGTTAGCTGTTTCTGGTTCAAATATAACACGTTTGTCAACATCCTATGTAAACTGTGATTCTAGAGCAGTAATAGAGTAAATTATTGGGATATTTGTATGGAGGGTATATATAACTCTGAACCGATATCCTCCAAATTCAATAAAAATCAGACTTGGCCAAAAAAAATAACTTCTGCCAATTTTCATAACAGTCAATTGCGATTCAGCTGGTGATTCTAAGCCGATCCGTATACTTAAAGGTGGGTCTATCTCGATTATTTCTTGGTGTTACAAACATTTGGCGGAAGACTAACTTATAATGCCCTAGTCCACGAAGTGGTGTATGGTATACAAATTAACCCGAAAATGTGATTTTAGGGGTATTTTCAGCATCGTTTAGCTCACAGACGGCTTGATCTAGCAATAAAATATTTTGCAAATCATTATTAAACAATCTAAACTTTATATTCGTGGGGTGACTGGAATTTGCTTTTCCATTTCCAGCGTGAAGTATATACAGGGTGGCGCAGAATGACGTATATGGTTTAAATGGTTTATAACTTTTTTATTTGTGCGATTATTATAATTTTATTTAAATGCTGTATATTATTGGGTAATTTTTGGCAAAAACGATATCCTGTAAGTGATGTCCATTTTCTGTTCCGCACATATGTGAAATAATATTGTGAATTGTGACTGTTGGTTTGAAAAATAAAATTCATTTTGTACATTGTTCGATCGTGTATTGATTCATAATTAATTCCCCAAGTCTCCTTCACAAAATGCTGAATAAACAAAGAAAGAATAATAATTGAACAAGTAAGGAAAGGCTAAAGTCGGGCGGGGCCGACTATATGATACACTCCACTTTCAATCCGAATACAATTCAATTCGGTAGAAAATTGAAAACGGGAAGAATTTTTGTATATTTCCTAATCATAGGCTGATATAACCTGACCCAATTTGTCAAATCAAGAAGAATATTTGTATCGGGGCTACATCCAAACATGGAATGAAGTGACTAACTTTCACAATAAGTTCTTCTTGTTGAAGTATGACGTGTTATGCTCAATTTTAAGAAATTCTCTGAAAATACTCGGTTTCTGGGGGAACAAAATATGTTTGGGAGCTATATATAAATCTGAACCGATCTAACACATTTTTACATCAGATGTTTCCAGTTGAAATATAAGGTGTTTTGCCAATTTTGAAGAAAATCAGTTGAAATATGTGGATTCTAGAGCGGAAAAAATCAAATTGGGAGCGAAATTTGTATGGGAGCTATATATAAATCTGAACCGATCTGACCTCGCCATTGGTGTTCCTAGTTTAAATATAAGTTGTTTTACCAAATATGAAGACAATCTGATAAAATATGTGGTTTCTAGAGCGGAAAAAGTCAAATCGGGAGCGAAATTTGTATGGGAGCTATATATAAATCTGAACCGATCTAACACATTATTACCACAGGTGTTTCCAGTATAATTACAAAATGTTTTGCCAATTTTGAAGAAAATCTGTTAAAATATGTGGTATCTAGAGTGAAAAGGGTCAAATCGGGAGTGAAATTCGTATGGGGGCTATATCTAAATCTGAACCGATCTGACCTATTTTCGCCATAGGTGTTCCTAGTTTAAATATAAATTGTTTTACCAAATCTGAAGACAATCTGATAAAATATGTGGTTTCTAGAGCGGAAAAAGTCAAATTGGGAGCGAAATTTGTATGGGAGCTATATATAAATCTGTACCGATCTGACCTATTTTCACCACAGGTGTTCCTAGTTTAAATATAAGATGTTTTGCCAATTTTGAAGAAAATCTGTTAAAATATGTGGTATCTAGAGTGAAAAGGGTCAAATCGGGAGTGAAATTCGTATGGGGGCTATATCTAAATCTGAACCAATCTGACCTATTTTCGCCATAGGTGTTCCTAGTTTAAATATAAGTTGTTTTACCAAATCTGAAGACAATCTGATAAAATATGTGGATTCTAGAGCGGAAAAAGTCAAATCGGGAGCGAAATTTGTATGGGAGCTATATATAAATCTGAACCGATCTAACACATTTTTACCACAGGTGTTTCTAGTTCAAATATAAGATGTTTTGCTAATTTTGAAGAAAATCTGTTAAAATATGTGGTATCTAGAGTGAAAAGGGTCAAATCGGGAGTGAAATTCGTATGGGGGCTATATCTAAATCTGAACCAATCTGACCTATTTTCGCCATAGGTGTTCCTAGTTTAAATATAAGTTGTTTTACCAAATCTGAGGACAATCTGATAAAATATGTGGTTTCTAGAGCGGAAAAAGTCAAATCGGGAGCGAAATTTGTATGGGAGCTATATATAAATCTGAACCGATCTAACACATTTTTACCACAGGTGTTTCTAGTTCAAATATAAGATGTTTTGCTAATTTTGAAGAAAATCTGTTAAAATATGTGGTATCTAGAGTGAAAAGAGTCAAATCGGGAGTGAAATTCGTATGGGGGCTATATCTAAATCTGAACCGATTTTCTTCAAATTAAATAGCGTTCGTCCTTATCCGGAAAAACTTCCTTGTGCAAAGTTTCATTTGCTTCTGTTTACAATTGCGATCTGTGTCGTGATTACAAGAATAGATGGACGGACGGACAGACAGACGGCCATTGCTAAATCGATTCAAACAGTGATTCTAAGTCGATCAGTATAATTAACAATGGGTCTATCTACCTTCCTTTTGGGTGTTACAAACAAATGCACAAAGACATAATACTCTCGTGGAGTGTATAAAAAGTTATAAAGAATTCAAACCATATAGCTCATTCTGCGCTACCCAGTATAAAAACTACAAATGTATTATCATTATTTTTTCATTAAAAAACTCAAATAGTATAAAATATAAAATTTTTGTTTATATGCAAAAAATTTATCGGGTTGATCGAAAACCAGGGTTGAAATATTCTTGATTTTTCAAAGAAACGAATACTGGTTTTCTAAAATGGGTCGCTTTTTCCATCACTAATCTCAGCGTAGTCCCAAAAACAATGGATTGTTTCATTTATGCATTGCAAGATTTCATTTAATTGGTGGAATTGAGCTTTTCGGTTTTTTGCCAAAAGGATTTTTCTGCAAAACGTCGCGTGCGAAGGGCAAAATTATTAACGGATTTAATGTCATCCCAATCTATCCCAATAAATTTTAATTACAAAAAATGTCGGAAAAGAAATTAAAAGTATTTCGGAAGATTTTAACCGTTTTTTGAAGTAATAGCACCAGTTAAATTAGAATTTAATCTAACATCTAATAATGCCAAAAAATATGTTTTTTTGTAACTCATATCTCTTAAACTAGGCACGCACACATGTAAGCATATTTTTTAGGTATTGGCAACAATTATCACTGTGCCTAATATATGAAATACGTCCATAATTAAAGTGTTAACAATCATTTTAAATTTTCACATAGTCAAGTTGACTAGCTTTGGAGGGTCACCAGTAACCTCCATACAACCTAGCGATTTTTTGCAAATCATTTGGAAAATACCTCAATTCTAAGCATGAGAAACTTCTTCGAGATATTTGCGTGCCCTCCAACTCCAGGAGGGGGGTATACTAACTTTGTCATTCCGTTTGTAACACCTTGAAATATCGACCTGAGACCCTATAAAGTATATATATTCTTGATCGTCATAAAATTCTAAAACGATCTAGCCATATCAGTCCGTCCGTCTGTTGAAAGCACGCTAGCATCGAAACGAAAGGAGCTAGAACGTCCAAATTTTCCATAAATGCGTCTTATAGTCATAGATCGGTTAGGGATGAAACTGGGCGATATGACGATTAATCCTCACAAGGATTAAAAATACCCATAATAACCTATAATATCTTAAAGTATTTAAGTATTTTTTTAATATGTCTGTTTGTACTTACTTGATATTGGGTATGCGTAAAATAGGAAAAAGGGGATGAAGGTGGTACCAACCAAATGGCCGCAGCTAGAATCATGGAATTCGGTGTACATACATAGGATCTGAATGGATAGACACGCAAAATAAAAAGATTTTTCAAAATTCGTACATTTTATTTTTATGGCAAAAATGGATTGAATTAGAATATCTTGTACTATGCACTATCTACCAATATTTTTAAGCTTTTCTGATAACATAAATTTAAGAATATTAATTTTTTGAATTGCACACATGCCATCTAACAAGCATTTCATTGAGTTGCATATGTAAGTATATGTATATGATCGTCGTAGTCAGCAGCCAAGTAATAACTGCCACCATGCCATTTGTAAATAAATTTGCATTCTATTAAATGTAGATGCAAAATGGTCTTGAGCCGGGACAATATCCCAGTTCAAATCAATTATTGATTACAGACCAAAAAATACAAACGAAAAAAAACAAGTAAGGAAAGGCTAAAGTCGGGCGGGGCCGACTCTATGATACACTCCATTTTCTATCCGAATACAATTCAATTCGGTGAAAAGTGAAAACGGGAAGTTTTTTCTATATCCTGTAAATGTATGTGTTTGACAAAAAATGTTAAATCGGAAAGGACATTTGTATGGGGGTTTATTGAATCCTGGAACGAAATAGGTGAAATATAAAATGTATAGTTTGGCCAAAATCGGTTAATCTTTTGGGAGCAACATTTATATTTGGGCTATATTTAAATCTGAACCGATCTTACCCACTTTCACCATAAGAGCTTTTAGTTGGATTATAAGATGTTGTGCCAATTTTAAAGAAAATTGGGTGGTTTCTAGAGCGGAAAAAGTGAAATCGGGAGCGACATTTGTTTGGGGGCTATGTCTAAATCTGAACCGATCTTACCCAATTTCTGCATAGATGTTTCTAGTTGGATTATAAGATGTTGTGCCAAATTTAAAGAAAATCGAGTACAATATGTGGTTTCTAGAGCGGAAAATGTCAAATCGGGAGCGACATTTGTATGTGGGCTATATCTAAATCTGAACCGATCTTACCCAATTTCTGCAAAGGGGTTTCTTATAAGATGTTGTGAAAATGTTGTGAAAATTGGGTGGTTTCTAGAGCGGAAAAAGTGAAATCGGGAGCGACATTTGTATGGGGGCTATATCTAAATCTGAACCGATCTTACCCAATTTCAGCATAGGTGTTTCTAGTTGGATTATAAGATGTTGTGCCAAATTTAAAGAAAATCGAGTACAATATGTGGTTTCTAGAGTGGAAAATGTCAAATCGGGAGCGACATTTGTATGTGGGCTATATCTAAATCTGAACCGATCTTACCCAATTTCTGCAAAGGGGTTTCTTATAAGATGTTGTGCCAAATTTAAAGAAAATCGAGTACAATATGTGGTTTCTAGAGCGGAAAATGTCAAATCGGGAGCGACATTTGTATGTGGGCTATATCTAAATCTGAACCGATTTGCCTCAAATTAAATAGCGTTCGTCCTTGATCCACAAAACTTAGTTGTGCCAATTTTTGTTAAGATCGGACTATAATTGCGACCTGTAATTTGATTACAACAATAGATGGACATACAGACAGACGGACGGACATTGCTAAATCGACTTAGAAAGTGATTCTAAGCCGATCTGTATAATAAACGATGGGTCTAACTCGTTTCCTTTTGGGTATTATAAACAAATGCACAAAGACATAATACTCTCGTGGAGTGTATAATAAAATAAAAATATTATATTTATTTATAAAACTATTTTTTCAATATTTTTAGTTGGTTTTGCTGTATTTAAAAAATTATATTTTCTATAATATTACCGCTCTTCTACGAAAATCGACAGCCTCTGTGGAATGCAATTCACGACAGCATCTGTGGAATGCAATTCAATATTACGCCGTTTTTACTTGTTTTAAGCTCAAAATATACACAATTGTTTTCAATAGCAAATGATTTGGAAGCAGTGTGCAAAATGTTGTGCAAAATTTGTGTGTGTCTATAAAGACGCAAAATATTTACACAAAGCTGTGTGTTGCAAAAAGTTATGGATTACGTAGTATAACTCCAGACTAATATTTCTCAACATGTCTTTGTCCAAATCTATTATTTGTCTACAAATACCCTCTAATAGATTTGCTATTGTCTGAGCTTCCCAAGAACTACAAACATTTTCGCAAATATTTTCTGTATCGGAAAATATCTTTAAGCGCCTTGTAGACACACAAAATATCTGCACAGAAACCGAATTTGTAAAATGTACCTCCTCGTAACAGTTGTTTGAAGTGTCACTATCACGGACGGGCAGACAAACATAGGTCGTTAAATTGACATTAATATACTAAAACTTTGCTGCACTGAGTGGTGTAGTGGGTAACATTGCTTTCAGTAACACATCCCTGGCCCGCTGCTGTCGATATTTATATGGGAATATATGTATAGTTTTCGTCGGTTGTGGTTTGCTTGAGTCGATTTTTGGTGTCAGCAATTGCTTTTCAAAACAACACAAACATACACAGCCACACATGCACAAACATTAGCTTACGAACAAGAAGAAGAAGAAGCGCTTGCTATAGAATTCTCAAAATATGTGAGTTTCAATTTTGGTTTAGTTTGCCAAATCCGGGGTATTGTTGACAGCGTTACCGACGCCAAAAATTATTGAAAACTCGCAGAGAAGAGCAAAAAACACCGACTGAACAGAAACAGAAAAATCTGGCAGTGTGACCGGGGCAAGGGATCGGTTGGAAAAACCAACAAACCAGTAAAATGTTTGGCTACGATGGAGCAACAACAAAAAAACAAATCCCCTTCGCAGACCGAAAGCAATGGCAGCGGCACAAAAAAAGAATGGAAACGAAACGAAAAATGGAATGGAGTTGTTCTCAAACAATGACAGTGACTGGATTAAGTTGGATGGGTGAGATAATTTCACAAATAATTGGACTAAAAATGTTTTTTTTTGTTGTTGCACTCGCCGTAGTTATTGTTATTGCCGCTGGGCGATGCTATTCGGTTGCCTTTGTCCCCAGTCATCACAATGCCGGCCGAAGTGCAATTAAGATTCTAAGCTTAGTCCATAACGCCCTATAATCGGAAACGGAACAAATTATTTTACAGGGAAACACTACGTGGTGGAATAATCTTAGAGCGACGGCTGGATATGAATGAACATTCAGGGCAGCATAAAGAGTGATTTTTTTGAGGTTAGGATTTTCATGCATTAGTATTTGACAGATCACGTGGGATTTCAGACATGGTGTCAAAGAGAAAGATGCTCAGTATGCTTTGACATTTCATCATGAATCGTCTTACAAACGAACAACGCTTGCAAATTATTGAATTTTATTATCAAAATGCGTGCTCTGTTAAGAAAGTTCATTGCGCGCTTCCATTTTATGGTCAGTTTAATCGACCCACTGAAGCGGCTATTCGGGCTATTGTGACTAAATTTCGCACCAAATTTACATTGTTGGACATTAAACCACCAACACGCTTACGTAGAGTGCGAACTGAAGAAAATATCGCAGCTGTATCGGCCAGTGTTAATGATGACCACCAATTTTCGATTCGTCGCCGTTCGCACCAATTGGGTCTCTGTTACTCAAAAACGTGGAAATGCCAAAATTGGACTAAGTGGATGGACCACCTAAGACGCAGCCGCGGTCAACATTTAAATGAAATTATCTTCAAAAAGTAAATGTCATGGACCAATCTAACGTTTCAAATAAAGAACCGATGAGATTTTGCAAGTTTTATGCGTTTTTATACCCTACACCACTTCGTGGTCTAGGGTATTATAAGTTAGTTTTCCGCCAAATGTTTGTAACACCAAGAAATAATTGAGCTAGACCCACCTTTAAGTATACGGATCGGCTTAGAATCGCCAGCTGAGTCGATTTAACGATGTCTGTCTGTCCGTCTGTCCGTCTGTCCGTCTGTCCGTCCGTCCGTCCGTCCGTCCGTCTGCTGTCCATCTAAGCTTGTTCGCACTCTACAGGTCGCACTTGTTGTCCGATTGTCATGAAACTTGGCAGAAGTTATTTTTTCTGGCCAAGGACCATTGGTATTGAATTTGGAGGAAATCGGTTCTGATTTAGATATAGCCCCCATACAAATGTCGGTCCCGATTTGACATTTTCCGCTCTAGAAACCACATATTGTACCCGATTTTCTTTAAATTTGGTACAACATCTTATAATCAAACTAGAAACACCTATGCCGAAATTGGGTAAGATCGCTTCAGATTTAGATATAGCCCCCATACAAATGTCGCTCTCTATTTCACTTTTTCCGCTTTAGAAACCACATATTGTACCCGATTTTCTTTAAAATTGGCACAACATCTTATAATCCAACTAGAAACACGTATGCAAAAATTGGGTAAGATCGGTTCAGATTTAGATATATCCCCCATACAAATGTCGCTCCCGATTTGACATTTTCCGCTCTAGAAACGCCATATTGTACCCGATTTTCTTTAAATTATGCAGAACATCTTATAATCGAACTAGAAACACGTATGCAAAAATTGGGTAAGATCGGTTCAGATTTAGATATAGCCCCCATACAAATGTCGCTCCCGATTTGACTTTTTCCGCTCTAAAATCCAGATATTGTACCCGTTTTTCTTTAAAATTGGCACAACATCTTATAATCCAACTAAAAAACCAATGGTGAAAGTGGGTAAGATCGGTTCAGATTTAGATATAGCCCTCATACAAATGTTGCTCCCGAATGTTTAACCGATTTTGGCCAAATTTTACATATTATATTTCACCAATAAACAGACATGGTGAAAGCGCGTCATATCGTTCCTGGTTTCAATATACCCCCATACAAATGTCCTTTCCGATTTAACATTTTTTGTCAAACACATACATTTACAGGATGCAAAAATCCTTCCCGATTTCAATTTTTACCGAATTGAATTGCAATGAGAATTGTTTGGGTGATGCCCATATGTCCATACTTTGGTATGACTTTGGTATACTACTGTATAATTTGTATTTGTCTGTCGGACAATTGGATCAATTACCATATTCGTTAAATTTGACTAAAGATTAATTTATAGCATATATATTATATTCATATAATTTATATAATTTGTATGAACTACATAAAATTGTTCCCATGAAATACCTGGGTTTAGTAATCAAAGTGAGGTACATACGCAGGGAGTGGTGTAGGGTATTATATAGTCGGCCCCGCCCGACTTTAGCCTTTCCTTACTTGTTTTTAAAAAAAAAGTTATCAAGCTCTTAAAAAATCACCCTTTATAATACGTATAGGTTGTGATCTGCTAATATGGAGGTTAAGGAAACATATAAGTCAAGACTTCGAGGTCTAATACCTTGCAAAGAAGGAGTAGGACAGGAAATATCCATATTGATGGCTCCTAAGTGGATTGTAGTGTTGGTGCTTCATTCACACTCAGAAAAAGTGAACCCTAACATTAGTTAAAGTTAATTATAAATTATGAAAATTGAACTTATCAACTTTAAATTTTTCCTTGAAAGTAGTACATGCTTTGAACTTGATTCTAGTTTATTTTTCTCAAACCAAGTAAATATTTCTTCAAACTAAGTTTTGCTGTAAGTTTTTCCACAAACCAATTGCATTTTTACTAAATCTAAGTAAATTTTTGCTAAGATTTTCCTAAAACTAAGTAAATTTTTCCTTAAACCAAGAACATTTTTACTAAATTGAAGTAAAATTTTCTCAAATTTTTACTCAAAAAAAATTCTTTAAATCTAAGTAATTTATTTAAAAATTTAATTTTGCGAAATTTTCCTAAAAATAAATAAATTTCTACTCAAACCATGCAAACATTTATTTAAAATGTGGACAATTTTGGTTACTTCTCCCTGAAACAAGTAAGTTTTTACTTAAACTGAGGAAAATTTTAGTTGATACAATGAAAACAAGTAAGGAAAGGCTAAAGTCGGGCGGGGCCGACTATATAATACCCTACATCACTCCCTGCGTATGTACCTCGCTTTGATTACTAAACCCAGGTATTTCATGGGAGCAATTTTATGTAGTTCATATAAATTATACAGTTACTATAAATTCATCTTTAGTCAAAGTTAATGAGTTTGGTAAATGATATTGATCATTGATCCAGCAGATATTCCGAGTAAAGTAAATATAACATGATATGGATAAATTGATCTAGATCCAATGATAAATACAGATTATACAGCGGTAATAGGATGAATCGGACGGACTTTGAAGGGGGACTATAACAACAATTGAGGCCTGTGCCAAAACATGCGCCTATATATTTATCATTCACGGTAGGTATTCCTAGTTGAAACATATAATGATGTGCAAAATTTGATGAAGATCCGATGTAAGATGTGGTTTCTAAAGCTGTAATAGAGAAGAATGGGGCCCCACTTGGGTTATACCAAAGTATGGACATATGGGCATCTCCCAAACAAGTATGGAAAGGCTAAGGACGGAAGGAGCCGATTATATGATACACCTCACTTTCTACCTCACTACAATTCAATTCGGTAAAAAAGTGAAATCGGGAACGAGTTTTGAATCCTGTAAATGTAAGTGTTTGACAAAAAATGTTAAATCGGAAAGGACATTTGTATGGGGGTATATTGGAACGATGTGACCCGCTTTCACCATGTATGTTTATTGGTGAAATATAAAGGGAGCAACATTTGTATTGGGACTATATCTAAATCTGAAACGATCTTACCCACTTTCAGCATAGGTGTTTTTAGTTAGATTATAAGATGTTGTGCCAATTTTAAAGAACAATATGCGGTTTCAACAGCGGAAAAATTGAAATCGCGAGCGACATTTGTATGGGGGCTATATCTAAATCTGAACCGATCTTACCCACTTTCAGCATAGGTGTTTCTAGTTCAATTATAAACTGTTGTGCCAATTTTAAAGAAAATCGGGTACAATATGTGGATTTTAGAGTGGAAAAAGTCAAATCGGGAGCGACATTTGTATGGGGGCTATATCTAAATCTGAACCGATCTTACCCAGTTTCGGCATAGCTGTTTCTAGTTTGATTATAATATGTTGAACCAAATTTAAAGAAAATCGGGTACAATATGTGGTTTCTAGAGCGCAAAATGTCAAATCGGGACCGACATTTGTATGGAGGCTATATCTAAATCTGAACCGATTTCCTCCAAATTCAATACCAATGGTCCCTGGCCAGAAAAAATAACTTCTGCCAATTTTCATGACAATCGGACAACAATTGCGACCTGTAGAGTGCGAACAAGCTTAGATGGACAGCAGACGGACAGACGGACATAGGTAAATCGATTCCGCTGGTGATTCTAAGCCGATCCGTATACTTAAAGGTGGGTCTAGCTCAATTATTTCTTGGTGTTACAAACATTTGGCGCGAAACTAACTTATAATACCCTACGAAGTGGTGTAGGGTATAAAAAGTGAACTAAAAATTAGTTAAATTTAATTAAAAATAATTCAAACAAATGAGTTTGCTTCAGAGTATGCAAATCTAACACAAACATGTAAAAAAGGCGTTAAGTTCGGCCGGGCCGAACTTTATATACCCTCCACCATGGATTGCATTCTTCTAAGGCTGTCGATTTTCATAGAAGTGCAGTAATATTACAGGAAAATATATTTTTATACACTCCACGAGAGTATTATGTCTTTGTTTGTAACACCCAAAAGGAAGGGAGATAGACCTATTGTTAATTATACCGATCGACTTAGAATCACTTTTTGAATCGATTTAGCAATGTCCGTCCGTCTGTCTGTCTGTCTGTCCGTCCATCTATTCTTGTAATCACGATACAGGTCGCAATTGTAGACAGAACCAAATGAAACTTGGCACAACGAAGTTTTTCGGGATAAGGACGAACGCTATTTAATTTGAAGAAAATCGGTTCAGATTTAGATATAGCCCGCATACGAATTTCACTCCCGATTTGACTCGATTTGATTTTTACCGCTCTAGAAACCACATATTTTAACAGATTTTCTTCAAAATTGACAAAACATCTTAAAATTCAATTAGAAATACCTGTGGTAAAAATGTGTTAGGTCGGTTCAGATTTATATATAGCTCCCATACAAATTTCGGTCCCAAAATATCTTATATTAGAAATAACAACTAGAAATACCCACGGTGAAAATATGTCCGAACGGTTCAGATTTATATATAGCTCCCATTAAAATTTCGCTCCCGATTTGACTTTTTCTGCTCTAGAAACCACATATGTTAACAGATCTTCCTAAAATCTGGCAAAATATCTTATATTTCAACTAGAAACACCCACGGTGAAAATGTTTCCGATGTACATATAGCTCCCATACAAATTTCCATCCCGGATTGACTTTTATCGCCCCAGACACCACGTATTTTTTACCGAATTTGTTCAAATTGAGCATAACATGTTATACTTGAACTGGAATAACTTATTGTGAAAGTTAGTCGCTTCATTACAAGTTTGGATATAGCCCCAATACAAATATTCTTCTCGATTTGACAAATTGGGCCAGGTTATATTTGCGTATGATTAGGAAACATACACAAATTCTTCCCGTTTTCACTTTTTACCGAATTGAAATGTATTTGGATTGAAAGTGGAG
The DNA here is from genome assembly GCA_947397865.1 of Polietes domitor. Lineage (NCBI taxonomy): Eukaryota > Metazoa > Arthropoda > Insecta > Diptera > Muscidae > Polietes > Polietes domitor. The sequence goes on along the minus strand of OX377619.1, from coordinate 76,676,696 downwards.
TGTATCATATAGTCGGCCCCGCCCGACTTTAGCCTTACCTTACTTGTTTCAGTTAAAAATTCCTAAATAGAATTTTTTGAATACATAATCTTTTTCTCCACATGTATAAATTTACTCAATTCAGAGAATTTTTTATTAGATCCAAAGAAATGATTTCAAGTAAATTTACTAACCTATTTCTAGTAAATGAACTATTTTATATGACTAATTTAATTTTCCTACTTTTAAGGAATTTTTTACTAAACTGGAGTAAAATTGTTTAACTTAATTGGAGTAAGGATTTTACTCAGATTTACGACTGCTATTTTTCTGAGTGCAGGCTGAGTATGAGTAGAACCTTTTGATCCTATCATTCAATTATATAATCCAATAGATTAACAAAGACTAAAAGCGAAACTCTCTCTCTCTTTATTTTTCGGCTCATCGTTCAGCCAGCGAAAGCCAGTGTATGAAGTAATTTATTTGGCAATAAAAGTTAAGTTGTAATAAGTTTTCCGTCTGTAGAAAAAGATAAATTGCTAAACCAATTTAAAAAGATATAAATACATCAAAGATATGAATATGAATATGACTATGAGCATGAATGAAATGAACACGAACATGAATATGAAAATGAAAATGACTGTGAATGTGGATGTGGATGCAGATGTGAGAACAGACACATATCCTCTCTACATCGTCCTATGTCCCTATGTATGAATATCTGAATGTGTTCTTGTAACGCCTTTAAGTTTAAGCCAGAAATCCCAAAAAATGAACCCTTAGTCCGCTTATCCTGCAACTAGGAGCAGTACCAGTAGTGGCAGTGATGGCAGGAGTGTATGTAACACAATCCCAACTAAATTCAAATAAAGCGAATATGTGCGGATGTGGGTATATAGAGGGTTATCCCATAAGAAATTCAAATATGTCATTGGTTTACTGCATTATGAATGCCTTTGTGCATTTGTTTGTAACGCCCCAAACGAAGGGAGATAGACCCATTGTTAACTATACCGATCCACTTAGAATCACTTTTTGAATCGACTTAGCCATGTCCGGCTGTCCGCCTCTCTATCCGTATGTCTGCCCATCTATTCTTTTAAGCACGATACAGGTCGCAATTGTAGACATAACAAAATGAAACTTTGCACAACCAAGTTTTTCGATACAAGGACGAGCGCTATTTAATTTGAAGAAAATCGGTTTAGATTTAGATATAGCCACCATACGAATTTCACTCCCGATTTGGCACTATTCACTCTAGATACCACATATTATAACAGATTCAAAATTGGCAAAACAGCTTATATTTAAACTAGGAACACCTATGATGAAAATAGGTAAGATCGGTTTAGATTTATATATAGCTCTCATTAAAATTTCACTCCCGATTTGACTTTTGCTGCTTTAGAAACCATATATTTTTGCAGATCCTCTTCAAATTAGGCGAAATATCTTATATTTGTTCTATAAACAGTCAGCAAATGGGTCAGATCGGTTTAGATTTATATATAGCTCCCATACAAATTTCTCTCTCGATTTCACTTTTTCCACTCCATTAACCTCACTCCACTCCATTAACAGATCTTCTTCAAATCTTTTAAAATATCTTATACTTCAACTAGAAACACCCATGGTGAAAATGGGTTCAGATTTACATATATCTCCCATACAAAATTTCGCTCCCGTATAGACTTTTTCCGCTCCAGAATCCACTAATTTTCACCAAATTTCTTCAAAATGAACATAACACGTTATATTTGAACTGGAAGAACTTATTGTGGAAGTTAGTCACCATGTTTGGATATAGCTCCGATACAAATATTCTTTTCGATTCGACAAATTGGACCAGCTTAGCTTACGATTAGGAAACATACAAAAATTCTTCCCGTTTTCACTATTTTACCGAGTTGTATTTTATTTGGATAGAAAGTGGAGTGTATCATACAGTCGGCCCCGCCCGACTTTAACCTTTCCTTACTTGTTTTTTTACTGGACAAAAATCTAATTTCAGCGACAATATTTTCTTATTCAGTGATGGGCTCTTCTGAAACCTCCAAATAGTCTTTTGTATACTGAGATAGCAAACTCTTTAGTTTTCGCTTTTGTTGAATATGTAAAAAATCCATTTTTCCAGATGGAAAGACGCCTGAATTGTGATACAAAATCAGGACACTTAAAACCTTTATTCTTCTTTCATTGAGGCGTAATTTAGTTTTGATAAAGTTTTCATAAATATTGAATGATGTCTTCCAAACTTTTGTAGATATAAAGCAAAACCATTCTGTGCAATTATTAATGGAATAAATATTAATCGGTTGAATACCCCAGTATAGATGATATAGCTCCACAAAAACTATATATTTAAACAAATTTTCTTCAAATTTATGAAAATGCAAGGCGCTATATTTCATGTAGAAACATAAATGCGGTTCAGTTTTATATACATAGCTCCATATAAATGTTATTCTAATTAACTTCCTAACGCTCTGGAATCCAAATATGAAAACCAATATTAATCAGATTCACATAGTAAATGTGGATCACTTCGGTCCACGTTTAAATATAGCCACCTTACAAATTTCCCTTCAACAACCCATGTTGTTTAGATTTGTCGTGTACCATTATATTTCAATTAGAAACGTCTATTATGAAATTGGATCACATCGGTCAATGGAGCTCCAAATTTTCTTTTTTTTTTAATTTTCCATCATCCTGGTTAGATAATGAATGTCTGATTGTAGGGCTGAAGGGTATTATATAGTCGTACTAGCATTTCCATACTTGTTATAACCTCCACCTAAGGATGAGGTATATTCACTTTGTCATTCCGTTTGTAAAACCTTGAAATATTCGTCGGAGGCCCCATAAAGTATATATATTCTGGGTCGTGGTAAAATTCTAAGACGATCTAGCCATGTCCTTCCGTCTGTCACGTCAGCATCTAAACGAATGGAGCTAGGACGTCAAAATTTTCCATAAATACGTCTTATAGTTGTAGATCGCTTGGGAATCGGCCCAAAGGGAAAAAATATTTCCCTAACAAGGACTGAAAATACCCCCTAATATTTAGACTATTTAAGCAGTTTTTATACCCTACACCACTTTATGGACTAGGGTAATATGTTAGTTTCACGTCAAATGTTTGTAACACTAAGAAATAATTGAGCTAGACTCACCTTTAAGTATACGGATCGGCTTAGAATCACCAGCTGAATCGATTTAACGATGTCCGCCTGTCCGTCCGTCTGTTGCCTATCTAAGCTTTTTCGCATTCTACAGGACGTAATTGCAGTCCGATTGTCATGAAATTGGCAGAAGTTACTTTTTTTGGCCAAGGACGATTGGTATTGAATTTGGAGAAAATCAGTTCAGATTTAGCTATAGCCTCCATACAAATATCCCTATAATTTACACTATTACTCCTCTAGACTACACATTTTCAGGATCGTGTTATATTCGAACTCACGGGAAAGTGAACAACATGGATCCATGTTTTGATATAGCCCCCATTCAAATGTTCCTCCAATTTACTCTATTTCTGCTCTAAAATGCACATTTTACATAGGATCTTGATCAAATTCAATCAAATCCACACAATGTTGTAATTATACTAGAAACACTCATTTTGAAAGCCAGCTATATAGGTCAATGTTTTGGAATATCCCCCATATCAATGGGCCCCCAGTTTACACTATAATCGCTCTAGAACCCAAATCTTATATTGGATCTTTATAAAATTTTGCATATCATGTTATACTTATATATTATACTTATTGTGGAAGTTAGTCACCATGTTTGGATATAGCTCCGATACAAATATTCTTTTCGATTCGACAAATTGGACCAGCTTAGCTTACGATTAGGAAACATACAAAAATTCTTCCCGTTTTCACTATTTTACCGAGTTGTATTTTATTTGGATAGAAAGTGGAGTGTATCATACAGTCGGCCCCGCCCGACTTTAACCTTTCCTTACTTGTTTTTTTACTGGACAAAAATCTAATTTCAGCGACAATATTTTCTTATTCAGTGATGGGCTCTTCTGAAACCTCCAAATAGTCTTTTGTATACTGAGATAGCAAACTCTTTAGTTTTCGCTTTTGTTGAATATGTAAAAAATCCATTTTTCCAGATGGAAAGACGCCTGAATTGTGATACAAAATCAGGACACTTAAAACCTTTATTCTTCTTTCATTGAGGCGTAATTTAGTTTTGATAAAGTTTTCATAAATATTGAATGATGTCTTCCAAACTTTTGTAGATATAAAGCAAAACCATTCTGTGCAATTATTAATGGAATAAATATTAATCGGTTGAATACCCCAGTATAGATGATATAGCTCCACAAAAACTATATATTTAAACAAATTTTCTTCAAATTTATGAAAATGCAAGGCGCTATATTTCATGTAGAAACATAAATGCGGTTCAGTTTTATATACATAGCTCCATATAAATGTTATTCTAATTAACTTCCTAACGCTCTGGAATCCAAATATGAAAACCAATATTAATCAGATTCACATAGTAAATGTGGATCACTTCGGTCCACGTTTAAATATAGCCACCTTACAAATTTCCCTTCAACAACCCATGTTGTTTAGATTTGTCGTGTACCATTATATTTCAATTAGAAACGTCTATTATGAAATTGGATCACATCGGTCAATGGAGCTCCAAATTTTCTTTTTTTTTTAATTTTCCATCATCCTGGTTAGATAATGAATGTCTGATTGTAGGGCTGAAGGGTATTATATAGTCGTACTAGCATTTCCATACTTGTTATAACCTCCACCTAAGGATGAGGTATATTCACTTTGTCATTCCGTTTGTAAAACCTTGAAATATTCGTCGGAGGCCCCATAAAGTATATATATTCTGGGTCGTGGTAAAATTCTAAGACGATCTAGCCATGTCCTTCCGTCTGTCACGTCAGCATCTAAACGAATGGAGCTAGGACGTCAAAATTTTCCATAAATACGTCTTATAGTTGTAGATCGCTTGGGAATCGGCCCAAAGGGAAAAAATATTTCCCTAACAAGGACTGAAAATACCCCCTAATATTTAGACTATTTAAGCAGTTTTTATACCCTACACCACTTTATGGACTAGGGTAATATGTTAGTTTCACGTCAAATGTTTGTAACACTAAGAAATAATTGAGCTAGACTCACCTTTAAGTATACGGATCGGCTTAGAATCACCAGCTGAATCGATTTAACGATGTCCGCCTGTCCGTCCGTCTGTTGCCTATCTAAGCTTTTTCGCATTCTACAGGACGTAATTGCAGTCCGATTGTCATGAAATTGGCAGAAGTTACTTTTTTTGGCCAAGGACGATTGGTATTGAATTTGGAGAAAATCAGTTCAGATTTAGCTATAGCCTCCATACAAATATCCCTATAATTTACACTATTACTCCTCTAGACTACACATTTTCAGGATCGTGTTATATTCGAACTCACGGGAAAGTGAACAACATGGATCCATGTTTTGATATAGCCCCCATTCAAATGTTCCTCCAATTTACTCTATTTCTGCTCTAAAATGCACATTTTACATAGGATCTTGATCAAATTCAATCAAATCCACACAATGTTGTAATTATACTAGAAACACTCATTTTGAAAGCCAGCTATATAGGTCAATGTTTTGGAATATCCCCCATATCAATGGGCCCCCAGTTTACACTATAATCGCTCTAGAACCCAAATCTTATATTGGATCTTTATAAAATTTTGCATATCATGTTATACTTATATTTATAAAAGAGAATGCCGTCCGTGTGAACACGCAAAACTTTATAACGGATCGTCTGATTTTCACGATTTTGGGCTTGATGAATTCGTGTTGGCCCAAGGAAGGACATAGGATGTAGGACAATTTCCAGAAAAACGTATATATTACTGACCACGGGAAAAAGTGTTTTTTAGTTAGAAGGCTGAAAATTAGAACGTATATATTACAAACCACGATAATATCAATATGATAAGATCAATATATATTACTGACCACGGGAAAAATGTGGAAAAAGTGTTTTTTAACTAGAAGGCTGAAAATTGGAACCTATATATTACAAACCACGATAATATCAATATGATAAGATCAATATGAAACCTGATTTTAATTTTACCATTTGTATTTTGCCTGGCGAAGCGGGCGGGGTTCAGCTAGTCATGTTATATTTCAATAAAGAATACCTACTTGAATAAAGTGCTCTATAAAGGGCCACTTTTTAATGTAACGCCCTTACAAGTGGGCCCCATTTGAATTATTAGGACCCACATTTTACGTCGGAAGTTTTTCAAATTTTGCATTCATTATATTATATTCATATTTCATACCAAGAATACCTACTTTGAAAGTGATCTATATGGGCCCACTTTTTAATGTACAAATGCCCCCATTTTTATTATTACCCCTCTAGGACCCACAATTTACATCGGAAGTTTATCAAATTTTGCATTTTGTACTATATTTCAACTAAGAAGACATATTATGAAAGTCAAATATATGAGTCCATATTTTGGTATAACTCCCATGCAAATTGGTCCCAAGTCGGCCCAGCCCGACTTTAGCCCTTCCTTAATGGTTTTTAATTTCTGATTTATATGACATTGAAATTTGTTGCGTACATTACTCTTTTGTCGTAAAAGCGCAAAAAAGTAAATACACGTCTTAGCGGGCGAAATGGGCCAAAAAGGGATACAAATGGTACCTACGATACAATAACAGCTAGAAACATGAACTTTGGATTGCACATATCTCTAAAATAGAGGGATTTTTCAAAATTCGTATTTTTTATTCGTGGGAAAAGAGGGATAAAAATGGTACCTACCAAACCGCGAAAGTTGAAATTTGGTATGTACTTTCATCTGATTGTGAAGATGTGAAATAAAGAGCATTTGGTCGAAATTTGTACTTTTAGGCGGAAAATGGGGCCAATCGGGATACAATGGTACCAACCAAATGGCTGCAGCTATAATAATGAAATTCTGTGTGTACACTTCTCTGACTGCGCGAATAATAAGGAGATCTTCCGATATTCGTATAATCAAGATCTAAATGGAATTAAGTTTGGCAACAGTCAAACGGTTGTAGATATAATCATGATATTCAGCTTTTCGACTCGTCTGTCTACATAGACAAGGAAAATAAAAGGTACTCATTTTTCTAAATTCATACTTTTAGGGCCAAAATGGAAAAAAGGAGTGAAACTGTTACCAAAAAACGGCTGTAGCTAAAATCATGAAATTAGGTGTGTACATTCCACTCTGAAATATATTGGATCTTCGACAACTTTTCCTTTTTTTTTCAAAATTGTACAGACATTTAGGCTGTAGATGGAATCAAGAAATTACAAATGGGGAAAAGGGACTTGAGGAAAATTTAAATTGAAGATTTTTGAAGAGAGGAAAATTTTTGAAGATTTCTGACTAATAATTATATTAATATTTATATATAGTAGAGGACTATTAATATTATAATATTGAAGAATCACAGTTTGCCTAATATGGTAGTGCACTTCTGAGTAATGTCGACAGCCTCTAATCTACCGATAATACTGTGGAACGCACTCCGTGATGGAGGATATATAAGATTCGGCCCGGCCGAACTTAACGCCTTTTTACTTGTTTTTTAAATTGATTTGAATAATTCGTTATTCTGAATGCTAATCGTATCCAAAATCATACCCAAAACACAGTCATACCCGCTTTCCTTAACAAAAATTTATATATGTAGTACTTATTTGATAAACCTCTTCACATTTCAGGGTGGGCGTGTGTCTGTGTGTTTAGTGCAATTTGTGTTGTCAGTTGTTCTTTTCGAAAATAATGGCAAACATCGTTTTAGAGCTGAAATCGAGCAATGCTGCGGTCGTGGTAGCGGCGATAACAACGTTGATGAGTTCCTCCAAAAAAAAAAAAACAACGAAAGGAAGAACAAAGTGAATATGTAGCAGGACGTGCAGGACGTACAAGTATGAAAAATATAAAACATGGTCTAAAATGATAAATTCTTCCCTCAGTTATATTTGGCCAAAAATTAAGTAGAAAAGAACGATGGAGCAGGACTACAATTACAATTTAACTGTGGCTTGACATCAGGGTCGTCATCGGTGCAGTTAAATGTGGACCATAGTGAAATGCCACGAAGATAAGATGAAGTGAAGTTATGAAAGAAAATGTAACGATTATTCTTAGACCAAGATAAGCGAAGCCGTCAAGATGTGGCTTCTCGTGGTTACAGATGATTTTATTCGAAAGTTCTTGATTATTTTCAACACACAGTAGGATCTTGTCAACAACAGTAATTTATCCCAGAAATGAGGCGATATTCATTCAGTTGATATGTGATGCAAAAACACGGGAACCGAAGACAAACATGGACAAACCACTGATTTTGGACAATTTCAGTTCACTCCGTTTTGGAGCAAAATCAGTATTGGAGAAACATTTTTAGAACTATTGCCCTGTTTGCTTGTCAGTCAGCAAGTCAATGAGCAGGAAAACAAGTATTGAAGTAAACATTTTGCAAGTTGCGTTGGAATTGTAAAGTCTTATCCCTGATGGGTATACAAGACTAGGCGCGCCGAAGCCAAAAATGCTTTTGATACCCTGCACCTAAGGAAGGGGGTATATTCACTCTATCATTCCGTTTGTAACGCCTTGAAATATTCATCGGAGACTCCCTAAAGTATATATATTCTGGGTCGTTGTAAAATTCTAAGTCGATCTAGTATTGCCCGTCTGTCTATTTAAAGCACGCTTTCACTTGGCACCGATACAGCGGATATAGCTAGAATAATGATATTCAGTATTGGATTGTGTAGTCGCGGAAAATAAGAGGTGAGAGGTAATGTAAAGAGGACTGAAACTTGTACCAAGCAAACGACTGTAGCTTAAATCATGAAACATATTCGATCTTAAATATTACAAATCCTATCAAAATGGTACAGACATTTACGCTGTAGCTGGAATCAAGAAATCGGAAAGGGGGAAAATGTTTCTACCTAAAAATATTTAGGACACATTTTTGTGGATGTTTACTTTTTGATTGCACTTGAAGTTTTATATTTACAATTTTCCTAATATGCACATATTAATATGTAATGTCGACAGCCTCTATGCTGCCGGTAATAAAGGGTGTTTTTTTTGGGGTATAGAACTTTAAGTTGGCATCACTTTTTTAACTGGCGGCCATTTTGTCAGCTGTCAAGTGATTAATATTTAGTTTGGTTTGCCATTTCATCATGAACAGGTTGACAAAAGAACAACGCTTGCAAATCGTGCAAATTTATTTCGAAAGTAATGGTTCAGTTCGCGAAGTTCACCGCAAGCTCCATCCATTTTATGGTCGACATAATCGTCCATCAGAGCAATTAATTCGGTTAACCATGGATCGTTTTCGCACTACGTTTACTCTATGTGATAATACGCATCCGCAGAGACGTCGAACAATGCGCACCGAAGAAATTGCCGCTGTAGAGCAAAGTGTTGAAGAGGGCCCGAATGAATCGATTAGCCACCGTGCACAGCAATTGGAATTATTGAAGGAAACATTCGATGAGCGCATAATTTCGCGGAATGGACCTGTCAATTGGCCACCAAGATCGTGTGATTTGACACCATTGGATTATTTAAACAATAATGGCATAAAATTATCCTTCCAATAAAGCCAAATTGATGGACATTAAAAGATTTTCTTGTGTTTTATTTCAATTCGAAGTTATATACCTCAATAAAAAACACCCTTTATTTGGAATGCGCTCCGTGCTGGAGGGTATATAAGATTCGGCCCCGACGAACGCCTTTTTATTTGTTAGTTATTAATTATTTTCAATGTATACAATCAGTTAGTGAAGGTGGGTAAAAGACTTGTTTCTATCCAGGAGTTCCATTCTGTTCTCAGAAGATTTTCCCAGATTCCAATTGGCTAAACATGAGATAAATTTGGAAGTGCGAAATTTTGTTTGTTAAATACGTTGTTTATCCATTGGATCAAATCGGCCCTTATTAAATGGCGTTAAGTTCGGCCGGGCCGAACTTCATATACCGTATACACCATGGATTGCATTCCATAGAGGATGTCGATTTTCATAGAAGTGCAGTAATATAACAGGAAAAAATATTTTTTTAATATAGCCAAACCAAAACAATTACAAATATTGGAAAAATAATTTTATAAATAAATATAATATTTTAATTATTTCAAACCACGCTTATAAGGCAAGGCAACCAATACGTTTACATATCAAAATAATACTTCCAGTCAATTTAAGAAATAAATACTATATTTATATTTTCAAAAAGTTTAAATACCATAAATATTGGTAGATAGTGGGTGCTACGGTTGGTTGTATTTCCATTCTATTGTAATTCCAAAAGTACACATTTTGAAAATCCATTATTAGACGTACATAGTGCAAAATAACATAACTTCATGACTCAACCAATTTTTGCCGTAAAAGTAATAAGTACGAATTTGGAAAAAAACTTTTTATATTGTTTGTCTATGCATTCAGAAGAATGTATACACCGAATTCCATGATTACAGCTGCGGCCATTTAATTGGTACAATTTTTACCCCCTTGACGTTTCTACGCAATTAGAATTTCATCATTCTAGCTGTAGTCGTTTAGTTGGTACTATTTTTATCCGTCTGTACCATTGTATCCCTTGAAAGTACGAATTTCGAAAAATTCGTTTATTTTCCGTGTCTACGCAGTCAGAGGAGTGTATACTCCGAATTTCATTTGATTGGTACTATTTTTATCCCCTTTTTTCATTTTAACCCCAAAAAGTACGAATTTTGAAAAATCCGTGTATTTTACGTGTCTATGCCATCAGAGGAATGTATACACCGAATTTCATTATTCTAGGTACAGCCGTTTGGTTGGTACCAATTTTATCCTTCTATTCCCAGTTTACCTCTTAAAAGTACGAATTTGGAAAAAATACTTTTATATTATGTATCTACTCAATTAGACGAATGTACACACCAAATTTCGTGTTTCCAGCTGTTGTCGTTTAATATGTACCATTTTTATCCATTTTTTGCCCCATTTCACCCCCTACAAATAAGAATTCGTTTAGATGATAGCGTGCTTTCAACAGACGGACGGACGTGGCTACATCGTCTTAGAATTTTATGGCGATCGAGAATATATATACTTTATGGGGTCTCAAGTCGATATTTCAAGGTGTTACGAACGGAATGACCCCCCATTCTGGAGGTGGAGGGTATAAAAATGTTGTCTTGCTGAAATAGAAAATCGTTTTGAACAGCTAATATTTCTGTACCAAATTTGCGATTCTGATATCTTGGAGAGAATAAAATAAGATAATAAGAAAATAAATCATTAGATTGGAATTAAATTCAAGGATTTTGTGTATTTTCGGACTCTTTGAAATACAGGGACATTTCAAGTTTCTCTTATATTAGCAAAGTTCATCAATCTCATATTACCTAAAAGCACGAGTAATATACGTATACTGCTCTGGTGGGAATCGAACCCATAACCCCCACGCCGATAGCCGAGCACGCTACCAACTCTACTACCGGGTGCGCTATATTTTACCTGGAACATATATTGTAGAAGTGGGTATCATTGGTCCATGATATATAGGGTCCGCCATGTAACGTTTTTTTTTCAACTATTTAACCGTTGGACTATTATGTGTGGGGTGCCCTCAGCAGCCATTTGAATGAAATTATTTTCCATTATTAGCCGGAAGGATTGTACTTTCAAATAAAAAAAGAAATTTGAGAAAATATTCCTCTAATTGAGTGGATGCATAATATAATAGTATTCCTACTTTTAGGGGGTAAACTGTGAATAGAGGGATAAAAATGGTACCAACGAAACGGCTGCACAGAGAATAATAAAATTCAGTGTACGAAATTCGTATTTTTAAGGGGGTAAAAAGGAAAAAGGGGATACAAATTGTACCAACCAAAAGGCCGCAGCTAGTGTCATGTAATTCCGAATATACATTCGTTTGACTGCGTAGATTCAAAAATAAAATGTTTTTTCCAAATTCATATTTGCAAGGGATACCAATGGAAAAGAGCGATAAAAATGAACCAACTAAACAACAAAACTAAAAATTCGGTCTGTACATCCACCTAATTGCGTAGACACGAAAAATAAAGAGATTTCGAAAGTCGTACTTTTAAGGGGTAAAATGGGAAAAAGTGATAAAAATGGTACCAACATAATGGCCGCAGCTAGAAGCATGGGATTCGGTGTATACATTCCTCTGACTGCATAGACTCGCAAAATAAAATAATTTTCCCAATTGCGTATTATTTAAATAATAAATAAAATATGACGGAAATACAGGCAACCAAACGACTATAACTGAAAATGCATCCACTATCTTCCAATTTTTTGGCGTATTTAAACTTGTTTAAAGATTGCTGGTTTATATTTACTTTTTGAATGGACTTGAAGTATTATTTCGATATATTTATATAGTATACACATAGTGATAGCCTTGCCCTATAAGATTAGTATGAATTAATTAAAATTTCGTATTTATTTATAAGATTATTTTTTCAATATTTTTATTTGTCTTGATTTTCCTGTTATAAAGAGTGATTTTTTTGAGGTTAGGATTTTCATGCATTAGTATTTGACAGATCACGTGGGATTTCAGACATGGTGTCAAAGAGAAAGATGCTCAGTATGCTTTGACATTTCATCATGAATAGACTTACTAACGAGCAACGCTTGCAAATCATTGAATTTTATTACCAAAATCAGTGTTCGGTTCGAAATGTTCGGTTCGACAAATTTTGTTCAGCGTTGAGGCTCATTTCTGGTTGAATGGCTACGTAAATAAACAAAATTGCCGCATTTGGAGTGAAGAGCAACCAGAAGCCGTTCAAGAACTGCCCATGCATCCCGAAAAATGCACTGTTTGGTGTGGTTTGTACGCTGGTGGAATCATTGGACCGTATTTTTTCAAAGATGCTGTTGGACGCAACGTTACGGTGAATGGCGATCGCTATCGTTCGATGCTAACAAACTTTTTGTTGCCAAAAATGGAAGAACTGAACTTGGTTAACATGTGGTTTCAACAAGATGGCGCTACATGCCACACAGCTCGCGATTCTATGGCCATTTTGAGGGAAAACTTCGGAGAACAATTCATCTCAAGAAATGGACCGGTAAGTTGGCCACCAAGATCATGCGATTTGACGCCTTTAGACTATTTTTTGTGGGGCTACGTCAAGTCTAAAGTCTACAGAAATAAGCCAGCAACTATTCCAGCTTTGGAAGACAACATTTCCGAAGAAATTCGGGCTATTCCGGCCGAAATGCTCGAAAAAGTTGCCCAAAATTGGACTTTCCGAATGGACCACCTAAGACGCAGCCGCGGTCAACATTTAAATGAAATTATCTTCAAAAAGTAAATGTCATGGACCAATCTAACGTTTCAAATAAAGAACCGATGAGATTTTGCAAATTTTATGCGTTTTTTTTTTTAAAAAAAGTTATCAAGCTCTTAAAAAATCACCCTTTATTAACGCCTTTTATTAAAAAAACACTTTATCAAATTCGAGAAATAATAGATTCCCCGAAACATTTTACTCCCTCTCTGCACAACGCCTCTGTATGACAACCGCTCCCACGCATCACAGCCCTCATCGTACATGTTAGTAAGACTGTATATAATATTAACGAAGAATGTTAAAAAATGCAAAAATGAGAAGTCGAGAAACAACAGACGATGGAAAATAATTTTGAAAGTGAAAAATTATAATCATAGTTTCAAGTCATAATTGAAAACTCTGGACACATTTGCATTTGTCTATGGCCGGCCATTCGTTGGTTCTGTTCTGTTCCTGCCTTTGTCTTCTACATCTCGAATTCACATTGAGCAGTGCTTGGAATGGGGATATTGTCGAAACTAAAGCTGACACACCCAGACTCTTCACACGGACGACAGCGATGGATGGCCAAGAGTATGAGGACGATGGAACAGAGCTGATTATGATGATGGTGATGAGTTTGGTTTGTCGTTTAGTGACGTTTAAAAATTGTGTGCCGGCAATACTGAATGACTTTCGTTGGCTTCTCCGCGTTCTGTGTGCGCACACGAACCCATGTTACTCCTTCCTTGCGACCGTTCGTCCTTACGACCAGGCCAAACAGGGTAGAGTAATGGTCAGATGTCTGTCTGGCAACAGCATCTAATAAATAATAACGTATCTATTCAATGTCTACAGATATTATTATTATTATGTATACAAAATATTTAGGCTGACAGCAAGCTTTCGCCAATGTACTCGTATACGGCAGAATACGGCCACGTAGTGTAGTGGTGTAGATTCGGCTGCACAGATATCCAGATTCACGCGGACAAGAACACGGAATCACACTCGCTCACACTGGCACCGGGCAGCGAGCAGCGGGATGGTAGGCCCTGTCACACAATAGCACTGCTGGCGGAAGTTTACAATCTGAAGATGGCTCAGCCAAGTGTCAGTATGAAAATGATAAATGAATTGTTGTTTTTCTCATAATGATAAACTGGCCCAGATAAATAAGCAATTCCAGCCAGATTGCTACGCGATGCCTCATGCCTCCTGCCACATCGTACATGAAGCGCTGCGACATGAAACCCCTTGAATAGAATTTTAATGATTTTCCCTTTAATTGTGAAAATAAAACTTTAAGAAGATTTTCTTAAAGTTTATCTTATGGAAAATCGCTGTATTCTCTTTGTTATGCTACTTTACACTCAAAGAAAATGAATACACAGCCTTGGTCAGGCACTAGGTTGGCAGTTGAGAATAATTGGAGTTGCTGAACTGCTCACTACAGCTAGGGTTTGGGGTCCGGGAATTCTCGAACCGTTTTACCGGGACTTCCTGGCGAAAAAATAAATTTCCCCGGAATACGGGAATATTTATTATTTTGAGCGATTTATAAATTATACAGTCTACTACACCGCACAGTGGAGGATTTGAGGAAAAAAAAACAAGTAAAAACGGGAAAATATAAAAGTTTTAATATAGCTAAAACAAAACAAATACAAATATTGAAAAAAAAAAAATATATATAAATAAATATAATATTTTTATTATTTCAAACCACGCTTATAAGGCGAGGCTACCAATACGTTTACACTATATATATCGAAATAATACTTCAAGTCAATTAAAATAATAAATATTCTTTTTTGAAAATATAAATATTTTCAAAAAAATCGTAAATACCATAAATGTTGGTAGATAGTGGGTGCTACTGTTGGTTTTATTTTCCATTCTCACGTACATAGTGCAAAATAGCCTATCTTCTTTATTCAACCAATTTTTGCCGTAAAAGTAAAAAGTACGAATTTGGAAAAATCTTTTTATTTTGCGTGTCTACGCAATTAAAGTGATGTATAAACCGAATTCCATGATTCTAGCTGCGGCCATTTGGTTGGTACCATTTTAATAACTTTTTTCCTATTTTACTCCCTTTAGAGTCCGATTTTCTAAAATCTCTTTATTTTACGCGTCTACCCAATTAGAGGGATGTACACACCGAATTTCATCATTCTAACTGTATTCGTTTAGTTGGTACTATTTTTATCCCTTTGTACCGATTGTATTCGGAATTTGGAAAAAATCTTTTATTTTTCGTGTCTTCGCAATCAGGAGAATGTATATTCCGAATTTCATGACTCTAGCTGCGGTCTTTTGTTTGGTACTATTTTTATACCTTTTTTCATTTTATCTTCAACAAGTAAAAACGGCGTTAAGTTCGGCCGGGCCGAACTTTATATACCCTCCACCATTGATTGCATTCCACAGAGGATGTCGATTTTCGTAGAAGTGCAGTAATATTACAGGAAAATATATTTTTTTATATAGCCAATTCAAAACAAATACATATATCAAAAAAATAATTTTATAAATAAATATAATATTTTAATTATTTCAAACCACGCTTATAAGGCAAGGCTACCAATACGTCAATTCAAAAAATAAATATTCTTCTATTTATATTTTCAAAAAGCTTGAATACCATAAATATTGGTAAATAGTGGGTGCTACAGTTGGTTGTATTTCCATTCTGTTTTAATTCCCAAAGTACAAATTTTGAAAATCCATTTTCAGACGTACATAGTGCAACATAACCTAACTTCATGATTCAACCAATTTTTGCCGTAAAAGATAAAGTTCGAATTTGGAAAAAACTTTTTATTTTGCGTGTCTATACAGTCAGGGGAATGTATACACCGATTTCCATGATTCCAGCTGCGGCCATTTGGTTGGTACCATTTTTACCCCCTTAAGAGTAAGACTATCTAAAATCTCTTTGTTTGACGTTTCTACCCAATTAGAATTTCATCATTCTAGCTGTAGTCGTTTAGTTAGTACTATTTTTATCCCTATGTACCATTGTATCCCTTGAAAGTTCGAATTTCGAAAAATCCGTTTATTTTCCGTGTCTACGCAGTCAGAGGAATGTAGCTCCGAATTTCATGACTCTACCTGCGGTGATTTGGTTGGTACTATTTGTACTCCCTTTTTCATTTTAACCCCAAGAAGCACGATTTTCGAAAAATCCGTTTATTTTCCGTGTCTACGCAGTCAGAGGAATGTAGCTCCGAATTTCATGACTCTACCTGCGGTGATTTGGTTGGTACTATTTGTACTCCCTTTTTCATTTTAACCCCAAGAAGCACGATTTTCGAAAAATCAGTTTATTTTACGTGTCTATGCAATCAGAGGAATGTATACACCGAATTTCATTATTCTAGGTGTAGCCGCTTGGTTAGTACCATTTTAATCCCTCTGTACCCATTGTATCCATTGAAAGTACGAATTTGGAAAAAACCTTTTATTTTCCATGTCTACGTAGTCAAAGGAATGTATATGATGATGACTCTAGCTGCGGTCATTTTGGTGGTACTATTTTTATCCCCTTTTTCCATTTTGACCCCAAAACGTACGAATTTCGAAAAATCAGTTTATTTTCCGTGTCTACACAGTCAGAGGAATGTATACTCCAAATTTCATGACTCTAGCGGCGGTCATTTTATTGGTACTATTTTTATCCCCGTTTTTCATTTTAACCCGTTTTAATCCGTTTATTTTACGTGTCTACGCAATCAGAGGAATGTATACACCGAATTTCATTATTCTTGGTGTAGCCGTTTGGTTGGTACCATTTTTATCCCTCTATTCCCATATTTTACCCTTAAAAGTACTAATTTGGAAAAAATACTTTTATATTATGTATCAACTCTATTAGAGGAATGTATACACCGAATTTCGTGTTTCTAGCTGTTGTCGTTTAATATGTACATTTTTATCCTTTTTTGTCCCATTTCGCCCCCTACAAAAAAGAATCACTTTATGGTGATCGTTTTGTTATCGGGGGAATGCGCATTCCCAATATCAAGTAAGTACAAGCAGTCATATTGAAAAAATGTGCTTAAATACTCTAAAATATTAGGGATTATTATGGGTATTTTTAGTCCTTGTGAGGGAAAAATTTTTCCCTTTGGGCCGATTTCGCCCCGTTTCAATCCCAACCGATCTACGACTATAAGACGCATTTGTGGAAAACTTGAACGTTCTAGCTCCTTTCGTTTAGATGCTAGCGTGCTTTCAACAGACGGACGGACGGACATGGCTAGATCGTCTGAGAATTTTATGGCGATCAAGAATATGTATACTTTATAGGGTCTCAGGTCGATATTTCAAGGTGTTACAAACGGAATGACAAAGTTAGTATACCCCCATCCTGGAGGTGGAGGGTATAAAAAGTACGAATTTCGAAAAATCTGTTTGTTTTACGTGTCTACACAATGTATACAGCGAATTTCATTATTTTAGGTGCAACGGTTTGGTTGGTACCATTTTTATCCCATTTTACCCCTTTGAAGTACCAATTTGAAAAAAATACTTTTATATTATGTATCTACTCAATTAGAGGAATGTACACACAGAATTTCGTGTTTCTAGCTGTTGTCGTTTGATAGGTACAATTTTTATCCCTTTTTGGCCCTATTTCACCCCCTACGGATAAAAATTACTTTATGGTGCACGTTTTTGTTATAGGGGGAATGCGCATACCCAATATCAAGTAAGTACAAGCAGACCTAGTGAAGAAATAATACTCGAAAATATTAGATATATAGATATATATTTAGTGATTGTGAGGGAAAAAATGTTCCTTTTGGGCCGATTTCGCCCAGTTTCAATCCCAACCGATCTACGACTATTTACGGCATTTATGGAAAATTTGGACGTAATCATCAACAGACGGACGGACTTGACTAGATCGTCTTAGAATTTTATGACGATCAAGAACATATATATACGTTATAGGGTCTCAGGTCGATATTTCAAGTTGTTACAAACTGAATGACAAAGATAATATGGAGGTGGAGGTATAATTAACAAATGTTAATGGTAAGAAAACAATGGCAGAAAACAATGTCTACATGTAAAAGATGTATGGACAAAAGTAGAAGTTATGGCACTATTTGCAGACGCAAAATAATTAAAAAATATGATTTTTTAACTTCATTATGCAATGACATTAATTCCTTGATGCAACGACATTTTTCATTGCTGCAATGTAGTTCTTATTTGCTGCGGTGCCATTGTTTGGTCATGCAGCGATGGAACTTTTCTGCAAATAAATCGTCTGCGAATTGCAATTGCTATTGGGTCAGCGAATGTTGAACGAAATTACGCAAATCATATATATATTATTGACTGTCTTAAAATTCTAAGACGATCTAGCCATGTCCGCCCGTCTGTCGAAAGTACGCTAGCATCTAACGAGCCCGGATGTCCCAATTTTCACAGAATAAGTTGTACATCGGTTGGGATTGAAAGTGGGCGAAATCGGTGTAGAGGAAAAATTTTTCCCTCACAATGACTGAAAATACCCCTTATATTTAGAGTATTTAAGCATGTTTTTTGAATTTGACTGCGTATATTTGCTTGATATTTGGTATTCGTATTCCCCTTATAGCACAAGCATGCACCATAAAGTGATTTTTATTTGTAGGGGGTGAAATGGGGCAAAAAGGAACACAAGTTGTACAAACGACAACAGATAGAAACACGATTTGCGGTTGTACATTTCTCTAATTGTGTGGATACATAATATAAAAGTATTTTTTCAAATTCGTACTTTTAATGTCAAAAATGGGAATAGAGGGATAAATAATGCAACTCAATGTACACATTCCTCTGATTGTAAAATAAAAAAAATTGACATGTAAAAGAGATGGATTTTTAGAAATTCGTACTTTTATACGGTAAAATGGAGAAAGGGGATAAAAATTGTACCAACCAAATAGCAGCAGTTAAATTCATGAATCTTGGAGTAGACACGAAAAATAAAAAGGATTTTCGAAATTCGTACTTTCAAAGCATATAATGGGAACAGGTGGATAAAAATGGTAACTATTAAACGGAATGATGAAATGTTGATGTGTATATCCCTCCAATTGCGTAGAAACGTTAAAAACGAGATTTTAGAAATTCATACATTTAAGGGGTAAAATGGGAAAAGCGGATAAAAATGGTACCATCCAAATGGTCGCAGCTAGAATCATGGAATTCGGTGTATACATACATCTGTCTGCATAGACTCGTAAAATATATATATTTTTTTCAAATTCGTATTTAATTTTACTGCAAAAAATGGGTATGATCATGAAGTTAGGTTATCTTGCACTATGTACGTGAGAGATAATGGATTTTCAAAATTTATTAAAATAGGATGGAAATACAACCAACCAAACGGTTGTAGCTGAATATGCACCCACTATCCCCCAATATTTAAGGTTTTTAAGTTTTTTTTGTAGATTGTTACCATATATTTGAAGTATTATTTCGATATATATAGTACTAGCAGCACCCGCTGTTTCGCACGCGAAAAAGGCAGTTATTTGTTATTATTTTTTAGCACTCATAAACAGTCAAAGGAATGTGCTTGTCGATGTGCACTATTTTAGCAAAACTCCCTTCGTATGTATAATTATTATTTTATACCCAGTTTTGAACAAAAAATTACAACCGCAGGACCTTTGATATCCTCGACCTCATGTTTCTGGATGCAGCCGGCCAATTTATAACTTTTTGCACCTCTTTCCATAAAAAATACACATTTTGAAAAATCACTATAGGTAACGTATGTTTTTGCTTCCCCTAAAACATGTACGTTATTTGTTATCACGTTTATCCCTTGTAGTCCCGCATTCTCCTTATAAGTAAACATTTTGTTATATCCATTTATGTTCTGCGTTTACGTAATTAAAGGATTGTATACCATTTAATCCCTTTTCGTCCCGAGCGCACCTTAAAAGTAATAATTTAAACAAATCCAATTTGATTGCGTTTCTACATGGTCAGAGGAATTTACATATCAAATTTCACGATTCTAGTTGCAATGCTTTAGTTGGTACCATTTTTATCCCTTTTTGTGCCGTTCAGCCCTTGAAATTACAAAAATGCATTTATATTGCGTGAGGGAAATTTACATACCAAATTTCACGATCTTAGCTATAATATTTTAGTTGGTACCATTTTTATCACTTTTTGTTCCGCTCGCCCCTTAAAAGTACAAATTTCGAAAAAATAATTTATGTTCCAAGTCTGCGTTGTGAGAAGAATTTACACACCATATTTCACGACTATAGCTACAATATTTTAGTTGGTACTATCTTTGTCCCACTTATCCCTTATAAATCAATTTAGATTTGCGCTTCTATGTTGTCAGAGGAATTTACACACCAAATTTCACAACTATAGCTGTAATACTTAAATTGGTACCATTTGAAACCCTGTTTTTCCCGCGCACCACTTAAAGGTGAACATTTCGAAAAATCCAATTTTACTGCGCTTGTACATTGTCAGAGGAATTTACATATCAAGCTTGACGATTATAGCTGCAATACCTTAGTTGGTACCATTTTTATACCTTTTTGTCCCCCTCACACCTTTTAAGTATAAATTTCGAAAAACCAATTTAATTTTGCGCTGTTACATTGTCCCTCGCAATCCTTAAAAGTACAAATTACTAAAAATCCAATTTTAATGCGCTTCTTCGTTGTCAGAGGAATTTGCACTTCAAATTTCACAACTATAGCTGCAATACATTAGTTGGTACCGCTCTCCCCTTATAAGTACACATTTCGCAAAATCCATTTATGTTGCAAGTCTACGTTGTCAGAGAAATGTAGACACCGATTTTCACGAATATAGCTGCAATACTTAAATTGGTACCATTTTTATCCCTTTTTGTCTATTTCCTCTCTTAAAGTACAAATTTCGGAATATCCCTATTTGTAGCTCATTTGTATGGTCCTTGCAAGAAATACACCGAATTTCATGTTTCAAGCTACTGCCGGTTAGTCAGGCCGAAGGTTCGATGTTTATCCCTTTTTGTCCCATTTTACCCCCTAAAAGTACGAATTTCGTAAAGCCCTTTCTTAGTCGGGGATGGTCAGTGATAAGTCAGTCAGTCAGGAACACAACTCTTTTATATATATATATATATATACATTAGGATGGGTCGCGAAAATAAATTACAGCGATCACCCAAAATAAATGAAGATTGGATTGTTTAATGATGATCTACAAAATATTTCGTAGCAATCTGTGAGCTAAACGCTCCTGAAAACACCGCTAAAATTCATGTTTTTCCCATGTAATTTGTATACCCTACACCACTACGTGGACTAGGGTATTATAAGTAAGTTTCGCGCCAAATGTTTGTTACACCAAGAAATAATCGAGCTAGACCCACCTTTAGTATACGGATCGGCTTAGAATCACCAGCTGAATCGATTTAACGATGTCTGTCTGTCCGTACGTCTGCTGTCCATCTAAGCTTGTTCGCACTCTACAGGTCTCAATTGTTGTCCGATTCTCATGAAACTTTGCAGAAGTTATTTTCTCTGGCCAAGGACCATCGGTGAAGGAAATCGGTTCAGATTTAGATATAGCCCCCATACAAATGTCGCTCCCGATTTGACTTTTTCCGCCCTATAAAGCACATATAGTACCCGATTTTCTTCAAAATTGGCTTAACACCTTATATTCAAACTAGAAATACCTGTGGCGAAAGCGGGTAAGATCGGTTCAGATTTAGATATAGCCCCCATACAAATGTCGCTCCCGATTTGACTTTTTCCGCTCTAAAATCCACGTCTTGTACCCGATTTTCTTTAAAATTGGCACAACATTTTATAATCGAACTAGAAACACCTGTGCTGAAAGTGGGTAAGATCGGTTCAGATTTAGATATAGCCCCCATACAGATGTCGCTCCCGATTTGACATTTTCCGCTCTAGAAAAAAACATATTGTACCCGATTTTCTTTAAATTTTGCAGAACATCTTATAATCCAACTAGAAACACCTATGCAAAAATTGGGTAAGATCGGTTCAGATTTAGATATAGCCCCCATACAAATGTCGCTCCCGATTTCACTTTTTCCGCTCTAAAATCCACACATTGTACCCGTTTTTCTTTAAAATTGGCACAACATCTTATAATCGAACTAGAAACAACTATGGTGAAAGTTGGTAAGAAAGTTGGATAGATAGTTGGTTGGATAGATAGATAGATTTAGATATAGACCTCATGCAAATGTTGCTCCCGAATGTTTAACCGATTTTGGCCAAATTTTACATATTATATTTCACCAATAAACAGACATGGTGAAAGCGGGTCACATCGTTCCTGGTTTCAATATACCCCCATACAAATGTCCTTTCCGATTTAACATTTTTTGTCAAACACATACATTTACAGAATGCAAAAATCCTTCCCGATTTCACTTTTTTACCGAATTGAATTGCAATGAGAATTGTTTGGGTGATGTCCAGATGTCCATACTTTGAAATGACTTTGGTATACTACTGTATAATTTGTATTTGTCTGTCGGACAATTAGATCAATTACCATATTATTTACCATACTCGTTAAATTTGACTGAAGATGAAATTATAGCATATAAATTATATGAATATAATTTATATAATTTGTATGAACTACATAAAATTGCTCCCATGAAATACCTGGGTTCAGTAATCAAAGTGAGGTACATACGCAGGGAGTGGTGTAGGGTATTATATAGTTGGCCCCGCCCGACTTTAGCCTTTCCTTACTTGTAAAATGTTGTGCCAATTTCAAAGAAAATCATGTACAATATGTGGTTTCTAAAGCGGAAAAGTGAAAAAGGGAACGACATTTGTATGGGGGCTATATCTAAATCTGAACCGAACTGAACTGAACTGAACTTACTCAAATTCCGCATAGGTGTTTCTAGTTGGATTATAAGATGTTGTGCCAAATTTAAAGAAAATCGGGTACAAGATACGGATTTTAGAGCGGAAAAAGTCAATTCGGGAGCGACATTTGTATGGGGCTATATCTAAATCTGAACCGATCTTACCCATTTTTTGCATACGTGTTTCTAGTTGGATTGGAAGATGTTGTGTCAGATTTAAAGAAAATCGGGTACAATATGTCGTTTCTAGAGCGGAAAATGTCAAATCGGGAGCGACATTTGTATGGGGGCTATATCTAAATCTGAACCGATCTTATCCAATTTTTGCGTAGGTGTTTCTAGTTGTATTATAAGATGTAGTGCCAAATTTAAAGAAAATTGAGTACAATATGTGGTTTCTAGGGCGGAAAATGTCAAATCGGGAGTGACATTTGTATGGAGGCTACATCTAAATCTGAACCGATCTTACCCACTTACTGCATAGGTGTTTCTAGTTTGATTGTAAGGTGTTAAGCCAAATTTGAAAAAAATCGGGTACTATATGTGCTTTATAGGGCGGAAAAAGTCAAATCGGGAGAGACATTTGTATGTTGGCTATATCTAAGTCTGAACCGATTTCCTCCAAATTCAATACCGACGGTGCTTGGCCAGAAAAAATAACTTCTTCCAAGTGCGAACAAGCTTAGATGGACAGCAGACGGTCGGACAGACAGACATCGTTAAATCGATTCAGCTGGTGATTCTAAGCCGATACTTGCTTTGATTACTAAACCCAGGTATTTCATGGGAGCAATTTTATGTATTTCATATAAATTATACAGTTACTATAAATTCATCTTTAGTCATATTTAACGAATATGGTTAATAATATGGTAATTGATCCAATTATCCGAAAGTCAAATACAAATTATACAGTAGTAATAGCAACATTTTGGGCCTGGTCCAAAACATGGGCCTATATATTTCTCATTCACTGTAGGTATTCCTAGTTGCAAAATATCATGATCTGCAAAATTTGATGAAGATCCGATGTAAGATGTAGTTTCTAGAGCTGTAATAGATCAGAATGGAGCCCCATTTGGGTTATATCAAAGTATTGACATATGGACATCTCCCAAACAATTCTCATTACAATTCAATTCGCTAAAAAGTGAAACCGGGAAGGATTTTTGCATCCGGTAAATGTATGTGTTTGACAAAAAATGTTAAATCGGAACGATGTGACTCGCTTTCACCATGTCTGTTTATTGGTGAAATATAATATGTAAAGTTTGGCCAAAATCGGTTAAACATTCGGGAGCAACATTTGTATGAGGGCTATATCTAAATCTGAACCGATCTTACCCACTTTCAACATAGGTTTTTTAGTTGGATTATAAAATGTTGTGCCAATTTTCAAGAAAATCGGGTACAATATGTGGACTTTAGAGCGGAAAAAGTCGAATCGGGAGCGACATTTACATGGGGGCTATATCTAAATCTGAACCGATCATACCCACTTTCAGCATAGGTGTTTCTAGTTCGATTATAAAATGTTGTGCCAATTTTAAAGAAAATCGTGTACAAGATGTGGTTTCTAGAGTGGAAAATGTCAAATCAGGAGCGACATTTGTATGGGGGCTATATCTAACTCTGAACCGATCTTACCCAATTTTTGCATAGGTATTTCTAGTTGGATTAAAAGATGTTGTGCCAAATTTAAAGAAAATCGGGTACAAGATGTGGTTTCTAGAGTGGAAAATGTCAAATCGGGAGCGACATTTGTATGGGGGCTATATCTAAATCTGAACCGATTTCCTCCAAATTCAATACCGATAGTCCTTGGCCAGAAAAAATAACTTCTGCCAGGTTTCATGATAATCGGACTACAATTGCGACCTGTAGAGTGCGAACAAGCTTAGATGGACAGCAGACGGACAGACAGACAGACATAAATCGACTCAGCTGGTGATTCTAAGCCGATCGGTATACTTAAAGGTGGGTCTAGCTCGATTATTTCTTGGTGTTACAAACATTTGGCGCGAAACTAACTTATAATACCCTAGCCCACGAAGTGGTGTAGGGTATAAAAATTAATTAATTACTGCATTTCTTCATTGAAAATCGACAGTCTCTGTGGAATGGAGGGTATAAAGTTCATCCCGGCCGAACTTGAAGCTGTTTTTACTTGTTTTTTTCTCGTGGCGAATATTTTAAAATCAACTTTTTTTCTGTCTCATAAGAATGGATGTCTTACTTTGAGTGTATTCCTGCCAGATCCATGAATATTGAAAATAAGTACCAAAGAACAAAAGAAACTCTTCTTTCCCCCCCGCAAACTTTTGTTTTAACAAGTTTTCTTCGGCTTGTTTTCTTACTTTTGTTCTGTCCGTCTTGCTATCGCTCTTGTAATTGAATCCTTTTCTGCAATTTTAGTGAGTTCCTTCGCCCTGCCCTGCTCGTTGTCGTCTGTTGTGATTTATGTCAAATTTATTCAGAGGAAAAAAGCTTCCAAGTAATTTCAATATTTGTATTACGGTTTCCTCTTGCCGGCACACACAACTGTTGCACTGCATATTCATATTTGTGAAATTTTCGAGGAGTTACACTTCGATGATGATGTGGGGGAAGACACAGTAGAATTGCAACCGATGAAGTTAACGAAAAATCATTTGTATCCTCGAAAACAATAGCCATGCTCACAGATAAGAAGAAAAGAAAACCCCATTGCTTGGCCATTTAACTGAGAATTGTGGCAATAATAACAGAAAAATTGTTGATTGGTTGACTGACATCAAGCGAGGGTGCAACAATAAGGTATAGTGGCCGGGAGAACAAGATATAAAATTGAAATTGATAGATAAGGATAGGAAATAACATCATTTACAGGAATTAAAACGGAAGAGAATAATTCATATTCTGACTAGTTCCACAAAATGTTCGCCAATAAATAAAATTTTGAAGACCGCTAGATTCTCTATTGTTATCCTAACGCCAAATTTAGAAAAAATGTGTATATACCCTCCACCTCCAGGATGGGGGTATACTAACTTTGTCATTCCGTTTGTAACACCTTGAAATACATATATATTCGTGTTTGTCATAAAATTCTAAGGCGATCTAGCCATGTCCGTCTCTCCGCCTGTCCATACGTCTGTTGAGAGCACTCTAGCATCTAAACGAAAAGAGCTAGAACGTCCAAATTTTGCATGAATACGTCCTATAGTTGAAGATCGGTCGGGATAGGCGAAATCGGTCCACAAGGAAAATTTTTTCCCTCACAAGGACTGCAAGTTTCCATAATTCCCATAAGATTGAAAATTCCCAAAAACGTACACAATAAGGTGATTTTTATTCGTAGGGAGTGAAATGGGGCAAAAAGGTACCTCTCAAACGAAAACAGCCAGGAAGGGAGATAGACCCATTGTTAATTGTACCGATTGACTTAGAATCACTTTTTGAATCGATTTAGCAATGTCCGTCTGTCTGTCTGTCCATCTATCCTTGTATCACGATACAGGTCGCAATTGTAGCCAGAACCAAATTAAACTTTGCACAACGAAGTTTTTCGGGACAAGAACGAATGCTATTTAATTTGAAGAAAATCGGTTCAAATTTAGATATAGCACCCATACGAATTTCACTCCCGATTTGACTCTTTTCACTCTAGATACCACATATTACAACAAATTTTCTTCAAAATTGGCAAAACATCTTATATTTCAACTAGAAACACTTGTGATGAAAATGTGTTAGATCGGTTCAGATAGCTCCCATACAAATTTCGCTTCCGATTTGACTTTTTCCGCTCTAGAAACCACATATTATCTTCAGATTTGGCAAAACATCTTATATTTAAACTAGGAACACCTATGGTTAAAAAAGGTTAGATCGGTTCAGATTTATATATAGCTCCCATTTAAATTTTGCTCCCGATTTGACATTTTCTGCTCTAGAAACCACACATTTTTACAGATTTCCTTCAAAAATGGCAAAACATCTTATATTCCAACTTGAAACACCCGTGTTGAAAATGTGTTAGATCGGTTCAGATTTATATATAGCTCCCATACAAATTTCGTTCCCAAGTTGACATTTTCCACTCTAGAAATCACATTTTTTAACAGATCTTCTTCAAATTTGGCCAAATATCTTATATTTCAACCAGAAATGGTACAAATTTCGATCCAGGCTTGACATTTTCCGCACTAGAAACCACGGATTTAAGAAGGGTGATTTTTTAGCTATTATCTTTTTGGCAACACTGGTTTAAACAGCTGACGCACGTTTCGTGTTTTGTTTCACTCTCAAACATCTTCAGTTTGGTCTATAATTTATCCATGAAACGAACAACGCTTGCAAATTATTGAATTTTATTATCAAAATGCGTGCTCTGTTAGGAAAGTTCATCGCGCTTCCATTTTATGGTCAGTTTAATCGACCCACTGAAGCGGCTATTCGGGCTATTGTGACTAAATTTCGCACCAAATTTACATTGTTGGACATTAAACCACCAACACGCTTACGTAGAGTGCGAACTGAAGAAAATATCGCAGCTGTATCGGCCAGTGTTAATGATGACCATCAATTATCGATTCGTCGCCGTTCGCAGCAATTGGCCCTCTGTTACTCAAAAACATGAAAATGCCAAAATTGGACTAAGCGGATGGACCATTTGAGGCGCAGTC
This sequence comes from Polietes domitor, assembly GCA_947397865.1. NCBI lineage: Eukaryota > Metazoa > Arthropoda > Insecta > Diptera > Muscidae > Polietes > Polietes domitor. The sequence continues at coordinate 76,648,776 of OX377619.1, read as the reverse complement.
AAGGTCAATATTTGCATGAAATAATCTTCAAACATTAAATTATATGGACCGTACTATCGATTCAAATAAAGATTTCATGAATTTTTCTGAATTTTATGTGTTTTTTTTTTTGAAAAACTTTTCTATAGCTTTTAAAAAATCACCCTTTACTTGAACTCGGTAGATTCTATTGTTAATGTGGGTCACTTCATTCCATGTTCGGATATAGCCCCGATACAAATATTTTTCTCGATTTAACAAATTGGGTCAGGTCATATTAGCCTATGATTAGGAATCATACAAAAATACGTCCCGTTTTCAATTTTTTACCGAATTGAATTTTATTCGTATGCGAAGTATCATATAGTCGGCCCCGCCCGACTTGAGTCATTCCTTACTTGTTTTTATTTGTTTTGGTTTTTCTATATTACAAAAAAATAATATTTTCCTGTAATGTTCATATAAAATTTACAGAAATTGAAATGGAAGAGTATAATGCAGAGTTCGGCCAGTTCTACAAAATATTCGCAAATAAACTCCGACAGATTGGTTCTATGTGAGAATACTATTCCAATACTCTTCCCTGACTCCACGCAAAAGCGGAATCTCATCGAAATACATACAGCTGCAAAATCACTGAGTGGATGAAATAACATAAACTTTTATGGTTTAACAGGAACAAATAAGTTGATCAAACAAAAATTTTGTCAGTTGAAATAAAACTTATACTTTATGGCAATCATTGTTGTTGTTTAGCTCATCCCTACGAGTGTGTGTGTAAGAGAAATGTCTGGCTCTGATTTGGTCTCTGTTCCACTTTCATACAACATTTACGTCCATGAATGGAACACATTTTTTTGCGTCCTCAAATGCAGTTGTTGTTGTTGTTGCTCCAAACAGTTTCCATATCCAAGTTTATAAATATTGCCAACGAGAAGTGACATCACAACAAATTGGAAAAACAATAGTAGGAATTACAACATTCCCATCACGACAACAACGGAGTGAAGATGAGCCAGGAGAGGAATCTAAAAAACTGAAATGTGCATTAAGTTAGCCAACCAGTCAGTCAGTCATTCAGTCACTGGATGAGATTTAGTTTCCTAAAATTTTGATATGAAAACAGCAACAAACAAACATGTTGCCAACCGAATACGCTGATGGTACAGGTGCAGTTGATGTAAAGCCATTCGAAGGATATGTACATTCCGGTAACTCACTCACTACCGACACTCGTAAATGTGAATGAGTCCAAATAAATGTGGATGGATGTGAATGTACATCAACATACAGTGGTTTAAAAGTGTACTTCAATTCTATTGTTATTTGCTTAAATCTAGTATATTCATAATAGAATCAGAATATACATAAAGAGTGGTTAAATTTTAAGGGCCGATGTTGATTTTGAATATAACACAAATTATTTAGGAAATTATTGCCATTTCTTTTTATTATGATAATATTGGTATGGTTCAATTATGTGTGGAACAAAATATCGGGCAAATGGCCGTCGTGACATCGCCGGCACAACTCCATCAAATGGTCCAAATTTTCGATGACTCTGAGGCATAATTGAAGTTCTATGCCGTCAACGTATCGAATTATCTTATCCTTTAGACCATTCACAGTAACTGCCTGACCGGCCTCATTTTGGAAAAAAATACGGCCCGATAATGTCGCCAGCCCATAAACCGCACCAAACAGTCACTCTTTGTAAGTGCATTGCTTTTTCGACAATCATTCGCCTAAATGCGACAATTCTGCTTATTGACGAATCCACTGAGGTGAAAATGTGCCTCATAACAGAAGATGACAAAATCACGAAGTTCATGATATCCATTTTGATTTGCACGCCCATTTTCATAATAAGCCTGAATAACTTTAACGCGTAGCTCGATTGTGTATCTTTCCATGGTTCAAATTGAGTTAGTCTGAAACTGAGAAATGTCAAATGATGTGCAGAAAAAAAAGTTGACGTTTAGGTGTGGTTCACATTCAACATCGGCCCTTACAATTTAACCACCCTTTATATGTATGTAAATAGTGTCTCAAAATATTCGCACGATTTTAGCTAGATAGTAGTTTACGATTTTAGTGCTATATTTAATGCATTTTTTTATCAAATCCGTCATAAGTTCCAAAATCCGCTATAAAAGGAACTGATTAATAATAATAAACATTATCAGCGTTTTGGGCCGTTTTGCGCTAAATGTATCCTAAAATCCAATGGTGCAATTTCGTGCGGGCAAAAGTTACCCTACAAAAACGGGGAACTCTTCAAACTTTCCAAATGTCTTTCGTTAAAGGCTTTTGAAGGAAAAAAGTTACGTAGGTCCAAATTCGGTCATCTGTTCAAAAAGGATATTTTTGAAATCATTAATTACAAACAAACTATATTTGGTACAAACATAGTTTTGGCCTCAATTTCTAATAAAAAGAAATTAAATTGTGGTTCTGTCTACAATTGCGACCTGTATCGTGATTACAAGAATAGACAGACAGACGGACATTGCTAAATCGATTCAAAAAGTGATTCTAAGTCGATCGGTATAATTAACAAGTAAGGAAAGGCTAAAGTTGGGCGGGGCCGACTATATGATACACTCCACTTTCTATTGGAATCCAATTCAATTCAGTTAAAAAGTGCAAACGGGAAAAATTTGTTTATGTTTCCTAATCACAGGCTAATATGACCTGGCCCAACTTGTCAAATCGAGAATAATATTTGTATCGGGGCTGTATCCAACCGTGGAATGAAGTGACTAACTTTCACAACAAGTTCTTCCAGTTGAAGTATAACATGTTATGCTCAATTTTAAGAAATTCTCTGAAAATACGCGATTTCTGGGGGAACGAAATTTTGTATTAGAGCTATATGTAAATCTGAACTGATGTGACCCATTTTAACCATAGGTGTTCCTAGTTTAAATATAAGATGTTTTGTCAATTTTGAAGAAAATCTGTTAAAATATGTGGATTCTAGAGCGGAAAAATTCAAATTAGGTGCAAAATTTGTATGGCAGCTATATATAAATGTGAACCGATCTAACACATTTTTACAACAGGTGTTTTCAGTTGAAATATAAGGTGTTTTGCGAATTTTGAAGAAAATCTGTTGAAATATATGGTATCTAGAGTGAAAAGGGTCAAATCGGGAGTGAAATTCGTATGGGGGCTCTATCTAAATCTGAACAGATTTTCTTCAAATTAAATAGCGTTCGTCCTTGTCCCGAAAAACTTCGTTGTGCAAAGCTTCGTTTGATTCTGGCTACAATTGCGACCGGTATCGTGATTACAACAATAGATGGACAGACGGACATTGCTAAATCGACTCAGAAAGCCGATCGGTATAATTAACAATAGGTCCTTTTGGGTGTTACAAACAAATGCACAAAGACGTAATACTCTCGTGGAGTGTATAAAAACGAAAAATAGTAAATGTTGGCCCGATTTCTAAAATATATCCGATTTCCCGGTTTTTAATGTTAATATCTCAAAATAATCCTTGGGTCCTTTTCTAACTTGTTTTTTTTTTTTCAGAACTAAAAAATGTCTACTAGAACAAAAGTTATTGAATTTTGGACGATGGATTTTGATTCTGAACCACTGTGCACCGGTGCTTCTAGTTGAAATAAAAGATGTTTTGCCAATTTTGAAGAAAATCTGTTAAAATATGTGGTATCTAGAGTGGAAAGAGTCAAATCGGGATTGAAATTCGTATGAGGGCTCTATCTAAATCCGAACTGAACCGATTCAAATTTAATAGCGTATGAAAAACTTCATTGTGCAAAGTTTCATTTAGTTTTGGCTACAATTGCGACCTGTACTCTGCTTACAAGAATAGATGGACAGACAGACACTGCGAAATCTATTCAAAAAGTGGTTCTAAGTCTATCGAATCTAAGTCTTAACAATGGGTTTGGGAGTTACAAACAAATGCACAAAGACACAATACTCTCATATATAAAAAGTTTTGTATGTTAATGTCTGAGAGAATCAGGGTTGCGAAACGTGGCGACTTTTTAAATGCGTTTAGCGTTTTTTTTTTTGATTTGGCGACATGACATTTTTTTGGCGATTTATAAAATAGTTGGCGATTTTGTTGGCTAATTTTTAGGAAATTGTTGTTTATTATTTCAACTAATGTTAGTGAAATGTACATGCTACTCTTTTCATCTTTGCTGTTCCAAGACGTCAAAGAAAATTCCGGCAAATGCGGTCATAGTCCACTTCGTGATTTGCATTATATACGTACTCTTGATTTAATCAACGCTGGAGTTGACAGTAGCAATCTTAGAAAACTTGGCAAAATTTCTGGAACTTAATGGCTGTTGTATGGAGTTGCCGTAAAACGAGTTTTGGAGCATTGGGTTGAGCTAAAGTACCATTTCTCACAAATATCTACCAAAAAGACCAAATGGCCCAAAATATTTATAATGAATTTCGCGATGAAAAAAATAATAATATAATAATATTTGTAAACCCCATTCTAAACGAAATGAATCATTTAAATTTGGAATTTCAATTTCGCTGGAAGCATGCACGAAAAGTTGTATACCATTTTTATCCCTTTTTGCCCTATTTCACCACCTACGAATAAAAATCACTTTATGGTATCATTCAATCACTTTATGGTATGGTTTTTGTTATAGGTGAATGCGCATACCCAATATCAAGTAAGTAAAGGGTGATTTTTTAAGAGCTTGATAACTTTTTTTTTAAAAAAAACGCATAAAATTTGCAAAATCTCATCGGTTCTTTATTTGAAACGTTAGATTGCTCCATGACATTTACTTTTTGAAGATAATTTCATTTAAATGTTGACCGCGGCTGCGTCTTAGGTGGTCCATCCGCTTAGTCCAATTTTGGCATTTCCACGTTTTTGAGTAACAGAGACCCAATTGGTGCGAACGGCGACGAATCGAAAATTGGTGGTCATCATTAACACTGGCGGATACAGCTGCGATATTTTCTTCAGTTCGCACTCTACGTAAGCGTGTTGGTGGTTTAATGTCCAACAATGTAAATTTGGTGCGAAATTTAGTCACAATAGCCCGAATAGCCGCTTCAGTGGGTCGATTAAACTGACCATAAAATGGAAGCGCGCAATGAACTTTCTTAACAGAGCACGCATTTTGATAATAAAATTCAATAATTTGCAAGCGTTGTTCGTTTGTAAGACGATTCATGATGAAATGTCAAAGCATACTGAGCATCTTTCTCTTTGACACCATGTCTGAAATCCCACGTGATCTGTCAAATACTAATGCATGAAAATCCTAACCTCAAAAAAATCACTCTTTACAAGCAGATATATTGAAAAATTTCCCTTGTGAGGGATTTTTTTTTCCTTTGGGCCGATTTCGCCCAGTTTCAATTCCAACCGATCTACGACTATAAGACGCATTTATGGAAAATTTGGGCGTCCTAGCTCCTTTTGTTTAGATGCCATCGCGCTTGCAACAGACGGACGGACATAACTAGATCGTCTTAGAATGTTATCACGATCAAGAATATATATACTTTATAGGGTCTCAGATCGATATTTGAAGATGTTACAAACGGAATTACAAAGTTAGTAAACCCCCATCCAGGAGGAAAACGGAAATTAAAAACAGGTTTCATATTGTTTTTTCATGTAATCGGTAATATATGTACCACTTATAATCAAGGTACTTCCCTGAGATACTATGAAATGGATATGTTTCATGGAGAATATTGAAGAACAGAACTTTAGTTTACGGCGAATAAAGAATGAAATGTAAAAATCAAATTGATTTTAGGTTGAGTGTGATTCTCCTCCTTTCCATTACCTAAACAAAAAACCTCCTTCGGATGTACTACATTCAGAACACATATCAACAGAACACATATTCAGAACACTAATCAAACAACACAAAAACTAAAAAATTACTATAATTTCCGTTTTCTTGACTTAACTCGGTTTTTGACGAATGACTATTTCTTCTTTACTATTGTGCTAAGAAAATCCAAAGAAAACGTGTAACTTTACAAAATGCAAATCAAAAATTCGCAATCTTTCAAATCCATCCCAATTGTATATTGTCTAAGCAGGTTACAACTAAATTAACTCACACAACAATATAGGAATCTCGGTGTCAAATAGACTCTAAAGCAGGTTTGAATTTCGTATGGGAAGGGTCACTTTCCGCCCATCTCGGTGTCGAATATACCCGTTTTAATTTCATAAGGGAAGGGTCACGCCCACTTTCCGCCCATCTTTGCACAACTATTTACACTGGATCAACTCACACAAAATTTCAGCACTCTAGGTGTTATAGAACTGACAATATTCGATAATATTTTTTAACTTCGTATGTAAGGTACCACGCCCATTTCCCCAATACCGCACATTTTTGGCACAACTACGCAGGTTTATGCTAGATGCACTCACACAAAAGTTCAGTATTGTAGCTGTCATAGAACTGAATGTATTCGATAATATTATTAAACTTCGTATGGGAGGTACCACGCCCACTTCCCTAATAACGCCCATTTTTTGACACAGTTACGCAGATTGATGCTAGATGCACTCACACAAAAGTTCAGTATTGTATCTGTCATAGAACGGAATATATTCGAAAATGGGTTTTAACTTCGTATGTGAGGTGCCACGCCCACTTTGCAATACCGCCCATTTTTGGCACAATTGTGCAGACTAACAATTAGTGAACTTTGACAAAAATTCAAGACCCTAGCTGCAACAGTACTCCGAATATGCAAATTTAAAAAAATAAATAAATTCCAAATTTCTGTGGGAAAATATCAAAAATGTATATAACCTATTTAAACCACCGGTTCAGCATGAACATACTTCGAAAATTTCAAGAAGAACGGTCCAGTAGTTTAGTCTGCTATAAAGAACAAACAAACACACAAACATATAAACACAGATTAATTTATATATATATAAAGGGTGATTTTTTAAGACTTGATAACTTTTTTTTTAAAAAAAACGCATAAAATTTGCAAAATCTCATCGGTTCTTTATTTGAAACGTTAGATTGGTCCATGACATTTACTTTTTGAAGATAATTTCATTTAAATGTTGACCGCGGCTGCGCCTCAAGTGGTCCATCCGCTTAGTCCAATTTTGGCATTTCCACGTTTTTGAGTAACAGAGGCCCAATTGCTGCGAACGGCGACGAATCGATAATTGATGGTCATCATTAACATTGGCCGATACAGCTGCGATATTTTCTTCAGTTCGTACTCTACGTAAGCGTCTTGGTGGTTTAATGTCCAACAATGTAAATTTGGTGCGAAATTTAGTCACAATAGCCCGAATAGCCGCTTCAGTGGGTCGATTAAACTGACCATAAAATGGAAGCGTGCGATGAACTTTCTTAACAGAGCACGCATTTTGATAATAAAATTCAATGATTTGCAAGCGTTGCTCGTTAGTAAGTCTATTCATGATGAAATGTCAAAGCATACTGAGCATCTTTCTCTTTGACACCATGTCTGAAATCCCACGTGATCTGTCAAATACTAATGCATGAAAATCCTAACCTCAAAAAAATCACTCTTTATATATTAAAGACCAGATAACACGATTATATTTCTCCCCTACTACACTTACACACCGCCGCTGATGTTTCCTATATTTTGGTATTAATTACAAAAGTTTTCTGTATAAATCCCAATGTATCGGGCCATTGAATTTGTCTCTGGAAGGTTTCGAGCACGACGACATGGTTCGTACAATAGGTCATGTGAATCACTGTGCCATGTCGAAAACCCATATTTCATGTTTGTGCCATGGATTATTATCAACGGATAGAAAAAGTTGTGATAACAAGACTGTGCCAAAAAAGAGAAGGAAACAACTTTTGGTCCTACACTCTCGTCTACCACCAGTTCGTCCTTTGGATCGCTTGCATCGGCTAACCGGGGTTGCAGTGCAAGTTGTGTTGTTTTTCTTGTTGATATGTTTTCCAAAGTTTGTGATAATTCACTTTTGTGCCGGTTGCATGTTTGTTTGTTAAGTTGTCAGATTAAACAATGCATAAATAACATTTATTCCATACTCCCTCCCCCCTTACAACTAGCGGAGAGAGAACATTTGGTTTTGGGATGTTCAAAGAACTGTCAAACTTGTCATTCATTTTTGGCTAAAATCCAGTTTCATCAATAATGCAACATTTGTTAGCGTAGCTTTCACCAAATATGATATAGCTGGCACTTTCGATAGTAGAACGATTAGAGATAGTTAATAGCTTACAGTTATAGCCATGTTATTACAACTGCCATCAACGAGATAATATAGGTCAAGTGGGATAATTGTGGAATTGAAGAAGATAACAATAAATTGAACAAAGTGAACCCGAAAACAAGTAAGAAAACTAAACCGACTTATATATAGCCTCACTCTCAGAGGACATGTGTGTGAAAGGACTTAAATTTCGCTTAGCGCCAGAGTATGTTTGTTGGAGGTACTAGAAGTTTGTGTCAATTGTCAATCAGCTTCCACATTTGTTAATAATTGCAAAAGCAGGATTAAATATGAAGTCATAATGGATTTTAGGTATTGGAAAGAGTTATACAGCAATTAATTTTATCTTGGATAGAGACAGTTGTGTGGCAGGTATAAGAAGGGGCGTGGCTAAAGCGTAAATATATTTATGTATAAAGTGATTATAAAAGCATTTTCAAATATCAAATTGCAAATTATTTTGTCTACCCGTATGGATGTTATGTCGGTTTTATAGTAACACTTTATGTGGGTGGTACCAGAAGGGGTGTGTCAATATCGCCCATATTCTACGCGGATGTAGCCTCTATAAAATCATAACCAAATATCAAATTTCACAGTATTCCGATCATCCCTATAGAAGTATTAACAGCTTTAATTTTACGTAGTTTAGACCCTATAAAGTCATAAAATTCTAAGACGATCTAGATATGTCCGGCCGTCCGTCGATCTGCTAGCATCAAAACGAAATGAGCTAGGACGTCCAAATTTTCCATAAATGCGTCCTATAGTCGTAAATCGGTTGGGATTGCAACTATTCGAAATCGGTCTAGAGGAAAAAATTATTTACTCACAAGGACTGAAAATGTCCCTAATAATCCCTAATTTTTAGGGATCAATTATTTACATGACACTGGGTGTGCGCTTTCCCCCATAACAAAAATGTGGACCATAAAGTGAGTATTATTCACTCACTATACAGAAGGTTTACATCATTTGGGACAGAAAAAAGTGTAACGCAACCCTAAGTATGTGAGCTAAAGGCTCCTGAAAATACCCCTAAAAATCATGTCTTTCCTGTGTAATTTTTTGTGGTACATTTTTGTCAAAATTTTCTCTGAATTAATAGACCCTTGAAAGTACAGGGTTTTCCAACAAGAGGTGTTATTTTGAAATCACCCGATATTTCGCTAGCTGTCACTTTTGAAGCTTTTATTCTTTCACATTTGACAAGTAGAAACTACGCCATTACTAAAATGGAACGATAAACGCTTAAACAACGTATTGAAATTATTAAAATTCATGAATGAAAATAATCCGGCATTCCATCGAAAAATCATCTTGATTGATGAGGCCCATTTACACCTCGGTGGCTACGTCAACAAACAAAATTGTCGCATCTGGGGCTCGGAAAACCCAAGAGATATTGTTGAGAAGCCTCTCCATCCTCATCGTTTGACTGTTTGGTGTGGTTTATGGTCCGGCGGGGTCATTGGACCTTACTTTTTCGAAAATGAGGTTGGATCAACAGTTACGGTGAATGGATTGCGCTATCAAGAGATGACTAATGATTTTTTATGGTCGGAGTTGGATGATATCGATCTGGGCAACGTGCCACACAAGCAACGAAACCTTTGCTCTTTTACGGGAAAAGTTTCCGGACTGTGTTATCTCCCGAAGAGGTGATCACAATTGGCCACCGAGATCTTGTGATTTAACACCTAGCGACTTCTTCCTTTGGGCCACATGAAATATAAGGTTTACGCCAACAGCCCAGCGTCGATTCAAGACCTCAAAGATAGAATTCGTGGGGCTATCGAGGAAAAAGGGCAGCAACTTTGCGATTTGGTTATGGAAAATTTCATGAAAAGGATATGGTCCGTGGTCGTGGTGGCCATTTGGCTGATGTCGTTTTTCATTATTAACGGCATACCTTCCTCTTTATAATGAAATAAACATCCTATAATTTATCTCAAAAAATTGAATTTTTCTTCGAATATATAAATTTTCATAAATTTTTCTTTATTTTCCTAGAGTAACTTATTGGTCGAATACTTGGACATTTGTAGTAATTTTTGTGTTATTTTTTAAGTGACAACTGACAAGATTTTCGTATTTGGTATTTTATAAAAAATAGATAGCCGCAATCAATAACTTTCGAATGATGCGTAAATGATTGTACATCGGAATTAAATTGACAATGGTTCAGAATTAAAACCCATCGGCCAAAATTCAATAACTTTTATTCTAGTAGACATTTTTGAGTTCAGTAAAAATTAGACAAGGACATGTGTATTATTTTTAGATACTAACATTAAAAATCGGGAAATCAGGTATATTTTAGAAATCGGGTGACTACTTTTTTTAGTTTTTATGTTGTTTAGCATATATTTACGTATTCCTTTAAAATGCATAGAAAAAGTTTTCACTTGTTTCAGATTTTGAAAAATGGAAAAACGTAATTTCTTTTTTGAATTTGTCGAACTGTTTCTCACACATTTTAAGAGATTTTTCACTCAACATTTTTTAATAGAAATTGTAGTTTCTTAGCTTTATTATGACGCTATGTCAACAACAGAATTTTTCCCTCAAAAGCCTTTAACGAAATATAGACATATTTGGAAAGTTTGAAGGATTCACCGTTTTTGTATGGTAACTTTTGCCTGCACGAAATTGCACCTTTGGGAGATAGATAGTGCAAAATGTCATTTTTTGTTTCCAAAACGCAATTTACTCATTTTGTTCTCATTAACTTCTAAAAAGAAGTAGATCAAAATATGAGTAAAAAAAATAAATATGGCTAACAAAAAATAATGCGAAAATAAAAACAATAATCAAGTGTTATTAGGGGGTTTTGGGCATAATATAAATGAGCTCCTAATGTTAATATCTCAAAATAATCCTTGGGTCCCGGTCCTATTTTTATTATACCCTACACCACTTCGTGGGCTGGGGTATTATAAGTTAGTTTCGCGCCAAATGTTTGTAACACCAAGAAATAATCGAGCTAGACCCACCTTTAAGTATACCGATCGGCTTAGAATCACCACCTGAGTCGATTTAACGATGTCTGTCCGTCCGTCCGTCCGTCTGTCCGTCTGCTGTCCATCTAAGCTTGTTCGCACTCTACAGGTCGCAATTGTTATCCGATTGTCATGAAACTAGGCAGAAGTTATTTTTTCTGGCCAAGGACCGTCGGTATTGAATTTGGAGGAAATCGGTTCAGATTTAGATATAGCCCCCATACAAATGTCGCTCCCGATTTGACTTTTTCCGCTTTAGAAACAACATATTGTACCCGATTTTCTTTAAAATTGGCACAACATTTTATAATCGAACTAGAAACACCTATTCTGAAAGTGGGTAAGATCGGTTCAGATTTAGATATAGCCCCCATACAAATGTCGCTCCCGATTTCACTTTTTCCGCTTTAGAAACCACATATTGTACCCGATTTTCTTTAAAATTGGCACAGCATTTTATAATCGAACTAGAAACACCTATTCTGAAAGTGGGTAAGATCGGTTCAGATTTAGATATAGCCCCCATACAAATGTCGCTCCCGATTTCACTTTTTCCGCTTTAGAAACCACGTATTGTACCCGATTTTCTTTAAAATTGGCACAACATTTTATAATCGAACTAGAAACACCTATGCTGAACGTGGGTAAGATCGGTTCAGATTTAGATATAGCCCCCATACAAATGTCGCTCCCGATTTCACTTTTTCCGCTTTAGAAACCACATATTGTACCCGATTTTCTTTAAAATTGGCACAACATCTAAAAATCCCACTAAAAAACCTATAGATCTTAATCAATTTTTCCATATCATGTTACTTACTTTACTTTACTCGGAATATCTGCTTGAAAATTGGATCAATTACTTTATTATTTACCATATTCATTAAATTTGAGTAAAGATGAATTGATAGTAACTGTATAATTTATATGAACTACATAAAATTGCTCCCATTGAATACCTGGTTTTAGTAATCAAAGCGATGTATATATGCAGGGAGTGGTGTAGGGTATTATATAGTCGGCCCCGTCCGACTTTAGCCTTTCCTTACTTGTTTTATTTACAGAACTTGAAAAATGTCTGCTAGAATAAAAGTTATTGTTATTGTCTTAGGCCGATGGATTTTGTTTCTCATTTTTGTAAAAAGAGTTTGAAGTTTTTGGCTCTGAAAATCAATCTCTTGTATTTAATTATTTTACAAACAGGAAGTCAGTGACGTCATTTTTCTTCCGATATTCATCATTTAGGCATCATTCAAAACGTATTGATTTCTTCTATTTATTTTTCATTACACCTCTTACAAAAGGTTACCTAAAAATATGAGTTGTAAGCTGTCACTTTAAAAAACACTAAAAATCGATCTAAACGACCAATGAGTTATTCTAAGTCAAGAACAAAAAATTCTATTTAAAGTGATTACAATTGTCTATTTATTCAGGGAAGAAGAAAGTGGACAAAATTGTGACTTAAACAAGAAAGGAAAGGCTAAAGTCGGGCAGGGCCGACTATATAATAAACTCCACTTTCTATCCGAATACAATTCAATTCGGTAAAAAAGTGAAAAGGAAAGGTTTTTGTATCCTGTAAATGTATGTGTTTGACAAAAAAAAATGTTAAATCGGAAAGGACATTTGTATGCGGGTGTATTGAAACCTGGAACGAAATAGGTGAAATATAATATGTACAGTTTGGCCAAACTCGGTGAAACATTTGGGAGCAACATTTGTATTTGGGCTATATCTAAATCTGAACCGATCTTACCCACTTTCACCATAGGTGTTTCTAGTTAGATTATATAGATGTTGTGCCAAATGTAAAGAAAATCGGGTACAATATGTGTTTTCTAGAGCGGCAAAAGGCAAATCGGGAGCAACATTTGTATGGGGGCTATATATAAATCTGAACCGATCTAACACATTTTTACCACAGGTGGTTCCAGTTGAAATATAAGGTGTTAAGCCAAATTTTAAGAAAATCGGGTACAATATGTGTTGTCTAGAGCGGAAAAAGTCAAATCGGGAGCGACATTTGTATGGGGGCTATATATAAATCTGAACCGATCTAACACATTTTTACCACAGTTTACCAGTTGAAATATAAGGCTTTTGGAAATTTAGTAGAAAATCTGTTAAAGTATGTGGATTCTAGAGCAGAAAAATTCAAATTTGGAGCGAAATTTGTATAGGAGCTATATATAAATCTGAACCGATCTAACACATTTTTACTACAGGTGTTTCTAGTTGAACTATAAGATGTTTTGCCAGGTTTAAAGAAAATCTGCTGAAATATGTGGTATTTAAAGTGAAAAGGGTCAAATCGGGAGTGAAATTCGTATGGGGGCTATATCTAAATCTGAACTGTCCTTGTCCCGAAAAACTTCGTTGTGCAAAGCTTCGTTTGGTTCTGGCTACAATTGCGACCTGTATCGTGATTACAACAATAGATGGACAGACGGACATTGCTAAATCGACTCAGAAAGTGATTCTAAGTCGATCGGTATACTTAACAAACAAATGCACAAATACATAATATTATCGTGGAGGGTATAAAAATACAAGGGAAAATATGATTATTAGATGTGTTTTCAGTAGCGTTTAGCTCACAGATGGCTAGTCCATGCGACGAAATATTTTACAGATCACCATTAAACAATCCCATCTTCATTTTTGGGGGATGGCCGCATCAAGTTATTTTCGTGACCCATCTATACTACGTACACGATAAATGTCGAAAGGAGTTAAGGAATCAATTTAAACTTTGTACATCGATCATGATTCTTCCTGACCCAACAGGTTCATCATCAAGTGTGAAATATTCTATGCCTGAAATGTTATTATATTCCCATGTGGAGCAATGAGACTGCTGTCATGCCGAGCCATTATTGTCTCCTATTTCAATGCTAATTACAAATGTCAGTTTAACTTCTCGAATTTCTCCTTTAAACTTTGTTTGTTCCTTCTTAACTCGTGGCCTCGGCGTCAACAAAAATATTTTAATTTATTTGACAAAATGCCTCGCATCACAACAAGGATGTATCATCGTTAAAAGGAGCAGTAGACACCATCGCACAGACACCCAAATGCCACAGCCGGCTGACACCACTCCACAAACAGTGTTAATTACCGATTGGATGCGGAGATTTTCCATATTTGCGACAATAAATATCGTTCGCCTGGAAAAACAAACACATTAATAAAGGAACATACACACCCACACACGCACACACTCATTTGTGCAGACATTTCACATTTATCTGGGGCCAAAGAGGACGATTCAAACTCACACTCGAACGCACACACCCCCACACACACGCTCATACTTTGAGTCTGCCTCATTATACATATATATACGGCGAAGTATGTATATGTGTATGAATGAATGTATGTGCTGTGTGGCATGACGCTGCGTCTTTAAGAAGGCCGTTCGCCTTTTCTACGCTTTTCTGGAGGTTTTTTTGCGGTTCATCGATGATTTATTTTGTCCGTGTCTGCTTCATTCATTTTCACACACAAATCACCTCTGGGCCAAACGGGTCACGGAGGGACGGTGTTTGCCAAAAGAGAGAAACGGCCGATCCACAGTGGTTCTACGCAATGGTCACAATTTAATACCACCAAGACTATTGAAGCAATTCGGATAAAGGTCCGCGCATACACTGAAAGAATTTTCCTTCATAATATTTATGAAGTGATTTCATAAATAAGGGTTTTCATAAATTTAGTGAATATTTCTTAACATGTATGACAATTTCAGAAATAAAATGAAATGTTTCATATAATTTTTCATAAGCATTTCATATTTCATAAAACAAAATTTTTAAATTAGTGAAACTTAGTTTCATACATTCAAAGAAAGATTTCATCCTTAAAGATTATGAAAAACCCCAGCAAAAAGAGATCATCAGAAGAAGTGAAAAATATGTTCATCTTGTGATTCGGAAGTAGAGAAAATTGGGATCTTCACGAATGAATTTAACGTGGAGTTGTCATAGGAGGGATGTCCTTTATTTTGGAAGACTTAAAAGTTATTTTAAAATGTTGCAAATGAACCACTTTTTCACTAGTTTCCATTTCTATTTTAAACAAGTAAGGAAAGGCTAAAGTCGGGCGGAGCCGACTCTATGATACACTCCACTTTCTATCCGAATACAATTCAATTCGGTGAAAAAGTGAAAACGGGAAGGTTTTTTGTATCCTGTAAATGTATGTGTTTGAGAAAAAAATGTTAAATCGGTAAGGACATTTGTATGAGGATATATTGAAACCTGGAACGAAATAGGTGAAATATAAAATGTATAGTTTGGCCAAAATCGGTTAAACTTTTGGGAGCATCATTTGTATTTGGGCTATATTTAAATATGAAGCGATCTTACCCACTTTCACCATAGTTTTCTTTAGTTGGACTATAAGATATTGTGTCAATTTTAAAGAAAATCGGGTTCAATATGTGGTTTCTAGAGCGGAAAATGTCAAATCGGCAGCGACATTTGTATGGGGGCTATATCTAAATCTGAACCGATCTTACCCAATTTCTGCATAGGTGTTTCTAGTTAGATTATAAGATGTTGTGCCAAATTTAAAGAAAATCGAGTACAATATGTGGCTTTTAAAGCGGAAAAAGTCAAATCGGCAGAGACATTTATATGGGGGCTATATCTTAATCTGAACCGATCTTACCGAATTTCAGAATAGATGTTTCTAGTTGGATTATAATATGTTGTGCCAAATTTAAAGAAAATCGAGTACAATGATGTTTCTAGAGCGGAAAATGTCAAATCGGGAGCATCATTTGTATGGGGGCTATATCTAAATCTGAACCGATCTTACCAATTTCTGCATAGGTGTTTCTAGTTGGACTATAAGATGTTAAATATATAAGATGCCAAATTTAAAGAAAATCTAGAGCGGAAAATGTCAAATCGGGAGCGACATTTGTATGGGGGCTATATCTAAATCTGAACCGATCTAACACATTTTTACCACAGGTGCTTCTAGTTGAAATATAAGATGTTTTGCCAATTTTAAAGAAAATCTGTTGTAATATGTGGTATCTAGAGTGAAAACATGCAATCCGGGAGTGAAATTCGTATGGGGGCTATATCTAAATCTGAACCGATTTTCTTCAAATTAAATAGCGTTCGTCCTTGTCCCGAAAAACTTCATTGTGCAAAGTTTCATTTAGTTATGACTACAATTGTGTATCGTGATTGCAAGAATAGATGGGCAGACGGACGGACGGACGGACATGGCTAAATCGACTCAAAAAGTGATTCTAAGTCGATCGGTATAATTAACAATGGGTCTATCTCGTTTCCTTTTGGGTGATTTCTAGAACTTATTCGTTAAGGGCCGCATTCTTTTCAAGCTGTTGGTTCTGATTGTTTTAATTGTGAAGTATGAGCTTATTGCTGTAATTTCCGAAGCTTCTTTATAAAATTATAATTTTTTATAATTATTTCCTCGGTTTCCTTCCCGTTAAAAGACCAAAATGTCAAAAAAAAAATCACCAAAAATTACAAATTACAACAGTTTAAAACAAGTAAGGAAAGGCTAAAGTCTGGCGGGGCCGACTATATAATACCCTACACCACTCCCTGCGTATTTACCTCGCTTTGATTACTAAACCCAGGTATTTCATGGGATCAATTTTAAGTAGTTCATATAAATTTTACAGCATAAATTCATCTTTAGTCATATTTAACGAATATTGTAAAGAATTGATCCAATTTTCCGGCAGACAAATACAAATTATACAGTAGTAATAGGATGAATCGGACCGACATTTGAAAGGAGGCCTACAACAACACCGGCTCAAAACATGGGCCTATATATTTTTCATTCACTGTAGGTATTCATAGTTGAAATATATCATGATCTGATGTAAGACGTAGTTTCTAGAGCTGTATTAGAGTAGAATGGGTTATTGGGTTATTCCAAAGTGTGGACACATATATTTGACTTTGTATTCTGAAATATAATATAATCTGCAAAATTTGAAAAAAAAAATCCGATGTAAAATTTGGGTTCTTGAGGGGTAAAAATTAAAATGGGGCCATTAGTCAGAGCTCTACATTAAAAAGAGCTTCCATATAGATCACTTTCAAAGTAGGTATTCTTAGTTGAAATATGACATGATATGCAAAATTATATCGAGATCTAATGCACGATGTGGGTTCTAGAGATGTAATAGAGTGGAATGGGGGCCCAATTTGTATGGCGGTTATACCAAAATATGGACCCATAAAGAAAAATGGGTAGAATATGTGGATTTTAGAGCGGAAAAAGTCAAATCGGGAGCGACATTTGTATGGGGGCTATATCTAAATCTGAACCGATCATACCCACTTTCAGCATAGGTGTTTCTAGTTCGATTATAACATGTTATGCAAAATTTAAAGAAAATCGGGTACAATATGTCGTTTCTAGAGCGGAAAATGTCAAATCGGGAGTGACATTTGTATGGGGGCTATATCTAAATCTGAACCGATTTCATCCAAATTCAATACCGATGGTCCTTGGCCAGAAAAAATAACTTCTGCCAAGTTTCATGACAATCGGACAACAATTGCGACCTGTAGAGTGCGAACAAGCTTAGATGGACAGCAGACGGACAGACGGACAGACGGACAGACGGACAGACGGACGGACAGACAGACATCGTTAAATCGACTCAGCTGGTGATTCTAAGCCGATCGGTATACTTAAAGGTGGGTCTAGCTCGATTATTTCTTGGTGTTACAAACATTTGGCGCGAAACTAACTTATAATACCCTAGACCACGAAGTGGTGTAGGGTATAAAAATGGGGCTCGTAATGGTTTTGGAAGTTCCAAAAATCGCAATTGGCGACGAATGCCTCTCCGACGCGAGAATGTATTTTAGAAAAAATGCGTCAAAAAAAGCATTAACATTTTCTAAATCTGGCCTTTATATTAGTCAATTTCGCTTCTTATTGATATTCTTTGAAAATGTCCAATAAGTTATTCTATGAAAAGAGATAGTATTTATATTTAAAGGGTTTTTAAGAGTCTATTAATTCTGAAAAATGTTTGACATAAATATAACATAAAACTGGTGGGGCGTTTAAAAATTACAGGATCGTTTAGTTCACAGATTACTTGATTTAGGAACGGAAAGATTTTGCAAAGCACTGATGCTTCCAACCTTTATTTCCGTGGGGTGACAGGAAATTATAATAACCTGATTCGATGTAAATCCCCTAATATCAGCACACCGATATCGAATTTATTAATTAATAATTGCAAAAAAGACAACTAATCAGATTTTTAGGGTATTATGTTTTTGTGCATTTGTTTGGATCATCCAAAAGGAAACGAATTAGACCCATCGTTTATTATACAGATCGGCTTAGAATCACTTTCTGATTTCGATTTAGAAATGCCCGTCTGTGTTTCTCCATCTGTTGTAACCAAAGTACAGGTCGCAATTATAGTCCGATCTTAACAAAAATTGGCACAAGTAAGTTTTGTGGATCAAGGACGAACGCTGTTTAATTTGAGACAAATCGGTTCATATTTAGATATAGTTCCCATACAAATGTCGCTCCCGATTTGACATTTTCCGCTCTAGAAACCACATATTGTACCCTCTTTTCTTTAAATTTTGCAGAACATCTTATAATCCAACTACACATTTTTCAATTGTAATTCATAAGTCATCACTTGAAATTCAAAAGACACCATTTGAAATTCAAAAATTCCATTTGCAATTAAAAAAATATCACTTGAAATTCAAAAATTCCATTTGAAATTCAAAAAATGTCAATTGAAATTCAAAACTCGGTATTTGTAATACAAAAGATAACATTTGAAATTCAAAAGTCGTCATTTGAAATTCAAAAGATATCATTTGAAATTCAAATGACATCATTTGAAATTCAAAACTCGTCATTTGTAATTTAAAAGGCATCATTTGTAATTCAAAACTCGTCATAAGTAATTCAAAAGACACCATTTGAAATTCAAAAGTTTTGATTTGAAATTCAAAAATTATTCCATTTGCAATTCAAAAAGGGTAAACAAAATTAAGCAAAATATACATTAGGTTGGGTAGCATTTATTTATTTCTGTAAACTTTAATATTCTGCTGTTAAGAAAACAGAATTACGTATCTCTCACGCAAATCACTTTAACCTAAACTCTGAGATTTGGTCATTGGTAATGTTTTTATAGACGTTACCTGCAATATGAGCGATATTGCAAGACCTCTTACACACAAATTGGCATAAGCTTTGGTTAAAATAAAACTGATCAGTAACAATTTAATATTGGAAATGGTGTTTTGTTGTACCTACCACACAAATAATCCGACCCTAAGTAAAATGCAAGTCCTTATAAATTATGTGCAGATGCTCTCTGAGTTGGTGTATGTTATAAACTATATATGAAAGTACCGACATTTTACATCATTATAATTATTAGTAGTTTATCATATTATTAAATCTGTTTTCAAAACTGCAGAATATCCAAATTTTCAGGAAAAATAAATGCTACTGCTGTATATTTTTCTTAAATAAGTTTGTTTACATTTTTGAATTTCAAATGGAATAATTTTTGAATTTCAAATGAAAACTTTTGAATTTCAAATGGTGTATTTTGAATTACAAATGATGAGTTTTGAATTTCAAATGGTGTCTTTTGAATAACAAATGATATTTTTTGAATTTCAATTGATATTTTTTTAATTTCAAATGGTGTCTTTTGAATTACACTTGAAAATGGTGTAGAACACATGTGCTGAAAGTGGGTAATATCGGTGCAGATGTAGATATAGCCCTCATACAAATGTTGCTCCCGATTTGCTTTTTGGCGCTCTAGAAAACACATATTGTACCCGATTTTCTTGAAATTTGATTTCATTCGATTTGACTTTTGCCGCTCTAGAAAACACATATTGTACTCGATTTTCTTGAAATTTGGCATCATATAATCCAATTAGAAGCACCTGTGGCTAAAGCGGTCTAGATTGGTTCAGATTTAGATATAGTCCCCATACAAATGTTGTTCCCAAATGTTTAACCGAAATGTTTATTATATTTCACCTACTTCGTTCCAGGTTTCAATATAGCCCCATTCAAATGTCCTTTCCGATTTAATATTTTTTGTCAAACACATACTTTTACAGGATACACATACCTTTCCGTTTTCCCTTTTTTGCCGAATTGAATTGTATTCGGATAGAAAGTGGAGTGTATCATGTAGTCGGCCTTTCCTCACTTGTTATTATTAAGGGTATAGAATGGTGGAGAGTTTCACATAGTCAGTTCTGCCTGACTTTAGCCTTTGAGTACTACCCTCATGTGCGGAAACACTGTGCGACCGACCGAAGGAAATAAACAAAAGACTTTGTTTTTGTTGGCGAGGATAAATTTCTTTTTCGGTTATACATCATGTCATGTTTATTGGGTACGAACTTGGGAAAAGTTGAAAGTTGAGACAAATCATTTGATGTTTTCCAGCGCCAGGCTACAGACGACTGCCTCCTGTAAGGCATCACCAGCTCGAGCAGCAGTATGCGTAAGTATGTATTTAAATTGGATATGTAATAAATGAGCGCCGAACTTGAGTATTTGTTGTAATTTTTCAGGAAGTTGGACTTTAATGCGTTACCTGACCAGCAGACCTCCTGTTCTCATGCTTCTGATGACAAAGTGTCGTTGTTTTTGCCTGGGAACAACAAAACACAAAACGTTGAAGGTATCTGCCAGAGTTACAAGCCGAACCATAATTATCGGCGGCGGCGGCGCTGTTCAAAATGGGTCGGCGGCGGCGGCTTTCGGCTGATTTGTCGGCTCGTTCTGTCATTCGATCACCCCTATTTATTTGACAATTTTGGGAAAATGGAAGGACTAATTTGTATTGGTTTTTAACACCTTTTCTTTTATTCAATATATATATATTATAGTTCAATATTCGTTAATATTAGCCAATTATTTTTTTGAAGTGGGAATCCATTTTCAAAATTTATAATATGGATGAATTTAATAAATATTTTTGCAATTACTGCTTTTCGTGTGAGGCATATTTGACCAGACATCTTGAATATCATAATCTTTCCAATGAATGATAATACTATACCTACTTTGACACACTAAAGAAGCACAATAGAGAATCTGTTGTTTAATAAGGCTGTTTTTCTTTAAGCCGGGATAAGAAGCTGCGATAACAAAAACGTTAATAAAAATTTAATTTTTTACCCAAAATAAAAAAATAATTGTCGACAACAACAATATAAATATTTGTATCAAAACAAATTTGTAAAAAAATATTTTCTGTTGACTTTTTCGGACTTATGGTCGATATTTTTAACATAAAATATTTTTGTTAAAATTTGTTTTTATACACACATTGGTATTGCTGTTGGTGATAAGTTAAAAAAAAATTATTTTGAGTTAAATTTTAACTTTTTATTTGTTTTTTTCTTATCACAGCTTAGTTATCCAGTCTTAAAGAAAAACAGCCTTATTGTTATTTATAGGAACACATGGCCACGCGTACTGGAATTGACTTATATAAATGCGACTTTCAAATCAAAATACAATCATTCAACTTTCTATACACGTCATCATATGTGGGATACTAAATTCAAAAGAAAGGTCAATATATTTCACAGTAGTAGGTTGTCGACTTAGACAACCTACTACTGTGAATTTTCTTTTGTAATTTTAAGTGGGTTGTCTATTTTGGTAGTAAGACTGGACTGAGTTAGAACTCCGTCAAATCTCGGCGGCGTGGTTGAAGTCGATATGAGTCGATGAAATCGGCGGCGTGTTGAAGTCGATTTGAGCCGACGAAATCGGCGGCGGCGCGGCTCGTGCAGATCCATGCGGCGGCGGCGGCTTGTCGGCTTAAAATCGGTCGGCTTGTATCTCTGGTATCTGCTGCTGCTGCAAATGAAGAAACGTGACTGTTTATAAGTGCTTACGTCCGTAAAATTTCGAAATTACATTGCACAGTGGGTGCTAAAGAAATTATTGTTTCAGAATTTATATCGCCCGTTTGTAACTTCTGCACCACTAACGTCAATAAGAAACGTTTCCAATAGGCAGGCCCGTGCTCAGGATTTTTTGTTTAAAATTGAGCACTATGAATGTTTAAATAAGAATACGATTTATTGTAAACTCCATAACTTTTTTCATGAAATCTTGACAATGTTGTATAGAAAACGCATTTTCTGTGATGTACACAGCGAATTTAAAGATTGCAGCTTCATCCGTCAAATTGGTCGCTTGTAACAAATATATGTATAGTCAATCACTGCAATTGATGAAAAATCCAAAATTCTCCGTTACAATTCCTTATATTTTAAACTTTCTTAATACATAATTCTGAAACTTTACATACACAGCAATCACATGCCAAAGAAATATTTTGGTATTCTCAATATGATCAAAAGTTTCGCGGGTTTTTCTAAAGATACTTTTCACAATTTTTGATTTTACAGCCATTACTAGTTTAGCCTGATAACTTAGGAATCAAAATGATATTAACGCGAAATGATGGAATTTGATAGTACGATATGCCCTAAATCTAGAAAAATGCTTTAAACAAAATCGTTGTAGCGAGTTATAACCTTCGGTTTTATGCTGCTCCATTGTTGAACTATTTTATTGCTATTATTTTTATGTTCATAGCCACTTATGCAGTCACAAACTAATGTGCGAGGGGATAGCAAAATCAGAAAATTAAAAAAATGGCTTTAAAAAATCTTTTCCAAATGTATATGACAGATGACATCCAAATCTGAGAATAGTTTGGCATCAAAAACTAATTTTCGAGAAAATGGTTCATAGCCACTTTTGAATATAAGCCCTCGATATATATTTTGTAGAAATAATACTCAAAAAACGATCAATTTCCTCGGCGATAAACCCTTCAGTCCCGCATTTTTCTATGATAAATGCAGAAAATTGGATATGCTTTTTGAAAAGTATGGGTCTAAATAGGATGTCTAAAGAGTTTTGGGGTTTTTAATTTATATAGGACATGAGTAACAGGATGTTTACTCAAAATCTTTATACGCATATTCCGATTAAATAAAAAATATTTGGAAATGTTTCTTCATTTGTATAATCTTAAATAATTAATGTATAAATTCGAATACAGTTTACAGTTATACAGTTCTTTTGTATTCGATGAAATGCAAGAAGAAATAACTAGAAACTTTAATTCTAAAAACCAAATAATTGGTATTTTAGAGTTTCGTTTTCCTACGTAGATCCAAGTTACTGAATTTGTTGTTTCTCTTTTGAATAGTACTTGTTACATATGTACAAAAAATACTAACTCTGAAAAATATTTGACGTAAGTGATAAATATAACAAAAATTTTAGTAAGTTAAAACTCATTTCTTATTGTTCCGCGACTTTAAAGTAGATTTTAAAATAGAGAAACGAAATTTTAGACACGTGAACATCGTTTTTGAGTTTCTTTTGTGGGAAAAATTAGTTTGTTTGCGGTTAGCATGTCAACAGTTGTTGTAAATTAACAAAGAGAAATAAGTTTATGTATATCAAACAGTGTTCTTCGTTTGTCGAAATGGATTTGTATTATAATTGCAAACTCCCAAAACATTGGAAGTAACAGAAACCGTTGTTGTTGCATTTGTGATGTAAATAGGACACATCGGTTCAGATACAGCTCCATAAAAATGTCCAATCGCAAATGTTACATCTTAGCGCTCTACAAGCATCTAGCTAATTATTTGCTTTTATTAAGAATATTTTAGATTTCATTATGATATCATAGTGATTCTTATCTACACTTTTTTTAAATTACTAAACGATTAGTACACTATTAAAAGTTGATAAGATATAGCTCTAGTCGAATATCAAGAAGTCTTATCGGTTAATAAAAATGAAAATTTTCCGAACAATTTGGTGTCCATTAGCGAAGTTAGCACTACACAATCTTGAAATTGGCACAATTCATTTAGTTTGTTTGTATTTTTCATAACCTTTGTCCGAAATTGAAGAAAGTGTCCCCGTTTTTTATGTAATTTTCGTGTTTTCATGATTTTACTGCAAAATTACCATTTCAGACGAGTTATTTTAAAAAGAACTTACAAATTCTATATTTTAATGCTTCAGAAAGTCTAGAAGGTTTTAAAAAGTATATGTTCGAAACCTCTCTGGGAGGGGTTTGAACCCCCAAAACCCCCACTGCGCACGGCCCTGCCAATAGGGTTTGCACGCTGGGATTTCCCGCAGAAATTTCCATATTATCTGTTTCATGTATTCCGGAAATGTACGAAATTCCCGCGGTAATTCAGCAGAAAGTTTAACTATTTCTCGCACAGTTTTTCTCCACGTTTTCACTATAAAACTGTAAAAGGTACCAAAATAATTAGCAGAGAGCACCATTAATTAGATATGTGTCAGCTAGGCAATGCAATTCTTCTACCTTAAATATAGTAATCTATATATATAAAAGAGTTGCGATACTGACTGACTGACTGACTGACTTATCATTGACCAGCCCCCAGACCAAACGGCTGAAGCCAGGGTCATGAAATTTTCAGGGTAGTTCCCAAATATGACGTAGACGTCGACTAAGAAAGGGTTTTAGGAAATTCGTACTTTTAGGGGATAAAATGGCCCAAAAAGGGATAAACATCGAACCATCGTCCTGACTAAACGGCAGTAGCTATAAACATGAAATTCGGTGAGTTCCTTGCAATGACCATGCAGACGAGCTACAAATAGGGATTTTTCGAAATTTGTACTTTTAAGGGCCGAGCGGGACAAAAAGGGATAAAAATGGTACCAACTAAAGTATTATAACTAGAATCGTGAAATTTGGTATGTAAATTCCTCTGACCATATAGAAACGAAGTAAAATTTGATTTTTTCGAAATTTGTACTTTTAAGGGACGAGCGGGACAAAAAGGGATAAAAATGGTACCAATTAAAGTATTACAGCTAGAAACATGAAATTTGGTATGTAAATTCCTCTGACCATATAGAAACGAAGTAAAATTTGATTTTTTCGAAATTTGTACTTTTAAGGGCGAGCGGGACAAAAAGGGATAAAAATGGTACCAACTAAAGTATTACAGCTAGAAACATGAAATTTGGTATGTAAATTCCTCTGACCATATAGAAACGAAGTAAAACTAGATTTTTTCGAAATTTGTACTTTTAAGGGAAGAGAGGGACAAAAAGGGATAGAAATGGTACCAACTAAAGTATTACAGCTAGAAACGTGAAATTTGGTATGTAAATTCCTCTGACCATATAGAAACGAAGTAAAATTAGATTTTTTCGAAATTTGTACTTTTAAGGGGAGAGCGGGACAAAATGGGATAAAAATGGTACCAACTAAAGTATTACAGCTAGAATCGTGAAATTTGGTATGTAAATTCCTCTGACCATGTAGAAACGAAGTAGAATTTGATTTTTTCGAAATTTGTACTTTTAAGGGAATAGCGGGACAAAAAGGGATACAAATGGTACCCACTAAAGTATTACATCTAGAAACGTGAAATTTGGTATGTAAATTCCTCTGACCATATAGAAACAAAATAAAATTAGATTTTTTCGAAATTTGTATTTTTATTGGGCGAGCGAGACAAAAAGGGATAAAAATGGTACCAACTAATGTACTACAACTAGAATCGTGAAATTTGGTATGTAAATTCCTCTGACCATATAGAAACGAAGTAAAATTGGATTTTTCGAAATTTGTACTTTTTAGGGGGTAGGCGGGACAAAAAGGGTTCCAATTTAAGAATTGCAGCTATAGTCGGGAAATTTGGAGTGTAAACTGTTTGTAAAGCGCAATCTAAATGGATTTTTTGAAATTTTCTTATAGGGGGTGAGCAACAAGGGATAAAAGTAGTACCAACTAAAGTATTGGAGCTATAGTCGTGAAATGTGGTGTGTAAGTTCCACTGACAACGAGAAGCGCAAATCTAAACGATTTTTTCAAATTTTGTACATATAAACAATGAGCGGGATAAAAATAGTACCAACTAAAATATTTCAGCTATAGTCGTGAAATTTTGCGTTTAAATTTCTCTGACAACGTAGACTGAAACATAAATGGATTTCTCGGAATTTGTACTTTTAAGTTGCGAGCGGGGCAAAAAGGGATAAAAATGGTACCAACTTTACAGCTAGAATCGTGATATTTAGTGTGTAAATTCCTCTGACCATATAGAAGCGCAGTAGTTTGATTTTTCAAAATTTGTACTTTTAAGGGGTGCGCGGGACGAAAAGGGATAAAAATGCTGTACAATCATTTAATTAAGTAAGCACGGAACATAAATGGATATTTCAAAATTTGTACTTAAATGGGGGGATACGGGTCAACAAGGAATAAATGTGTTACAAAAAAGTACATATTTTTAGGGGAAGCAAAAACACAAGTTACCTACAGTAATTTTTCAAAATGTGTACATTTTGGGAAAGAAGGGCAAAAAGTTTTAAACTGGCTGGCTGAATCTAGAAACATGAGATCGAGGATATAAATGGTTCTAATATTTTGTTCAAAACTTGGTAGAAAATTATAAAAATTATAAAGACGATGTAGTTCAGCTAAAATAGTGCATATCAACAAGCACATTCCTTTGACTGTGTGTGAGTGGTAGCTAATAGGAGGTTTCCAAATTACTATTTTACATTTATCTATATTCACCAAAAGAATTTTAAATAAATACTATCCAAAAACAAAGACGGATAAAATTAACAATTAACTGGCTTTTTTGCGTGCGGGTACTGCTAGTTTACTGTATATAACAGAGTAATGAGATTTCACATGCAGTGTGACAAGGCTATTAGTAATTAGACAATTCAATTTCAGAATTTATTTTACGATATGAATAAGGTCTGTTAAACTAATTTCCTGCTATGCTAATATATGCGGAAAAATCGTACAGGGATTATATACAATTCTACTAATAAATAAATGTTTTATTTATTTATTACATAATTATACTTATAATAAGTTATAAGTATACCTCGCTTTATTTATGTATGTTTGTACCTCGCTTTATTTACTAAACCCAGTTATTTCATGGGAGCAATTTTATGTAGTTCATATAAATTATACAGTTACTATAAATTCATCCTTAGTCATATTTAACGATTATGGTTAATAATGTGGTAATTGATCCAATTATCCGACAACCAAATACGAATTATACTACTACTGTATAATATATAGGATGAATCGGACCGACATTTCAAAAGGGTGCCTATAACAACATTTTGGGCCTGGTCCAAAACATGGGCCTATATATTTCTCATTCACGGTAGGTCTCCTAGTTGAAAAGTATCATGATCTGCAAAATTTGATGAAGATACGACGTAAGATGTAGATTCTAGAGTTATTCTTGGGTTATACCAAAGTATGGGCATATGGGCATCTCCCAAAAATGTAGGAAAAGGCTAAAGACGGACTTTCTATCTCATTACAATTCAATTCTGTAAAAAAATGAAATCAGGAAGGATTTTTGCATCCTGTAAATGTATGTGTTCGACAAAAAATGTTAAATCGGAAAGGACATTTGTTTGGGGTATATTGAAACCGGGACCCGCTTTCACCATGTATGTTTATTGGTGAAATATAATATGTAAAGTTTGCCCAAAATCGGTTAAACATTCGGGAGCAACATTTTTATGACGGCTATATCTAAATCTGAACCGATCTTACCCACTTTCACCATAGGTTTTTTAGTTGGATTATAAGATGTTGTGCCAATTTTAAAGAAAAACGGGTACAATATATGGATTTTGGAGCGGAAAAAGTCAAATCGTGAGTGACATTTGTATGGGGGTTATATCTAAATCTGAACCGATCTTACCCAATTTCTGCATAGGTGTTTCTAGTTGGATTGTAAGATGTTAAGACAAATTTGAAGAAAATCGGGTACTATATATGCTTTATAGGGCGGAAAAAGCCAAGACGAGAGCGACATTTGTATGGGGGCTATATCTAAATCTGAACCGATTTTCTCCAATACGGATGGTCCTTGGCCAGAAAAAATATCTTCTGCCAAGTTTCATGACAATCGGACAACAATTGCTACCTGTAGAGTGCGAACAAGCTTAGATGGTCAGCAGACGGACGGACGGACAGACAGACAGACATCGCTAAATCGACTCAGCTGGTGATTCTAAGCCGATCGGTATACTTAAAGGTTGGTCTAGCTCGATTGTTTCTTAGTGTTACAAACATTTGGCGCGAAACTAACTTATAATACCCTAGTCCACGAAGTGGTGTAGGGTATAAAAATAACCATTCAATCAAAAGTAACAACTACGTATTAACAAGTAAAAACGGCGTTAGATCCGGCCGACCTAAACAGTAATATTAAAGGAAAATATATTTTTTTTAATATAGCCAAACCAAAAAATAAAATAATGTTTTTATTATTTCAAACCATGCTTATAAGGCATATCGAAATAATACTTCAAGTCAATTCACAAAATATATTTATATTTTCAGAAAGCTTAAATTTCATAAATACTGGTAGATAGTGGATGTTACGTTGGTTGTATTTCCATTTTATTTCAATTCCAAAAGTACAAATTTTGAAAATCAATTATCTCACGTACATAGTGAAAAATAACCTAATTCAATCAATTTTGTGCCGCAAAAGTAAAAAGTACGAATTTGGAATAATCTTTTAATTTTGCGTGTCTATGAAGTCAGAGGAATGTATACACCGAATTCCATTATTCTAGCGGCGGCCATTTGGTTGGTACCATTTTTATCTCCCTTTCCTATTTTACCCCCTTAAGAGTACGACTTTCTAAAATGTCTTTATTTTACGTGTCTACGCAATAAGAGGGATGTACACACCGAATTTCACCATTCTAGCTGTAATCGTTTATTTGGTACTATTTTTATCCCTCTGTACTCATTGTATCCATTGAAAATACAAATTTGCTAAAAAACTTTTATTTTTCGTGTCTACGCAGTCAGAGGATTGTATATTCCGAATTTCATGACACTAGTTGCGGTCATTTGGTTGGTACTATTTATATCCCCTTTTTCCATTTGAACCCCAAAAAATCCGTTCATTTGGTTGGTACCAGTTTTATCCCTTTATTCCCATTTTATCCCTTGAAAGTACGAATTTGGAAAAAATATTTTTATATTATGTATCTATGTATATGTATACCCTCACTCCCAGAGAGCATATATGCTGAAGTTATAAGGAATTCAATTTTACTTAGGGCATGATAATTTGTGTGGAAGGTATTAGGAGGTTCGTGTCACATGATCCCAGCTTACATATTTGTAAAACAATTGAAAAACATGATCAAATATAAAGTAACAGTGGATTCCATGCACCAGTATAGAAGTTATGAAGAATTTAAATCTACCTAGGATAGATACAATTGTGAGGGAGGTACAAGAAGGGCCGTGGCTAAAGAGTAAATATTTTTGATGTTTAAAGTGATTATAAAAACGTTTTCAAATATTTAATTGCAAATGATTTTGAATACCCGAATGGATGTTATGTCGGTTTTATTGTAACGCAATTTTATGTCAGTTTGTATGGGAGGTACCAGAAGGGGTGTGTGCAATATCTCCCATATTCCATGAGAATGTAACCTCTCTAAAAGCATTGCCAAATATCGAATTTCACAGTATTCTGATCATCTGTATAGATTTTATAAAAGCTTTTATTTTACGCATTTTTGGGTGATTTGTGTGGGAGGTACTTGAAGGGGCGTGGCAAATGAAACGTTGTGCAAAGTTTCATTTGGTTCTGGCTACAATTGCGACCTGTATCGTGATTACAAAAATAGATGGACAGACAGACGGACGGACAGACAGACAGACGGACATTGCTAAATCGATTCAAAAAGTGATTCTAAGTCGATCGGTATAATTAACAATGGGTCTATCTCGCTTCCTTTTGGGTGTTAGAAACAAATGCACAATGACATAATACTCTCGTGGAGTGTATAAAAATACAGTAGTATTCTCACAAATTACACTAGGGACTAGTCCTTGGACTTGCCGTGGAAGAAATCATTTTCCCCTAGGGCAATTTAAAACGGCACAATAAGGACAAGGACCTCATAAGTAGCAAAAAACGAAATGGCAATCGCAGTGATTTATTTTTGGAGGAAAGTTTAATTTTTGAATTGCGAAAATAAATTTTCCAACATCAAGGACCATCCTAGCAAACGCCTTTCAATCGCTCCACTGTGCAACATAAGTGTACAACTTTATTTTATTTATTTGTCGTCTAAGGTTTTGTCGACATCTCTCATTATTTGAAGCTTTATTGCATAAACTTTTAATTGTATTTAGAATAAATAAGAACTAAGGATACGAGTCGACTCCAATGTACCCAAATACATGTTTGAAACATTGTAAATTAACGGAGGATAGATACACAGAAGTGATGTCCATTAGTCATATAAATATGTTGGTATAGAACTTCAACGACAATAGAAATATAATTTTTATTAAATCATTGATAAATTTAACCTTAACAATAGATCAAGGAAACAATCAACTACAAAAATGTACCTAGGATCTCAATAAATAACTTTAAAGAACATGTAAACTTCCTAGTAATGATTCATAACAAAGTTTGGGTAGCAGCAAAAGTGAAAAATTTCGCGAAAATTTTTTAATTTAATTGGTTTTTTCTTTACATCAACATTAAGATACTCTGTTATCTATTACAAAAATAATAAAAAAATAAAAAATATTTTTTTGGACTTTTATCACGTAGTGGTGTCCGTATATGATTATATTTCCATGACTTAAACCAGTAAGGAAAGGCTAAAGTCGGGCGGGGCCGACTATACGATACACTCCACTTTATATCCGAATACAATTCAACTCGGTAAAAAGTGAAAACGGGAAGAATTTTTGTATGTTTCCTTATCATAGGCTAATATGACCTGGTCCAATTTGTCAAATCGAAAAGAATATTTGTATCGGGGCTATATCCCAACATGGAATAAAGTGACTAACTTTCAAAATAAGTTCTTCCAGTTCAAATATAACGTTTCGTGGTCACTTCAAAGAAATTCGTAGAAAATTTGTGGTTTCTGGGGCAGAAAAAGTCTATCCGGGAGCGAAATTTGTATTGGATCTATATGTAAATCTGAACCGATCTGACCCATTTTCACCATGGGTGTTTCTAGTTGAAATATAAGATATTTTGAAAGATTTGAAAGAAATCTGTTAAAATATGTGGTATCTAGAGCGGAAAAAGTCAAATTGGGAGCGAAATTTGTATGGAAGCTATATATAAATCTGAATCGATTTGACCCATTTTCATCATGGGCGTTTCTAGTTGAATTATAAGATATTTTGCCAAATTTGAAGACAATCTGATACAATATGTGGTTTCTAGAGCGGAAAAAATCAAATCGGGAGCGAAATTTGTATGGGAGCTATATATAAATCTGAACCGATCTAACACATTTTTACCACAGGTGTTGCTAGTTGAAAAATAAGATGTTTTGCCAAATCTGAAGACAATCTGATACAATTTGTGGTTTCTAGAGCGGAAAAAATAAAATCGGGAGCGAAATTTGTATGGGAGCTATATATAAATCTGAACCGATTTGACCCATTTTCATCATGGGCGTTTCTAGTTGAAATATAAGATAGTTTGCCAAATTTGAAGACAATCTGATACAATATGTGGTTTCTAGAGCGGAAAAAATCAAATCGGGATCGAAATTTGTATGGGAGCTATATAAATCTATAAATCATTTTTACCACAGATGTTTCTAGTTGAACTATAATATGTTTTGCCAATTTTGAAGAAAATCTATTAAAATATGTGGTATCTAGAGTGAAAAGAATCAAATCGGGAGTGAAATTCGTATGGGGGCTATATCTAAATCTGAACCGATTTTCTTCAAATTAAATAGCGTTCGTTCTTATCCTGAAAAACTTAGATGTGGAAAGTTTCATTTGGTTCTGTGTACAATTGCGACCTGTATCGTGATTACAAGAATAGATGGACGGACAGACAGACAGACAGACAGACAGACAGACAGACAGACAGACGGACGGACATCGCTAAATCGATTCAAAAAGTGATTCTAAGTCAATCGGTATAATTAACAATGGGTCTATCTCTCTTCCTTTTGGGTGTTACAAACAAATGCACAAAGACATAATACTCTCGTGGAGTGTATAAAAATTACACACAGTGTCATATAACTTTGTTTTCATTACGTATACTTAATTAAAATATAATGTAATAATAGTAAGTATACGCCCACGTATTTATAAGGAAAGTGCAAACTCTCATCCAAATCTCAAAATCAATCATATGAAAAAACATACCAACACACCTAACACCCGGATATGTATACATTATTATGACATAATATAGGGTCCGCCAAATAACTTTTTTGAAAATTCTATAAAAAAACTACTGAATATTTTCTCAAATTTCTTTTTTTATTTGAAAGTACAATCCTTCCGGTTAATAATGGACAATAATTTCATTCAAATGACTGCCTCGGGCACCCCACAAATAATAGTCAAATGGTTGAATAGTTGAAAAAAAAAACGTTAGATGGCGGACCCTATATAATAAATAGTAATTATTTTTGTAATAGATAGCAAAGTATGTAGTTGATTGTTTCCTTGAGTTTTGAATGGCTTGAAGATGATTTTTTATGTTTGCCTCATAGAGTAAATCAAAATTCCAAACGGCTTGCAAGTTATGAGCCTGAGAAAATAATCACCGTTTTTACAAAAATGATCCCAAATATTTGGAGGCCCATAAAAAACTGCTTGACTTTGGGCAAAACTGGGAGACAAGGGTCTTTTTTTGGTCTTTTATCACGTAGTGGTGTCCATATTTTGTTATATTTCCATGACTTAAAAAATTACACACAGTGTTATTTTCAAGACAGATTTCATTTGTGTTCTAACCCTGTGAATGTTTGCGTTAAAGTTGCCCCATTTCAATTTCACTTGTTTGTTAGATAGTCCCAATTTGGTCACATCATTCAGCGTTCTCTGTCGAACCAGGTGTCTTCTGTTCCCTGTAGGGTATTGGCTATAAAAAATGTTTATCCCCTAATAGTTGGAAAGCAAACACTATTTGTATCTTCATAGCACTTTGGTGAGGCATCACTTTGTTGCCAATGAAATACAGTCCAGACACTGTCATACACACATATGCTCGGGTAGATAAATTTATATTTTCTAGGGATGACGATTTCGACTGAATTCAGGAGAGAAAAAGTTTCATCTCATACTCGATAGATTTTCAAAATGTATTTACAATTACACAACACATTTACAACACCTTGAAATATCGACCTGAGACCCTATAAAATATATCGAAAATATATATATTCGGCTATGAACCATTTTCTCGAAAATGAGTATTTGATGTCAAACTATTCTCAGATTTGGATGTAAATTTGGAGAAGAAATTTTTTTCTAAAGCCATTTTTTCAATTTTTTCTGTTTTGGCTATCTACTCACACGTTAATCTGTGACTGCAAAAGTGCATATGAAATCAATAATTGTGAAATGTATTTTTAGAACTTTTTATCATATTCAAAATACCAAAATATTTATACACTCCACACCCAAAAGGAAGCGAGATAGACCCATTGTTAAGTATACCGATCGACTTAGAATAACTTTCTGAGTCGATTTAGCCACATATTGTACTCGATTTTCTTTACATGTGGCACAACATCTTATAATCAAACTAAACACATCTATGCAGGAATTGGGTAAGATCGGTTCAGATTTAGATATAGCCCCCATACAAATGTAGCCCCGATTTGACTTTTGCCGCTTTAGAAACCACATATTGTACTCGATTTTTTTACATGTAGCACAACATCTTATAATCGAGCTAAAAACACCTGTGCAGAAATTGGGTAAGATTGGTTCAGATTTAGATATAGCCCCATACAAATCTCGCTCACCATTTGACATTTTCCACTCTAGAAACCCCATATTGTACTCGATTATCTTTAAATTTGGCACAACATCTTATAATCCAACTAGAAACACATATGCAAAAAATAGGTAAGATCGGTTCAGATTTAGATATAGCCCCCATTCAAATAGCGCTCCCGATTTGACTTTTGCCGCTTTAGAAACCATTTATTGTACTCGATTTTCTTGAAATTTAGCACAACATCTTATAATCCAAGTAAAAAAACCTATGGTGAAATTGGGTAAGATCGGTTCAGATTTAGATATAGCCCAAATACAAATGTTGCTCCCAATTTGACTTTTTCCGCTTTAAATGCCACATATTCTAATCGATTTTCTTTAAATTTGGCACAACATCTTATAATCTAGCTAGAAACACCTGTGGCTAAAGCGGGCTAGATCGGTTCAGATTTAGATATAGGCCCCATACAAATGTCGCTCCCGATTTGAATTTTGCGCTCTAAAAGCCATATATTGTACCCGATTTTCTTTCAGTTTGGGACAACATCTTATAATCCAACTAGAAACACTATGCAGAAATTGGGTAAGATCGGTTCAGATTTAGATATAGCCCCCATACAAATGTCGCTCCCGATTTGACTTTTGCCGCTTTAGAAACCATATATTGTACTCGATTTTCTTGAAATTTAGCACAACATCTTATAATCCAAGTAAAAAAACCTATGGTGAAATTGGGTAAGATCGGTTCAGATTTAGATATAGCCCAAATACAAATGTTGCTCCCAAATGTTTAACCGATTTTGGCCAAACTATACATATTATATTTTACCTATTTCGTTCCAGATTTCAATATACCCCCATACAAATGTCCTTTCCGATTTAATATTTTTTGTCAAACACATACATTTACATGATACAAAAATCTATCCCGTTTTCACTTTTTCACCGATTTAAATTGTATTCGGATAGAAAGTGGAGTGTATCATAGAGTCGGCCCCGCCCGATTTTATCCTTTCCTTACTTGTTTTATGGCATATGATTGCTGACTTCATTCGGAATGTTTGTGTCAGAAAAGTTTCAGAATCTTGAACAGAGAACGTTTAAATATAAGCAATTGCAACCGCGAATTTTGAATTCTTCAACAATTGCAGCGATTTTCGCGACTAACTTCATATATGTTACAAGCGACATTGGTTCTTAATACACAAACAAAAATTCAGTCGGATCCGGTTTCTAGATCATGAGAAAATCTAGAAACAAAAATGTCTTGAATGAATATCATTTTAGCCATATTTCCCGCGAAAATGAAAATTTCCCAAAAAATATCCAATTTGTAAGTGATAAAATGGTACCAATCTGACGGATGAAGCTGGAATCTTCTTCCCAGAAAATGCGTTTTCTACCAACATTTCTTAAGAAAAACGTTATCGAGTTATTTATAGTATATATATATATAGTTATTTCTCATTCATAGTGCTCAATTTTAAACGTGCAAAAGTGGCTATGAACCATAAAACCGCGAATAATAGGAAATTTCGAAAACTTTTTAATCGTAGCAATTATCCAATTATCCTATTTAGATTAAACTGTAGAGGAATGATTAATAATTACTCTTAAAGTTAAGGAGAAGATCAGTTTTTTCGCTCTCCTGAAAAGTTGTGTTTTTGTTCATAGCCACTTATGAATATAAGCCCTCGATATCTTGATCGTCATACAATTCTAAGGCGATCTAACCATGTCCGCCCGTTCGTCTGTTCAAAGTACGCTACGAAAAGAGCTAAGAGATCCAAATTTTGCATAAATGCGTCTTATGTAGTTGATCGGTTGGAATTGCCAGTGGGCGAAATCGGTCGAAAGGGAAAAAAATTTCCCTCACAAGGACTGAAAATACCTCCTAATATTTAGAGTATTTAATATGCGCATTCCCATTTATAGCAAAAACGTGTACCATAAAGTGATTCCTATTCGTAGGGGTGAAACGGGGCAAAAAGGAATAAAAATGGTACTTATTAAACGACAACAGCTAGAAATACGAACTCCGGTGTGTACATTAGAGCGTACCAGGTTACAAGTAAAAAAAAAAAGTTCGCCGTACACCTTCGAATATGAAGTATTATTGAAAGGTAGTTTCAAAAAAATTTTTTTTATTTTTTTATGCCGAACGTAGGGGTCGCGCTTTTACATTTTTCTATATAACTTCTGCATTTATAAACGGATTTTAAAGTGTGATACATCGATGTTTTTGTCCGATTTTTTTGTCTTTGAAGTCATTGAGCTCAAACATGATTCATGATTTTATGCGAGCTTTAATTTTCGATTATTAGAGTGGTACATTAGGGTAGTAGCAACTGAGAAATGATGGGTAAGTACCAGAAGGGGGTGCTTGAGCTCAATGACTTCAAAGACAAAAAAATCGGCCTCGTCGAGACAAAAACATCGATGTATCACACTTTAAAATCCGTTTATAAATACAAGTTATATAGAAAAATGTAAAAGCGCGACCCCTACGTTCGGCATAAAAAAATAAAAATTTTTTTTTTGAAACTACCTTTCAATAATACTTCATATTCGAAGGTGTACGGCGAACTTTTTTTTTGAGGTACGCCCTAGTGTACATTCCTCTAATTGAGTCGACACATAATATAAAAGTATTTTTTCAATATTCGTACTTTTACGGTGTAAAATGGAAATAGAGGGATAAAAAAGGTCTCAATCAAATATCTGCACCTAGAATAATGAAGTTCGGTGTCTACATTCCTCAGATTGCGTAGACACGTAAAATAAAGGGATTTTTTCGAAATTCGTACTTTTAATAATAAAATTCCAATTACGTAGACAAGATAAGAATTATACTAGTCAATTGATCACAGCTAGAATCATGGAATTCGGTGTAAATATTCCTCTGTCTGCATTGACACGCAAAATAAAAATTCATACTATACTTTTTCCATGCTTTATATAAGGTTACTTTCTATATATGTTTGTGTGCCACAAAATTTGAAATCAATTTTTGAAAGCTTTTTTCTCAACCAATTTTGCTCAAATTTTGCACACTTAATCATTTTCGATGACAATACAAGGAAATGGAAAAATTTGACCAATTGGACAAAGGGGCGTGGCACCTCCCATACAAAGTTAAAACCTATTATTGAATATTGTCAGTTCTATGACACCTAGAGTGCTGAAATTTTGCGTAAGTGCATCTAGCATCAATGTGCATAGCTGTGCCAAAAATGGGCGGTATTGGAATAGTGGGCGTACCACCTCCCATACGAAGTTAAAACATATTATCGAATAGTGTCAGTTCTATGACACGTATAGTGCTCAAATTTTGTGTAAGTGCATCTAGCATCAATGTGCGTAGTTGCGCCTAAAATGGGCGGTAATGCAAAAGTGGGCGTGGTACCTCCCATACAAACCACAAATTAGAAATCTATTATTTCTGCTCCTGATAACGCAGTAATTTTTCCTTCTACAAAAGATAACTAAAAAAGAATTTCTAGGCCCAATAGAATTCTGCTTGCATAAAGCATGGATTTGAAAAAAAAAATTTTTTTGATTTACTAGTTACTTTTACGACAAAACTGGGAAAAGTAATAAAGCATTATCTTGCACTGTGTGCGAGATATATCCCTTATATCGCTTCAAAGTACGCATTTGAAAAAAACATTTTAATTTTTCTTGTCTACTCCGCCAGAGGAACGTATACTTCGAATTTCATGATTCTAGCTGCGGCCATTTGGTTGGTACCATTTTTATCCCCTTTTACCCCCTTAAAAGTACGACTTACGAAAATCCCTTTATTTTACATGTCTACGCAATTAGAGGGACGTACACACCAAATTTAATTTTTATCCCCATGTACCTATTATATCCCTTTACCAGAGGAATGTATACTCCGAATTTCATGTCTCTAGCTGCCGTTATTTGGTTGGTACAATTTGTATCCCCTTTTTCCAGTTTACCCTCCAGGATGGGGGTATACTAACTTTGCCATTCCGTTTGTAACGCCTTGAAATATTGACTTGAGACCATATAAAGTATATATTCTTGATCGTCATAAAATTCTGAGACGATCTAGCCATGTCCCACCGTCTTTCCGTCTGTCCGTTCGTCTGTTGAAAACGCTTTAGCATCTAAACGAAATAAGCAAGGAGGGCAAAAATTTGCATAAATACGTCTCATAGTCGTAGATCGGTTGGGATTGAAACTGGGCGAAATCGGCCCAATAGGGAAAAAATTTTCCCTCACAATGACTGAAAAACCCCATAACAACACCAAATATTTTAGAGTATTTAAGCATATTTTTTCAATATGTCTGTTTGTACTTACTTGATATTGGGTATGCTCGTTCCCCCGATAACAAAAACGTACACCATAAAACGATTTTTATTCATAGGGGGTGAAAGGGGCAAAACGGGATAAAAATGGTGCATATCGAACGACAACAGCTAGAAACACGAAATTCGCTGTGTACATTCCTCTAATTGAGTAGATAAATAATATGAAATTATTGTTTCCAAATTCGTACATTTAAGGATAAAATGGGAATAGACGGATAAAAATGGTACCAACCAAATGACTGCACATAGAATATTGAAATTCGGTGTATACATTCCTCTGATTGCGTAGACACGTAAAATAGAAAGATTTTTCAAAATTCGTACTTTTTGGAGTTCAAATGAAAAAAGGGGATAAAAATAGTACCATCCAAATGACAGCAGATAGAGTCATGAAATTCGGAGTATAAATTCTTCTGACTGCGTAGACACGAAAAAAAGGTTTTTGCAAATCCGTACTTTCTAGGGATACAATGGCTACAGGGGATAAAAATAGTACCAACTAAACGAATACAGTTAGAATGATGAAATTCTGTGTGTCTGTTGCGTAGACACGTAAAATAAAGAGATCTTAGATAGTCGCACTCTTTAGGGGGTAAAATTGGAAAAAGGGGATAAAAATGGTACCAGCCAAATGACCGCAGCTAGAATCATGGAATTCGGTGTATACATGGACACGCAAAATAAAAAGATTTTTCCAAATTCGTAAACAAAAATTGGTGGAAACATGAAATTAAGTTATTTTGCGCTGTGTACGTGGATAATGGATTATCAAAATTTTAATATAATAGTAATCGTTTTTAGACAAATATCCTGTATTTCCGCTGTCCAGAATGATAAATTCGTACACCAGCCGACACCCTCAAATCTCTCGGGATTTCGTAATCCACATCTCTAATTCATACAATCCACTCAGAGACAATTTAAGACAACATCGCATCTGTGTTAAGTTGTCGTCGTATTCGCTTTTATGGCGGCTGTTAAAAATTATCAACAGCAAACAACAACAGTGAATGTCCTCACAGCTGTTCGGGCAAATAGCAAATGCAACGTATTGTCCTTCAGGACATGGCCAGAGGTGAACAGATAGACACAAACACACTCTCCAGATGGATGACGACGAGTTCACCTCAATTTGTTTACAATGTTGCCAGAACAGGAGAGAGCCGAGGCGATAATCCAGGCCAAGATATTTAAAACGAACGTGATGTGACACCAGCCAACATCATCTTAAATGAAATTCTAAACTAATGAAATGTCAGTGATGAAGGCAGAGAACATTAGGGTGAGTGTTATTTATACTTTTTCAAAATTTGCCATCAGCTCTAGCAAAATCGAATTGGCAATGGGAAATTCGTTAAATGGATATTTTTCTGGCGTCAAAAAATCCCCCGGAAAATGGTTATAAGTTTTTGGAAATTTTTTAATTGTTTGGCTCAATGTCTTAATTTATTTAATGTTTAATATTTCGACTAACATCGTTAGAGATATTTAAAATTTAAAAATAAAAAAACTGCGGCTGTCCTGTGTGAGACTTTAAGATATAAACAATTTTTAATAATTTTTCTCGTCGAAATACTTGTACTGATTTTACATTGGGTACAAAGAATTTCAAAATCGTATAATTTTCATACGATGCAAAATGTGTCCGAAATGATGAAAATCGTTGAAATTCTGATGTGTTACATTTTTAAACATATTTCAATTTGAAATCTCCACGAAATTTTCAATTTTTATAAAAAGAGAATTTAAAAATTTGATGAATTAAGGAAATTTAAAATTCATTTAGCTATCTTTCCGCAAGAATCTTTGCCTCAGATTTGTTTTTATACTGAGAGATTTAATAAAACAGCAAAAAACTCGCCCTAATGTACATACTAATACGTATATCATTAATTAATATCGTTTACACTCTTCCATCCACAAAGTCATCCGTCCACGACGATGACTGATATCCATCAATTTTATTGTCAAAAGGCGCTCAAGGTCAATTAATGTTGATACAAATTAGCTGATAGTCAATTAATTTTATTGGCAGCGACGGCTCGGAAATGGCTTCTCAGCAGGATATCGATACATATCAATGTAATTTGTGTGCTTTTCTGTGATAAATGGGGTCAGGGACTACGCTTCCATTCTATTTATATTCATTCCACTGTGACTTGAGCATGATTCGAATTAATGCAATTTAAATAAACAGTAATTACTTTTCCGTAAATATGTCATGTTGTGAGTTGACCTATGTGATGATGTTTAATGTATTCCCTATTCATGGCCCGAGATGGCAGCTGAGTGCTTTGGAAGCAGGGATTACAGCATTTTGTTTGTATCCTTACACTTTGCTTTCATATTGCTGGGATATTGACCCGATGTTAGCGTCAATCATATGGAGCGGGTATAAATTGGAGTTCATAATCTTTAGAAAGATTTTTACGTGATTTAATGTATTTCGATTCTTTTTTTACTTTTTCCATTTCCACAAAGTTGACAACACTGCTATACATTATGCTGGGTCACGAAAATAAATTGCAGCGGTCACCCCCCAGAAACGAAGATTGGATTATTTAATGATGATCTGCAAAATACTTCCTCACTGGGTCAAGTCATTTGTGAGCTAAACGCTCCTGAAAACACCTCTAAAAATCATGTTTTACCCGTGTATTTTTTTTTATGATGCATTTTTGCCCAAATTTTTTTTCTGAATTAATAGACTATTGGGAGCACTTTAAATAACAGTTTTTATTCTTGTCTTAGAATAACTCATTGGCAGTATTATTGGACGTTTATATTGATTT
The DNA here is from genome assembly GCA_947397865.1 of Polietes domitor. Taxonomy (NCBI): domain Eukaryota; kingdom Metazoa; phylum Arthropoda; class Insecta; order Diptera; family Muscidae; genus Polietes; species Polietes domitor. The sequence continues at coordinate 76,607,542 of OX377619.1, read as the reverse complement.
TTTTTGGTTTTCAAGGTGACAGCTAAAAACTCATATTTCTTGGAAACATTTTGTAAGAGTTGATATGAAAAATAAATAGAAGGAATTAATACCTTTCGAATGACACCTAAATGATGAATATCGGACGAAAAATGACGTCACTGACTCCTTGTTTGTAAAATAATTTAATACACGAGATGGATTTTCAGAGCAAAAAAAATCAAAGTCGTTTTACAAAAATGAGCGCAGCGGCGTTAATTTAACTCCGATGTTCATCATTTAGACATCATTCGAAAGGTATTGACTGCCGCTATTTATATTTTGTAAAATACTAACACCAAATACGAAAAATGTTTCAGTTATCACTGTGAAAATCAACAAAGAATTACTATAAACGTCCAATAATTCGACCAATAACTTACTCTAAGACAAGAATCAAAATTTTTATTTAAAGTGCTTTCAAGGGTCTATTATTTCAGAAAAAAAAATTGGGAAAAAATGTAACATAAAAAATATTACACGCGACGTGATTTACGTGATTTTTAGAGTTATTTTCAGGAGCGTTTAGCTCACAGACGGCTTGATCTAGGAACGTAATATTTTGCAAATCCTCATTAAACAATCCAAACTTTATTTTCGTGGGTTGACGGTAACTTGTTTTTCCATTTGTATGGACGGCGACCCAGCCTACTATTAAGTTTGAATAGAATCTTCAATATTTTGTTGCATACTTTTAGGCATCTTACTTTTAATAGTTGGTTGACAAATTTTGTTTGCTACATATCGTCCACTCAAACCAAAACAAACCACGTAGGAGCGACTCACGGAAAAAAAGTTAACCCTCTCAAAATAAAGATTCACTTGTTTTCTGATTATTTTTAAAATATTTGGGCTCTATCAAGATCCGCTGGCTAGCTAAACCATTTTGAAACAACCTCCAAATATGGGATTTTTACTCAGTATTGTATTCGTTATCCATAATTTATTTAGACTGCTTTCAGTTGATGAGTCGATGATATTATTCAATGGAAGAAACGGGGATATAAATGTTTAAAAATTTTCGATATACCAAGGGAAAGAAAATTTTGAAGGGTTTGGACTTGGGGAAAGGGTAGTTTTATCATGGACGGAGAATGAATGGGGAAACAATAAAATGGTTTACTTCGACAACTACTTCACCTCCGTACGTCTCCTTGAAAAATTACAAACCGAAAATATGTACGCTCAAATAGAAAATTTACTCCTCAAAATTTAAAAACAGGAAAAAAATGAAATGAGTTACTTCAAGTGGATGGATAAAAATGATATCTATTTCGCATCAATTTTTCATGGAAGTGAATCTACAACAGTTAGAAGAAGAGATCACAAATGAGAACAAAGTTATGTGAACTACCCAGTAGTTATAAGAGATTACAACACATTGATGGTTGGTGTGGATCACGCAGATCAATTACGTAGTGCTTATGGGCTTGATCGAAAATCAAAGAAGTGGTGGCACTGAATAATTTGGGCTCTCTTAGAGATCGCATTTGTAAATTCTTATGTTGTTTATTGCCAACTTAATGAAAGAATACCTCTGCTTCAATATAGATAAGCCGTTGTACAGGGATTAATGACACTAAAGGACATTCCAATTAACAGAAAAAATTGTGCTGTTGTAACCCCGACAAATAAAAGACGTCGAGGAAAAACTGAATCAGTTTCTACAGATGTAAGACTAGGAAACATCGGGGTACATTGGCCAAAATTTGTAGATACTCGTGGAAAATGCGAACTATGTAGCATTAAAAAATACAGTCAAGACCATACTCGAAATGCAGCCATTGTGGTGTCCTTTTGTGTTGCAATGATAAAAAACTGTATCATGGAATAAATATGTAAAAATGTTCAATTCTATTCTTCTGTAATTTTCAAATTACCTATGTTTCTTTTCAGTAATTAACTAAATTTAATAAAAATAATGTAAATAATAATGAAAAATTAAATAATATAATAATTTAAATATGAAAAACTCTACAGCATAAGTACGTCGTTATGGGCCAACGGTACTTCTGAGTACCAGGGATATTTCAACCCCTTCCCGGACCATAAAGAAAATGAAACTTCGTTTTCTTACTCAAACTTACTTTCTTACCATAAAAAGTTCGTTATCATTTCACAATAGCGAAGACCATTCACAGTAACTGCCTGACAGGCCTCATTTTGAAAAAATTCGGCCCGATGATGCCGCCAGCCCATAAACCGCACCAAACTGTCACTCTTTGTGGGTGCATTGTTTTTTCGACAATCAATCTTGGATTATCATTCGCCCAAAGGCGAATTATTATCACTGAGGTGAAAATGTACCTCATCTCTGAAGATGATTTTCTTCGAAGTGCATGATATGCATTTTGATTTGAACGCCCATTTTCATAATAAGCCTGAATAACACAGTGCGACAAATTGCAGTTTAATCTCTGCAATTCAAGCACCACTATGACGGTTCGTTAGTGTATCCAAAATGATGACGATTGCCTAAAGGATTTTTTTCCTGAGGTACCCGTTTTCGCGGGACGCCCTGGCGCGCTCCCCCCACCCACTTTTGTTATCTTATGGTCTTTTGTTTGTCATAACTCGAGAACGGCTGTCCCGATTTAGGTGAAATAAATGTTGGAAAATTAAGAATTATAATTCCTTTAATATATTCCTATGCTCTTTCTCGATATTTTAAACAGTTTCGCAGATATAAATAAATTTATGAAAAAAAAATTGCGGGACTGTTTCTGTTAATGTTCAGTCTGACTACATTGCGTATGAGTGATATTACCCTCAATAACCAGTAAGTATACGTTACCTACACACACTACATTATTTTTCTGTCTCTAGAAAGAGTATCATAACTAGGGTATCCAATTATTCCGACTTCTAAGATATTCGATTAATTGTTTATTCGAAAGCTAAGAATTTCCAATTAATCGAATAAACGCCTGAAGAGTTAATCATCAAATAATTGCTCAACTCATTAAAACATAATTAATATAGGTTAAATAGCTAGAACATTTTATTTTAATGTTAGTCACTACTTTTCCATATTTATGTGTAAATACATTTCGAAATAAAACAAGAGTTTGCGGGCATTCCTCTTCTATATGGTAATAAGCCTTGACATATTTTTCCGTTTTGAATTTTTTATGATTTTTAAAAACAAAAAATTTTTTTTTCATAAATTTATTTATATCTGCGAAACTGTTTAAAATATCGAGAAAGAGCATAGGAATAGATTAAAGGAATTATAATTCTTAATTTTTCAACATTTATTTCACCTAAATCGGGACAGCCGTTCTCGAGTTATGACAAACAAAAACCATAAGATAACAAAAGTGGGTGGGGGGAGCGCGCCAGGGCGTCCCGCGAAAACGGGCACCTCAGGAAAAAATCCTTTAGGCATTCGTCATCATTTTGGATACACTAACGAACCGTCATAGTGGTGCTTGAATTGCAGAACCACTGTTGCACTGTGTAACTTTAACGCGTTGCTCGATTGTGTATCTTTCCATGGTTCAAATTGAACTAGTCTGAAATTGAGAAATTGAAGAATTTGCGTTTAGGTGTGGTACAATTTAACCACCCTTTACGTTTGTAGTTGCAGAACGACGAATCTGCACAATTATATTCAAAACACTTGCTTGAAAATGTCAATGGCAAATTCGCCATTTAAATGTCGACCTTCTGCATTGTTTAAGAAGGATAAAGCTAAAAGAAGGATAATTTGTGATCAGCTGGAATTAGTTCGAAATCTTAAATCGGCCATAACTTCTTAAAGACATCGGTTTATCCAGTTCACCGTATGAAAAATCTAATTCACGCGAAAGGTGTTCCTAAACATTGTTCAAAATCCACTTAAGGTGTATAATACCACCGAACTTAATGCGCTTTCACCAGTTACTTGTTTATACTGTACCTTTTTATCAACGACAATTAAAAAGTCCAACATGTGATGTTTATAATTTAAAATTTAAATTTATTTATTACAAATGTTTTAAGTTGATTTCTCATATATATTTTTTGTCTGTTTAAAAACCTGTTTTGTACAAAGTATAATTTACAAAACCCTTAATCTTACACAATAGAGTAATAATAATAATAATGATAATAATAATATTCAATTATTATGAATAATTATAATAATAATAATACATGTTTTGCAAATAAAATGCAATAAGTTACATTAATGTGGTTCTTGTTCCGCGTATAAAAAAAATGGATGGAAATTAAAATTTAAAATGTATTAAAAAATTACAACAGCACGTTCGCTGGGCTGTCAAATGCTACATACACCTGTAAATAAATGTACGTATGTGAAATATAAAATACATTCTATGTCATATCTTCAATAAAGTTACATAAATATTGTATGTTTTGTTTAAAAATCGTGTTGTTGTTATTGTTGTTGCTTAAAAATATAGATTCGCTTTGTAGTCTAATTAAAAAATACAAAATTATTTTATACTTATATGTTTATTTGTATATTCATATTTATTTGCCGAACAATAAAAAAATAAATGATAATAAATATTTGTTTTGTGTGTGTGTGTGTTTTTTTTTCAACGGCATAGTCACAAATGTAATTACGCATTTCAGTGTCGAAACTGTATTTTGTAGATATCGTATCGTAGCACAGTTGGTAACAAAACTGAACGGACAATTTTTGGGCTAAATTAAGTAGAGAAGTAATGATGACGACTACCAGTGGTGAAGATATTCTTATGAAATTTATCTATCTATATCTTTAGATAAAGAAAAAAGGGTCAAAGAGAGGAGCTAGAGGGCTAAGATCTTCCACAAAAATGATCCTCATAAAATTCCACAATATAGTTCAGACATTAAAAATTCTCTCAGACATTAACTTACGAGGGTTTTTATACCCTCCACCTAAAGATGGGGATATATTCACTTTGACATTCCGTGTGTAACATCTTAAAATATTCATCCGAAAACTCCATGAAGTAGATATATTCTGGGCCGTGGTAAAATTCTAAGACAATCTAGACATGTCCGCCTGTCTGTTGAAAACACGCCAAACGAATGAGCTAGGGTTTCAAAATTTCCCCAAATGTGTCTTATGGTTGCAGATCGGTTGAGATTGAAAGTGGGCGAAATCGGCCTAGAGGAAATTTTTTCCGCAACAATAACTGATATTACCCCTAAAATTTAGACTATTTAAGCTATTTTTTTTTTTTTTTGAAAAAATGCTGATATATGCACTTGAAATTTGTTGCGTACATTCCTCTAGTAGTGTGAAAGCACCAAAAAGTAAATACAAGTTTTAGCAGGCGAAATGTGACAAAAAGGGATAAAAATGGTACCAATGATACGACAACAGCCAAAAACATGAAATTTGGAATGTACATTGCTCTAATTGCGTAGATACGTAAAGTAGAACGATTTTTCAAGATTCGTACTTTTAATACAATTGGAAAAGAGGGATAAAAATGGTACCAACAAAACCGCTGAAGTTGAAATCATGAAATTCAGTGTATACAATCATCTGACTGTGAATACGCGAAACAAAAAGGAATTTTTCAAAATTTGTACTTTTAGACGGGAAATGGGGTTAATGGGGATAAAAATGATACCACCCAAACGGCTGCAGATATAATAAGGAAATTCGGTGTGTACACTCCTCTGACTACGTAGACGCGAAAAAAGAGATCTTTCGATATTCGGAAACATTTTTAGCTACAACCATTTGGTTGGTTGTATTTCCACATCGAAATTTAAGTCAAAAAGTACATAATTTGATAAGCCATTATCTCTCACATACACAATGCACGATTCCCAAACTTCATGATTCCAACCATTTTTGCAGTAAAAGTAAGAAAATAAGTATTGGGAAAATTCGTTTTTTTTACGAGTCTATGCAGTCAGAGGCTACTTGGGTGGTACCTTTTTATCCCCATTTTCCAATTTTATTTTTCATGTCTGCAGAGTCAGAGGAATGTATACTGCTATTTTCATGACTCTAGCTGCCGCGATTTGGTTGGTACAATTTGTATCCCCTTTTTTCATTTTACTCCCTAAAAGTCGTGTTGTCGCTTGATAAGTACAATTTGTATCCCTTTTTGCTCCATTTCACCGCCAACAAATAAAAATCACTTTACGAGGGACGGTTTTGCTACAAGGGGAATGCGCATTTGGTACGCGAATATATAGTTTATAGGGTCTCAGGTCGATAGTTCAAGGTGTTACAAACGGAATGGCAAAGTTAGTATACCCTCTTTCCTGGAGGTGGAGGGTATAACAAGTAAGGAGAGGCTGAAATCGGGCGGGACCGATCCACTTTGTATCCGTATACAATTCAATTCGGTAAAAAAGTGAAAACGTGAAGCATTTTTGTATGTTTCCTAATCACATAGGCTAAATTGAACACTTGTATCGGCTATATCCAAACATGGAATCATGTTACCCACTTTTACAATAGGTTCTTCCAGTTCAAGTATAACGTATTATGCTCAATTTGAAGAAATTTGGTGAAAATACGTGGTTTCTGGGGCGGAAAAAAGTCAAGCGAGCGAAATTTGGAGCTATATATAAATCTTCTATATAAATCTCAACCTAGCTGACCTATTTTCAACGCTATATATAAATCTGGACCGATCCGAACTATTTTCACCACAGGAGTTCCTAGCTTAAATATAAGTTGCTTTGCCAATTTTGAAGAAAATCTGTTCAAATATGTGGTATCTAGAGTGAAAAGAGTCAAGTCGGGAGTGAAAATCTGGAACGATTTTCTTCAAATCCAGGGCTTACATGCAAAAATGTCTATCTATATTTGATTTTTATGTCATCATTTTTCTATATACACAGATATTTATTTATAAATTCAATGATGCAAAACTGCCTATTTGCATCATAGAATTTTGCATTTTTAAAAGCAACATTGTCTTTGAATTAAGAAAATCGTTAAAAATGATTTCAATCACTTAAAGAATGTTTAATATCTCCTGTAAGGTAGGTGACCTCTTGACGTTTAATTATTTTACAGCTGCTCTACAGGTTTTCGCCCTAAACAATTCTTCTGAAAAATCCTACCCTCTATCTGTCATCATTTTTGAGGCCTCCATGCGAAAAAGGTAAAAAATAAAAATAGGCAAAAACAGCCTCTAGATCCCTAGGAGAGCTCCCAGGAGGGCGTAAATGTTAGAACAGGTCCGACCACTTTTCCATCCCTAAAATTTCTTGTTTACATATGTTAGATATTTGGGGATTGCCCATACAAAAACTGAGAAAAAACAACATTTTAAAATAATCCAAATAATGCCTAAGAAAGTGTTTTACAAAATTCGTACTTTTAGGGGGTAAAATAGGACAAAAAGGGATAAAGATCAAACGTTCGTCCTGAGTAAACGGCAGTAGCTAGAAACATGAAATTCCGTGTGTTCCTTGCAATGACCATGCAGACGAGCTACAAATAAGGTTTTTTTCGAAATTTGTACTTTTAAGGGAGGAGAGAGACAAAAAGGGATAAAAATGGTACCAGTCAAATTGATGTTTCGAAATTTGTACTTATAAGGGGTGAGCGGGACAAAAATGGATAATAATGGTACCAACTAAAGGATTACAGCTATCGTCGTGAAATTTGGAGTGCAAATTCCTCTGACAACGTAGAAGCGCAATCTAAATGTTTTTTTTTTCGAAATTTGTACTTATAAAGGATGAGCGGGATAAAAATAGTAGCAACACAAGTATTACAGCTATAGTCGTAAAATTTGGTGTGTAAATTCCTCTGACAACGTAGACTTGCAACTGGGTAGAAAATGATAAAAATTATACATACGAAATAATTATACATACGAAATACAAATGATAAAAATTATACAGTTAAAATAGTGCACATCGACAAGCACATTCCTTTGACTGTATATGAGTGCTATCTAATAGGATGTTTCCATATTACTATTTTAGATTTATCTATATCCACCAAAAGAAAATCAAATAAATACTATCCAAAAACAGAGACGGATAAAACTAATAACAAACAAGTAAAAATGGCGTTAAGTTCGGCCTGGCCGAATTTTATATATCCTCCACTATGTATTGCATTCCACAAGGCTGTCGATTTTCGTAGAAGTGCAGTAATATTACAGGAAAATATATTTTTTTAATATAGCCAAACCATAACAAATACAAATATTAAAAAAATAATTTTGTAAATAAATATAATACTTTAATTTTTTCAAACCACGCTTATAAGGCAAGGCAACCAATACGTTTACATATCGAAATAATAGTCAATTAAAAAAAAATAAATATTCTTATATTTATAAAAAGCCTAAAAACCATAAATATTGGTAGATAGTGGGTGACACAGTTTGTTGTATTCCCATTTTAATTACAAAAGTACAAATTTTAAAAATCCATTATCTTATGTACATAGTGCAAAAAATATTCTTACTTCATGATTCAACCAATTTTTTTCCGTGAAAGTAAAAAGTACGTATTTGGAAAAATCTTTTTATTTTGCATGTCTATGCAGTCAGCGGAATGTATACACCGAATTCCATGATTCCAGCCATTTGGTTGGTACCATTTTTATCCCCATTTTCATATTTTACCCCCTTAAGAGTACGACTTTCTAAAATCTATTGTCTCTCTTTTATTTGTCTGCGCAATTAGAGGGATGTACACGTAGAATTTCATCATTCTAGCTTTAGTCTTTCAGTTGGTACTATTTTTATCCCTCTGTACCCATTGTATTCCTTGAAAGTACGAATATGGAAAAACTTTTATTTTTCGTGTCTATGCAGTCAGAGGAATGTATATTCCTAATTTCCTAATGACTCTAGCTGCGGTCATTTGGTAGGTATTATTTTTATCCCTTTTTCCATTTTAACCCCAAAAGTACGAAATTCGAAAAATTCTTTTATTTTATGTGTCTACGCAATCAGAGGAATTCCGAATTCCATTATTCAAGGTGCAGCCGTTTGGTTGCTACCATTATTATCCCTCTATTCACATTTTATCCCTTAAAAGTACGAATTTGGAAAAAATATTTTTATATTATGTATCTACTCAATTAGAGGAATGTACTCTTCGAATTTCGTGTTTCTAGCTGTTGTCGTTTAAAAGGTACCATTTTTATCCCTTTTTGTCCCATTTCGTGTTTGATGGAAAACTGCCTGTCTACCGTGGATGTTAAAATACGCGAATTTCAAGAAACTTATTTATTGGGGCGTTTGTTAGACACATTCTGATAATATTGTAGACGATGAGCCATCGAAATTGTTGCTAATTTGCGAAAAATAATAAAAACAGTTTTTTCGTTACAGAATATATGAAACCCTTTAGACATAATTGAGTTTTTGAGTCTTTTTTCCGAAGTCATCCAATGAAAGTCTATTGGCTTAAAGAGTTGATGAAGAGGGGAGAGCACACCCTATACCTAAAATATAAGGAAAATATGGTTCCTCAAGGCATAACAAAGTGAAAAAAGAAACTTAAACGCCTCACTTTACATATTTTCTTCACCTAATATTTCTTTGGTCCACTCTACCTTTCGCTGAACATTGGGGTTTTAATTTGATTATGTTCTACAATGAAATTAATTAATTTTGAGTGAAAAGAGATGATCAAGTAACATTTAAATTTGAATTATTCGTTGTTATTTTTTCTGTGTAGACTGTGATATTAGGTGTTGCATTGATACCAAGGAAGTGATGGCGGATTTCTATTGAATTTGGGCAAGTAAATGAATTTAAACTATTCATTTATAAGTTAACATTGTTACCATATAAATAATATAGTCATGAGATGAGATTACAATCTCGAAGTCTGAAACATTTTAATTAACTAGCTATATTTATAGAAGCAAAATGGCCCCAGCCTGTATCATATTCGCTTTTGAATCGTAAGGTTAGCACCAGCAATCTTGTTTGTTAAACATCCGTTCAATTTTGTGTACAACTGTATATCCATTGTGTTTCGATTACAAATGAAAACAATTCAAATGACATTTCTCCGTTGGTTAAACATTTATTTTTGAATTTTATGGCATTTTGTCCTCAGTTTGTTAATTTTTCAGGTTCTTTCGATAAAAAAAGATATTTTATTATTATTAATTTTATTATGATGTGATGATAATAGACTTTTTTGCTTCATTTTCATTTTCACTATATTCTATATTTATGTTTTTGTTGTGCATTTGCTCTTCTGTGTTGTTTGGAATATTAAAACAAATAATAATTATTTAATTTATTCAACTTTTGCGAGAATTTCGATGAAACAAACAAAACAACGCTGAGGATGTGAATACGATTTAGTTTAGTTTACATTTAGTTTTTAGAAAACCTTTTTTGTTTTATTTTGTTTTGTTTCTTTCTTAATTAACACTTAAATTTTGTTGTTTATGTTTTTTATTTTTGTTTTGTTTTTAATGAATTGAATTGAATCGAATGCCACTTTGAGTTGTATTCTGCTGGGTTGGGTGTGTTTTTTTACTTTTTGTCGTCCTTTTTCACGTAGACAATTTCCGCGTACTCGGTTGAACTTTTAGGTGGCAGCGGTTCGTTGTTTTCAGCGGGTTTTAATACAAGTTCTGCATAGACGAGTTGTTTGTCTTCCTGTAACATGAAATTGCAAGAGAAAGAGGGGGAAGAATCGCATTAGTATTTTTTTTAATTTGAATATTTTTTGTAGGATTATATTCAGCATTCGCGGATGTATATCAAGGAAATCTCTTAATGTGGAATACGTGTACATTATAGTGAAATGGATAATTAATTGGTATTATTGTCACTATCTTTAAAAATATTCTCAAAAATAGAAATGTGTATTTCAGCTTATAACCTTATTATAGAGATGACAATTAAAACAAGTAATTCAATTTTAGTCGGTTAGACTGACTTGTTTATACCCCCAGTCCACTATTGTCCATCCATATTTTTTTTGGCAGAAATTCAAAAAAATTAAATTGGAAATTGTTAAATGTGTATACATATTTTTAATGGCAACACTAGAAGCTAGCAAGAAAATGTATTGGAGAAAACTAGGTGGCAACACCACAAGCCTGAGAGGCATTTAAAGTTTGCCGTTGAAACAAGTGGGATTATTTCGGGTCTAAAGTAGTTATACAAAATACTTAAAATTAAGGCGTAAAATGAAAATAATGAAGTGACCATATTATTGAAATAGAAGGCCGGCGTAAGTAGTTGAAAATTATATTTAACATTTTGTGAATACTGTAGTCTTTTCAGTTTTCTAAACTGTTGTGATTTTGTGATTCGTAGTGAGCATAACCTATAAATGTCGCGGACCAAAAGTTATATGTAGGACTCAACTTGACTCAAAGTGTAAATGTGAAAGTGTTCGTCTGAGTGTGTACGTTATGGTGGAATTAATATCTCGTCAGCATTTTTCGGCAAAATCCTACAATTGCCACTTTATTTTACCACAATTTTCGATTAGCCATAGTATACATATTTGATCATATCTCTGAATCAGATTTGTATATGAGACACATCAGCACCTCATTTTAAATATATAGATAAGTACACTTAAAATGGTATATAACGACATTTTATATTTTTTCTGAAATAATTATTTAAATTGCAGTGTCAAGTAGAATATTTGTATGCTATATTTTGCTTTTGTAATAATGTTCAGAAAATCATTGTTCGTCAAAGCGAAATAAGTTTCATTCTCTTAAGCTTTCATTATATATTGAGTTTATATGGGAGGTGATACTAGGCGTAGTCCGATCGGCCCAATTTTATTTTCTATTTTTTAAGTATGTTATATCTACCAAATGTGCAAAATTACAATATTGTATCTTTACTCGAGTGTTTACTAGTGTGCAGTCTCAGAATCAAAATTTCAACCATTTGTATAGAAGAAATAAGGAATTCTTTATACTGAGTAACCACTTTTGGATATACACCAGATGAGAAAATATTAAAAAAAAATCTAAAAGACATTTAGTTCGGTCCGGCCTAATCTTATATACCCTCCACCGCGGAGTGCATTCCACAGTATTACCCCAGACTAGCGGCTGTCGACTTTACATAGAAGTGCGGAACCATGTTAGGCATATTATGATATTTTTTATGCACATTACTATTTGTGTTTACTTTTTCAAATTATAAGGCATACTTATGGGCACTGTTTAAAATAAATTCTATTGCGTCATTATTATAATAATAATGGTCCATTGCTATATACAAATAGAATACTGCAATTGTAATCAGAAAATGAACATGAGGCATCAATCTTGAAAAATGTGTCCTAAATATTAGGTGTATTGTCAGGCTTCATTAGGGAGAAACATTTCCCCCATTTGCAATTTCTTGATTCAGCTACAAAATGACTGAAAGGTACAAATTTCAAAGATTCATTATGTTTCGGGTCCACATTAGACTGTCCTCTTCTACTTTCATGATTACATCCCTTTGCCTGCTACCAGTTTTATTATTTTTTCCATATTGACCCTCAAAGTATGTATTTGGAGAAATACTCATATTTTGCGTGTCTACAAAAACAGACGAGTGTAAACACTGAATTTCATGATTCTAAATACAGCCGTTTGCTTGGTACCAATTTTATCCCGTTTTAGAAACACAAAAACCGGAATATATCCTTGTTTTTCGCATCTACACTGTGAGAGCAATGCACATACCGAATTTCTTTAATCTAACTGCAGCCGTTTGGTGGGTACCATTTTTATCCCCTTTTGTCCTATTTTCTCCCTAAAGGTACAAATTTCGAAAAATTCCTTTATGTTCCGCGTCTACACAGTCAGATGAATTCATGCACCGAATTTCATGATTTCAACTTCAGCGGTTTGGTTGGTACCATTTTTTATCCCTCTTTTCCAATTGTATCCCTTAGAAGTAAGAAAATCGAAAAAATCCCACAATTTTACGTCTCTACGTACTTATAGGGAAGTGCATACCGAATTTTATATTTCTAGCTGTTGTCGTATCATTGGTACCATTTTTATCCCTTTTTGCCCCATTTCACCCGCTAAATATTTTTTGTACTTTTTGGTGCTTTCACGTTAGTAGAGGAATGTCCGCAACAAATTTCAAGTGTATAAAAAGCAAATGTTCAAAACATTTGCTTAAATCCCTATTAATCCCTATCCCTATTAATATTATAAAACCTTAGTGTAAGTCTGTCTGTCTGTCTGTTTGTTTGTTCCGCAATCACGTGTAAACGGCTGAACCGATGTTGTTGAAATTTTCAGCACAGATATATACAGGTCTGGAAGGAACTATAGGCTATAGAATTTTTAGAAATTTGCTCTGTGGGTGGAGGGGGCGTGGCAATAGTGTTTTTGAGAGCTAGAAGGCGGAAAATTTGTACATACATATTACTGACCACGAGAATGATAAATATGATGCCGAAATTTGGATTTTCGTTTTGTGGGCGGAGTGGGCGTGGCAAAAGTGTTTATTAAGCTAGAAGGCTGAATATTGGAACATATATATTACTGACCACGATAAAGATAAATATGATGCCGGATTTTGAAATTTCGTTTCGTGGGCGGTGTAGGCGTGGCAAAAGTATTTTTGAGAGGTAGTAGACTGAAAATTGGTACATATATATTACTGACCACGATATACTGACCGAAATTTGGATTTTCGTTTCGTGGGCGTTGGGGAGTTGCAAAAGTGTTTTTGAGAGCTAGAAGGCTGAAAATTGGAACGTATATATTACTGACCACGATAATATCAATATGATAAGATCAATATGAAACCTGATTTTAATTTTACCATTTTTTTGCCTGGCGAAGCGGACGGGGTTCAGCTAGTAATCTATATATTAGGGGGTATTTTTAGTGCTTGTTAGGGAAAAAAATTTCCCTCTGGACCGATTTCGATCACTTTCAATTTCCACCGATCTGCAACCATAAGTCACATTTGTAGAAAATTGGAACCTCTCAGCTCAGTTCGTGGAAGCTAGGACCAAATGCTATGAACCTTCTAGTACCTTCCACAGAAATCACCTACGGCTACTACGTAAAATTTAACTTATTATAATTTCCATTCTTCCATGTTCTCTGAGATTGAGGGTATATATAACTCGGTTTAGCCGACTGACGTTTTCTTACTTGTTTTGCTAATATGTTTCTGCACTTCTACGTAAAGTCGACAGACCCTAAAATGCCATAATACAGTGGGATTCTCATCATTATATGATGAGATTATATGAGATTCGGTACTGCCGAACTAAACCAATTTTGTATGTTATGGGATTTTCCGTATCAGCAAAAAGTCTGTTTTTTTTTTTTTCAAAAATTTTGGACACTGTTGCCAAACGATTGTTTCTGGTAATTCATAACATTTCTAAATCATATACTACCCGTAATCGGACTTGTACTCCCAATATTGTAGGCCATATATTAAAGTTACATTTGACAAAATTTGAATTTTTGGTAAAAAAATATGAAAAAATAAAATGTCCATAATCAATTATTAAAAATCGTTTCCTATTGTACCTCACCAAAATACACACACAAACGGATCAGAGGCACATGGAGATTTTAGATTTATATTCCGTATTGTGATCACTAGAACAGTTGTTGACAGTAGTATTAATTACACTGTACAACAATTTCAAACTTTTTCCAAAATGACAATGAGGTTCTGACAATGAAAGAGGGGTCTACTGCGGGGCAGTTTAAAGCCTTTCTATCATAAAAAAATATAAAAAATAGGCAAATGTATGGGGGCCGCCTTAAGGGTTGCAGATGGAAGGTAGGTGTGTTCTGAACAAATATTGGGGCTGAAAAAATATAGGGGGTGGGTCTTACATTTGAGCCCACTAGCGGTCTCCTGGGGCAAGTAAAAGCGGTGGGGACAAATTTATAAAAAACAAGTAAGGAAAGGCTGAAGTAGGGAATTCACTTCGGTAAAAAGTAAAAACGGGAAGAATTTGTGTATGTTCCCTAATCATAGGCTAATATAACCTGGTCCAAATTGTCAAATCGAGAAGAATATTTGTATTGGGGCTATATCCAAACTTGTAATGAAGTTATTGAAGTTACGATCGAAATTTGTGTGGAAGTTATATATAAATCTGAACCGATCTGACCTATTTTCACCATGGGTATTTCTAGTTGAAATATAAGATATTTTGCAAGATTTTAAGAAAATCTGTTAAAATATGAGGTTTCTGGAGCGGAAAAAGTCACATTGGGACCGAAATTTGTATGGGAGCTATATATAAATCTGAACCGATCTAACACATTTTTACCACAGGTGTTTCTAAATGAATTATAAGATGTTTTGCCAATTTTGAAGAAAATCAGTTAAAATATGTGGTATCTAGAGTGAAATCGGGAGTGAAAGTCGTATGGGGGCTATATCTAAATCTGAACCGATTTTCTTCAAATTAAATAGCGTTCGTCCTTGTCCCGAAAAACTTCGTTGTGCAATGTGTCGTTTGGTTATGGCTACAATTGCGACCTGTATCGTGATTACAAGAATAGATGGACAGACAGACGGACATTGCTAAATCGATTCAAAAAGTGATTCTAAGACGATCGGTATAATTAACAATGGGTCTATCTCTCTTCCTTTTGGGTGTTACAAACAAATGCACAAAGACATAATACTCTCGTGGAGTGTATAAAAAATATTTTTTATATGGGAGCCCCCTTAACGAGTGGGGATAGAGGGTATGTGTGTTCGAAATAAATGATGGGGAGGGAAAATTAATGAAGGTCGGTCTTAAATTTAACCCCTCTGGTGGCGACTCCGAGGCATTTTTGGGACTTTTTCTGTATTTTTACCACTTACCTTTGAACCCTCACAAAATAGGGGGTTCTAGCATATCAAAATCCAAAAGTCGTGCACTATCTCACACCTACTAAACAATAACTAAATTAATCCTTAATGGGCAATCTAGAATTTGATTGATTTTTGGCGTTTGTGTTAAGTTTTGGGTTTTGGTGTATTCAGACATATATAGTAAAATTGTATGGCCAACATGTTTGTAGAACATTTCATCGCCGCCCTTCCCCCTTTTCTGGGTTTTTTTTACAATTTGTTTAAATAAATAATATGTTCTACAAAAATATTCGCCATATCATTATCTATCTGTAAAGAAAACATAGTTTTATACCACCAATTTGCTGCAAGAAGATGCCAGAATTGGGAAACTTTAATCGTCTATAAAATTAAATTCCGATGTCATCTGTCAAATCGCCGACATACGTATATTTTTTTGGTCTTCTCTTTCAGAATTTATTGTCAGAACCACGTAATTTTTTTCGTGTTGCACTGTGTTATTTACCAAATATGTTTTATCCATTTCACTGTATACATATAATTATCTAAAATAAACCTGCATATATGGGAAGACTTATATTTAGATTGACTACTTTTGTAAATATTTTGGGGGTTCTTGAATACCTTTGAGCGATTCATTTGGTCTATTATTTGAAAGTCCATTCGGGTGAAGATGTTTGCCATATTATTACCTTTAGGTATAAAATACAAAATACATGCATTTACACAATTCGCAACATAGAGAAAAGAGAGAGAATTTCCATTATGAACAGAATAGCGTCTTTAAAACAATCAACATAATTCTCATATATAGTTGAGGTAACACAAAGGAAGATTACAAAGGAGTACGATAACGAACAGAGAAATATAGAAATTCCAAACTAAACACACAAGGCAAACTGTACGGATGGAGATGGGAATTGGAAAAACCAAAAAGAACAAATATATACATATATAAAATATTCTACGGTTTTGGGAACACATTCACATTTCCTCAAATGATATTTGATATAATCGAAATAATAATAATAATAATAGTTGTTAGTCCCCCTGCTATTTGCTGCAAAAGGACGAGTATTTTTAAACAATAAAAACGATACGAAATGAAAGGATAAACGAAAGGCAAAATATAAAAAAAATGACTACAATACCTTGGGTTGATTGTCATTGCCATCAGTGGCACCATCAGGTGACAATTGTTCATTAGCCGCTGTTGCAGCCACAGCTGCTGCTGCTGGTGCAGGTGTGGCGCCACCGCCAACTTCGTTGTCAGTGTTGCCGGTGTCCGGTTCGTTGTTCTTCCGTTTGGCCGATGCATCCCGCTCGTTCATACGCTTGAATATGGCGGCGAATGAGGGCAGACGTTTCGACTTCTTGCTGCAACCATCCGCACTCACTGGGGCATTCTCATCGACTTCCGATGCTGCGGCTGTGGTCGCTGTTGTTGCCGTCGAGGTGGCTTTAACATCGGCACTTTCGGTGTCGCTACTGTTTTTTTTTCGGTGGGTCGTGAGGGCGTTGAGGTTGGTTACCAAAGTTACGTTACAATTGGTGTTTTTTGTTTTTGTATTTTGCAAATGATATGACACGGTGGAGGTGTTGGTGGCCAACGTGGTCGAGGTCGATTTCGAGGTCGTGGGATGGTATCGGTGATTATCAAAAGTGAGGAGGAGGGAGGGAGGTTATTAGAAAATCAAGATGATGATACAGGTGTTCAATGATCAAATGGTGTTCAAGTGTGTTAAGAGTTGTTTATCGTTTACATAAGATTTTTGTTGTACATTAAGAAAAAAAAAACAAAAAAAAAAACAAATAATTATTTATGATACAAACTTAAATACGTGTACATATATAGTTTTGTTTATATACTTGGTGTTAGATATTTCAAAAAAAGGAATCGGTGTTAGGTGGTACAATATATATATGGTATTGTTTGTATTTATGTATATAAAGGGTTCTTTGTGGACTGATAGAACTTCTGAATAAGTTCGTTCTACAAATAAATTAAATTTTTGCCTGGATTCATGTCGGATACATTTTTGTTTCTCAATTTTAATAATTTTCGTGTGACTATTGGGACAAAAAACAGGAGAAATCTCATATACCCGCTACCACGATTTAAACAGAAGCCAAATCACAAGAACTTCGTTATGCAACTATTTTATAATAGAAAACAAGTAAGGAAAGGCTAAAGTCGGGCGGGGCCGACTATATGATACACTCCACTTTCCAACCGAATACAATTCAACTCGGTAAAAAAGTGAAAACGGGAAGAATTTTTGTATGTTTCCTAATCATAGGCTAATATGACCTGGTTCGATTTGTCAAATCGATAAGAATATTTGTATCGGGGCTATATCCAAACATGAAAAAATGTGACAAACTTTCACAATAAGTTCTTCCAGTTCAAATATAATGTCTTATGCTCACTTTGAAGAAATTCGGTGAAAATTCGTGGTTTCTGGGGCGCAAAAAGTTAAATCGGGAGCGAAATTTGTATGGGAACTATATATAAATCTGAATCGATCTAACACATTTTTACCGCAGGTGTTTCTAGTTGAAATATAAGATGTTTTGCCAATTTTGAAGAAAATCTGTTATAATGTGTGGTGTCTAGAGTGAAAAGAGTCAAATCGGGAGTGAAATTCGTATGGGAGCTATATGTAAATCTGAACCGATCTGACCCATTTTCACTATGGGTGTTTCTAGGACAATTATAATATCTTTCGCCTAATTTGAAGAGGATATGTTAAAATATGTATTTTCTAGAGCGGAAAAAGTCAAATCGGGAGTGAAATTTGTATGGGAGCTATATATAAATCCGAACCGATGTGACCCATTTTTACCACAGGTGTTTCTAGTTGAAATATAAGATGTTTTGCCAATTTTGATGAAAATCTGTTGTTATATGTGGTATCTAGAGTGAAAAGAGTCAAATCGGGAATGAAATTCGTATGGGGGCTATATCTAAATCTGAACCGATCTAACACATTTTTACCGCAGGTGTTTCTAGTTGAAATATAAGATGTTTTGCCAATTTTGAAGAAAATCTGTTGTAATATGTGGTTTCTAGAGCGGAAAAAGTCAAATCGGGAGCGAAATTTGTATGGGAGCTATATATAAATCTGAACCGATCTGACCTATTTTCACCATAGGTGTTGCTAGTTTAAATATAAGATGTTTTGCCAAATCTAAAGACAATCTGATAAAATATGTGTTTTCTAGAGCGGCAAAAGTCAAATCGGGAGCGAAATTTCTATGGGAGCTATATATAAATCTGAACCGATGTGACCCATTTTTACCACAGATGTTTCTAGTTGATATATAAGATGTTTTGTCAATTTTGAAGAAAACCTGTTGTTATATGTGGTATCTAGAGTGAAAAGAGTCAAATCGGGAGTGAAATTCGTATGAGGGCTATATCTAAATCTGAACCGATTTTCTTCAAATTAAATAGCGTTCGTTCTCATCCCGAAAAACTTCGTTATGCAAAGTTTCATTTGGTTCTGTCTACAATTGCGACCTGTATCGTGATTACAAGAATAGATGGACGGACAGACAGACAGACAGACGGACATTGCTAAATCGATTCAAAAAGTGATTCTAAGTCGATCGGTATAATTAACAATGGGTCTATCTCTCTTCCTTTTGGATGTTACAAACATATGCACAAAGACATAATACTCTCGTGGAGTGTAAAAAATGGAGGAAATCAAAAATATTTTTTTTGAACTGTCTGATTTGTCGCGGAATGCCCCATATATAGTGTAAGCGTATTGGTTTTTATTGGTATTTATATATATATTGGTATTTATATACCCTCCTCGATGGATTGCATTCCACAGAGGTTGTCGATTTTCATAGAAGTGCAGTAATATTACAAGAAAATATACTGTTTCTAATATAGCGAAATCAAAATAAATACAAATAATATAATATTTTCATTATTTAAAACCTCGCTAATAAGGCAAGGCTACCAATACGCTTACACTATATATGGGGCATTCCGCGACAAACCCCCATACAAATTTCGCTTCCCATTTGACTTTTTCCGCTCTAAAAACCACATATTGTACCCGATTTTCTTCAAATTTGGCTTGACAGCTTATAATCTAACTAGAAGCACCTATGGTGAAAGTGGGTTAGACCGGTTCAGATTTCGATATACTTTTATTTATATATACAAATGTTGCTAGCCAGAGACAATTGACGCTTTAAAGGACAATATTCGTGAAGCCATTGGTGAAATACAGCTGCACACCATCGATAATGTGCTTAAAAATTGGACCGATCGTGTAGGCTACTGCATGGCCAGCCGAGGCAGCCATTTGAATGAAATTATTTTCCATTATAAACCGGAATGTAATAGTTCTTTTTTCAGTCTTTTGCTCATAACTTCGTCAATAATGGTCCGAATTGGATATTCTTTTTTTAATATTTTTGTTTTTTGAAGTACTTTTGTGTATTACATTATTCACAATGTTTTTGTATACAAATTTTGATTTTTTAAATTAAAACTTTATTTTTTAATTGTTCGTACTTTTCGATTTTCTCGATTTTTTTATTTAAACATCTAAATTGAAGCATGGTTGAAACTGGGCCTATAATAATTAATAATTTTTTAAATCCATTATCTTTCACGTACACAGTGCAATATAACCTAACTTCATGATTCAGCCAATTTTTGCCGTAAAAGTAAAACAATTCGAATTTAGAAAAATCTTTTTATTTTTAGTGTCTATGCAATCAGAGGAATATACCATTTGGTTGGTACCATTTTTATCCCTTAAAAGTACGGATTTCTAAAAACTCTTCTTTTTTACGTGTCTACGCAATTAGAGGGATGTACGCACCGAATTTCATCATTCTAGCTGTAGCCCTTTAGTTGGTACCATTTTTATCCCTCTTTTCCCATTGTAGCCCTTGAAAGTACGAATTTGGAAAAAACTTTTAATTTTTCGTGTCTACGCAGTCAGAGGAATGTATACTCTGAATTTCATGGCTCTAGCTGCGGTCACTTGGTTGGTACAACTTTTATCCCCTTTTTCCATTTTGACCCCAAAAAGTACGAATTTCCAAAAATCCCTTTATTTTACGTGTCTACACATAAAAGTACGAATTTGGAAAAAAAACTTATATATTATGTATCCACTCAATTAGAGGAATGTACGCAGCGAATTTCGTGTTTCTAGCTGTTGTCGTTTGATAGGTACAATTTTTATCCCTTTTTGCACCCACTTCACCCCCTACGAATAAAAATCACTTTATGTTGTACGTTTTTGTTATAGGAGGAATGTGCATACCCGATATAAAGTAGAAGCAGACATATTGAAGAAAGCATGCCTAAATATTCTAAATTATTTTTATGGGTATTTTTAGTCCTTGTGAGGGAAAAACTTTTCCCTTTGGACCGATTTCGCCCAGTTTCAATCCCAACCGATCTACGAGTATAATACGCATTTATGGAAAATTTTGCGTCCTAGCTACTTTCGTTTAGATCCTAGCGTGCTTTAAAAAAAGGACATGGCTAGATCGTCTTAGAATTTTATGACGATCACGAATATATATACTTTATAGGGTCTCAGGTCTATATTTCAAGGTCTTATAAACGGAATGACAAAGTGAATATACCCCCATCCTGGAGGTGGAGAGTATAAAAATAAAAAATAAACATTTGAAAATGGAAGCAAACTTTAAAATATGCCAATTTTCCTTGAACACTGCTGTCACTTTCAATTACAGTAGAAATGATACTTATACGTAGGGTCTTCAGTCACGCCATCAATGCGTTGCATTATTTTCTGTCCCATGATATAAACCGTCCTACTCTGTAGAGTGAGGGTATAAAAACCTTGGTCTACGAAATCTAAAAGGTCTACCTCTTTCTCAAAAACTGGTCATTAGGCCTCCGTGCAGTGGTGTCATCTACTGCTCCTTAGACACGCCCCTGCATTGTCACCACCGTGCACTGTAGCGAAAAAGTAAAGCATTATTTTAAATGCACCTACATAGCCAGCTATGTGTGTGTGTACAACATGATAACAATAATTGCTGGGATGTAGAAACGTTGGACAGGCAATGACGCACCTGTGTACACATACATACAATCATATAGGTCATTCCATGACAATCTGAAAGGATTCTACTCAAATGACAAAGGTGTTTTGCGTTGCTAACATATCTGTTCCAAATTTTCAAATCCATTTTCCCACAAACTCTTACACACTTTACTTGAAGCACAAGATGCCTGCCAACATTTTATAGAACTCAGCATTAGTGACGTCGAAGAGGTGTTGGATTTGTCATTGAGTTACTCATATAGAAGAACAATAACGATAAATTGTCATTTAGGCACCAAGTTTTTTTCGAACGTTTTTGTTTATGGGCACAGCGAGCGAAATGTAAATAGGTACACTACTTTATTGGTCACTTTAGCAACATATCTCTATTCGTTTTTATACCCTCCACCTAAGGATGGGGATATATTCACTTTGTCATTCCGTTTGTAACACCTTGAAATATTCATCGGAGACCCCATAAAGTATATATATTCTGGTCGTGGTAAAATTCTAAGACGATCTAGCCATGTCTATTGAAAGGCTGAAATAAATGAACTAGGACGTTCAAATTTTCCCTAAATGTATCTTAAGGTTGCAGATCGTTTGAGATTGAAAGTGGGGGAAATGGTACAGAGGGACAAAATTTTCATTAACAAGGACTGATACTCCCTAATATTTAGACTATTTAAGCATTTTTTTCAATTTCTGCTTTATATGCACTTGAAATTTGTTACGTACATTCCTCTTGTAAATACACGTTTCAGCGGGCGAAATGGGACGAAAAGGGATAAAAATGGTACCAATGATACGATAACAGCCAAAATCAAGTAAGGACAAGCTAACGTCGAGCTGGGCCGACTATATGATACACTCCACTTTCCATCCGAATACAATTCAATTCGGTAATAAAATGAAAACGGTAAGGATTTTTGTATCCTGTAAATGTATGTGTTTGACAAAAAATGTAAAATCGGAAAGGACATTTGTATGGGGGTATATTGAAACCTGGAACGAAATAGGTGAAATATAAATGGTATTGGGGCTATATCCAAATCTGAACCGATCTTACCCACATTCACCGTAGGTGTTTTTAGTTGGATTATAAAATGTTGTGCCAATTTTAAAGGAAATCGGGGCAATATGTCGTTTCTAGAGCTGCAAAAGTCAAATCGGGAGCGAGATTTGTATGGGGGCTAATCTAAATCTGAACTGATCTTACCCACTTTCTGCATTGGTGTTTATAGTTGGATTATAAGATGTTGTGCCCAATTTAAAGAAAAACGGGTACAATATGTGGTTTCTAAAGCGGAAAAAGTTAAATCGAGAGCTACTTTTGTATGGGTGCTATATCTAAATCTAAAACGATCTTACATACTTTCAGCATAGGTGTTTCTAGTTAGATTATAAGATGTTGTGCCAAATTTAAAGAAAATCGGGTACAATATGTGTTTTGTAGAGCAGCAAAAGGCAAATCGGGAGCAACATTTGTTTGGGGGCTCTACCTAAATCTGAACCGACAATACCCACTTTCTGCATAGGTGTTTATAGTTTGATTATAAGATGTTTTGCCAAATTTAAAGAATATCGGGTTATTGAACCCGATGGTTTCGGGTTCCAAAACCATCCACCCGGTGGTTTCTAGAGCGGAAAAAGTCTATATAGCGTTCGTCCTTGATCCAAAAAACATACTTGTGCCAATTTTAAATCGATTCAAAAAGTGATTCTAAGTCGATCGGTATAATTAACAATGGGTCTATCTCGCTTCCTTTTGGATGTTACAAACAAATGCACAAAGACATAATACTCTCGTGGAGTGTATAAACATGAAATTTGGAATGTACATCCCTCTAATTGCGTAGATACGTAAAATAGAGGAATTTTTCAAAATTCGTATATTTAAGGGATACAATTTCAAAAGAGGGATAAAAATGGTACCAATCAAACCGCTGAAGTTGAAATCGCGAAATTCGATATGTACTTTCATCTGTTGTGAAGATGCGAAACAAAAATATTTTTTTTTCGAAATTTGTACTTTTAGCCGGATATTGGGGAGAATGGGGATAAAAATGGTACCAACCAAACGGCTGCAGCTATAATAATGAAATTCGGTATGTACACTTCTCGGACTGCAGTGACGTGAATATTAAAGAGATATTCCGATATTCGAAATTTGTACTTTAAGCCGGATATTGGGGCGAATGGGGATAAAAATGGTAACAACCAAACGGCTGTTGCCGTTGAAATTCGGTGTGTACACTTCTCGGACTGCAGTGACGTGAATAATAAAGAGATCTTCCGATATTCGAAATTTGTACTTTTAGCCCGACATTGGGGTGAATGGGGATAAAAATGGTACCAACCAAACGGCTGGAGCTATAATAATGTAATTCGGTGTGTACACTTCTCTGACTGTAGTGACGTGAATAATTAAGAGATCTTCCGATATTCGTAGCATCAGGATATAAATGGAATTAAATTTGGCTACAATCAAAAGGCAGTAGCTAGAATCATTATATTCAGTATTTGTACACCTTTATATACGTAAACGCGGAAAATAAGAGGTAGGAATTTGTATAAATTCGTACTTTTAGGATTGAAATGGAAAAAGCAGTGAAACTGGTACCAATAAAACTGCTGTAGCTAAAATCATGAAGTTAGGTGTATACACGTGGAAAATGGAAAATGCAAATGGGGAAATTGTTTCTACCTAATAATATTTAGAGCACATTTTGGAAGATTTGTGACTGATAATTATATTAATATTTATATAGTAGAGGACTATTTATATTATATTAATGAAGAATCTCAATATGGTAGTGCACTTCCATGTAATGACGGCAGCCTTTAATCTAAACTCCGTGGTGGAGGGTATATAAGATTCGGCCCGGCCGAACTTAATGCCTTTTTACTTGTTAGTAACTAAAATCGGAAAATATTCAAAATTGATAAGAAAAATTAAAAAATTTAAGGAAAAGTTAAAAAAGTTATAAAGAGTCAAAATGGTTAACAATGAGATAAGTTACCATCGATGTGGAAATAAGTGGAACAAACTATAGATTGATGTGCAATTGTTCCGAGTGTGAAGTAACTTTGTCGATGTATTAAAAAACATCTAAAAATAACATTTTCCGGAGATTGTCATAGCGCTAAATCGGTCATTTTCTAAAGATTACTTACTAAAATTTTACGTCAAATGTAAAGTGAACTTATTTAATTTTCTTCCACTGTTGGTCGCTGTTGCTGCTGTGCGCTTTAATTGCACCTTGTGTCACCATGTGTCCCATAGTGCTTTATTTAATAACTTTGTTTTTGCTGATGTTTTCCACTGAAATATTATATATTTGATTCCCAAAATAAAGCAATGCCAGCAGCGAAGAACACAAAACAAAAAACAAAACAACCACCAACTACGCGGAGTGTATTAAAATTAAAGCTGTCGTAAATAATGACAACAGCAAAAACAAATTCTACGTTTGGTGACATAATGTTTCCTCGTAATCCTGATGTGGAGAAATATACATTTTTTGCCGGTGCGATCACTGTTGGCTTTGCTGTGCATTCTGACCACACAACGATTAAATATAACTTTTACATATGTTTTTATTATTGCATTTTGATGAACCATAAAATCATAGAGTTATTGAAATGAATTTGGAATTATAATTGCATTAGGATTGCGTACATAATTTGCCACATGTGGTCTATCCACCTGAGTACACGGGCGCAGAGCTACAAATCGAAGGGATTACACTTGTATCCAATGTTAAATAAAATACATTTTGTCGCCGCAACTTAATCAGTTTGATTACCCAAATTGATAGCGTTGGTGATTTTCTTACGAAAACAGTTGGAGTGTTTAGGAACCTGAGAATAATGCACAAACTTTATTTGGAAGCAGTTTCAGTGCTCTCGGCTAGACGAGATGCTAAGCCATGTGCACTGCACATGTGCAGGTCTGAGGAAAATTTGTCAGACTAAAATAATACAGCGTTTTCTTTAAGGAAAACCTTCTGCAGACTTAACTAACATATAGTCCAAGTTAAGAGCCAATCAATTCTGTGGATCTCGACACTTGTAACCGGAAAGAACATGTTTATACCCTCCACTAGGGTATATGGCTTTGTGCAATTATTTGTAATAAGGAAAGGCTAAAGTCGGGAGGGACCGACTATATGATACCCACCACTTTCTACGCCATTACAATTTAATTCGGTGAGGGTTTTGACATTTGTTCTATATATGTTCTATATCCAGGTGAAATACAACGTGTTCAGATCAAATCCTATTAAAATATGAATTTTCTAAAGCATAAAAAGTCAAATCGGGACCGAAATTTGTATAGGACCTATATCTAAATCTGAACCGATCTGATTTTCACCACAGATGTCTCTAGTTGAATTATAGGGCGCTGTGCAAAAATTGAAGCAAATCGAGTGAAATGTGTGGTCTCCAGGGCGGAAAAAGCCGAATCGAGAGTGAAGTTTGTATGGAAGCTATATATAAATGTGAACCGATCTGACCGAATTTTACCATAGATGTTTCTAGATAAAATAACAGTTGCTGCGGCAAATTTGAAGAAAATCGCTTAAAGTACGTGGTTTCCAGACC
Source organism: Polietes domitor (assembly GCA_947397865.1). NCBI lineage: Eukaryota > Metazoa > Arthropoda > Insecta > Diptera > Muscidae > Polietes > Polietes domitor. The sequence continues at coordinate 76,581,129 of OX377619.1, read as the reverse complement.
GTGAAAAGTCAAATCGAGATCGCAAATTTGTATTTGACCTATATCTAAATCTGAACCAATCTGACCCATTTTCACCACAGATGTTTCTAGTTGAATTATAGGGTGCTGTGCAAAAACTGAAGCAAATCGAGTGAAATATATGGTCAAATCGAGAGTGGAATTTCTATGGGAGCTATATATAAATCCAAACCGATCTGACCGAATTCTATTTGAAGTATAGGGTGCTGTGAAAATTTCGGCAGGGAAATTTTTATTGGAGCTATATCTAAATCTGAACCGATTTGCTTCAATTAAATAGCGCTCGTCCTTGGCACACAAAACCTACTTATGCCAGCAATAATTGCGATCTGTATTTTGATTACAAGAATAAGAAATGTCTGTCAGTCTTTCTGTCTATTCATCTGTATGACCTCTATTCTTGCAATCAAAGTACAGTTATTATTGTACAGTTATTATGTCATTCACTTCAAATGAAACTATCCACAACGAATTTTTCAGGAGCACGGCGACCCCTATTTAATTTGAATCAAATCGGCTCAGATTTAAATATAAAATCACCAGAAAGTAAACACACGTTTTAATGGGCGAAATGGGAGAAAAAGCGATAAAAATGGTACCAATGATAAGACAATATCTAGATACATGAAATATGGAATGTACATCCATCTAATTGCGTAGATATGAAAATAAATGGATTTTTCAAAATTCGTACTTTTAAGAGATACAATTGGAAAAGAGGGATAAAAATGGTACCTACCAAACCGCTGAAGTTGAAATCATGAAACTGGGTGAAGATGCGAAATAAAAAGGATTTTTTCGAAATTGGTACTTTTAGCCGGAAATTGGGGCGAATGGGGATAAAAATGGTACCAACCAAACGTCTGCAGCAATAATAATAAACTTCGGTGTGTACATTCATCTGACAGTGAAGATGCGAACTAAAAAGGATTTTTTCGAAATTTGTACTTTTAGGCGGAAAATGGGGCGAATGGTACCAACCAAACGGCTTCAATTAAATGGTTAAAAGGTTGTATAGTCAGTATTTGCACTCGTCTGTTTTCGTAGAAGCGCAAAATAAGAGGTACGTTTTTTTAATTCGTACTTTTAGTTTCAAAACACAAAAAGGTGGAAACGGCTGTAGCTAAAATCATGAAATTAGGTGTGTACATTCCACTCTGAAACATATTGGATCTTCAATATGACAACTGTTCATATCAATAAATTACAAATGGGGAAAATCGGACTTGAGGGAAATTGTTTCAACCTAATAATATTTAGCGCACATTTTCGGACTAATAATTATATTAATATTTATATATAGTAGAGGACTCTAAATATTATAATAATGACGAATCTCAATTTTCCTAACATGGAAGTGCACTTCTATGTAATGTCGACAGCATCTAATCTACCTATACCAATGTGTCCTATGATTTACTTTTCCGCTCTAGAAACCACATATTTCAACAAACAACTTTTTTTTTGAAAATGCTATAAAAAAACTACTGAATATTTTCTCAAATTTCTTTATTTATTTGAAAGTACAATCCTTCCGGTTAATAATGGAAAATAATTTCATTCAAATGGCTGCTGAGGGCACCTCACAAATAATAGTCCAACGGTTGAATAGTAGGAAAAAAAACGTTAGATGGCGAACCGTATATAATACTCTGGAATATACTCCGAGATGGATGGTATATAAGATTCGGTCAGGCCGAACTTAACGCCTTTTTATTTGTTCCAGATCATATTATATTTACTTTGTTCGGAATATCTGCCGGAAAATTGGATCAATTACCATATTCGTTAAATTTGACTAAAGATGAATTACTATAGTACTGTATAATGCATATGAACTACATAAAATTGCTCCCACACAAGAGTGGTGTAGGGTATTATATAGTCGGCCCCGCCCGACTTTAGACTTTCCTTACTTGTTTTTCTCTGTTGATTTTTTTCCCATTTTTTCAGAATCAATAGAACTTTGAAAGAACTTTACAAACGATGACATCTGTCTTCCTTTCGTCCTTCTATCTGTCCTTCATTCCATACTTCGACCTTCATTCAATTCTTCCTGCTGCCCTTCATTATACGAGAACTTATGGCCTTCCTTATATCTTTTCATACGGCTCGTCATTCTGTTCTACCTTCTGGCCTTGGCCTTCCTTATGTATATCAATCTGTCCTTCCTTATGTCATTCCTTCGGCTCTTCCTCATGTTCTTCCCCCCTGTACTTACTTCAGTCCTTAACTCTGTCCTTTTTTACGCCCTTCCTTCCGTCCTACCAGCTGTCCTTTTTGCTGTATTAAGTCCATCCTTCTGTTCTTCGTGCTGCCGTTCTTTCTGTCCTTCCTCATGCCATTCTTGCTGTCCTTCGTAGTATCATTATTTCAGATTTCCTTCCGTCCTTCCTACCTTCCTTCTGAACTTCGCAAAGTCCTTTCATCTGCCCTTATTTCAGTCTTTCCTTCCTTTCGTTGTTCCATCAATCCTTCAGCAGACATTGTGTGCAACAAAATATACAAATTTTGTGTCCGAGGTCTAAAAACCTACTTTTTGTGTGCATTGAAGCCTAGTTGAGAGATATTATGGATAAATGTAGAAGCTACGACACTTATTGTTGAATTAAGAGATTTCCAAAAAATTATCTGACTTTTTTACGAAGTGTTTGTTTAAATTAGTCGTGAAGAAGACATGTGCTTCTACAGGATGAGCCACAACTTTTTAATTAGTCTATAGATTTTCATCAACTAGGCTTTGTTCTGGACGTAAGATCCAATCATTTTTCCAACATTTTAGTAAAAAAATTGAAAAATACATAACATCGTTTTGGAATTTAGAAAGCCAAAATACATTCTTCGGAAAAATTTTTGTCGGATAGTTTTTTTTAAATATGAGAAAATAAAATTATTTATAATCAATTATTTACAAATATCCCAAAAAAACCTTTGTAGTCAACACTTTTCATTTTTGTCGTGCAGAGTAAACAAAGTGGGCTTAATCTTCTGGAATTTATTGCCAATATTTAGATCCAGAAGTGTGTGTGTGTGGAAGAATAATTTCAAATATATGGCAAATTTCGAGTGAATGTATGCCTTTTATCACATCGTTCGCTTTCAATCCAGATACTTAAAATTAATACATTAAAAAAAACCTCACCCAGATATCTCTAATGAGTAATGTGAAAAAGAAATCTCTGAAGAACACCCAACGATTTGTTTGATTTATGTCTTGTTTTATTTACAAACAAATTATTTTATTTATATGAAATTGATTGATTTTCTTAAACATTATCATATAACTATAAATAATATTAAATACTTTAGTACTTGGACGTCTTAAATATTAAACGAAGAACAAAAAAGCAGGTTTAGAAGTTTATTAATATACATTAAGAAAAAAAAACAAAATGTAGTTACAACAATAATTTAAAAAAATCAAAATACATAAAAAATTAAGGTGAGGCTAATCGTTTAAATTAAGCAAACAACTATTAAAAATATATATTTTTTATAAGGAAAAGTTTAATAAATATGGCATAAACACTAACGAAAAAGCAATTCAGTTTAAAAAATAAGAGTTAAATTGATTATTCGGTAAAAAAAACATATGTAAAATTAAATATTTATGTTGATGTAATTATAATGTTGCAGCTGTATTTTTTATTGCATTTTATATGTATGTATGTCTGTATATAAAAAACATTCATAATTTATAATGACAATAATACGAGTATGTAGTACTAACAATGTAAAGTGAAGCCTGGCATTATAAATAATTAGGCTTTTGTGTGATGCCTCATTTTACAATTAAATATGCTATGCACTTATTGTTAAAGGTTTATTTTTTTATTTACTCATAAGGCACTTTGTATTATGGATTAAAAGCTATTAAGGATTATGATTGCAGTGGAAACAACTCTGATGTCATGTTAATGTTGTTCGTGAGAGCAGCAGCAGGCAACGCCAGGAGTTCAATCTTAACTACTTTGGAAGACAATATAAAAAACTATGCGGAACTCCTTACGCTACCTCGCCGCATGTAGCCATCCTCCATTCATTTATAAGTCATTTCCACGGAAATGTTATTTTATGGAACTATATGTCTTGGCGAAATTCATATTAAATATAAGGCATCTTTGAGTTTCTATTCAATTAATTAGTTTAGTTTACTTTAGTTTAACTAGCTAGCAGTCTTTATGACGCCATCTGTGTGATGTTTGCAGAACTAATACTTACTAGAGAAAGACTACCAATTTCCTATGGCGATGTATTCAATTGAACTTCTTCTTCTTCTTCCTATGAATTATTTAAGTTTTTTTTTGATTGCGGAAATGGGTTTAACAAAAAGTAGTTTTGAAAAAATTAGCAAAAATCTTGGGTTTACTTTAAGCTGCTGCACCTTATTGTGTTAAATGATTGTCGAGTGTAATGTTAGAAATTTAACGAAAATTTTCTGCAATATGAGTCATTCCCTGTGAAGCGGTAAAATTTTTCAACTCGGTAGCTGCGATTTATTTTGAAAGTTTGTGTTTTTGGAAAAAAAATAGATTTTTACGATTTAACTTGGTCATAAAAATACGATTTTTCAAATGTGGTCATCCATGTGTAACTCATGAAATACTTGGCAGGCGCTATACCTTGCTTTGAAGGAAATTTCAAGTAAAATAATGATATATTAAAATAAATATATCGTACGGGATAAAAATTTTAAAGTTTTTACAATTTTACTTCTTTTTTTCTTTGATTTGCGAAATGTTTACATAAATCAATTTTTCTTTTGAAATTATAAAGTAATATTCTTACGTCTCTTTATAAGCGACTTGTGAGTTTGGAAGTGGTGAAACGATGGGTTTTATTTTTTTACGATTTTTTTTTGTTTTTGGGAAAAACATCCAATTTTAGTGAATAATCATCAAAATGATAATTTTTTAATATACCAATGTGAAAATCAAACTTTGTCCAAAAAACAAGTTCCGGTTAAGAGTAGAAACACCAAAAAATTAAAATTCGTGTATAGGTATTTTGAAAGTTTACATCGCCACGAATTAAATGGGTGCGGGGTATACAGTTTTGTTTAGTATATTTATGAGAACACTACGAATATACAGTGGTGGTCACGAGTTTAGCACACTTCACATGTGTTGTTTATAATAGCAAATAATTTGTTCGGATAATGAACTCTGCGCAAAATATTAGTTTTTTTTAATGTTGCTTATGGTGTGATCAGTAAGCCCAATAATTTTTTTTCGAGTTCTTTTGTGCCTTTTTGTCGTACTCTCATGTTTTTGAAAGTAATTCGTAATCTGGGCTGGCCACAAATTTAGCACATTTGATAAAAGTTGTTATTTTCTATTTATTTTTGCGTTTAAATTAATTAATTGGTATATTTGGATAATTTTTACTCAAATGGAAGTTATTATGTAACAAAAATTATAATTAGACATTGCTAAAGGAAAATAGTGCATTGAGGCGCAGCGTCAGGTTATTATGCAATTGAACGACATTGGAAGTACCGCTGGGGATATTACAAACATTATAAATTGATCCAGACAGATTGTGTGCAATATACTAAGCAATATTGGCACTTATGGGAGCTTCAAAAATATTGCAAAATGTCCTCCGCCGAGAAAAACAAGCAATAAATCGGATTTTTTAATTTATAGAACCTGCAGCAGATCCATTTAAAAGCTCAACTGTGATTCAGAGAGATTTTTCGGCAAAAATTGACATTAGCATTTCCTCAAGAACCATAAGAAGAAGAACCAATGGAAAAAATTTACTTGGCTGCATTGATCAACATAAGCCAGACGTATCAAAATATGACTTACAGTGTCAAATTTAATCTGTTCAGGATCATTTAGAAAAATCCAAGATTTTTGGGAAAATATCGCCTGGATTGGCGAATCGGACATTGGTCGGTGCGGATCTAACAGGAAACAATACGAAGTGTGCCCTCCAAACATGCAGCACAACCCAAAGTACAAATCTGAGACGTTAAATGATGTATACTGCTTTTTCTGGACACGGCGTTTGTCCGATACACAAAATCGATGCACTAATGGATCAGAATATTTACAAAAATCTATTTGGTGATACTATGACAACATATTCAGATAAAGACATGCCAATTAAGTGACAACCGACCAAAACACACTTAACGCCAGAGAAGAGCTGTTTGGAGCTGAACAGAATAGATTTTTAAAAATGGTGCAGCACAGTCACCGGATCTCAATCCTATTGAGAATCTTTGGAATGGACTTTAACAACATATTATAGCAATAAAACCCAAAAATTTGCCCGATTTCTTGAATTAAACACAAAATTCCTGATATGCTACTCCAATGGAGTCTTTTATGCCTCTAGTGGAGAGTATGTCCAGAAGATGTACAGCTATTACTCAAAATAGCGATTATCCAACCAAATATTAAGTTTATAATAAAATGTATTGGTTAGTTCAGTTTTTTCCGATTTGATTAAAGTTTTTTAAATTTGTGCTAAATTACTGTCCAATCACTTTTCGTATTATTTGTACTTTAGATTGCATAAAACTAAAACGTTAAATGGTCATCTTATCGTACGTAATATTTTAGAAAAAATACCGGTAAAAAAACATAAAGTTGAAATATTTGCTTTATAAAGTTACATGTGGTGACTGTGCTAAATTCGTGACCACCACTGTATATTGGCTATAGATCTACGACCATATTGTATATTTCTGAGCGGTTCTGATGTCTTTTTTTATTTTTATTTGAATAACAATATAGCTGTAATTCTTAGTTTGGGTATTGATTGATTAGTGATTAAGTTTTTCTTCTTACGAAGTAAATTTTGTGGTTGATAATGGAACCGTATATTTATACACACCACGAGAGTATTATGTCTTTGTGCATTTGTTTGTAACACCCAAAACTAAGAGAGATAGACCCATTGTTAATTATACCGATCGACTTAGTATCACTTTTTGAATCGATTTAGCAATGTCCGTCCATCTATTCTTGTAATCACGATACAGGTCGCAATTGTAGACAGAACCAAATGAAACTTTGCACAACGAAGTTTTTCGGGATAAGAACGAACGCTATTTAATTTGAAGAAAATCAGTTCAGATTTAGATATAGCCCCCATACGAATTTCACTCCCGATTTGACTCTTTTCACTCTAGATACCATATATTTTAACAGACTTTCTTCAAAATTGGCAAAAAACTTATAGTTCAACTAGAAACACCTATGGTAAAAATGGATCAGATCGCTTCAGATTTATATATAGGTCCCATACAAATTTCGTTCCCGATTTGATTTTTTCCGCTCTAGAAACCACAAATTGTATCAGATTGTCAGATTGTAGCGAAATTTGTATGGGAGCTACATATATATATATATGAACCCATTTGACACATTTTTGTAACAGATTCTAGTTAAAAAATGAGATGCTGTACCAAATTTGATCAAAATCGGTTAAATTATGTGGTTTCTAGAGCAAAAAAGGCAAATCGGATGCGACATTTGAATGGGGGCTATATATAAATCTGAGCCTATTTGACCGATTTTCACAAGAAATGTTTCTAGTGGAAATATAAGACGATAAACCAAATTTGAAAAAAAAAACTGTTTAAATTTACGGTTTCTATATCGGAAAATGTCAGATGTTTCTAACTTAGATATAAGGCGCTGTGCAAAATTTTATTAAAATCGCTTCAATTATGTGGCTTCTAGAGCAGAAAAAGTAAAATCGGGAGCAACATTTGTATGGGAGCTATATTTAAATCTGAACCGATTTGCTCAAATTAAATAGCGTCCGTCTTCGGGATGCAAAAATCGTTTGTTTCAAGTTTCGTTAGAATCGGACAATAATTGCGACCTGTATCGTGATTACAAGAATATATGGACAGACAGAGGGGCATGGGTAATTCGATTCAAAACGTGATTATATGTCGATCGGTATAATAAACGATGGGTCTATCTCGCCTCCTTTTGGGTGTTACAAACAAATGCACAAAGACATTATACCCTGTGGTGAAGGGTATAAAAATGCATTTTTATAAGCGCGTGAAGTTAGCGCTTTAGCAAATATTTTCAATTGTTTGCAATCAGAATAATCTCATTTGAAAATATTTACGACAACTCCAAAAAGTATGCAATATTTTTACTAATAATGCAGAGACATACCGAATGTGATGATCGAGCTACAAACAGAAAAGGTTACGATAAGAAACGATTCGGACAATTTTTGAACGTATCTTTAGCTTTAATATTTCATATCGCATTTGGGACATTTTTAAATGGAGTCTGTATCGTTCGTTACTTATTTCACATAGGAACAAGTAAATTAAAAGAACACCATATTTCCAGAATACCCCCGAATACATCAGATCTGATTCCACCGGCAAAGTGAAAACTAGGTAAATACTTTGTTTGATATAAAGTTTAATAGCCGGAGATCTTTTAAAGCGTATATTCGAATTCAGCATTATGTTTTGATATCAAATTTTTTTGCTGGAACAAAATTGAATAAATTTATTATTGAAAATTTAAGAAAACGAAATACACAATTAAGTGCAGAACAAATATGAAGAACGTCTTGCAGGCGAAGAAACCGAGCAAAGAATGCAGGACATAACTATAGGGTCCGCTAAATAATTTTGAAAATGCTGTAAAAAAATTATAGAATATTTTCTCAAATTTCTTTTTTTATTTGAATGGACAATCCTTCCGGTTAATAATGGAAAATAATTTCATTCAAATGGCTGCCTCGGGCACCCCACAAATAATAGTCCAACGGTTGAATAGTTGAAAAAAACGTTAGATGGCGGACCCTTTACTATTTTTATTCACCGATTTCCTTCGAAGCCAAATTGGTTTTTTTTTGTAAACATATATTCTTCTTATATGAGTTTTCTTTCGAATGCGTAGTCTTAAAACCTCGATTAGACTTGATATAGTGATATTTTAAGATATGGTTTAAATTGTAAAATTGAATCTGTCGTTTAAAATGTTTCATTTTGAGTTCTGGCACAAATAACACCGTGCGGCAGCTCCATATAGTCGTGAAACTAGACGCCGTATATAGGAGAACTGTGTACTCAGCTTTCCATTTTGTGATTTTTGCTCCTTTTTACAGGAATTTTAATATCCCAAGGATATAGATGTTTTAATAAATTATTTTCGTACTTTTCCGAGTCGTACAAAGACGTTATGGATATCAAATGAAAAAAGAATATATGTTAAAAACTATTCAGATTTTCCAAATTTTCCCATTTCTTTCATTCGATACCCATGTCGCCATTGTAAGGCTCGCAAAAGTACGGAAATACATTATTAAATCTTTTATATCATTTGGAAATTAAAAGTCGAAAAGGAGAAAAGATCACCAACTGAGTACACAGCTTTTCTACAAACGATATCTAGTTTCATGTCTTTATAGTCTTGTTCAGCTCCAATGAAAAAAGTGTAAAATTGTCGCACGGTGTAATAAATATAGTAAACTATTGCTATTTTGTTGGAAGTTCAATTAAATTCTATCGCCTATATTCATAATCATTTATCACAGGTATACATCCCTCGATACATTTGTTACGAATATGCCAATAAATATCCCAGTTGGTAGTATTTCCCTCACTCACACTTAAATTCAAAAGATTACTATAATTTCGCAAAGTCTTCGTTCAACGTTAGGTCGCGCCTTAGATTTCCGTTTCCGTTGGCACAGTACTCTTCGGGCTCGCTGCAGCCGTTGACGTTGCCACTGTTGTCGGCGTCTTTGGTCGCACAGGCCGTTCGCCTTCGGGTGTCTTGGCCGTTTGCACACGATTCGCCAGCAGGCGAGCTTGTTTCTCTAGAATTTCTCTCTGATCCTTGGGTATCCAGCGAGAAAATCTCGATTCTGGTATGCCCAACTGATTGCCTTTGGTCAGGAGATCCGTTTGATCGGGAACCTTTTCGCCGTCCACGGACTTGCGAGCATTGCGGCCACCGGCGGAGGCCATAACCGAACGCAACGGAATGGTGGTGGGATTATAGACACTGCTCTCGCGATCGGTGGCATATTCGAAGGAGTCATCTTCAGTGTCGGTGGTTAGACGACGTCTTTGGACATCCGAGAGATCGTTATCGTTGTTCTGGCCATTGTGCGTCGTGGCGCCATTGTTGGGTATTATGGTAACACCATTGGGCGTTTCAAGGAGGGCCACACTCTGGCCGTGTTGCTGAGTGTTGCCACTGCGCCGCCGTTGGCAGGAAGTAGGAGGTATAGTTCATTTATGTTTGTGGTGTATGTGTATTTGAACATGATCATCATCATCATCATCACCATCATCATCATCGTGAAGATTGCGTTCGCATCACCATGGAGGCACAATTGAGAGCATAATGGAAAAAAGATAGAAAATAAGCTTAGCTTAGCTAAGGTCCATTTGGGCAAGAGTTGATCCTGTGACAGGAATCGTTTTAGTAAACTGAGACTTTTGAGACTAAAACAGTGATTGTGATGTTTTCTCGCCACGTTGTGTGTGGCTGGAATTTTTTGTTTTGATGATTATGCGATTTTGATTGGTTGATTGATTTGAATTTGATTGTTCTGAGCTTATGTGACACAAGTGAGACAATTGAGATTGTATTTTTTTTTAATTTTTTGTTAAATGTAAGCTTAGGGGGGTTTTTTGATTTGGTTTAACAGAGCATGAGGTGGGTGGTGGGGTATTGAAAGGATAGACAGACAGTTGATTTTCTATTTCAAAAAAACTCTAAGGAGACATACAGAGCAGACAAAACAAATTTCGAACGTACAAGTTCTAAGGTTAACTAAACGTCTCGAGAGATTATCTTCTTAGCATGGTTATCGCGTTTCTTAAGTTTAGGCACATTCGATTAATGAGAGCTGATGATGAAGATTTGCTTGTTTGGTGGTGGTGATTGATTTTCTTACAATATGTCATGTGTATGTGTGTAGATGTGATTGATAATGGGAATGCTGGCATAATGGAGGGCGAGGATTCGTTGGGTGTTTGGGGTTGAACTAAATCTAAGACTAAAACATTGACATGCGTTTAATTGAAGCCTAACACACATAATAATTACTTGCAACTCAGTCAGATACATGCATGCTTTTCGATCTATATTAAATGTAGTTGTATTAAAATTTACCAGTTCTGTTTATTTATTGGGTTAATCGATAATGTTGGATTATTGTGTTATGATAACTTTCACCAATTCATGTATGGATGTTAGTAGAATGTTGTCTTCGGTTGTGGAATATAATTCATAACGTTTGTTTGGTGGTACTTACGTTTCATTTGTAGACATCTTGACGGATTTTCCTGCAAAATACATAATAAAAATCTGTTAACCAAATTCTGAGTAATGCAGTGCTATAGAAAAATTAAACAGAAACCCCTCATTTTAATAGTACACAGAGTGTATTTTTTTGTTTCATAACATTATTTAACAAACAAAAATTTGTCTAAGACCTATTTTTGTTTGAATAAAATCAAGTTTAAGTGTTTACTAAAATTCCGATTTTTGTCGAAATACTTTTAATATTTGTACTCTCATTCTGGAAATATAGGCCCGATCACAACCACTTCAATTAAATGTAATTGTGATATGTTGAGAATTTCAGTTTCGGATAGAAAAATTGGTGCAGGGACAAAGTAGGGAAAAAGTCGCGCAGTAAACCGCAATTTTAGAAAACCTTGATTTAAAACATTTAGACACTATTTTAGTTTGTGCCTAAAAAAGATTTTCTTTTGAGAAAATTATTTTTTTTTTTCAATTGTTTGGTTCCTAAACCACTGTTTCTATGTGAAAGTGATATTATATTCCCCAGATGAGAGTACAAATATTAAAGGTACCTTGAGTGCAAATGTGTAACGATTTAGTAACGATTTTTTAAATATTCCATTAAAATGTTGTAATATCATTTTCAAGTTTAGAAACCCAAAATACAGAAGAAACTACTATACATTACCCTTTATGTTGCACAGTGTAATTGTAATAAGATCTGGCTCCCCCAACAACGTATTTATCTTTACAGTTTTTACCTGTTTTGATGAATTTTAGGAATATAGAATTTAAAGTTTTCGAAGCGACAGGACAAAGAAAAAACATTTCATTTAATGCTCTACTCACTATTAACGTTCACATTCGCGTTCTCCGTCGCGTTCACATTTTCCAATAAAATAAGAAATATATGATTGAATCGATCTCACATTGCTTTTTATTGTATGAATTCTGTAATAGGTTCGTTGTGAAATATATATTTAATTTACTTTAATAAAATGTGAATGTTTCATTGAAAAAATAAGCTTAACTCATGGTAAACAGTATGTTGAGGATTTCCTGTGCTGTCCCGGGATCCCGGGAAATTGAAAAAATAATTCCCTTTCCCGGGAATTCAATCGAAAATTACCAGAGAAGTCTGACGAAACTTGCTTTTTGCCAACATTTTAATTTAACCATTGAATAAACAAAATGTCAGAAATGTTTTTTCCAAAAAATAGCTTTGTCGAAGATTATAATGCAAATAACCCAACATTTAACACATTCAGGAACAGCCCTTTGAAAAAAGTAGTTATAATATTCACAATTGGCGAGCAATGTCGCTACCCCAAAACAACAATGCCACTAAAAGTGTGATTGTTATTACGGATTTTTTAAAATAAAATTATATATCGAACATAGTGCAAAATAACCTAACTTCATGGTTCAACCATTTTTTGCCGTAAAAGTGAAAAGTACGAATTTGGAAAAATCTTTTTATTTTGCCTGTCTATGCAGTCAGAGGAATATGTACCGAATTCCATAATTCTAGCTGCGGCCATTCGGTTGGTACCATTTTTATCCCCTTTTTCCTACTTTACCCCATTAAGAGAACGACTTTCTAAGATCTCTTTATTTTACGTATCTATGCAATTAGAAGGAAGTACACACCGAATTTCATCATTCTAGCTGCAGTCGTTTAGTTGGTACCATTTTTATCCCTTTGTACTCATTGTATCCCTTGAAAGTACGAATTTGGAAAAACATTTATTTTTTGTGTCTACACAGTCAGAGGAATGTATACTCCGAATTTCATGCGGTCATTTGGTTGGTAATATTTTTATCCCTTTTTTCATTTTAACCCCAAAAAGTACACCATTTTACCACTTAAAAGTACAAAATTGGAAAAAATACTTTTATATTATGTATCTACTCAATTAGAGGAATGTTCACACCGAATGTTGTGTTTTTAGCTGTTGTCGTTTAATACATATGTACAATTTGTATCCCTTTTTGCGCCATTTCTACCCCTAAGAATAAAAATCACTATATGTTGCACGTTTTTGTTATAGGGTGAATGCGCATACCCTATATCAAGTAAGTACAAGCGGACATATTGAAAACAAGTAAGGAAAGGCTAAAGTCGGGCGGGGCCGACTATATAATACCCTACACCACTCCCTGCGTATTTACCTCGCTTTGATTACTAAACCCAGGTATTTCATGGGATCAATTTTATGTAGTTCATATAAACTATACTATAAATTCATCTTTAGTCAAATTTAATGAATGTGGTAAATAATAAAGTAATTGATCCAATTTTCCAGCAGATATTCCGAGTAAAGTAAATATAACATGATCTGGAAAAATTGATCAAGATCCAAAGACAAATACAGATTATACAGAGGTAATTGGATGAATCGGACGGACATTTGAAGGGTGCCTATAACAACACTTGAGGCCTGTGCCAAAACATGCGCCAATATATTTCTCATTCACGGTGGTTGAAACATAGAATGATCTGCAAAATTTGATGAAGATCCGAGGTAAGATGTAGTTTCTAGAGCTGTAATAGAGCAGAATGGGCCCCATTTATGTTATACGAAATTATGGACATATGGGCATCTCCCCAACAGTATGGAAAGGCTAAAGACGGATGGAGCCGACTATATATCTCACTACAATTCAATTCATTCAAAAAGTGAAATCGGGAAGGATTTTTGAATCCTGTAAATGTTAAAAAAAAATGTTAAATCGGAAAGGACATTTGTATGGGGGTATATCGAAACCAGGAACGATGTGACCCGCATTCACCATGTATGTTTATTGGTGAAATATAATATGTAAAGTTTGGCCAAAATCGGTTAAACATTCGGGAGCAACATTTGTATGAGGGCTATATCTAAATCTGAACCGATCTTACCCACTTTCACCATAGGTTTTTTAGTTTGATTATAAGATGTTGTGCCAATTTTAAAGAAAATCGGGTACAATATGTGGTTTCTAGAGCGGAAAAAGTCAAATCGGGAGCGACATTTGTATGGGGCTATATCTGAATCTGAACCGATCTTACCCAATTTTTGCATACGAGTTTCTAGTTGTATTATAAGATGTTCTGCCAAATTTAAAGAAAATCGGGTACAATATGTCGTTTATAGAGCGGAAAATGTCAAATCGGGAGCGACATTTGTATGGGGGCTATATCTAAATCTGAACCGATCTTACCCAATTTTTGCATACGAGTTTCTAGTTGGATTATAAGATGTTCTGCCTAATTTAAAGAAAATCGGGTACAATATGTCCTTTATAGAGCGGAAAATGTCAAATCGGGAGCGACATTTGTATGGGGGCTATATCTAAATCTGAACCGATCTTACCCAATTTTTGCATACGTGTTTCTAGTTGGATTATAAGATGTTCTGCCAAATTTAAAGAAAATCAGGTACAATATGTCGTTTCTAGAGCGGAAAATGTCAAATCGGGAGCGACATTTGTATGGGGGCTATATCTAAATCTGAACCGATCTTACCCAATTTTTGCATACGAGTTTCTAGTTGGATTATAAGATGTTCTGCCTAATTTAAAGAAAATCGGGTACAATATGTCGTTTATAGAGCGGAAAATGTCAAATCGGGAGCGACATTTGTATGGGGGCTATATCTAAATCTGAACCGATCTTACCCAATTTTTGCATACGTGTTTCTAGTTGGATTATAAGATGTTCTGCCAAATTTAAAGAAAATCAGGTACAATATGTCGTTTCTAGAGCGGAAAATGTCAAATCGGGAGCGACATTTGTATGGGGGCTATATCTAAATCTGAACCGATCTTACCCAATTTTTACATAGGTGTTTCTAGTTGGATGATAAGATGTTGTGCCAATTTTAAAGAAAATCGGGTACAATATGTGGTTTCTAAAGCGGAAAAAGTGAAATAGGGAGCGACATTTGTATGGGGGCTATATCTAAATCTGTCATATATATAGTCATCAAAGTATGGCGTTTACACTGGGTCATATTTGATATGGTTTGATAAGGTTCGGGCCAGATTTAAATCCCGACCATTCACACCGTGAATTCTTTTCAAGAAAAAAAGAAACAAGTCAGGAAAAGCTAAAGTCGTGCGGGGCCGTCTATTTGATACCCTCCACTTTCTACCCCATTACAATTGAATTCGAGGAAAACAGTGATATCGAGAACGATTTTTGTTAGTGTTTCTAGTTGGATTTGCGGAAAATCGGGTAAAATATGTGGTTGGTAGATTGGAAAAAGACAAATCGGGAGCAACATTTGTATGGGGGCTATATCTAAATCTGAACCGATATGACCCACTTTCACATTTCTAGTCCAAATATAAGGTCTTTCAAGTGTATAAAATCAGAAATTTTCAAAAAATTGCTTAAATAATCAAAATATTATGGGTATTTCCAGTCCTTGTAAGGGAACATTTTTTCCCTCTGGTCCGATTTCGTCCACTTTCAATCCCAACCGATCTGCAATCATAAGACACATTTACGGAAATTTTCAACCTCCTAGCTCATTTCTTGCGGAAGCTAGCGTGCTTTCAACAGACAGACGGACGTGGCTAAATCGTCTTAGATTTTTATCAGGATACAAAATATATATACTTTATGGGGTCTTCGACGAATATTTCAAGTTGTCCACCTGGAGGTGGAGGATATAAAAATGTAACATTGTCCGGTAATGTTACTGCACTTCTGTAAAATATGCAGCCTCCGTGGAATACAACACATGCTGGAGGGCATATACGACATTTTTACTTGTTTAAAATGCATTCTTTATATATATATTTTATTGGTTTTATTTTTCCCTTTCCATTGCGAAATTGGAACACGAAGACGTTTCTGCTACTTTTGGATGCAAAGCAAGCAAAGAAGAACAATGGAAACATAGAGAATGCATTTTGAAAAATCTGTTTTAGTTCAGAGACACTTTTAATGTATAAATTTGTTAAAAAAAACTAGTGTTTTAGTTTAATTAGACTTATTTTATATTTTACGCCCACACTACACCATTTCTGTCGTGACCCAACCTAATGTACAGTGTAGACAAAAAAAGAAAAACGCGCATATCTTTTTTATCGTTTTTTATTTCGTAAAGATTAAAAATATATCGTTTATGGTTAGCTTAATTGAGTTTATACTATATATTTTTCTTGTATACATTCACATATATAAAAAGAAACAAAATTTCCATACAAATACACGTATTGTAAGTACAAAAGTTTACACACAAAAAATTGCATACATATTATCAAATATTCTATAATTAAGTACAATTGTATGTTCAATTGCAAGAAAAGAAAAAAATAATAATAAATGTTCAATAAAAACAGTCGACAATTATGTGCTCAATGGAGAAAAAACAGGACGGTTAAACGATATACGGTTGTTGGTTGTTCTTGTTGTTTTTAGTCTATACAAAAAAGATATATATATGCATGTATATATAGGTAATATTTGAGTTTTTGTTTTCCGTTTGAGATTCTATTTAGTTAGTAATTCCTCGTACGAGTCATATTCGAGCTGAAATAAATCTGACTGACTTACATACAAAATACTTGGCTTATAATTACAGAAATGAAAGACATATGAATAGAGTTTGAGTTTTTTATGCCTATCGTTTAGTTATAAAATATAAAAATTGTTACGGCATTCACAATAAAAACTAATAATAATAAGAAGTGGAAAAAGATTAAAATAAAAACAAAGTCATATGTGTTTATACATTTTTTGATAAGAACAATGAAAAATATAACTTTAGCTTAAACATCCATTTGTGTTTTCGATTTTTTGTTTTCTTTTTTTTTTTATAACTACATCCGCTTGTGCTTGGTCTTGAACTGCTTCTCATTCGTCTTGTTTATTGTTATCCGTATAAAACTCTTTAACTAAATCGAAAATTTGTGCTCGTTTCAAAATGTGCTTTCCTTAAGAGTTATGAACTGTTTTGTTTGTCTAACTTAAAAACCTAATTTGAAACATTAAATGATGAAAAAGATGACCAAACACGTTTCAGCAAATCCTTAAAGGATTCGCAACTGGTCTGGAAACTCGTTGGAAATTCTAAATCTAATTAAAACATACATATACGTCATGTTTGCCAATTGCATAAATTATTTAAATAATATCGGAAGAAAAATTTTGTTTTCACAATTTCGAAAAGTCGTTGTCTGTCTTAGGGTCACGTTTAAGGAAAATTTTGTGTTCGATTTTGTTTTTGATTTGCAGGCGCCGCGCCGTGGCCACTTAAACGGAGGTGTTGGTTTTATTTTCCGCAGCAGCATTGGCATGGCCATTGCCGTTGGTGGCCGTCGCCGTTTTGGAGCCATTGTTCTTAAGGTCGGCCTTCTTTTGCGAGTCCAACTTATCGGTCACCGGGGGTGTGGGCTCTTCGGTCTGGTGTGTGGTGTCGATGTGCTCCTCGCCGTTGTTAAAGTCCCGGCCATCGAAGTCTTCGTTGAGCTGGGGATTGATTTGGGCTTCGGAATCGGGACCAATGTCTGTGTTTAGAGTGGCTCCTGGAACAACAACAAAAAGAAAAAGAACAAGAACTAACATTTAGCTTCCGTTTTCTCAGGGGGGATTGAACAAAAACCAAAAAAATAGGTTAAAGAAAAGCAAAAGAGATACCAACAAAAAGTAAGAAAGTAGAAATAGAATATAATAGCATAGGATAGGATAGGATAGTCTTAAATAGAGATGGAGCATGAAACTTAAAAAGCAAAGAAAACCCAATAAAAATTGATCGTCTAACTAATATTAAAAAAATATAACCAAAACCCTGAAGCCATCTAGTTGCCTAGAATTGTTTGTTAGTTACTAAGCCAAAAACCAATTAAATTTTTAAAAAATTTTTAAAAGCAAAAAGCAATACTACTCTATGCGAAATATGGCCAAACTGTGATTTGCTAAAGGGCTTGTCAGCTTAAAAAAAACTGTTCTTCTTGGTCCTTATCCTCGCTGTGCGGTCATGTTAGCTCTTGTTGTTTTCCCCAGTTGTTGTTGTTGCCTTAGGAGCACTTTTTTGTATTTTTTCGATTTTTTGTATTTTTTCTTTTTTTATATTTATTTATATATCACAAAAATAATTTTTCATTAAAATATTTACCACAATATTTTGTTGTAAAATTTGCAAAGAGGTCTTAAAGTGTTTTTTTTTGAGTGCAACATGCAAGATAGCTTAAGATTTAAATGGATTTGGATTGGTGTCAGTATGAGCATACATGTATGTATAGGTGGGTATATGATTTAGCATGAAAAGGGTGTTTGTTAGTTGCTTTAGAAAAATGTGTCTTAGAAATATTTAAAAATTAAGAACATATATTAATCTGTACTGACGATAAAACTAAACTTAAATGGATTATATTAGGATGGGCCACGAAAATTAATTGCACCACCCAGAAATGAAGATTGGATTGTTTAATGATGATCTCCAAAATATTTCGCCATTGGTTCAAGCCATCTGTGGGGTAAACGCTCCTGAAAACACCTCTAAAAATCATGTTTTTTGTCGTGTAATTTTTTTATGTTAAATTTTTGCCCAAACTAGTTTTCGGAATTTATAGACCCTTGGAAGCACGTTAAATAAAAATTTGTATTCTTGTCTTAGAATAACTCATTGGTCGTATTATTGTACGTTTATATTGATTTTTGTGGTTTTTCAATGTGACAGCTAAAAACTCATACGATACCCTACACTTTCTACTCCACTACACTATTTCACTTCGGCGAAAATGTTATCGACATTTGTATACGAGCTATTTATAAATCTGAATCGATCTCATTCACTTTTAACACTCTTTTATCCACTTTTATCATAGATATTTATAATGTAACTACAGGGTTTTCCAACAAGAGGTGTTACGTGAAAGATAAGGTCTAGGCCAACAGCCCAGCGTTGATTCAAGACCTCAAAGATAGAATTCGTGAGGCTATCGAGGACATAGGGCAGCCACTTGCGATTTGGAAAATTACATGAAAAGGTAAGCGCATTCGTGGTGGCCATTTGGCTGATGTTATTTTTCATTATTAACGGCATACCTCTTTATTATGAAATAAACATCCGATCATTTATCTCAAAAATTGCATTTTTCTTTGAATACGAAAATAACACCGAATTTGTCCTGCCGAATTTGAAGAAAATCGGTTAAGGTCTACAGCGGTTAACCTCAAATCGGGAGCGAATTTTGTATGGGAGCTATATCTAAATTTTAACCGATTTGACCCATTTTCACCACAGATGTTTCTGACTTAAATATAAGGTGTTGTGCGAAATTTTATCAAAATCGCTTAAATTTTGTGGCTTCTAGAGCAGAAAGATTAAAATCGGTAGATAATTCGTATGGGGGCTATATCTAAATCTTAACCGATTTGTTTCAAATTTAATAGCGTCCGTGCTAGGCGTGCAAAAATTCTTTGTGTCAAGTTTCGTTAGAATCGGACCATAATTGCGACCTGTATCGAGATTACAAGAATAGATGGACAGACGGACGGACGCACAGACAGACAGACAAAAGGTGATTCTATGTCGAGCGGTATAATAAACGATGGGTCTATCTCGCCTCTTTTTGGGCGTTACTATGTGGTGTAGGGTATAATAAATAGAAGGAATCAATGCCTAAATGATGAATATCGGATGAAAAATGACGTCACAGACTCTATGTTTGTCAAATA
This sequence comes from Polietes domitor, assembly GCA_947397865.1. Taxonomy (NCBI): domain Eukaryota; kingdom Metazoa; phylum Arthropoda; class Insecta; order Diptera; family Muscidae; genus Polietes; species Polietes domitor. Next base: position 76,561,176 of record OX377619.1, on the reverse strand, counting down.
ATGGATGGAAAGATGGATTTTCAGAGCCAAAATTTGAAGACCCTTTTTACAAAAATGAGCGCTGCGGCATACATTTCCTTCCGAAATTCATTATTTAGGCAACATTCGAAAAGGATTGATAGCAGCTATTTATATTTTCATAAAATACTATCACCAAATACGGAAAGTTTTCAGTTTCAGACAAAAATAAAAATTTATAATTAAAGTGCTTTCAAGGGTCTATTAAATAAAAGAATGGACAGAAATGCAAGGAAAAACACTATTTTTTGTGTTTTTCAGGAGCGTTTAGCTCACAGAAGGCTTGATCTAGGGACGAAATATTTTGCAAATCATCATTAAACAAATCAAACTTTATTTTTGTGGAGTGACTGGAAATTGTGTTTCCATTTGTTTGGACCTCAACCCAGCCTAATGTATATACGAATGTATGTATATTTAAATTAAGCCAGACAAAAAGCCCTAAAGCAATATTGTTTGTTTAAATATATGCCATTAAAGAGAAAACAAGAAATTTTATTCAAAGAAAATTGATACACTGGGAGAGAGGGGTAGAAATTCAGATAAAAGATGTACACGTTTAATAAGACTCAACATTCAAGGGAGCCTACAAGTTACAAATCGAATTACGAGATTCTGACAATATATTCTGATAGAGGAGGTGAAAAAAGAATATACGTCAGCCCATATATTGAGGTCATTTTAGAGGGAAGTCAATATTACCCCCTTTGCACATTCTTATGTTGACTCGGTATAGGAAACATTGTGATCCTTACACTTTAAATATAGGATGTGTTCTGCAATATTACTTAGAAGACTACGAGGAACATTTTTGTGGAACAGTTTAACCCTCTAGCACCTCAATATGAGGGTATTTTTGGTACCTTTTTTGCAAAAAGGTTAAAAATCACACCTAAACAGATGTCAAAATAAAATATTAGCCATACAATTTTACTAAAGGGTGGTTAAATTGTACGGGCCGATGTTGAATGTGAACCATACCTAAACCTCTTCATTTCATTTGACATTTCTCAATTTCAGACTAACTCAATTTGAACCATTTGCGCGACAAATTCAATGACCGTGTTATCTCACGTGGTGGCGATATCAATTGGCTGCCAAGATCATGTGATTTGACACCGTTGGACTTCTTTCTTTGGGGTTATTTGAAAGAAAAGGTGTACGTCGATAAGCCAGCAACAATTCAAGAGCTAAAGGATGAGATAATTCGGCACATTAACGGCATAGAACCTCAATTATGCCACAGCGTCATCGAAAATGTGGACCATCGGATGAAGGGGGGCCGCCGAAGTCGCGGCGGTCATTTGGACGATATTTTGTTCCATACATAATTGAACCATGCCAACATTATCATAATAAAAGATATGACAATAATTTGTGTTTTATTCAAAATCAACATAAGCCTTTAAAATATAACCAACCTTTATACGCCTCGCCAAAACTCAACTCAAAATCCTAAAATTCATTTCAGGGTAATTTCGCAATTTTTCCAAATTGAATCTTAGGGGGAGTGTTGTGAATGTAAGCAACATTCTACGTCAAATTTCACTTATAGTGAAACCGAAACAACGAAATTTAATATGTAATATATGATGAATTATTTATTTTATTATTTGTTCTGTGTTCCACACTGTGCAGCCCCAAGGAAAGGTAAATTCTGTTTGTTTATTAATTGTACAACTCCAATTCTAATTATATACTTTCTTTACTCCCCCCGACAACAAAAGAAACTTTAAGACTTCTCGGCAATTACCCACTAACTTAGTTATTAACTTTAATGTATGTATAGGTATGCATACAGCATGCAGGATGTATGATGTATGCATAATTTCCTTATGAGAAAATGCTCTTACCATAATCCTTTCATTTATGACACACAAATCTCCGAAGGAAACAACATGCTGATGTTGCCGGTTTCTTTACCAGTCTTTGTTTGTGGCATATTACAAACATGCTGTATAATTTGAAAATTTAATTAAATCCCGATTTTCTTCCCACTTGCAGAGGGAATAATGATGCTGATGAAAGCAACAAGTGGTATTAACCGAGAGAAATACATAAATGCATATACATGTGTATATTATGCTGGGTCGTCAGAAATACAAATTTAAAAATAATTTCTAGTCACCTCATGGAAATAATGTATGAATTGTTTAATGATGGTTTACAAAATGTTTCGTTCCTAGGCCAAGTGGTCTGTGAGCTAAACGCTCCTGAAAACACCTCCAAAAACGATGTTTTCGTATGTAATTTTATGTACCCTTCACCTCATTCCGTTTGTAACACCTTGAAATATCGACCTGAGACCCTATATAAATATATATATTCTTGTTCGTCATAAAATTCTAAGGCGATCTAGCCATGTCCCCCGTCTGTTGAAACAGAAAGGAGCTAGAACATCCAAATTTTACATAACTACGTCTTATAGTCGTAGATCGGTTGGAATTGCAACTGGGCGAAATCGGTCCAAAGTGAAAATTTTTTCCTTCACAAGGACTGAAAATACCCCTAATAATCATTAATATTTTGGAGTATTTAAGCATGTCTTTTAATATGTCTTACTTGATATAGGGTCCCCCTATATCAAAAACGTGCACCATAAACTGATTTTTATTTGTAGGGAGTGAAATGGGGCAAAAAGGGATAAAAATGGTACCTGTCAAACAACACGATATTTGCTGTGTACAGTTCTGTAATTAAATTCGTAGCTTAAAGGGGAAAATGGAAAAAGGCTTAAAAATGATACCAACCAAATGGCGGCAGCTAGAGGCATGAATTTCGGAGTATAAATTCCACTGACTGCGTAGACATGCAAAATAAAGAGATTTTCGAAAGTCGTACTTTTTAGGGTACAAAATGGTTAAAGGGCTTAAAAATGGTACCAACCAAATGGCGGCAGCTAGAGTCATGGAATTGGGTGTAGACATTCATCTGACTGCATAAACTGGCAAAATTAAAATGATTTTTCTAAATTCATGGAGTAAAGTTATCTTGCACAGTGTACGTGAGAGATTGAGGGTTTTAAAAATTTGTACTTTTGGAATTTAAATGGATTGGAAGTACAACCAACCAAACGACTGTAGCTGCAAATGCGCCCACTATCTCTCAATATTTGGGATATTTAAGCTTTTTTGAAGATTGCCTCCATATATTTATTTTTTCAATATAATAGTATAGTATAGTACAGGGTTTTCCAACAAGAGGTGTAATTTTGGTATTCAACGAAAAAATGCCATTTTTTGAGATAACTGATCGGATGTTTATTTCATAATAAAGAGAAATCGGTTAAAATTTAGATATAGCTCCCATACAAAATTCGCTTCCGATACAGGGGTTTCCAACAAGGATTCAAAAAATGCAATTTTTTGAGATAAATGATCGGATGTTTATTTCATAATAAAGAGCCAGGTATGCCGTTAATAATGAAAACCAACATCAGCCAAATGGCCACCACGACCACGCTTACAGGACCATATCCTTTTCATGAAATTTTCCATAACTAAATCGCAAAGTGGCTGATCTATGTCCTCGATAGCCTCACGAATTCTATCGTTGAGGTCTTGAATCAACGTTGAGCTCTTGGCGTAGACCTTATCATTCACGTGGCCCCAAAGGAAGAAGTCGCCAGGTGTTAAATCACAAGATCTCGGTGGCCAATTGTGATCACCTCTTCGAGAGATAACACGGTCCGGAAACTTTTCCCGTAAAAGAGCAATGGTTTCGTTGCTTGTGTGGCACGTAGCGCCGTCTTGTTGAAAGTAAACGTTGTCCAGATCAATACCATCCAACTCCGACCATAACAAATCATTTAGCATCTCTCGATAGCGCAATCCATTCACCGTAACTGTTGATCCAACCTGATTTTCGAAAAAGTAAGGTCCAATGACCCCGCCGTACCATAAACCTCACCAAACAGCCACACGATGAGGATGGAGAGGCTTCTCAACAATAACTCTTGGGTTTTCCGAGCCCCAGGTGCGACAATTTTGCTTGTTGACGTAGCCACCGAGGTGGAAATGGGCCTCATCAGTCAAGATGATTTTTCGATTTTCATTCATGAATTTTAATAATTTCAATGCGTTGTTGAAGCGTGCATTGTTCCATTTTTAGTAATGTCAAATGTCAAAGAATAAAAGCTTCAAAAGTGACAGCCACCGCAATGCCGGGTGATTCAAAATAACACCTCTTGTTGAAAAACCCTTTATAAACATATTGGTATTTTTAACTTATAAACGCGGTATAAAATAATTAAAATTTTATATTTAATTTGCGATATATGAACAGGAATATTCTCCTGTCTCAAGACCATTTTGCATCTATATTTTATAGAATGCAAATTTATATACAAATGGCATGGTGACATATTTTACCATTTGATCGATATCAATTTTATCCCTTTCCTTCCACGCCTTAAAGATACAAATTTCGAAAAATCCCTTCCAATCCATTCCAAGTTGTTAGTATCTTATTTGTTTTATTACTTGCTTATAAGTTTTATAATTAAGTTCCTACAAACGACCCAGTTTAATGTACTTTCATTAAAACTTTGTGGAATGCACTTCAAGCTATATACGAGTCGACCTGGACGAGTCGTTTTGTTTTTACTTTTTTACAATGAAATATGAAAAATGTTGCATGTTCCGTATATGACTCAGATTACAGAAAACAATTCCTGGAATATAATCTTAATGGAAGGTAGGTCATTAGATGTACGTACACCAAGGAATCTGTGTAGCTGCACTCATATGTAAAGTCATTAGCATCGCCCCTCTTTGGATACAGGGAGTGTGTATTACGAATTTACAAAAGTACACAATTTTGTAGTGACTTCATTTTAAAGATTTAATTTTAAAAAATCAGATTTAGTATTCTCAATTTTTTTCATTAAACCAAAATCCTGAGGACAGAAATTTTGTGAAATTAAACTTGATTGAATTCTTAACAAAGCATCATCCAAAAGTCGAACACCCTTTCGTTATAATCTTGTGGACGACATGCTTACCGGAAAATTAAATGTTTCTCTAAGTAATGGTATGAGGCAAGATTAACGGAAACCTGAAGGAAAAATGCGGTTTGTGTGTTTTAAGAAGAAACATCCCAGCAAAAACTCTAATTACCAAGTAATTGGGGAATAAGGCAAAACCAAAAACCTTCACTACTTATTTTTGGGATCCGTTTCTAATTATTTTTATAAAGGGATTGTACAAAAATAAGTACTTCCACTCACACTTACAAAAAGTTGAGAAATAATTACTTCTAAACGTGTTGTAAAATATGTGGCCTCGGGAAGATACCAAATAAGCCATTATTGACAACTGGCTAAGGTATTATCAATAATGGGCTTAATAAGTAACAACATTTTTATTAAATTATATATTTTGTATCGACTTGTTAACAATCTGAATACAGAATTTAGGCCTGTTTTTCCTTAAGCCTGGATAACAACAGCACTGCTATTCTTTGACTTACCACAAAAATGTAAAAATTAATTTTTAAAATCTGAAGTTCTATGAAATTTAACTTATTTGAACCATTATAAGGAAGTAATTATTTCATACTTCAAAATAATGCAGGGCATAACGAGCTGTCATTACTAGGTAATGCTAAAAATAATGAGGTGTCATTACCAAGTTTTGCTGGGATACTAGTACCAGCCAATGCTAGGGTTATATGGAAATTAAAGAGAACAGGCAATCTAGGTAAAAAGTACACATCTCTGAACTGGATAACATAAGGTATGTCCCACAAATGTGCTACTTAAAAGTGATTCATCCCAAAAAACACCATCTTATCGATGGTCCTTTGTCCCATATGGAAATGGAGGTTCTGTTTTTCTAATTCTAATTAATTTAATTTCATGCACCTATCACACTGTATTAGTATGACTTTAAGTTATGTTTAATTAAAGGTAACACACACACACACAAAAACAAGCGACTTTCACTCACCTCCAAAACACCATCTGCCAGTGGCACGGGCAAACAACACCAAGAGAACAATCAAGACGAGCACAGCCACGGCCACAACAATGCCAACAATGGCGCCTATTTCCAAGCCGGTCGAGGGCGGTGTAGCCGATGAACTAATGCGAACGGTGTAATCGGTTGTGCCCAAAGCATTCGATGCTCTCAGAATGTATGATTTCGTTGTGTCCTCCAGGGTGAGACCGGCAATGATCATGGTCACGTTGTACAAATCTTGACCCAGATATTGGGGTTCAAAGACGGAGAAACGGCCACTCTGTTCGCCCTGACGTATCACCTCACCGTCGATGGTCCATTCAATAATGGGAGCGGGATTGGCACGAATGGTCATGTTCACACCGACAGTTTGTTCCAAATACAAGCCATAGACGGAGGTGTCTTCTTGGTGCAGAGGGGCATCTGGAAGAAAGGTGAAAGGAACATATATTAGAATAATAATATAAAGACAAAATAAAGAATAGAATTGAATCAGAATATGTATATTAGGCTGGGTCGCGGTTCATACAAATGGAAAAGCAATTTGCAGTCACCCCATGAAAATAAAGTTTGGATTGTTTAACGATGATTTGCAAAATATTTCGCTTCTAGATCAAGCCGTCCGTAAGCTAAACACTCCTGAAAATACTTCTAAAAACCATGTTTTTCCCGTGTAATTTTGTTTGTGCTGCATTTTTGTTCAATTTTTTTTCTGAAATAATAGACCCTTGAAAGAACTTTAAATATAAAATTTAATTCTTTTTTAGAGTAACTTATTTTATTGAGTAGTTTTGTAATTTGTTTTAAATTGGCCCGATGGCTTTGAATTACAAGTTGAAATAAATAAATCAAAATAATTTATTGGACCTTTATAGTAATTTTTTGTGTTTTTTCATAATGACGACTGAAAAAAATTTCGTATTTGGTGGTAGTATTTTATAAAAATAGCTGCAGTCAATACCTTTCGAATGATGCCTAAATGATGAACATCTGGATGAAATTGACGCCGCAGCGCTCATTTTTGTAAAAAGAGTTTAAGAATGTTGGCTCTGAAAATCCATCTCCTGTATTAAATTATTTTACAAACATGGAGTCAGTGACGTCATTTTTCATCCGATATTCATCATTTAGGCATCATTCGAAAGGTATTGATTCCTTCTATTTATTTTCCATTACAACTCTTGCAATATGTTTTCAAGAAATATGTGTTTTTAGCTGTCACCTTGAAAAACTACAATAAATCAATATAAACGCACAATAATTCTACCACTGAGTTCTTCTAAGACAAGAATAAAAATTTTCATTTAAAGTACTTACGAGGGACTATTAATTCAGAAAAAAAAATTGTACAAAAATGCAATATAAAAAAATTACACGGGAAAAACATGATTTTTAGAGGTGTTTTCAGGATCGTTTGGCTCACAGATGGCTTGACCAGTGGCGAAATATTTTGTAGATCATCATTAAACAATGCAATCTTCATTTGTAGAGGCTGACCTATTTTGTATGATTCAAAAACAGCCCTCTACGGCGGCCCTGAATGGCCAAAAATCCCAAGGAACTACATTATTACAAATTAGACTATGGAGCAAAAATCTATAATAGTTTCTGATGCATTTTGCATTTTCTGAACACGAAAACAATATTCGTTAAATTGTTAAAGTATTCATTAAAAAATTCTAATGGATTAATATTATTAATATTTGTACTCTCATATTGGAAATATAACAGTCCGATAACATCCTCGTATATATCCAATTAAAGCTAAGTATGATATCTACATGTGTTGCGAATATCACTCTCACATAAATAGCAATTTAGGAGCAGTTTCCAAAAATAGAGAAAATGTTTTTTTTTTCAAAAAAAAAGTAAAAGATTGTCTCAACACTTTATTTATACAACTCTTCCACTAAGACAATAGTTTAAGAACTATGACTTCTGCAGCCCGAAAAATAATCTCCCATCAATTGCAGTTCAAAATTGCAGTTTCAAAAAGATTAGCTCAGTTGTATTTAGTCGAGAGGCAACCATATGTGAAAGCATTCTTCTTTGGACCACTGTTTCTGGCCCATCTAGCCAATATGTTCAGAGCCATCTGAAGAATCTCGTCCGCACGTTCTAGATCTAGCAGTATTTCATTCACAGCTATATGCACAGAAAAATACATTTGCAGGTCGTTTATTGCAAGCATAGTTTAGTTGTTGCAAACGCTCTACTTTTACCATAACAATTGCAACATTTCCCGCAAATGACAACGTTTATCGTAAACGTAGTTTTTATTGTTGTGCACAAACTATCTTTTATTTAAAAAATTTCCTAGCTTACGTTTATGGCAAACGAGAGACGTTTTTGTCGTAAGTCGTGTCTTTTGAAAATGAATGAAAATTTTAAAGAGAGTTGAGAGAATAAAGAGCATAAGTTCGAAAATGAATAAATAGTTCCATGAATAATTCCACCAAAAGAATATAAGCCTTTGGTTGGTAACAGGGATACCAAAACGATTCATAGAGTTTGGGATAAACAAAAAACGTTTGTGACAAACGTATTCCGCAAACGAATTTACATGTATAGCAAACGAGATACGCGGCTTTAAAATTGATTGCAAATTTAAAGAGTTTTGAGAACAAAGAACCTGGCCGCTCTCGCAGGAGCGTCAAGTAGTGTCTCAAGGGCCGTTTTGAATAAAAAATATATGCCTTTGGTTGGTAACAGGGATACCATAATGATGTAATACTTATCTTACTAATTATGTTTGCGGTAAACATACTAACCATTTGTCATAACGTTTCATAGGATTTGCAATAAACATAAATCGTTTGTGACAAACACATTACGCAAACGAATTTCTTTTGTCGAACTTTTCGCTTGATTGTAACGAATTTTTTCCCTGCATGTAGATTATCAATTAATGGAGACAGTATTGTCTTACAGAAGCTGATGTCTTAACAAAATAATCTCATGAAGTCGTGCTGGAGACTTTTCCCAAAGAAAATTTCGTTTTGACAAGTTTTCATATTGAAAAATATTGTCCACAATAAATTTTCTTCTTAAATCTGTTTCAGAAATTCACTCTTATTAAAGAAACGGACCAACATTCTTACACACAATTTTGTCCTGATTAACTTTCCTTTGAAAGTTTTCTTCTTCTTGCCTTATTTCACCTATGGGATTTCCAACGATTTCAAATCTATCTTAATATTATCGTGTACTTACAACGCACTAGGATAAGGAAAGAAGCCTCTTGGGGTGGCAAGCTTTCGCGGTCGGTCTGGTGGTGTGAGCGGCAGATCAATTTACGACCGTTGTCTTCAGGGCCCAAGATCCATTTGATGCCTTGAATGGTGTTGGTCAATTCCAAGCCACTGTTGACGGAATCCGAAGCTACATATTCCAATTGACCCATCACCTTGTTGGCCGGCTCGTTGTCGAGGAACCAGGTAATGTTGGCAGCAGGACGGCCATCGGGCACAACGCAACGGGCCTGGAAGGTGACTCCCTCACTGAAATAGCCTTCACTGTCCGGTTTGGTGATCAATTCAACGCGTGGTTGCTTGGGACGCACTGCAACACAAAAGGAAAAGAAAACACACAATTTAGAGATTTGATTTGTAAATGCGGGATATTTGAATAATGTCTGTACTTACATGCCACTACCAAATCAATGGTGCTGGATAGCTCCTCGCCCTCAACGCCCAAATTGCACTTGACTTGGCCGTTGTTGATGGCCTTGACGCGTTGTATGTTGACGCCGCATTCGCCATTCTGCAGACCTTTGCCAAAGTATGTAAAGCCGGGGGTCTTGTTCCACTCGGGCGATAAATTGAACACCTTCGGCTCGCCGGGTATCTCAATTCGACAGTAGGTGATTGAGTGATGGGCATAGCGACACAATAGTTCGGTGGGGTCTCCCTCATTCAGTACGGCCGTATTGGGCTCCACATTGACCTGGGCACGTGCCACGGAATCTAAGGGGCGGGTGGAAATGGTAAATAAATTAGAAAAGGAAATTGAAAAATTATTTCTAAAAATGCCGTCTATTTGTAAATGTCTGCATGGAAAACAAAAGAAGTCTGTGTAAATTTATATAAACTTAAGCTATGTGGGGGCGAGTGTGTGCCATCAACCTTGCTATTCGTTGCATGCTAGCCATGGTAGGCTGCAGGTCTCCTTCGTCTGGCTGCTGCGTTTTAATATTGTAATTATTCTGTTGTTCGAAGGCATAACAATCAAACTGTGTGTGCGTTTGTGTGTTTTAGCCACGGGGGTGCTGAATTTGAGTTTATTGGAAAATTTGTGCTTACGATTTTATTGAATTTGCCTCTTGTGTTTGCCTGCAAATACAGTCTGGCGCCTAAGAAAACCATACAAGGCATTGGCTTTTGGAATTCTCTAAGAATTTAAGAGGTTATTGCAAAAACTTAGAAATATTTATGCGTAGCGAAAATGAGGAGAATTATTAGGAAATATGAACATTAGAGCGTACCAGGTTACAAGTAAAAAAAAAAAAGTTCGCCGTACACCTTCGAATATGAAGTATTATTGAAAGGTAGTTTCAAAAAAATTTTTTTTATTTTTTTATGCCGAACGTAGGGGTCGCGCTTTTACATTTTTCTATATAACTTCTGCATTTATAAACGGATTTTAAAGTGTGATACATCGATGTTTTTGTCCGATTTTTTTGTCTTTGAAGTCATTGAGCTCAAACATGATTCATGATTTTATGCGAGCTTTAATTTTCGATTATTAGAGTGGTACATTAGGGTAGTAGCAACTGAGAAATGATGGGTAAGTACCAGAAGGGGGTGCTTGAGCTCAATGACTTCAAAGACAAAAAAATCGGCCTCGTCGAGACAAAAACATCGATGTATCACACTTTAAAATCCGTTTATAAATACAAGTTATATAGAAAAATGTAAAAGCGCGACCCCTACGTTCGGCATAAAAAAATAAAATTTTTTTTTTTTGAAACTACCTTTCAATAATACTTCATATTCGAAGGTGTACGGCGAACTTTTTTTTTGAGGTACGCCCTAATGAACATCTCTTTTCCAAAGTGAATGGCAATTTATTTAAAATTAAATCTAAAAGAATAAAAAATAACAAGATCCTGATTCTGATAGAGGGGTTAAAAACGGAATATACATGATATAAGAGATCGGCCTTCATGACGCTCATTTTCATCTCGGTGGCTATGTCAGTAAGCAAAGTTGCCGCATATGGGGTTCAGAGAACCCACACGTGACTAGTGAAAAAATGGGTCGGATGAGATTCTGCCGAGCCAGCCGTGGTAGTTAAGCCGAAATAACAAGCTGCGATAACAAAAACGTTAATATCAATTTAATTTTTTGCTCAAAATTAAAAATTAATTGTTCACATTGTCGCTAACAACAATATAAATATATGTATCCAAAGAAATTTTCATAAAAAAATATTTTGTCAAATTTCACTAGAAGTCGCCGAACAAAAGAAATCTGTAGATTTATTACATATAAATAAAATATGAGTAGCAATTTGTGTTTTGAAACAAGAAATTGTTTATTAACATTTTCCTTTAGCTCTCCTAACAATGCCCAGCATATTTCGCCCTCTAGCAGTGGATAGTGGCGAAACTTGAACTAGTCTCTGCATTGAAAATGAAAAAAGTGAAACTAAGCCAAACGAACAAATATTTGTTATTTATGACATGTTGTCTTTTTATTTTTATTATTTGATCAGCAATTTTATGTAAAATTACAACATAAGAATCTATGTAAATCCATGTAAAATATAAGACTATAATACGATCATGATTTTCCCAGTAAAATAGAGATTCTATAGCAGTTAGGTGAGTGATAGTAAGTGGTTAGAACCACTTGTGATGTAGCCTCCCTCTAGCGGAGGATAGTGGCGAAAATTATAATTTTCTGATGGGCAATTTGTGCAAAATTACAACATAAGAATCTATGTAAATCCATGTAAAATATAAGACTATAATACGATCATGATTTTCCCAAAGAGATCCTATAGCAGATAGTAAATGGTTAGAACCATTTGTGATGTAGCCTCCCTCTAGCGGAGGATAGTGGCGAAAATGAAACTATTCTGTGTGTTGATATATAGATAAAAGGCCATATAAACAAACTTTATAACGAAAAAAAAAATATAAAATATTAACTTTTTATTAACTATTTACGTTTATTTTATTCCGTCTGTAATTAGTTTGATCGGATATTCTCATTGCTCTAGACCTATTTGTATCTATATTTTATGTGGCACAGTGACATTTATTACTTGGGTATCCCCAATAAGTACTGCAATATTGCTGTTGCGAAACTGGAACTATCCGATTACCTGCCGCCGGATCTCGGACTTGCCCGCATTCGTGAAAATCTTCTTCACATACTTCTATCATCATCCGAGGTCAAATATGAGGACCCTTCAAGGATGGAGTGGTAATGAAGATGGATACCCAATTGTCAAATATGAGACTGAGATATCCACATACTCGATTGTGGAGTTGGTTTCGATGTCTTCTCAGAAAAAGCTGGGCAAATATGTTCATGGCAGCTGAAAGCTGCAGCATTTTTGAGGTGTAAGTCTTCACAATTAAGTAAGCATACAGTAAATTTTCCTCTCTTGAGACTCAAAGGGTCAAATAGGAATGTTTGTAAAGAAAGCTCTCTGCCTGAAATCACTCTTATATGGATCCTTTGTCATAGACTTTAATGGGAATGAACAAGCATATGAGTTGGCGAGAATGGAATCTACTTAGGGTCTGGAAAAAGTGAAAAACTTGGACACTTGCAAAAATATCCAGACAAACCGGGCTCCAATAAAACAAAAAACCTGCCAGAGAGCTTCTAAGCCAGAATAGAAGAAACGTATCAAGAGTCAGAGCAGTGATGACGGGTCATTGATCAATTGGGAACCATGAGCGACGAACCCCCTGCGACAACGAAGTGGAAGAAGAAAACAGTTCAGCACTTCTTATGTAGCTCTAATAAACCCATGACACAGGGCCTTTGTGAAGCACTTACTACACGACATAGACGAGATATGGGAAATTGATATAAGAGACCTAATCAAATGTCGCAGGCTGGACAGACAATTCCGAGTGATGTCGCCCATACCAAGTTATGTGGGGAATAAGGCAAAACCAAAAACCCTCACTACTTATTTTTCGGATTTGTTTCAAATTATTTTTATAAAGGTATTGTAACAAAATAAGTACGCTTACAAAAAGTTGAGAAATAAGTACTTCTAAACGAGTTGTAAAATAAGTGGCCCCAGGAAGATACAAAATAAGTCATTATTGATAACTAACCAAATAATGTATTATCAATAATGCGCTTAATAAGTGATGAAAACCACATTTTTATTAAATTATATATTTCGTATCGACTTGTTAACAATCTGAATACAGAATTTAGGGCTGTTTTTCTTTAAGCCTGGATAACTAAGCTGCGATAACAACAGCACTGCTATTCTCTGACTCACTACAAAAAAGTAGAAAATTATTTTTAAAATCTGAAGTTTTATGAAATTTAACTTACCAATAACTACTTATTTAAGCCATTATAAGGAAGTAATTATTTCATACTTAAAAATAATGCAGGGCGTGACGAGCTGTCATTACTAGGTAATGCAAAAAATAATGGGGTGTCATTACCAAGTTTTTACTGGGTAGTGTCCTACTTGGCGCTGCCGTTAGAACGGCCACGTAAATCAGCCATCCAACCAGCTCCAATGCAAAAATTTGTGTCGATTCGTGGCTGTTGACTCCAATATTATTTGTTTAATCAATTACAACACTAAGTAAATTTGTATTATCTATTTGGGTCCAGGCTCATAGAAGAGCCTCGGCTGTGTATGAAACCTAGAACCAGCCGCTGTCAAGCGGTCACACTAACAAATCGACCACAGGTCTAACACGATCGTGGTATGAAGTTTGAAGGTGATATGTTACTTTCAATACGAAAACAGGGCTGATATACTCGAAAAAATCTTAAATGCTGTTGTCAGGCCCACGAATTCTAACCACATAATCCCAATTTGTCCGTTGTCAATATTGTCCGCTGCAAACCAAGCATCGTCGTTAACCTTAACCATTTATTAGTTGTATCTCCTCTAGGCAAGCTACAAACTCTAGCAGTTTCTTGCTTGCCTGCCACAGAAGACATTTTCGGTCGGGCACCATGTGCCCGTTTTTTCTTCTGGGATGCCTATTACTCAAATTGATATCAATCAATCATCATGTATACCTATAACCTTTCACGCCATCTTCTGTGGAAAAAAAAGTCGACAGAAAACCCAGCTATTGGCTTACTACCAACCAATGCAGTTCTCCGAAAATGTCATGACTCTATTAAATAACACTTAATGGAAATTCATTAAACATGATGCCAGCATCATCATATTGCACAGGATAGTCTTGGCATCTCGTCATGGCGTCAAGCGGAGAAGTGTTTTTCTCAGAGAAAAACAGCAAGAATTGGCCAATAGTGAGTGCATCGCCAGCATAATCAAATGTCAAAGAATCTAAGACCCACGGACAAACTCAACGTAAAATATAGTACAGCCAAGCAGACCAGACCATCAGCATCAACACCATGCTTCTCCGTACTCCGACTGGTGGATACGATGAAGACATCATCCAAAGCTTCAAGTGTCATCGAGAGCGCTGAACACAACTCGCTCTGGAGTGAACGAACACCTGGTAAAATGGTTTCTGATGAAGATTAATGAATGAACTTTTCAAAAGTGTGGCATGTCAGTTATACTCGTAAGAGATGTTGTCGTTTCCACAACCTCCCCCCGCCCCATGCCAATTCCGCACTTGATTAAATTATTTGCCAGAGACGGACATACAATGAGATTTGATTACATATTCCTCTGAATTTGCTGGACATAAAGAAAATTGACTGACAGTCTCATGTTAAAGTTTAGGCCAACTGAAGAGCCCGTCAGGATGATAGCTTGCTAATCGTTTCCCCCATCCGCCATGGCAGCATATTTCTTAAACAGCAATCAGTGGATTTTCGAAATACATAAAATTAATATTTTTTGTTCATTATTATTGGATATTGAAACAAAGGCCAATAGAAAATATTTCCTCTCAAACCTCTCCTTCAAATTTCCTTGGAAAATCTTGCTAAAATCCATTAAACGTTTTCGTCATTTTCCCTCTTTTTAGACATCGAAAACTTTTGAAAGCAAAAAATATATCGAAATGTTCATTAATTGAGGACAAGTGATGTTGAAAAATGGCAATATTCCTGCCGCCGCGAATGTTGCTCAACAGAAATGTGTTGAGCATCATAAGCCATCAGGAAATAAGGTCGTATTAATTAGAAATGTATACATTAAAATACCAAAAGAAAAACTACAACGACAACAAATAGCTATAGTTGTTCATTGGTTAGCTGGTGGGTAGCTGGACACAGTGGAAATGCGGTAGATTTTTCTAGTAAAAACAATCCAATTTTAATCATCACAAAATGGTGTTAGTTAAGAAATCTATATTTTATAAAACAAAATGCAGATCAAGAAAAAAACAACCTTCCAAGATCCGTCCGATCTATTAATCCACATGATGTTTCCCTTCAGGCCTAATTCAAAAAAGTTTAGTTAAAAAATTAAGGTTTTCTAAGACCAAGATAACTGAACCCTTTACAGACGCCAAGTAAAATGCGGTCACGTACACCCTATAGCCATTGGTGGCCCTCCGGCTAACATCTACAATAAATATAGCTCTTCTAACCCATTTCTCTAAAAATGGAGATATATTAAATGATTTCAGCTCATAACACACTCATTTTTAAAGTTTCCATCCCCGCCGAAATTATTTTATAAATGTTCAAACATTCCGATATTAGTCTCACCTTTCACCCTAAACACCTTAACCTGAAGATCATGACTTAGGAGTCGAGTTCAATGACCATGAGAATAAAATCCTGTAGAATATTGTCAATTAAAGCCATAAATATGCCCAAGTTCAAGTCCGAGTTGGATCTCTTTCAATGAGAACAAAATTATATATCACAGCTCACTGATTGAGAGAACTTTTCATTAGCTAGAAGAAATCGTTCTTGAAATACGATTTCTAAATCTAAAATAGAAATATATATAATCACAAAAGTCCTTTTCATCCCTTCAATCTGCTTAGACTCGAGCAGTTGTCTGTTCAGACATTTGCCTCGCAGACTCCTTCTTACAATTCTAGAAGAACGGATCGATCATCAGACTATGATATGGAATGAAGTGAAAGACTTGGGGTTTTGTCAAGCCTTTATACATAATCTTTAGCAGTTCGGGATGGTTTTTCCAGATCGTATGACTGTCTGCAAAGATTTATGTCATTTATTATCTTCCTCGCACTGGCTGGAACCATTAAGGTTTGTAATTCAATAAATACTCAAACCGAGAAAATTTTAGAAGAAATTTCCTCCATCCATATTGGTTTCAATAAAAACTAAAGTATTTAAGGCTTGTACCTGTAAAAACTTGTACCAATAAAAACATAAATTGTGCATCTTCATTTATAAAATTTTCTATCGCAAGAGTCTCTAAACCGTCGCTTTCTTATCGAAGAAATATCTCCTGTCGGTAAGAAATGTGCCACTTCCGCGATATTTTAATAGAGTCGTTGTGACTCCATTGTGCCTTCTAGAAGTAGAAAAGACGCCACTGTGCCAAGTGAAAAAATCAATAAAAATTCCTGCAAAAATTTTCTATCGCGGGAGTCACTTAAGCGTAGCTTTCATATCGAATGTGTCATTTCCGCGATATTTCAGTGGAGTCACTACTTTGTGACTTCTAGAAGTAGAAGAGACGACACTGTGTGAAGTGAAAAACTGAGTAAACAATTAAAAAATAAATATATATATTTTTTGTATTTATATTTCAATTTCCATGCTCCAACGATGGCTGGGTTTCAAAGCCAGAACCTTCCGTACAATTGCTCTGAGCTATAGCCATATTGGTGTATTTAGTTTTTGTAAATACAAACAGTTATTCAATTAACTTCCAGGCGTGTCAAGTAGTGACTTCTGCGCGATGGATTTCAAATTACACTTCGAAATCTTTGCAAGGATTTTGCTGAATATCGTGGACAAATACCTCTAAATGGGAAACTTGTCGATGTAACTTTATAGATTTAGATTTAGC
This sequence comes from Polietes domitor, assembly GCA_947397865.1. Classification (NCBI taxonomy): domain Eukaryota; kingdom Metazoa; phylum Arthropoda; class Insecta; order Diptera; family Muscidae; genus Polietes; species Polietes domitor. Next base: position 76,544,053 of record OX377619.1, on the reverse strand, counting down.
TTCTCTTATTAATAAAGATGCGATCTCATCATAATGTTGACTATACCAATTTGGATGTGAACACCTTAGTTCATCAAAGCTCTGGAACCTTAGATTTATTTGTGGATAGGCATGTGCTGTACTTGAGCTTAATTAGCACATCTCCAGTAGGTTTTGATTCATGGAAGTTCTAGAGAAGGGTTAGTGTTTCTTCACTATACTTTTTAGCTGCTCTTATAAATACCCGATGAAGTATCTCAAACTCATCACAACACTCTCGACTACACGAATTTGGATTTGCAGACTCTAGTTTATAAAAAAACTGGAAGCTTAGTTTTACTAGTTGATAGACATGATTTCAGGTATATCTTGAGTCTTGCAGGATCTCGAATACTAGAAGTTTTTTGTCGATGATCCTTTATAAATGTTGCAGTTTTAACTGGCCTTATTAATGAAGAAGCGAGCAATCAGAGTCTTCTCTATTAATATTCGTAGAAGTACCTCAATTTCAGACTAATTTAATAAAAACTCCGAAACCTTACGTCTTCATGTACATCTCAAATCTTGCTGAATCTCGAATACAAATACAAAACTTCTTTACACAGAAAATTTATCGCTGATGCCTTATAAATACTGTAGTTTTAGCTGCTCTTATCAATGAAGATGTGATCAAGTACAGTATTCTCTATAAATACTCGAGAAAGTATATCAAATTTCATCAGAATCTTGCTATACTAGTTTGGATTTGCACACTCTGAAACCTTAGGTTTATTATAGATAGGCAAGACTCGAGCTCATTTTGCACCACATTTCCCTTAAGTTTCGATCCTCTGGAAGTCCAGTCAAGGGTTTCCGTTTCTTTTCTATAAAATCTCTAGTGCATTGGGTTACTAGTTAAGACTCTGAACTGAGGCGACTCCTACCTACGAATTTTCTATTCGTTTGGGAAATCATCTAGTCATGAGTCTTGTGAGTACTATTTTCTTCGCATCACACCACTGTGCATACTCCTCAAATAACAAATGGCAGCAGCTGCTGCTGCTGAAAGGTTTACTATGCTCGCTCTGGAGTGGAGACAAATTGTTTTCCTATGGAATTGGGTCAGCATTGCTTGTTGGTATGATTGATTTTGAACAGTAGACCACAATGATGTCCAACAGAAAAATAATAATGTGTTCTCCAGGAATCTAGCTGGACACCTCCCAGCAGCAGCAGCACCACCACCACAACAAAAGAAACATTCATTTATTTATGCAAAAAACACAACAACAATAGTTTCTCTTATTTCTGTTGTATTTCTTTCTTTTTTTGTTTTGTCGCAGATTCCATTCCAAGGAAAACAAATGACCATTCATGGCCGCTAGTGTGGCTGCCAAAATACTTGTGAATGTAATTGAATCCATGTACAAACAAATTTATAAATTCTTGTGACCATAATAATTAATGACTGAATAAGGATCAAGATGTGATTAACAGATGTGCTCACATATCATTCTAGTCCACATGTCCACAATCGTCTGCAAATCGTTTGGGCTCTTAAGTTACGTCCGACGTTTATTTTGTCATACGTATTTAAAGAGCTGAAATATGGATACTTTGCTGTCTTGAACTGTTCAATCAATGGTGATGATGGAAAAAGCAAGAATGCCAGAGGACAATAAACCATTGGGAACCGGCAATGTCGATTGGCTGAGAGCTCCTGCGTATGGATACAATTAGTTTTTTATTATATCATTTGATTTTTTTTATAATAATTCAAGATTAAGGTCTGATGTTTTTCTTTGAATTTTTTTTTTAATTTATTCAATATTTCGTCCCTCGTTGAGAAACATCTTCAAGAATTCTATTTTCTCAACGAGAAACGAAAGAAAAAACATCAGACCTTCAGCTTGAATTATTATAAAAATTTTTAAATGATACTTAACTAAATGTCGTTTTTTATTATATTTTATTTAAGCAAGTTTTGCTGCCTCGTACAGAGTACTAAAACCTACTGATTTGACAACAATAAAAAGAAACAATACCGCCATCTATATGTGGATAATACAGTGTTGCCTTGAACGCATCAGCTGAGATCGATAGTGTGGTTGATCTGCAACATTGAGTATGTATTGAAGAAGAGAAGAGAAGGAAGAGAAGTATTGGCTCGGCAGAAAGAGATGTATGTATGTATGTATCCCCAACGATTAGTCTGAACTTCCAATAGACCTTAAACATTTCCACTTAAAGTTAATACAAATTTATTTATTATTTATTGATATATTTATTTATTTATTTATTGATATATTATGACTGAAATGCACGAGTATATTTGTACTCAAGTCTCTAGAGACGACAGTGTATAGGTATAATGAATAGAATGACGAAAATGTCAAGAGAGATTGAGTGTAGAATGTCCAGGACACGATGCTTAAGAGACAAAAGTATTTATGACTGGGGATTAAGAGACGAGAGTGTTCAGGACTCGAGTCCATAGGGAAGAGCATTTTTAAACTTGAGTCAGTAGAGAAGAAACTCATTAGAATTCGAGTCCATAGAAAAGAGACTTTTTAAAAGTCGAGTCTATATTGAAGAGAATTTTTAGAACTTGAGTCTATAAAGAAGAAACGCATTAGAACTCGAGTCTATAGAGAAGAAACGCATTAGAACTCGAGTCTATAGAGAAGAAATGCATTAGAACTCGAGTCTATAGAGAAGAGACTTTTTAGAACTCGATTCTATAAAAACGAGGGTTTTTATGGCTCGATTCTATAGAGACGAGAGTGTTTAGGACTCGAGTCTATAGAGACGAGAGTGTTTAGGACTCGAGTCTATAGAGACTAGAGTGTTTATGACTTGAGTCTATAGAGACGAGAGTGTTTAGGACTCGAGTCTATAGAGACGAGAGTGGATAGTAGACGAGTGTACACAGGAGAGAGTGCAGGAATATAGTCTATATATACTCGAATCTATAGACACGAGAGTGTTTGGGACTCGAGTCTATTGAGACGAGAGTTTACGAAGACTCTATAGGGACGAGAGTTTAGGACTAGAGTCTATACCGACGCGAGTGTCTGGCACTCGATGCTTGTAGTCGATCTGCAACAGTGAGTGTTCAAGGGAGTTTGGTGGATGCCCGAGGAGACGGGTTATTGATATTATGGAGAAAAGTATTGGCTGGCCAGAAAGAGAAGTACCCCCAATGATTAGTTGTAACATCCAATAGACGTTGAACATTTCCACTTAAACTTGATACAAATTTAAATTTGAGGCGGAGTGTTTCAATTCAAAGCAATACATAACGAACATTTAATTCACTAAAATCGAAGACATTTAAAATAATGATTTTGTAAGTGTGGTCATTGCCGGCTTTGTCTGCACAAAATGAGTTGGCAACTATGAATTGTGTTATCATCACTTCAATTATGATAACTAGATGGTGCTGTAGTCGCGGAGCAGCTGTTCGATCTTGGGCATTGCCAGCTTTGCCCGCACAAAATGAGTTGGCAACTATGAACTAATGGTGTTGCCATCATTTCCATTATGATAAGTAGATGGTGCTGTAGTCTTAAACTTATTGAGTATTAAATTGAAAATCCTTAAAGATCATGTCAACCGCAATTACCTTCCCTCCAATGATAGGGTACATACGCTATTGTGGGCGACTCGATGATGTTGGACAACCAATCCTAACCAGCTTCACACATGTTGTTATTGTTATGATTCCATGCGTTGTTTTTTTCTTTTGTATGCACTGCAGCTCACATTTGACCATCATGGCATGGCGTTCAGTGCATGGAGATGCTAGAAGATGTGAGTGAATGTACCCAGTTCCTGGAGCTGCACATGTATCCGCACACACACACACGAGCGCGCACCCACTTCCATTCGCCATCTGATGACGATCTGATGCTTATGGCATTAATTGCAAGTATCACGTTTTCATTTCCGTGCTTTGAAGTTTTTCATTTTGATTCAGTTTTTTTCTGTACGTCCACTGCGTCCGCTCTGCAGAGCTATTTTCCCCGTTTTGTATCATGTTTTTCTTGCGTCCATGTTTATTCAATGCCATTTCTAGTTAAGGAAGATGAAAGAAAAACTTCAGTTCACTTCAGTTTATACTGTACTCTCCAAATGCCAATTGCTGGCAAGGAGTGCTAAACTCAGCGCAAAGTTTGGATCTGTAAAATTTGTTAAACACTACAACGCTCTTATCGGAACCCCCCTTCACATGTTGTAGTTGGTTGTCTTGCTTACGGCTATGGTCTCATTATATGAGCCATGGGAAAGCTTACAATGTTTATGAGCGAAACTGTAAATTAAGCAAGATTCGATTGGATATTCGTTGCAGGTGGTTTCGGTGGAAAATTGAAACAAATAAAATTTCGTTAACGTAAGTGTTTGCATTACAATGAAATTTAAGTATGCATTGCATTAAATACACAGAGTACAGTGGGGTTGGTGGAAAACGAGAGCTGTCCGAGAACAATCTGTCATGACGGGCAGACTCAAAACAGTGCCCTAAGGCACTACTTAAAGCTCCCGTGAAAACGGCCACGTAAACCAACCAACGAACAGATGGAATCACTTTTTGTGAAAACCCCAAAACCAATGTGTTCATGATGAAATTACTGCACATAAAGCTCCATTTCTCTATTTAAATACCTCAAATATGACTGCGTGGTAATAGAGTTGCCAACAATGAAGAGGAGGAGTTTTATAGCCAATTTGACGGTTCTTACTATTACTGAAACTATTGGGTATCGCTGGAAAATCTTATGGAAGTAGATTTTTTCCAGATTGTACCATCCTCATAATATATCCTTCCAATTGTTTTTAAAAATGGTGCCTTGAAGCACTACTCCCGAGAGAGCGACCACGTAAATCACACTGCAAAGTTTGACCTGAACAATTGACAAATTTGGTGACCGTAGGCGTAGAAACTATTTAGAAGCCAACGTACTGTGCGGAGATTATAAGAATCATCAGAACCTCGACTTTTGTTTTGCAGACTTTAGCTTATATAAACTCTGTAACACATGTCGCAAGCCTTTGAAATCCTAGTATAAAAACTTGAGTACATTAGGCTACTACCTACGGGTCAGAACTCCGGCTACTCTTGCTTATGAATTTTCTATGCGGTAGAACAATCATCTAGAATGAGCTTAGCTCTTCAGACATTTTTCTATTAATACCCTAACCATGATAACTTTATATATTTTTTGGGTTCTTCTCAAATAACAAATAGCAGCTGCTGATGAAATGTTTGCTCTATTTGGAATCCAATGTACTGGGCGGAGTGTCTAAGTTTCTATGTTTCTTTGGGGGATGTATCTGGACAGAACAATCCCATCGGTTATCATCTATGTTATGATTGAAAATCACGAGACTATTTGTACTCAAGTCTTTAGAAACGAGAGTGTATAGCGAATAGATTGACGAAAATGTCGAGAGCTCGAGTGTAGAATGATCAGGACACGATGCTTAAGAGGTAAAAGTATGTAGGCCTGGGGATTGAGAAATGAAATTTTTTAAGACTGGAGTTTATATACGACGATACTGTGTAATTGAGTCTTGTAAGACGAAAATGTGTTTTAGGACTCGAGTCTAGAGAGACGAGAGTGTTCAGGGCTCGACTCCATGGAGACTTTTAAAAAGTCGAGTCTATATAGAAGATACTCATTAGAACTCGAGTCTATAGAGAAGAGACTTTTCAGAACTCGAGTCTATAGAGAAGAGACTTTTTAGAACTCGAGTCTATAAAGACAAGAGTTTTTAAGACTCGATTCTATAGAGACGAGGGTGTTTATGACTCGAGTCTATAGAGACGAGAGTGTTTAGCACTCGAGTCATTAGAGACGAGAGTGTTTAGGACTCGAGTCTTTAGAGACGAGAGTGTTTAGAACTCGAGTCTATAGAGACGAGAGTGTTTAAGATTCGAGTCTATAGAGACGAGAGTGTTTAGGACTCGAGTCTATAGAGACGAGAGTGTTTAGGACTCGAGTCTATATAGACAAGAGTTTAGGATTCGAGTCTATAGAGATGAGAGTGTTTAGGATTCGAGTCTATAGAGACGAGAGTGTTTAGGATTCGAGTCTATAGAGACGAGAGTGTTTAGGATTCGAGTCTATAGAGACGAGAGTGTTTAGCACTCGAGTCATTAGAGACGAGAGTGTTTAGCACTCGAGTCATTAGAGACGAGAGTGTTTAGGACTCGAGTCTTTAGAGACGAGAGTGTTTAGGACTCGAGTCTTTAGAGACGAGAGTGTTTAGGACTCGAGTCTTTAGAGACGAGAGTGTTTAGAACTCGAGTCTATAGAGACGAGAGTGTCTAGGACTTGAGTCTATAGAGAAGAGAGTGTTTAGGACTCGAGTCTATAGAGACGAGAGTGTCTAGGACTCGAGTCTATAGAGACGAGAGTGTTTATCTCTCGAGTCAATAGAGACGAGAGTGTATTGCACTGGATTCTATAGAGACGAGACTCTAGTCTATAGAGACGAGAGTGTTTAAGGTTTTTTAGGAATATAGTCTATATAGGCTCGAATCTATAGACACGAGAGTGTTTGGGACTCGAGTCTATAGAGACGAGAGTTAACGAAGGCTCTATAGGGATGAGAGTTTAGGAATAGAGTCTATACCGACGCGCTTGTCTGGCACTCGAGGTTTGAGAGTCGAGCCTGTTTAGGACTTGAGCCTTGAGAGACGAAAATGAATAGGTTTCGAGACTTGAGAGCCGAGGTGAACAGGATTCGATTCTATAGAGACGAGGCCAATGAGAATTTTTGGCCTCGAACCATATGTAGACGAAATCGATGAGAGTTTTTTTGACTCCAGTCTATTGAGGACCAGAATCTATACCGCCGGCAGTGTTTAGAACTCAAGTCTATAGAGACAAGAGTATTTTAGACTTGAGTTCATACCGACACGAGTGTTTGGAACACTTGAATGGGAGTCTATAGGGACTGTTTGGAATTCGAAACTTGAAAAGCGTCAGTATTGTTGACAGCAGTATTAAGGCAATATAATGCTCAGAAATAGAGGCTGCTAGTATAATGGTATTGGGCTTATATTAAAGTAAATCGGGCTAATGACAATGGTCTTGGTGAAAGTTGCTTAAATTTATGGTCAAATCATCAAGGCTCACATTACAAAATAACAATTGAAAATCCTGGTAGTTCGGGTAGAGAAATTCGCTACGAAGCCCTCTGGAGATAGTCACCACGGGCCAGAAAAGATGATACAGGTGCAGTCAAGTAATAAATCTCACCCTGTCATTTATAAATAAATTTCCATTTTATAAAATATAACTTCAAAAAGAACTTGAGCCGCAACAATATCCCACTTCAAATCAAATATTAATTAGAGTCCGAAATAAAACAAACGAAAGAAGTAAAAAATAAAATAATAAAAAATGACCGACCGAGAAACAAACAGTTTCGTATTTAACAGAAAAGTTTCTGAGTAAATAAATCAGAAATAAAACTGTTTACATCAATGCCAACTGTATGAAAAAAGCAACAACAAATCTTTGTTAAATGTTAAAGTCGTTAACAATTGCATCATAGCTACAAAAGCTATGACGATTTTGTTTCCTTTTTTAACATTTTTATTAGTAAAGATTCTAGTAGATTTTCTAACAGTGATGCCGTGTGTTATATGGCTGGTATTAGGATTAGTGTGGCCCAAAAAAATGAAAAGAACGTGAAACTCTTGAACATAAAATAAATTTTGAAAGCGAAGTCGATCCACAGCGGCCATAAGTATTAATTTAGTTTAGTTCGAATGTTATAGAAGTTTTTAGTGTCGTGTATGTTATCGTAGACTACATGAAGGTAATTAACGATTGCCTTTTCTTAAGTTGGTGAAGGGTGTACAAAAATTCAGCCCAGATATAAATTGGTCGTGCGACAGTTTTGTTCCAAAACAAAGAAGATTGTTCGATTGGGCTTACTAGAGAGACTTGACAAGGTGGCACCATTGTTATCCATTAGTTATTCGTAAATGGATCAACAAGAAAAATCTGTCGGCACCACTAAGAGTGTTCCAAGCTACTTTTTTGTTAATCGAATAAATTCCATACATATCTTCCAGCTTTAAATATAGAACAGGTCAAATTTAATGATGTATTTTTTAAAGATTTCTTGAACCACCCTTATATCTGTTTGCAGATGTAACCGGATATACTTATATGTACATCGTCCATGGTTACATATGAATGAACGAATGCATATATGTTTTGTGTCGTGGCGTTTCCATCTTGACCACGATATTCTACCAGCTATTATGGGATTTCAAATGTAATTGCAACACAATTTTACTGTTTTGGTCATTTGGTCAGTTGCCGACAGCGTAGTTCTCCGTCTGGAGTTTGACAATGAACATGATGGTGCACGCACTAGCACTATAACAAATGTCTGGTTTCACAAAACATGCAATCACAGGAAGACATGCATGCATTGGAAAAGGATTTAAGCAAAAGATTTTAAGATAAATTTAAGTTCGAAGAACTTTGCAGATATTTGTTTAAAACTTCTTATTTTAAGATTTCTTTTAAATTGTGGTCGCATTTGCCGAAAGGATTGAAACTATGAAAGCCCAAACTATGACAAAGAACGCCGATTGTCATATGACCCAAAACATTTTTAAACATTCCATATTTGCTGGAGAATTATTGAGGGGATTTATAGCGAAGCAACAATTTATAAAAGATGGATAGATGACAATTTAAGGGTATTCACATCACAGAAATAAAAAGTACCATTTGCAATAGTTACTTATATAGTTCTTTATTTGTAAGTCATTATTTATTAGTTGGAAGTAATCATAAGGGTAATGAGTTGTTATTACCTTGTAATGTAACCGGTAATGATATGTACTTATCAAGTTTTACTGGGTTTGTGCACATGTTTATACCCTTCACCTCCAGGATGGTGGTAATCTAAATTTGTCATTCAGTTTGTAACACCTTGAAATATCGACCTATAAAATATATACATATATTCTTGATCGTCATAAAATTCTAAGACGATCTATTCTAGCATCTAAACGAAATTTTCCATAAATGCGTCTTATAGTCGTAGATCGCTTGGAATTTAAACTGGGCGAAATGGGCCAAAAGGGAAAAAATGTTCCTTCATAAGAACTACAAATACCCATAATATTCCCTAATATTTTAAAGTATTTAAGCACATTTTTTCAATATACATATCTGCTTTATTTACCTGATATTGGGCATGCACATTCCCCCCAGAACAGAAACGTGCACCATAAAGTGATTTTTATTCGTAGGGGGTGAAATGAGGCAAAAAGGGATAAAAATGGTGCGAAATTCGGTGTGTACATTCCTCTAATTGAGTAGATACATAATATAAAAGTATTTTTTCCACATTTGTTACTTTAAGGGATAAAATGGAAATAGAGGGATAAAATGGTACCAACAGCTAGAAACACGAAATTCGATGTATAGAAGATTTTTCGAAATTCGTACTTTTTGGGGTTCAAATGGAAAAAGGGGATACAAATAGTACCAACCAAATGACAGCAGCTAGAAACACGAAATTCGGTGAGTAGATACATAATATGAAATTATTTTTTCCAAATTCGTACTTTTAAGGGATAAAATGGGTTTAGAGGGATAAAAATGGTACAAGCCGGCTGGATCTAGAATAATGAAATTCGGTGTATACATTCCTCTGATAGCGTAGACATATAAAATAAATGGATTTTTCGGAATTCCTACTTTTTGGGGTTAAAATGGAAAAAGGGATAAAAAAGTACCAATCAAATGACCACAGCTAGAGCCATGAAATTCGGAATATACATTCCTGTGACTGCGTAGACAAGAAAAATGAAAGTTTTTTTTTCAAATTCGTACTTTCAGACAGAGGTACAGAGGGATAAAAATAGTACCAACTAAATGGCTTATTAGAATGATGAAATTCGGTGTGTACATTAGAGCGTACCAGGTTACAAGTAAAAAAAAAGTTCGCCGTACACCTTCGAATATGAAGTATTATTGAAAGGTAGTTTCAAAAATTTTTTTTATTTTTTTATGCCGAACGTAGGGGTTGCGCTTTTACATTTTTCTATATAACTTCTGCATTTATAAACGGATTTTAAAGTGTGATACATCGATGTTTTTGTCTCGACGAGGCCGATTTTTTTGAAAATCGACATACTTCCTTAGGAAGAGTTTCATGATTTTATGCGAGCTTTAATTTTCTGATATTAGAGTGGTACATTAGGGTAGTAGCAACTGAGATATGATGGGTAAGTACCAGAAGGGGGTGCTTGAGCTCAATGACTTCAAAGACAAAAAAATCGGCCTCGTCGAGACAAAAACATCGATGTATCACACTTTAAAATCCGTTTATAAAAGCAGAAGTTATATAGAAAAATGTAAAAGCGCGACCCCTACGTTCGGCATAAAAAAAAAAAAAAAAATTTTTTGAAATACTTCATAATCGAAGGTGTACGGCGAACTTTTTTTTGAGGTACGCCCTAGCGTACATCCCTCTCATTGCGTATACATGTAAAATAAAGATATTATAGAAAGTCGTACTCTTAAGGGGGTAAAATAGGCAAAAAGGGATACAAATGGTACCAATCAAATGGCCGCAGCTAGAATCATGGAATTGGGTGTATACATTCCTCTGACTGCATAGACACGCAAAATAAAAAGAATTTTCCAAATTCCTATTTTTTTACTTTTCCGGAAAAAATTGGTGGAAACTTGAAGTTAGGTTATTTTGCACTATGTACGTGAGATAATGAATGCACCCAACTGTAGCACCATCTATCTACCAATATTTATAGTATTTCAGCTTTTTTGGAAATATATAAAAGAATATTTCTATTTTTATTTGACTTGAAGTAATATTTCGATATATATAACCTTTCAGCCTTTCCAAATACGTATATATTTCGTTAAAGACTTTTGAGGGAAAAAAGTTGTGTTGGTCCAAAATCAGACATTTGTTCAAAAAGGAATTTTTTTACAATATTCATTACAACCAAACTATATTTGTCACAAACATAGTTTTATCGTCATAATAAAGCTAAGAAATCACAATTTCTAATAAAAAAAATTGAATGTAAAATCTCTTAAAATGTGTGAGAAACAGTTCGACAATGTCAAAAGTAGAAATATGTGAGTGAAGATAAATTCCGAATTTAACTAGCAGAGACACAAACCACTGTTAAAACTATCGGCTGTTAATGAGTTAACAGAGCTATGTTAAGCCGTTAACAGAGCTCCCAAACACTTGAAGAGGTGAATTTGTGCGTCCATTGTGGCCAAATGGAGATACTTTAGTTGATGGGACTACCATCAAATTAAAGGTAATTCCGTCTAGTTTCACCTTCTATAGGCCAAAGTTCTGAAAAAATCTTCAAAATATCAATTTTTAGCCAAAAACCTCAAAAATTTCTGGAGAGGATGACTAGTGCGTCCATTGTGGCCAAATGGAGATACTTTAGTTGATGGGACTACCATCAAATTAAAGGTAATTCCGTCTAGTTTCACCTTCTATAGGCCAAAGTTCTGAAAAAATCTTCAAAATATCAATTTTTAGCCAAAAACCTCAAAAATTTCTGGAGAGGATGACTAGTGCGTCCATTGTGGCCAAATGGAGATACTTTAGTTGATGGGACTACCATCAAATTAAAGGTAATTCCGTCTAGTTTCACCTTCTATAGGCCAAAGTTCTGAAAAAATCTTCAAAATATCAATTTTTAGCCAAAAACCTCAAAAATTTCTGGAGAGGATGACTAGTGCGTCCATTGTGGCCAAATGGAGATACTTTAGTTGATGGGACTACCATCAAATTAAAGGTAATTCCGTCTAGTTTCACCTTCTATAGGCCAAAGTTCTGAAAAAATCTTCAAAATATAAATTTTTAGCCAAAAACCTCAAAATTTTCTGGAGAGGATGACTAGTGCGTCCATTGTGGCCAAATGGAGATACTTTAGTTGATGGGACTACCATCAAATTAAAGGTAATTCCGTCTAGTTTCACCTTCTATAGGCCAAAGTTCTGAAAAAATCTTCAAAATATCAATTTTTAGCCAAAAACCTCAAAAATTTCTGGAGAGGACGACTAGTGCGTCCATTGTGGCCAAATGGAGATACTTTAGTTGATGGGACTACCATCAAATTAAAGGTAATTCCGTCTAGTTTCGCCGTGTAAAGGCCAAAGTTCTGAAAAAATCTTCAAAATATCAATTTTTAGCCAAAAACCTCAAAAATTTCTGGAGAGGATGACTAGTGCGTCCATTGTGGCCAAATGGAGATACTTTAGTTGATGGGACTACCATCAAATTAAAGGTAATTCCGTCTAGTTTCACCTTCTATAGGCCAAAGTTCTGAAAAAATCTTCAAAATATCAATTTTTAGCCAAAAACCTCAAAAATTTCTGGAGAGGATGACTAGTGCGTCCATTGTGGCCAAATGGAGATACTTTAGTTGATGGGACTACCATCAAATTAAAGGTAATTCCGTCTAGTTTCACCTTCTATAGGCCAAAGTTCTGAAAAAATCTTCAAAATATCAATTTTTAGCCAAAAACCTCAAAAATTTCTGGAGAGGATGACTAGTGCGTCCATTGTGGCCAAATGGAGATACTTTAGTTGATGGGACTACCATCAAATTAAAGGTAATTCCGTCTAGTTTCACCTTCTATAGGCCAAAGTTCTGAAAAAATCTTCAAAATATCAATTTTTAGCCAAAAACCTCAAAAATTTCTGGAGAGGATGACTAGTGCGTCCATTGTGGCCAAATGGAGATACTTTAGTTGATGGGACTACCATCAAATTAAAGGTAATTCCGTCTAGTTTCACCTTCTATAGGCCAAAGTTCTGAAAAAATCTTCAAAATATAAATTTTTAGCCAAAAACCTCAAAATTTTCTGGAGAGGATGACTAGTGCGTCCATTGTGGCCAAATGGAGATACTTTAGTTGATGGGACTACCATCAAATTAAAGGTAATTCCGTCTAGTTTCGCCGTGTAAAGGCCAAAGTTCTGAAAAAATCTTCAAAATATCAATTTTTAGCCAAAAACCTCAAAAATTTCTGGAGAGGATGACTAGTGCGTCCATTGTGGCCAAATGGAGATACTTTAGTTGATGGGACTACCATCAAATTAAAGGTAATTCCGTCTAGTTTCACCTTCTATAGGCCAAAGTTCTGAAAAAATCTTCAAAATATCAATTTTTAGCCAAAAACCTCAAAAATTTCTGGAGAGGATGACTAGTGCGTCCATTGTGGCCAAATGGAGATACTTTAGTTGATGGGACTACCATCAAATTAAAGGTAATTCCGTCTAGTTTCACCTTCTATAGGCCAAAGTTCTGAAAAAATCTTCAAAATATCAATTTTTAGCCAAACACCTCAAAAATTTCTGGAGAGGATGACTAGTGCGTCAATTGTGGCCAAATGGAGATACTTTAGTTGATGGGACTACCATCAAATTAAAGGTAATTCCGTCTAGTTTCGCCGTGTAAAGGCCAAAGTTCTGAAAAAATCTTCAAAATATCAATTTTTAGCCAAAAACCTCAAAAATTTCTGGAGAGGATGACTAGTGCGTCCATTGTGGCCAAATGGAGATACTTTAGTTGATGGGACTACCATCAAATTAAAGGTAATTCCGTCTAGTTTCACCTTCTATAGGCCAAAGTTCTGAAAAAATCTTCAAAATATCAATTTTTAGCCAAAAACCTCAAAATTTTCTGGAGAGGATGACTAGTGCGTCCATTGTGGCCAAATGGAGATACTTTAGTTGATGGGACTACCATCAAATTAAAGGTAATTCCGTCTAGTTTCACCTTCTATAGGCCAAAGTTCTGAAAAAATCTTCAAAATATCAATTTTTAGCCAAAAACCTCAAAAATTTCTGGAGAGGATGACTAGTGCGTCCATTGTGGCCAAATGGAGATACTTTAGTTGATGGGACTACCATCAAATTAAAGGTAATTCCGTCTAGTTTCACCTTCTATAGGCCAAAGTTCTGAAAAAATCTTCAAAATATCAATTTTTAGCCAAAAACCTCAAAAATTTCTGGAGAGGATGACTAGTGCGTCCATTGTGGCCAAATGGAGATACTTTAGTTGATGGGACTACCATCAAATTAAAGGTAATTCCGTCTAGTTTCACCTTCTATAGGCCAAAGTTCTGAAAAAATCTTCAAAATATCAATTTTTAGCCAAAAACCTCAAAAATTTCTGGAGAGGATGACTAGTGCGTCCATTGTGGCCAAATGGAGATACTTTAGTTGATGGGACTACCATCAAATTAAAGGTAATTCCGTCTAGTTTCACCTTCTATAGGCCAAAGTTCTGAAAAAATCTTCAAAATATCAATTTTTAGCCAAAAACCTCAAAAATTTCTGGAGAGGATGACTAGTGCGTCCATTGTGGCCAAATGGAGATACTTTAGTTGATGGGACTACCATCAAATTAAAGGTAATTCCGTCTAGTTTCACCTTCTATAGGCCAAAGTTCTGAAAAAATCTTCAAAATATAAATTTTTAGCCAAAAACCTCAAAATTTTCTGGAGAGGATGACTAGTGCGTCCATTGTGGCCAAATGGAGATACTTTAGTTGATGGGACTACCATCAAATTAAAGGTAATTCCGTCTAGTTTCGCCGTATAAAGGCCAAAGTTCTGAAAAAATCTTCAAAATATCAATTTTTAGCCAAAAACCTCCCAAAATTTCTGGAGAGGATGACTAGTGCGTCCATTGTGGCCAAATGGAGATACTTTAGTTGATGGGACTACCATCAAATTAAAGGTAATTCCGTCTAGTTTAGTGGCCTAGTGGCCTTTACACAGTGAAACTAGACGGAATTACCTTTAATTTGATGGTAGTCCCATCAACTAAAGTATCTCCATTTGGCCACAATGGACGCACTAGTCATCCTCTCCAGAAATTTTTGAGGTTTTTGGCTAAAAATTGATATTTTGAAGATTTTTTCAGAACTTTGGCCTTTACACGGCGAAACTAGACGGAATTACCTTTAATTTGATGGTAGTCCCATCAACTAAAGTATCTCCATTTGGCCACAATGGACGCACTAGTCATCCTCTCCAGAAATTTTTGAGGTTTTTGGCTAAAAATTGATATTTTGAAGATTTTTTCAGAACTTTGGCCTATAGAAGGTGAAACTAGACGGAATTACCTTTAATTTGATGGTAGTCCCATCAACTAAAGTATCTCCATTTGGCCACAATGGACGCACTAGTCATCCTTTCCAGAAATTTTTGAGGTTTTTGGCTAAAAATTGATATTTTGAAGATTTTTTCAGAACTTTGGCCTTTACACGGCGAAACTAGACGGAATTACCTTTAATTTGATGGTAGTCCCATCAACTAAAGTATCTCCATTTGGCCACAATGGACGCACTAGTCATCATCTCCAGAAATTTTTGAGGTTTTTGGCTAAAAATTGATATTTTGAAGATTTTTTCAGAACTTTGGCCTTTACACAGTGAATCTAGACGGAATTACCTTTAATTTGATGGTAGTCCCATCAACTAAAGTATCTCCATTTGGCCACAATGGACGCACTAGTCATCCTCTCCAGAAATTTTTGAGGTTTTTGGCTAAAAATTGATATTTTGAAGATTTTTTCAGAACTTTGGCCTATAGAAGGTGAAACTAGACGGAATTACCTTTAATTTGATGGTAGTCCCATCAACTAAAGTATCTCCATTTGGCCACAATGGACGCACTAGTCATCCTCTCCAGAAATTTTTGAGGTTTTTGGCTAAAAATTGATATTTTGAAGATTTTTTCAGAACTTTGGCCTATAGAAGGTGAAACTAGACGGAATTACCTTTAATTTGATGGTAGTCCCATCAACTAAAGTATCTCCATTTGGCCACAATGGACGCACTAGTCATCCTCTCCAGAAATTTTTGAGGTTTTTGGCTAAAAATTGATATTTTGAAGATTTTTTCAGAACTTTGGCCTTTACACGGCGAAACTAGACGGAATTACCTTTAATTTGATGGTAGTCCCATCAACTAAAGTATCTCCATTTGGCCACAATGGACGCACTAGTCATCCTCTCCAGAAATTTTTGAGGTTTTTGGCTAAAAATTGATATTTTGAAAATTTTTTCAGAACTTTGGCCTATAGAAGGTGAAACTAGACGGAATTACCTTTAATTTGATGGTAGTCCCATCAACTAAAGTATCTCCATTTGGCCACAATGGACGCACTAGTCATCCTCTCCAGAAATTTTGGGAGGTTTTTGGCTAAAAATTGATATTTTGAAGATTTTTTCAGAACTTTGGCGGAATTACCTTTAATTTGATGGTAGTCCCATCAACTAAAGTATCTCCATTTGGCCACAATGGACGCACTAGTCATCCTCTCCAGAAATTTTTGAGGTTTTTGGCTAAAAATTGATATTTTGAAGATTTTTTCAGAACTTTGGCCTATAGAAGGTGAAACTAGACGGAATTACCTTTAATTTGATGGTAGTCCCATCAACTAAAGTATCTCCATTTGGCCACAATGGACGCACTAGTCATCCTCTCCAGAAATTTTTGAGGTTTTTGGCTAAAAATTGATATTTTGAAGATTTTTTCAGAACTTTGGCCTTTACACGGCGAAACTAGACGGAATTATCTTTAATTTGATGGTAGTCCCATCAACTAAAGTATTTCCATTTGGCCACAATGGACGCACTAGTCATCCTCTCCAGAAATTTTTGAGGTTTTTGGCTAAAAATTGATATTTTGAAGATTTTTTCAGAACTTTGGCCTTTATACGGCGAAACTAGACGGAATTACCTTTAATTTGATGGTAGTCCCATCAACTAAAGTATCTCCATTTGGCCACAATGGACGCACTAGTCATCCTCTCCAGAAATTTTTGAGGTTTTTGGCTAAAAATTGATATTTTGAAGATTTTTTCAGAACTTTGGCCTTTACACGGCGAAACTAGACGGAATTACCTTTAATTTGATGGTAGTCCCATCAACTAAAGTATCTCCATTTGGCCACAATGGACGCACTAGTCATCCTCTCCAGAAATTTTTGAGGTTTTTGGCTAAAAATTGATATTTTGAAGATTTTTTCAGAACTTTGGCCTATAGAAGGTGAAACTAGACGGAATTACCTTTAATTTGATGGTAGTCCCATCAACTAAAGTATCTCCATTTGGCCACAATGGACGCACTAGTCATCCTTTCCAGAAATTTTTGAGGTTTTTGGCTAAAAATTGATATTTTGAAGATTTTTTCAGAACTTTGGCCTTTACACGGCGAAACTAGACGGAATTACCTTTAATTTGATGGTAGTCCCATCAACTAAAGTATCTCCATTTGGCCACAATGGACGCACTAGTCATCATCTCCAGAAATTTTTGAGGTTTTTGGCTAAAAATTGATATTTTGAAGATTTTTTCAGAACTTTGGCCTTTACACAGTGAATCTAGACGGAATTACCTTTAATTTGATGGTAGTCCCATCAACTAAAGTATCTCCATTTGGCCACAATGGACGCACTAGTCATCCTCTCCAGAAATTTTTGAGGTTTTTGGCTAAAAATTGATATTTTGAAGATTTTTTCAGAACTTTGGCCTATAGAAGGTGAAACTAGACGGAATTACCTTTAATTTGATGGTAGTCCCATCAACTAAAGTATCTCCATTTGGCCACAATGGACGCACTAGTCATCCTCTCCAGAAATTTTTGAGGTTTTTGGCTAAAAATTGATATTTTGAAGATTTTTTCAGAACTTTGGCCTATAGAAGGTGAAACTAGACGGAATTACCTTTAATTTGATGGTAGTCCCATCAACTAAAGTATCTCCATTTGGCCACAATGGACGCACTAGTCATCCTCTCCAGAAATTTTTGAGGTTTTTGGCTAAAAATTGATATTTTGAAGATTTTTTCAGAACTTTGGCCTTTACACGGCGAAACTAGACGGAATTACCTTTAATTTGATGGTAGTCCCATCAACTAAAGTATCTCCATTTGGCCACAATGGACGCACTAGTCATCCTCTCCAGAAATTTTTGAGGTTTTTGGCTAAAAATTGATATTTTGAAAATTTTTTCAGAACTTTGGCCTATAGAAGGTGAAACTAGACGGAATTACCTTTAATTTGATGGTAGTCCCATCAACTAAAGTATCTCCATTTGGCCACAATGGACGCACTAGTCATCCTCTCCAGAAATTTTGGGAGGTTTTTGGCTAAAAATTGATATTTTGAAGATTTTTTCAGAACTTTGGCGGAATTACCTTTAATTTGATGGTAGTCCCATCAACTAAAGTATCTCCATTTGGCCACAATGGACGCACTAGTCATCCTCTCCAGAAATTTTTGAGGTTTTTGGCTAAAAATTGATATTTTGAAGATTTTTTCAGAACTTTGGCCTATAGAAGGTGAAACTAGACGGAATTACCTTTAATTTGATGGTAGTCCCATCAACTAAAGTATCTCCATTTGGCCACAATGGACGCACTAGTCATCCTCTCCAGAAATTTTTGAGGTTTTTGGCTAAAAATTGATATTTTGAAGATTTTTTCAGAACTTTGGCCTTTACACGGCGAAACTAGACGGAATTATCTTTAATTTGATGGTAGTCCCATCAACTAAAGTATTTCCATTTGGCCACAATGGACGCACTAGTCATCCTCTCCAGAAATTTTTGAGGTTTTTGGCTAAAAATTGATATTTTGAAGATTTTTTCAGAACTTTGGCCTTTATACGGCGAAACTAGACGGAATTACCTTTAATTTGATGGTAGTCCCATCAACTAAAGTATCTCCATTTGGCCACAATGGACGCACTAGTCATCCTCTCCAGAAATTTTTGAGGTTTTTGGCTAAAAATTTATATTTTGAAGATTTTTTCAGAACTTTGGCCTTTACACAGCGAAACTAGACGGAATTACCTTTAATTTGATGGTAGTCCCATCAACTAAAGTATCTCCATTTGGCCACAATGGACGCACTAGTCATCCTCTCCAGAAATTTTGGGAGGTTTTTGGCTAAAAATTGATATTTTGAAGATTTTTTCAGAACTTTGGCCTTTACACGGCGAAACTAGACGGAATTACCTTTAATTTGATGGTAGTCCCATCAACTAAAGTGTCTCCATTTGGCCACAATGGACGCACTAGTCATCCTCTCCAGAAATTTTTGAGGTTTTTGGCTAAAAATTGATATTTTGAAGATTTTTTCAGAACTTTGGCCTTTACACGGCGAAACTAGACGGAGTTACCTTTAATTTGATGGTAGTCCCATCAACTAAAGTATCTCCATTTGGCCACAATGGACGCACTAGTCATCCTCTCCAGAAATTTTTGAGGTTTTTGGCTAAAAATTGATATTTTGAAGATTTTTTCAGAACTTTGGCCTTTACACAGTGAAACTAGACGGAATTACCTTTAATTTGATGGTAGTGCCATCAACTAAAGTATCTCAATTTGGCCACAATGGACGCACTAATCATCCTCTCCAGAAATTTTTGAGCTTTTTGGGTAAAAATTGATATTTTGAAGATTTTTTCACAACTTTGGCCTTTACACAGTGAAATTAGACGGAATTACCTTTAATTTGGTGGTAGTCCCATCAACTAAAGTATCTCCATTTGGCCACAATGGACGCACTAGTCATCCTCTCCAGAAATTTTTGAGGTTTTTGGCTAAAAATTGATATTTTGAAGATTTTCTTCAGAACTTTGGCCTTTACACGGTGAAACTGGACGGAATTACCTTTAATTTGATGGTAGTCCCATCAACTAAAGTATCTCCATTTGGCCACAATGGACGCACTAGTCATCCTCTCCAGAAATTTTTGAGGTTTTTGGCTAAAAATTTATATTTTGAAGATTTTTTCAGAACTTTGGCCATTACACGGTGAAACTAGACGGAATTACCTTTAATTTGATGGTAGTCCCATCAACTAAAGTATCTCCATTTGGCCACAATGGACGCACTAGTCATCCTCTCCAGAAATTTTTGAGGTTTTTGGCTAAAAATTTATATTTTGAAGATTTTTCAGAACTTTGGCCTTTACACGGTGAAACTAGACGGAATTACCTTTAATTTGATGGTAGTCCCATCAACTAAAGTATTTCCATTTGGCCACAATGGACGCACTAGTCATCCTCTCCAGAAATTTTTGAGGTTTTTGGCTAAAAATTTATATTTTGAAGATTTTTTCAGAACTTTGGCCTTTACACAGTGAAACTAGACGGAATTACCTTTAATTTGATGGTAGTCCCATCAACTAAAGTATCTCCATTTGGCCACAATGGACGCACTAGTCATCCTCTCCAGAAATTTTTGAGGTTTTTGGCTAAAAATTTATATTTTGAAGATTTTTTCAGAACTTTGGCCTTTACACGGTGAAACTAGACGGAATTACCTTTAATTTGATGGTAGTCCCATCAACTAAAGTATCTCCATTTGGCCACAATGGACGCACTAGTCATCCTCTCCAGAAATTTTTGAGGTTTTTGGCTAAAAATTTATATTTTGAAGATTTTTTCAGAACTTTGGCCTTTACACGGTGAAACTAGACGGAATTACCTTTAATTTGATGGTAGTCCCATCAACTAAAGTATCTCCATTTGGCCACAATGGACGCACTAGTCATCCTCTCCAGAAATTTT
Source organism: Polietes domitor (assembly GCA_947397865.1). Lineage (NCBI taxonomy): Eukaryota > Metazoa > Arthropoda > Insecta > Diptera > Muscidae > Polietes > Polietes domitor. The sequence continues at coordinate 76,523,465 of OX377619.1, read as the reverse complement.
TGAGGTTTTTGGCTAAAAATTTATATTTTGAAGATTTTTTCAGAACTTTGGCCTTTACACGGTGAAACTAGACGGAATTACCTTTAATTTGATGGTAGTCCCATCAACTAAAGTATCTCCATTTGGCCACAATGGACGCACTAGTCATCCTCTCCAGAAATTTTTGAGGTTTTTGGCTAAAAATTTATATTTTGAAGATTTTTTCAGAACTTTGGCCTTTACACGGTGAAACTAGACGGAATTACCTTTAATTTGATGGTAGTCCCATCAACTAAAGTATCTCCATTTGGCCACAATGGACGCACTAGTCATCCTCTCCAGAAATTTTTGAGGTTTTTGGCTAAAAATTTATATTTTGAAGATTTTTTCAGAACTTTGGCCTTTACACGGTGAAACTAGACGGAATTACCTTTAATTTGATGGTAGTCCCATCAACTAAAGTATCTCCATTTGACCACTACGGACGTACAAACCATACACCAGAATTTTGGTGTATACACGGTTTTTGTTTTTGCAACTTAAATTCCGAATTTATCTTCACTCATTTCCCTGTTAACGGCTTAACATAGCTCTGTTAAGCCATTAACAGCGGACAGTTTTAACAGTGGTTTGTGTCTCTGCTACTTAAATTCGGAATTTATCTTCACTCACATAGTAGAAATTACGTCTTTCCGATTTTTAAAATCTGGAAAACGTGAAAATCTGTAATACAAAAATAATTAAATTTTATAAAATATGTTTAAAAACATAAAAACAAAAAATTAAATTTTTAATTTTCTTTAAAATCGAAAAATACGAAAATTAGTCAACATTGGTCCGATTTCTAAATTATATCCGATTTCCCAATTTTTTTGTTAATATCTCAAAATAAACATTGGGTACTTGTCTAATTTCGTTTTTTTACAGAATTTGGCCGATGGACTTGGATTCTGAACCACTGTGCGGCCGAACTTACCGCATTTTTACTTGTTTTCAATGTCTATTGTCGTTGCGGACCATTTCGAATCTTTCACACTGCAAAACTTGTCTACAAATCGAAATTTAAACTAATTTCTAACATTCGCTCCTGTGCTTAGACTCTATTTGACAACCAATTAGCAACTTCTTGATATAAAATATATCCAACCATCTAACATTTGGTTTATCGAAAATCGTTGGCATTTTATTTAGACATCAAAGTGAATGACCCCACTGCCTGTACCTACACATCCACAATTTTATTATAAATTTGATTTTTATATGGTTCAGATGCAAATAAATGGTCGTAATTTATCAATATTCGAAGACTATCTCTGCGAATGTCATTCCCCTTACGAAAAGGATTTTTTTCTAAGACACCGCCAGGGAAAGTGTGTCCGTCTGTCCACAACTTTGAAAAGCACCCGGAGTTGTGTCGTTGCTAATCAACAAAACAAACAAGAAAAAGTACACAACAAATCCTAAGCCAAAGACAATGACAATGACAACAGAGGCGACAGGGTATGAAAATCGTAAAGGAGCGTTGTTGTTCTTGCTCTTACGCAGAGATATATTCCGGCGTCTAAATCATACGGAAAGTAAATTCAAACAAAACACAACGACAACCACAATAAAGCTTCTTTCGCAGCGATTTTAAGCAATCATCGATTTGTTATCCCGCCCCCTCCTGCAATACCCTCCAATCGTCAACAGTTAGTTGGTTAACAAATCTCTAGCCCAATCCCATTTTCCTCGCCGGATCAAAATGAAAGTCAACTCACATAAATAATATGCTCTATGGCATCTGTGGAGAAAAGTATACGTTTGGCATTCCCCTTCGTTTTTGGGGTGTCTCGGGGGGTGGGGGGCTTCTCGGGTCGGTTTTGAATGGTTCTGATTATGGATTAGATTGTTCGTTCTCGTTGCTGTTTTTGGATATAAATCGAAACACGAAATATTACGGTTTTTATGACAACTTATCAGAAATTGCTAATAATTTTTCTTTTCTTTTTGTCGTGTAATTTTTCGTTATTTTTCCATTGGATTTTTTTTTCGAGGTACAAAGAAGAATTTACCAGCGGTTAAGGTGATGATGACATGGGAATGTGGGTGGTTGGAAAAACTCGAGAGCAACAATAACGCACAAGGTTCAAACAGGTAGTAGGGCAATTTTAAAGTGGTTATAAGGGAACCTTATTGTGGTGGCACAGTGTTTTTAATAGATTTAATTTTATTTTGTTCCTGGACTGTAATCAATACCGGCTTTGAACTGGGTTTTTCTACTGACTTAAGACCATTTTTTAGCTATATGTTATAGAATGCAAATTTATTTACAAATGGCATGGTGACATTTATTACTTGGCTGCACACTACCACTTTCATGATTACCGGACCTGTGAAAGTCTTCGTCAGGTGGCTTCGCAGCGACTTTTCAACAACATACCCGGCCTATTTATGTAAATGATTCTCACAAACGAATGAGAAGTACAACTCACTTGCCGAATACGCATTTAAACAGTCGCACCAAGCAATAAAGCACAAATTTGCTCCGCTAAAAATATCTTAAGCACCATCGATGATGAAAGGAAAGTCGAGAACACTCCCGTCAGGTGGCTTCACAGCGACTTTCAAACAACATACCCGACCTATTTAAGAAAATGATTCTCACAAACGAATGAGAAGCACAATCACTTACCGAATAACCGTTTAAACAGTCACACCAAGCAATAAAGCACACATTTGTTCCGCTAAAAATACCTTAAGCGGCATTGATGATGATGAAATGGAAGTCGAGAACCTTCTGAAATACATATTAACCAAAAGTGTCCACCAGTTAAAAACACATTGTCAAAAACCCCAACATTAGGCATGTTCGATTGGGCGCATTATCTTACAATTAAGAGACTTGGTAAGGTGGCACCATTGCAACCCATCGGATTTTCTTCAATGGATCAACAAAAATTATCTGGCAGCAACACAAAGAGTGTAGCAAACGTCTTTCTTGTTAAGCCCAATCGAACAGGCCTATTACTTTGAATTCGATTTATTCATAGGCCCATTTACATTAATACTGTATATGCCAAATTTTTCACTAAACTTTGACGTGTCTCCTTTTTCATTGCGATTGTAGATCTATGCTTCATTCGAAAGTTAGTTTCATTGCAAGACCTAGGACCATTAATGAGAAAAATCGAATGTAAATGAGGCAAAATATATAAATCCGTCATTCAATCTTTGATGACTGAATATTCCATTTTTCCTATAAACGTTGACGTGCTTACTTTTCTTTGCGATTTTAGGTCAGCTGAGATCTGATTCCCATTGGAATTTTGCGAGAAAGGAAATCCAAATGGGAATAAAACCATAATTCAAAAATAAGACAAAATAAATAGAAACTCTAGTATCTACAACAGAAAGACTGATCTTATTGGAAAATGAGAAAAATTCATAGAAAAAACTAGATTCTGACAACGGTTAGAGGGATGAAATATAGAAATTGATTTTTTTGCGGTTTCAGATGAAACTTATTTTCATCTCGGTGGCTATGTTAGTAAGCAAAATCACCGCATATGGGGTTCAGGGAACCCACACGTGACTATTAAGAAGACAATGCAACAACAACGAGTCACTGTCTGGTGTGCATTTTGGCCTATATAGAATGTGTTAAGCAACATTACTTAAAACACTACTGGATTATTTCGTGCATTAGTTGGCAACAGAGTCCGATGGACAATCATCCAATATGTGCGTCTATTGAAGAACGCTATAAAGGCAAGAGTATTCATTCTCCTACACTGACATATGATGGTTGACATAGAATTACTAAGAGCCAAAAGAAATTTTTTATAAATTATTTCTTGGTATTGATATTTTATTTCTAGATATTATATCTACACTTTTCTCTTGTTCGAAGACTTATAGTGAAATTTGAGGAAGAATATTTTTTCCTTTCACACCACCTCCCTAAACTTCAGTTTTGTGGGAGAGATTAGCAGCAAATCTGAAAAAGCACGAAATTATACCTAGAATTAATTTTAAGTTTTAACTTATTTCTGGCATTCAAGTTGACTTATTTTATGGCAAATATTTTTGTTGAGCATTTTAACTGCTTAAATGTTTTAGGGATGTTTTTACCCTTTTGCACAAAAGGAGTCAAAAGAACCCATATATTGAGGAGTTACAAGGTTAACATTTTTCTCAAAAATGTTGAACAGAGGAGACGTTGCGGAGGAAACTCTGCAATAATTGCTTGGTTCTAACCGCCTATCCTTTAAGGTGAGATCAGTTGCCAATAGAGAATAAATACTTCGAGAGATTGGAGACTTTAGGGAACTATAGAGCAAACAAAATTAAAACTTTTTTGTCTTTTATGCAATTTCTCATTGAGTAGAGAAGTTGTCACAATATAATGGTTAGAGAAATAAAATGAGAAAGATAAAAAACCAAAGACAATTAATTGTTAATTCAAGAGATAGGGTTTATTTCGCAGCTCACCTTCTGAGTGTTGATGGAAAAGTGAGAGTTCATTTCACAATATATTCTTAGGAAACATATTAAATTCGTATATTTGTAGTTTAGAATATTCAAATCGATTTTCCTTACAATACACAGTAAGTAAGGACGTACATCGATCTACTGTTCAAATATATCAATTTGTATGTTGTATTGTACGATGATTCACAATAATCTGTTTTATTTGAAACTATAGTATTCAAAAACTTAAAGAGTTACGTTAATGTAATATTGCCTTAAATACGATTTTAGACAAACCTTCCTTGTAGCGTTCTAAGTAATATTGCACTTCCTATACCTAAAATACAAGGATCGCAAGTTATCCTATTCCAAACGTAAACTTTCCAAACACCGATACACATATATTATTTTTTTACCCGCTCCATCAGAATCCATTGTCAGAGTATTGTTTTGTGTCGCAGTGTAAATGGCTAATTGGAAAATTCGCATGAATTGATTGGATTCTAATATCAACGATGGCAATTTCCAAAGAGACTTGATTCATCTACATGATGTTTTCCCTATGCCATTGCAGAGGTAGATGTCGTACTTTAGCACCATCTTTACATGAATTCGAACATCGAATGCCATCTGCATTTCAGTTAAGGAAATATATCCTGTTAGAACCAGAATTGCCAACGAAATATGAAACTCAAACATACATACGACCATTCTAACTGGATTACATTAGTTTTGACATTGACTGCCATCTACATGTCAGTAATGAAAAGTAATAATAATCTTCGCAACAGAGGGTGAGTGAGACTGCCACTCTCTAGGTGTGCTTTACGTTGAGAATGAAACGCTCTAACGCAGACTGCTCCGTTTTTTGGACAAAAATCAAAAAAATTGCTTGCTTAGAATTTTATTTTTATACCCTCCACCTCCAGGATGGGGGTATACTAACTTTGTCATTCCGTTTGTAACACCTTGTCTACCTGAGACCCTATAAAGTATATATATTCGTGATCGGCATAAATTTCTATGAATACAGTCGTGGTAGTCCTCGGAATGATATTGTGTTCCATTACACTGTGCAACATTTTTGAAGTCATTTCAAAATAACCATATACGGACACCGCTACATGATAAAAGACCAAAAAAAAAAGACCCGTGTTTTTTTTCCCCCAAAGTCATGCACTTTTTTTATGGGCCCCCAGAGATTTGAGGCCTCGGTGTAATTTTTGGAAAAAAGTGATCATATTCTCAGGCTCATATCTTGCAAACCGTTCGAAATTTTGATTTACTATAAAATCAAAAAACTTCATCTTCAAGGTCAAAATCGCAAAAAACTTAAAAAAATTCGATTTTTTTTAACCTTTTTTCCCCTGTTCAGGTCCATAGGTAGCAAACCGCTGAAAATTCAGGGAAACAATCAACTACAAAAATGTACCTAAGATCTCAATAAACAACTTTCTAGAACATATGAACTTCCTAGGAATTATTCTTAACACCGTTTAGGTAGCGCTTAGGTAGCCGCAAAATTGAAAAATTACACCGAGGCCTCAAATCTCTGGGGGCCCATAAAAAAAAGTGCATGACTTTGGGGGAAAAAAAACACGGGTCTTTTTTTTGGTCTTTTATCATGTAGCGGTGTCCGTATATGGTTATTTTGAAATGACTTCAAAAATGTTGCACAGTGAAATACTGGAATAAACAATTTTTCACTTTTGCGGCTACCTAAGCGCTACCTAAACGGTGTTAAGAATAATTCCTAGGAAGTTCATATGTTCTAGAAAGTTGTTTACTGAGATCTTAGGTACATTTTTGTAGTTGATTGTTTCCCTGAATTTTCAACGGTTTGCTACCTATGGACCTGAACAGGGGAAAAAAGGTTAAAAAAAATCGAATTTTTTAAGTTTTTTGCGATTTTGACCTTGAAGATGAAGTTTTTTTGATTTTATATGTTCACAATTTTTGTTCTTTATGACAAGAGCTAGAACTTTGCCTCAGAGAGTAAATCAAAATTCCGAACGGTTTGCAAGATATGAGCCTGAGAATATGATCACTTTTTTCCAAAAATTACACCGAGGCCTCAAATCTCTGGGGGCCCATAAAAAAAAGTGCATGACTTTGGGGGGGAAAAAAACACGGGTCTTTTTTTTTGGTCTTTTATCATGTAGCGGTGTCCGTATATGGTTATTTTTTTTCGTGTTGCACTGTGTTATTAAATGACAAAGTTCTACGTTTCCAATAAAACTAGAAATTTGAAAAAATAATCAGTACTTTTTGTGGCCCACCCTATGTAAGTTTAAGTTCTCTGTGTTGGAATTATCTGAATCTATTAAATATATTCAAAGAAATATCACTTGTTAAATATCACAAAAAAACTGCCCCACCTAACCACTGTCTGCTCCATCATCATTCATTCATTAATTTCAAGCTGGAATGTGGAGCTTCAAAAACGAACAAACAAACGACCAGAAAGCTAAACAATTGCAATTTAAAAATGTTGATCATAAATCTTATGACAAAACAAAACGATTTGACTGTTATTAGTTTTTCAGCTTCAGCGTTATTTGTTTTTCTTTTTTTAATTCTTGATTTGCCAGCAGAAGGAAAATTCGTAAACCAAACGAAACGAACTCAATAAACTTTGATTATTTATCATTTTCATAAAGATTGCAATTTGTTTCTCTAGGATTTGAAATTCAAAACAAAAAAGTGAACAGAGATGGTTTTTTCCCCCTCCTCCCACAACCCCCAAACGAAATTGAACTCTAAACAGAATGTGTCCAAATGGCTTAATGGAAATTAGTTGTTGGCAACAGTTTTTAGCACGAAAAACTTTCGAAACTCTGCCCTGTCTTTTTAACTGGCATTTCAAATATGTATGAATGTATGTAGGCTGAAAACAAAAATGGCAAAATTCGAACGAATTGGCCTGTCATGTGGTCGAAAGTGTATTTATAAATATTTTATTAATTTTTCCATTATAAATTGTTGGCCAGGACAACAGGTCACGAGAAAAGTGTCGTCCGCAAACTGTCAGTTACAGAGTTAACTGAAAGCAAACGAAAAAAAAGAAACCGAGAAAACAAAATGAAATTTTAAAAGCTTTAGCATGTTTCTACCATTTATATTAGTGTTCAGGATTACAAGTTACATGCAGAAGGTTCGGATGAATTTCACATTTCACACCTGCGTTGCCTATGTTAACTAGTTATAAAGTTGGCTAACAATACATAACATCACACTAATAACTCGAGTGACGTTGTAGCTGGCCCACTGCTCGCAATACTTAGTTAGATGAATAAAAAATTGGCAAATCTTTACTTTAGACATGTATTCCGTTAGAACAGGCCTCGGTGTAGCATATTTTATATTAATTTACCAGTATTTTCAACTAATTGCATTTGCTTCATAGCAGATTCGAAAATATCGTACTTTGACAACTTGTCTGTTTGTGTGGCGAAATTTGCTATTTACCTCCACTCGATGGGCATGACAGAATTTAAAATGGATTTAGGAAAGATTATTATTAAAATATTTTTATCAAATATTGTGCACAGTTTTCAAAAACCTTATTCTTTTTAAAGATTTTCTAAAAAAATCCCGAAAAAAACTCAATTAGCTTGCTAAAAGCAGACTTCTTTGCTAAAACAGCAATTCTATGTTTGTTGTTATAGCAAACAGTTTTTCTGTCATTTCAATGGAGAATTATAGAAATTCACAAATTACACAGGGGTCTAAAAAAAGTATATACGTGTATCGGCGTTTAGAAAGTTTACGAAGTGAGGTTATTTTAAAGGGGGATCAATATTTCCCCCTTTTACACATTCTTATGATGAATGGTCATAGGAAAACTTGTGATCCTTACATTTTAAGTTTAGTTTTCTACAATATTACTTAGAACACTACGATGATCATTTTTGCGGAATATTTTAACCCTTTAGCTCTTCATTATAGGTGTCTTATTGGTCCTTTTCGTGAAAAAGGCTAAAAACCACCCATAAAACAGGAGTGGAATGAGCCAAAATGTTCTGCAAAAATATTTGCCATAAAATTCTACTATAAGTCTATGATACGCCTAGACTCTAAATTTAAATGCCAGAAATAAGTCATAACTTAAAATTCATTTGTAAAAATTCAATGGGAATCCATTCCCAAAATAATATAGATGAATTTAATAAATATTTTTGCAATTACAGCTTCTCATGCGAGGCATATTTTACCAGACATCTTGAATATCATAATCCTTCCAAAGAAGGGTAAATTTCAACCTAATTTGACACACTAAAGAAGCACAATAGAGTAGCTGTTGTTTATTGTTTTTATAGGAACACATGGCCATGAATTGACTTATATAAATGCGAATTTCGAATCAAAATACAATCATTCAACTTTCTATAGACGTATTCATATAGTGGGATACCAAATTCAAAGAAAGATCAATATATTTCACAGTAGTAGTTTGTTTGAGTCGACAGTTATATTTTCTTTTATAATTTTAAGTGTGTCTATTTTGGTAGTAAGATTTGACGGAGTTAGAACTACGTCATATCATGGGCGGCGTGGTTGAAGCCGCTGTGAGCCGATACAATCGGCGGTGGCGTGGCTCATTCAGAAACATGCGGCGGAGGCGGCTTGTCGGCTTAAACTCGGTCGGCTTGTATCTCTGCTCAAGAAGGCAACATATATTTGATTTGTGAAATACTGAAAGAATATATATCGAGCTTCCTCATAGATCATACTATACGGGTCGTTGTAGATGGGTGATCATCCGTCGAACATAAGTTGACCGCAGGAGTACCACTGGGTTGTGTTCTTCCTGCCTCTCTTTTTCTTATTTTCACTGACGTCCCTTTGGATCAGACTTTGAATCCAATCTTCTTGTTTGCGGATAACATTAACCTCTGTCATGTATACTCCTTTTTATCCTAGACCAAGTCTTCAATAAATTGTAAACAAAAGCTGATTGATGAATGAATTACTTAGCCAGGGTTTACTGATAATTTCCGAATGAATGGGTTGAGTGGATAGAGTAGATTGTAGCGCACGTGTACGATCCAGTGCTCCTTGTTGCCTCACAATCGATTCTATAATCCAATGGTGTCGTCGATTTCTACGAACAATATAGATATTGAGCAATCACACGCTCTATAAAACATATATTTGATATGTCGAAAGAATCATTCGAGTGTCTAGGATTTTTAAAGCGTTATAAGAAATAATTCACTCCCTCTGTAAGAGATAATTCATTCGCCATAACTATCGGACCTAAGATGGAATACAACTCCTATATATAGGGTTGGCCATATTTAAATTATTTCAGACCTAAGATGGTATGCAACTCCCATATATTCTAGGGTGGTCCAAAATCAAGCTACATGATACTTTTCGGAAGAGGGCGGTTGTGTGTCTTCATCACCATCTTAATGTGGGATGTAGTAATGTGGGATGTTCTATCGATGCTTTTATGGTCTTCTCTTCTCCCTCTGATCTTCTCAATATCTATCAGACCTAAGATGAAATCGAACTCTTATATATGATCGGATGCTCCAAGATCTTCCTTGGAGCTACTTGACAATGTTCAGAGATGCTGTGTAAGAATGTCTTCACTCCTCTGATCATTTCAATAGTTGCACTACCTACATCAGACCTAAAATGGAACACAATTCCCATATAAGATCGAGTGCTCTAAGATTTTTCTTGGAGATACTTGACCGTGTTCGGAAGAGGGCGATTGTGTTGATCTATCCTCTCTCTTCGTCACCGTCTTAATGTGGGATGTTCTATCGATGCTTTTATGGTCTTTTCTTCTCCCTCTGATCTTTTCAATATCTAACAGACCTAAGATGGAATCGAATTCTTATATATGATCGGATGCTCCAAGATCTTCCTTGGAGCTACTTGACCGTGTACAAAGATGCGTTGAAAGAAATACTTCACTCCTTCTGATCTACTCAATATCTAGACTACCTACATCAGTCCAAAGATGGAATACAACTCCCACATAAGGTCGAGTGCTCTAAGATTATCCTTGGAGCTACTTGACAGTGTTCTGAAGAGAACGATTGTGTTGATAGGTGACGGTATGATATCCAAATCTATCCTCTCTCTCTCTCTTCATCACCGTCGTAATATGGGATGTAGTAATGTAGGATGTTTATCGATATTTTTATGATATTTGTTCTTCTGACAATCGTGATCTTATACCGGACGTCTTATACGTGAGTACGTTTCAAGGAACTCTCAACCATTTGTTAATGTTTGGACAGCCGCACACTGCTCCGTCCCCGTACTAACATTGGCCAAATTTAATTTTTAAATTAAATTTTTAAACCGTAAACGGGTCCTTTTTTGCTTTTTTCCTATTAGATTAATGTTCAAACTAAATTATTATGAAAAAGATTCACCGAATTTTATGATGTTTTTTTATTGACCGTCAAAAATTTGGAATTTTTTTAATATCCCCCCTTAAAATTTAAATATATTAAAAATATTATTTTTATTATACTATTATTAGATTCAGAGGAAAATCATACTATACCACCTTCTTATATATGCATCTCAAAGAGATGTTTCTAAGGTGGCAGGTGTGCTTTACTACTTGGTGCGATTTTTTGAGCGGATTGTGAAAAGCATTTACTTAAAGAGGCGAGGTATGTTGTTGAAAAGTCGCTGCGAAGCCACCTGAGGAAACCTATCACGGGTTGGAAATCATGATTGTGGTAGTGTGCAGCCAAGTAATAAATGTAGCCATGCCATTTGTAAATAAATTTCCATTCTATAAAATATAGATGCAAAATGGTCATGAGCCAAGAGAATATCCCAGTTCAAATCAAAAATAAAAATCGTATCACTCGTCAGAAAGTAGAAGAATATTCAATTCCACTCAAAAATTTATTTTTGAGCAATACAACTACTTCAACAATCAATGAACGAAATTACATAAACAATTTATTTTTCATACACATCGCCCATTCTCTGGAGCCCAACAACTATTTCTATGAAAAAATCGTTTGTAGTTGTCTTTTAACTATTCCATGCAGTTCAGTTTGATCTATATTTGTTCAATTCAAACTCGTGGTAATTTTTAAATATATAGCCATTTGATAATCCACCCTTAAAGCAAAATAATATTTCTTTCATGTTCTATCATTCATGTTCGGTGTAGCCTTTTTATTATCCATAAATTTTTAAATACCGAAAAAATCAAAATATTTGTATTTTCCCTCTGGAATACGGCCAACAATTCCCACTGAGGTTGACTAAGTATTACAAATGCCCAACTTCGTTCACTGATGACAGTCTGTTATTTGGCCTGGCCAACGAAAGTATATAGGACACAACTAATACCCTCCGCTCTGTGTGGGGCTTACACATACTTAGGCAGACGGTTGGATATTTTAATTAAATTGAAAATTTCGATAATGTGCGTGTAATTAAATTGATATTAAAAATAATAGCGAAACATTTGCTTTAAATATATCAGTGGAGTTTAAAAGAGCCGCAAGATACAAATTATATTTTATTTCGGAGTGAGATTTTAGAGAGGATGAATATAAAATATTAAATGAATATTTAGGATGGAATTACACATTTTCGTCAATGTGATTTGTCCGAAGGTTTCCTGCGTTGACCGCCTAATGTTTGACAACAACTAAAATTAGCACAATTTGGGTTTTGGGACAGGTTCCACAAAAAACCTCTGTTATTTTCGTCCCTTTTCATTAGTTTTGGCAAAAGACGAATCAATAGGAAATTTATTTTTGATATAAGATCTTTAAAATCACATCATCAACTATAAATCTTGCTATGGAGTAACATCTCGTCCATCTTTAGCTTTCATACGACCCAACATCCCTGCAACTTCCACTAATTCGATTCCAAAAAACAACTCATCCAAAATAACTATTGAATTGAATGCATATATTTGAATATTTTCACCAACATCACACGGACATTCAATAGCTCTTTGCCACATCCTTCGCCTCATCCTTTTCCTCTACCAATTCCTAATTCAATTATCCATTCCCTTTACTTTGATTTATTTTCTTAGACTTGTAGAATTTTTACCATCTACAACTAATTAAGTTCATACCTTGTGTCATTCGCCGAGTCTTTCAGTACCTACTACGTACGGCACATTTTGCTATTTTAACTTAATTAACACTTTTAATTGGTAGCGTTGTCGTTGCTATTCCTATCGTCGCTCTATCATTTTGGTTTATGTTTGATACGAGTTTTCGGTGTGAAAAACAATTAAATTTAAATGGAAAACTATTACTTATTTGCGAAAAGCCGTCGTTGCTGTTGTCATTACTAATAAAATGTCGAAAAAGTCAAGGCAACACTGACACACAGAGAGACAGCAAGAAGGAGAGACGGGCTAAACAGCCGACAGTATGTCAGAGGTAATTGTAAATGAGCTGGAAGCACTTGTTAAAGAAATCATTTGAATATTGTTCGCATTTTTGTTATTTATTTAAATTGTAATTAAATTTCAACTGAGTTCTTAGTACTTAGTACTATAAATAAACAAACCAAAGACTGCTGCAAAATTTGTGATTGAGGCAGACATATTTTGTCGCAGGTGTAGGTTGTTGGTGCTAGCTTGTTGTACAAAAGGGCTTAAAGGTTGATTGAAGTTCAGACAAAGTCAAGTTTATGCAAATGTTCTGGCAGAGGGATAGAAAGGTGGGCATTATAACATTATTATTAAACATGTCTCTTGTTGGGAGTAGTTTAAGAAGATTTCGAATATTTTATTGGGAATTAATTTAAAAACAAATCAAGTTTGCATAGTTTCGAGCACTCTAATAAATTTGGAAACATAAAATTTGGCTTTAATGAAATACTTAAATTATAAAATATATATCCCAAATAGAAAATTTAAATGAGAGACGAAAAAGTTGATATAAAATGATAACCAAAAAAATATTAAAATAATAACCAAACTACTAAAATGGACTAAATTTAATTAATTTAAATTTAATTTTAGTATGAGATGCTGGCATGTGTGCCTGGTGCGATTTTTTAAACGGATAATCGGAAAGTGAATTGTGCTTCTCATTCGCTTGTGAGAATCATTTACTTAAAGAGTCCGGGTGTGTTGGTGAAAAGACGCTACGAAGCCGCCTGACGAAGGCTTTCGCTGGTCAGAAATCATGATAGTGGTAGTGTGCAGCCAAGTAATAAATGCACAGTGTGCTATAGGCGGCAAAAACTCACAAATTTCATGCGCCCAAATCTCACCTTTACTGATTGAATTTGGCAAAGAACATTCCTATTAAGCATATTCTAAAAGATTTTGCCAATATCGCGGCTAAATTTAACTGAGGATGCATTTAAAGTTCATAAATGCTAAAATAGTTGAAAATTTCACCATAATAGAAAATATTTTATTGGGATATATCTCGGATACCACGTTTAGTTCTTAAAAAATAGAAACTCTTGGGGTCTTATTTTGCAGTTAATAAATTGTAATTACGTTTTTGTTTTCAATTTCAGATAGTGGTTTACCTGAAGGTTGCATTTATTTAGTATGGTTAATTTTCTACAGTATAAAACTGTATTCACGAGGCCGACCAATTACTCGGCATTTACAAATATCGTTAAACAATTGTCTTATTTATTCATTTTAAAAAGAATATTCTGCTTATAGCTGCCAACATCGATTTAATTACTGAAATGGTAAAACCTTCTAAGTCAAATATGAAGCAATACATTCTTCGTTGTTATACCCTACACCACTACGTGGTCTAGGGTATTATAAGTTAGTTTCGCGCCAAATGTTTGTAACACCAAGAAATAATCTAGCTAGACCCACCTTTAAGTATACCGATCGGCTTAGAATCACCAGCTGAGTCGATTTAACGATGTCTGTCTGTCCGTCTGTCCGTCTGTCCGTCTGTCCGTCTGTCCGTCTGTCCGTCTGTCCGTCTGTCCGTCTGTCCGTCCGTCCGTCTGCTGTCCATCTAAGCTTGTTCGCACTCTACAGGTCGCAATTGTTGTCCGATTGTCATGAAACTTGGCTGAAGTTATTTTTTCTGGCCAAGGACCATTGGTATTGAATTTGGAGGAAATCGGTTCAGATTTAGATATAGCCCCCATACAAATGTCGCTCCCGATTTGACATTTTCCACTTTAGAAACCACATATTGTACCCGATTTTCTTTACATTTGGTACAACATCTTATAATCCAACTAGAAACACCTATGCTGAAATTGGGTAAGATCGGTTCAGATTTAGATATAGCCCCCATACAAATGTCGCTCCCGATTTCACTTTTTCCGCTCTAGAAACGACATATTGTACCCAATTTTCTTTAAATTTTGCAGAACATCTTATAATCGAACTAGAAACACGTATGCAAAAATTGGGTAAGATCGCTTCAGATTTAGATATAGCCCCCATACATATGTCGCTCCCGATTTGACATTTTCCGCTCTAAAATCCACATATTGTGCCCGATTTTCTTTAAAATTGGCACAACATCTTATAATCGAACTAGAAACACGTATGCAAAAATTGGGTAAGATCGGTTCAGATTAAGATATAGCCCCCATACATATGTCGCTCCAGATTTAACATTTTCCGCTCTAGAAACGACATATTGTACCCGATTTTCTTTAAATTTTGCAGAACATCTTATAATCCAACTAGAAACACGTATGCAAAAATTGGGTAAGATCGGTTCAGATTTAGATATATCCCCCATACAAATGTCGCTCCCGATTTGACATTTTCCGCTCTAAAATCCACATATTGTACCCGATTTTCTTTAAAATTGGCACAACATCTTATAATCGAACTAGAAACACGTATGCAAAAATTGGGTAAGATCGGTTCAGATTAAGATATAGCCCCCATACATATGTCGCTCCAGATTTAACATTTTCCGCTCTAGAAACGACATATTGTACCCGATTTTCTTTAAATTTTGCAGAACATCTTATAATCCAACTAGAAACACGTATGCAAAAATTGGGTAAGATCGGTTCAGATTTAGATATAGCCCCCAAACATATGTCGCTCCGGAATGTTTAACCGATTTTGGCCAAATTTTACATATTATATTTCACAAATAAACAGACATGGTGAAAGCGGGTCACATCGTTCCAGGTTTCAATATACCCCCATACAAATGTCCTTTCCGATTTAACATTTTTTGTCAAACACATACATTTACAGGATGCAAAAATCCTTCCCGATTTCAATTTTTTACCGAATTGAATTGTAATGTGATAGAAAGTCCGTCCGTCTTTAGCCTTTCCTTACTTGTTTGGGAGATGCCCATATGTCCATACTTTGGTATAACCCATATGGGGCCCAATATGATCTATTACAGCTCTAGAAACTACATCTTACATCGTATCTTCATCAAATTTTGCAGATGATGATATTTTTCAACTAGGAATACCTACCGTGAATGAGAAATATATAGGCCCATGTTTTGGACCAGGCCCAAAATTTTGTTATCGGCCCCCTTTTGAAATGTCGGTCCGATTCATCCTATCACTACTGTATAATTTGTATTTGTCTGTACAATATACGTTAAATATGACTAAAGATGAATTTATAGTAACTGTATAATTTTTATGAACTACATAAAATTGCTTCCATGAAATACGTGGGTTTAGTAATCAAAGCGAGATACATGCGAGGGAGTGGTGTAGGGTATTATATAGTCGGCCCCGCCCGACTTTAGCCTTTCCTTACTTGTTCTCTGTTAATATATTTTGGGAAATTTATTTAAAGCATACTTTAGGGATGTAGGGTTTTTATGGCATGCTAACGGATGTAAATATTGGCCCCATATTAATCTTACGTTATTTATAAAGTTGTAATAGTGGTTTGTCAAATAAAAATATTTTTTTTCAAAAATCGTAAAAAAATATAAATTTTATTTGGGCGTTGGGCGTGGCATTGACATTTTTTTTTTAATTGTGTACTCAAATGAAAACTCTGTTAATGATTTGTATTAACATATATATTATAATAAGAAATTTATTACGCTTTTTCATTTCAACTTACATAAGAGGCAGGCGTGGTTTTGGGCGGATTTAAACAAAAAATTGTTTTTGATCTAATTTGACGATATGAGGGATGTGTGCGAAATTTCAAGGTCCTAGTTTTTGCCGCAGCTTGTACGAAAATATTCCACGGTGTGCTGTTTGTAAATAAATTTGCATTCTATAAAATATAGATGCGAAATGGTCTTGAGCCAGGAGAATATCCCAGTTCAAATCAAATATTGATTACAGACCAAAATAAAACAAACGTTAGAACAAAAATTTTATTATATTCTTAATCAGTTTTTCTAAAATTGTCAACTCGCTAACTATTCTTTCGACTTTGCAGACAAAAATATCAAAAGATCAGAAATCGAATTATCCTCAAATTGTTATCAATATTATTTTAACCTGGCCTAAAGTTTCGAAGCTTTTTGAAAAAGTTTAATTTTAACCACGAGTTAATGAGAATAATATTAATAAAACAAT
This sequence comes from Polietes domitor, assembly GCA_947397865.1. NCBI lineage: Eukaryota > Metazoa > Arthropoda > Insecta > Diptera > Muscidae > Polietes > Polietes domitor. The sequence continues at coordinate 76,506,545 of OX377619.1, read as the reverse complement.
CATACAAAATCGAAAAAAATCCTCAGTTTCAGAAAATATTTAATTTGTTTGAGGAAAATTTAATTAGAATCAAGTTCGTAGCATGTCCTATATTCAAGGAGAAGTATGAATTTGAATTATTTTTTTCATTTTAGGTTTCACTTTTTTCTGAGTGTGATGGAGGGTATATAAGAAAGGTGCCACAAGATCCAAATTTTCCAAGTATAAGTTTAGGCTGGGCCATTTCAAATTTATAACTATCGATTACTTTGACTTTGAAAGGTAGAATACGATTAATTTTTATTTTCAGGTTTATGTTTGACATTTGAAAACGGGACGCTATACACTCGAACAAAATTGGGATATATTAAAAACATCCAAAGTACTCAGCAAAAACTCTCATTACCAAGTCACTACTTATTTTTCGGACCCTTTCCTAATTATTTTTATAAAGGGATTGTAAAAAATAAGTACTTCCACGCACACTTCCATAAATAAGTACTTCTAAACGATTTGTAAAATAAGTGGCCTCAGGAAGATACCAAATAAGTCATTATTGATAACTAGCCAAATAATGTATTATCAATAATGATGATGAAAAAAAACATTTTTATTAAATTATATATTTTGTATCGACTTGAATTTGAATACAGAATTTAGGGCTGTTTTTCTTTAAGCCTGACTAACTAAGCTAAACTAAGCGATAAAAACAGCACTGCTATTCTCTGACTCACCACAAAAATGTAGAAAATAATTTTTTAAAATCTGAAGTTCTATGAAATTTAACCTACCAATAACTACTTATTTAAACCATAATAAGGAAGTAATTATTTCATATTTCAAAATAATAATCATGGCAAACTGTAAGAAATTTCCGTGAGAAATTTTTATGTTTTCAGATGAAGCCTATTTTCATCTCGGAGGCTAGGTCAATAAGCAAAATTACCGCAGAGAACCCACACGTGATTATTGAGTAGCCAATGCATTCCCAACGAGTCACTGCTTAGTGTGGATTTTGGGCTGTACTGAAAAATTGGGTTGATCGGTTGATGTACCGATGTAGTCTATGAATGATATTGTGTTCCATTATTAAATGGGTAAGTTCGACCTTTCCAATAAAACAAGAAATTGCCCACCCTATATAATAGTTGTAGATCGGTTGGGTGGAAAATGCGTGAAATTCGTCCAGAGGGAAAATTCTTTCCCTAACAAGGGTAGGGAATGCCCCCAATAATTCCTACATTTTTGGAGATTTCTGCTTAGTGTTCACTAGGGATCTATAGATCGATTTTCGACTAATCGATTAATCGACTTTTGGGAGGAAGAAGTCCAAAAGTCGAAATCGACTTTACCATTGCCAAAAGTCGACTTTCCAAAAGTCGGCTTTTTCGACTTTGTGCATCAATGAATTTAAGTTATTGAATACCGATTTTACTTTTTTCGCTCTAGAAAACACATTCTTTATCCGATTTTCTTCAAATTTGGCACAACAACTAGAAACATCTACGCGAAAAGTAGGTAAGATCGGTTCAGATTTATATATCCAATATAAATGTCTCTCGATTTGGTTTTGATTTGGTCTATTCGTATTTTCATTCATTTGCAATGTCGTCTTTTTATTTATTTGCTACAGTCGAAAAGTCGAATTTTCCAAATTCGAAAAATCGATTTTTCAAAAGTCGACTTTTCATATATTTGCAAAAGTCGAAAAATCGACTATTCATATATTTCCAAAAGTCGAAAAATCGACTTTTTGCCCCAACTATACATCCTTAGTGTTCACTTGTTAGTTGGTACGTTCAATCCTTTTATAACACGAACGGGCTCTACTTTTACAAGGTGAAATGGGGCAAAGCGGGATAAAAATGGTACCAGTGAAACGAAAGGTAAAATTTGATGTATACATCACTCTAATCGTATGTACACGTAGAAAAAAGAGATTTTTCGAAATTCGTACTTTTAGGGGGAAATGTGGAAAAAGGGATAAAATGGGTACCGACCAAATGGATGCAGTTTGAATAATAGACATTCCTCGGACTGTATAGACGTGCAAAATAAAGATAATTTTCGCAATTTATAATTTTTATCTGAAAGCGGGGAGAAGGGGAGAAAAGACGGGGAGAAATGGGACAACAAATAGTACCAATTAATACGATACATTTAGAGTAATGAAATTCGGTGTATACTTCGCTCTGGCTGCGTAAACTCGAAATATTAAGCGTTCTTTCGATATTCGTACCTTTAGGGTTGCAATGGTCTAAAAGGGATACATTTGGGACCAATCAAACGGCTACAACTAGAAACATAAAATTGAATGTGTACAGTCCACCGTTTGTATATACGTGCAAAATTAAGGAAATTGTCGAAATTTGTCCATTTGGGGAAAATGGGACGAAAGGGGATAAAAAAAGTACTGCTACAGCTAGAATAATGAAAATCGGCATATGCTTCACTCTGGCTGCGTAAACTCAAAAACAAAGCGATATTCGTACTTTTAGGCTCAAGATGACCAAAAAGGGACAAATTTGGTACCGCAACTAAATTTATAAAATTCAGTATGTCCATTCCTCTGATTGTGTTGATGAGCAGCATGAAGGGAATTTTCAAAATTTTTAATTTTTTGGGGAAAACGGGGAGATAGGGGCGTGTCTTCGTAGACACGCCAAATAAAGGCTAAAAGGGATAGAAGAACTGTTACCAAGCAAACGACTGTAGCTAGAATCATACAACTAGGTGTCGACATTTCAATGTGAACGCTAAAGAGGAATTTCGTACTTTTGGGACGAAAATGGAAGCAACCAATCGTTTGTGGATGGAACGAAATTCCACTGTGTGGAAGGTCGATTTGAATATGGGCGAAATTGATAAAAACATGGTTATTAATTTCTAACAGTTATAACATTTTTTTTAAATTTGATCACCTGGGCGAATTTATCGCCTTTTACATTTTTATTGATGCCAACTTAAACACACTTTAATCACCGGCGAAATATTTCCTTGTCTATTACGCTTAACAGATGCTTATAACATAGGTTTCTTTAGCAGTTCATCCATTCACGACCAGATGGCGCTAAAATGTTTGTAGACTTAAAACTTACCCTGCGCACACACACTCACAGACGTATTAAATATGTGTTAAATGTTAAGCATCAAAATATACCTGAAATAAAAATTAAAGAAATTTGTTAAAGATAAACCAATGTAATACTTGAAAAAACATATATATAATATAATTAAAAAGAAATTATTTTATGTCTGATATATATGTATAAACTATATAGGTGGCTACTTGTCTACATACACTAGACGATTTTCTCCTGTCCGAAAATTGTGTCTTATTAAATTGAAATTTTCCACATAAATGATCATGTGGATAGCCAACAATTTCAAGTTTACGGTGATACGTATGGGCTAGCTGGCCGGCCACCACCACCACAAACCACGATGTGCGCTTTCATTGGCTGCTTGATATCAAGATTTTCGGTCATGGATGCATTTAAAGCGGTCTCCTGCGCTCAGGTCAAAATCATTGCCAACAACAGTTGAAGAGCAATTTAGAGAAAACCACACAAACTCGCTGGCCCTCTGCTTCGTCGCCGCGTTTAAATTAAATTCAACTTAAATAGTGTCTTCGATTAAAGCACAACTCACAGAAAATCGAAACGATGAAAAGCTATAAAAACCACCGGCGTAAAAATGGTCCCCATTCGCCGCCACGACTTGACTGAAAACTTAAAACAAAATATTGTCTTTCGATTGCTGGGTCCTGTTTTTCTGTTGTTTTGTTGTTTTTCGTTTGAGTTGGAAAATTTATGAAATGAAAATCAAAACGTTTACACGGTCAACGACGTACCAATCCCCAACCGCATAACCTTCTATCACCCCTCGGGCGCCATAGCTCTCCAATGGCTGCCAAAAAAAACTGGAAACGTATGTGCATTCGCCCAAAAACGGCGACCAAACTTGATATCGAAATGGCAATGGCGGTGGCGACGACGATGACGACAACAACAACGCATTAGCCACGTTAACATCAGCCTCAAAGACCGGACCACAAGCACACGGGCCAATAACACAAATAACCAAACCGAACGTGAATGAAAAGCCATATTAAAAAGTTCAGGTTCAATAAAAGTCCACGAAATGTGCCACACGCCGCCACACGTGTGTATTAACTGCATGGCAAGAGGTTTTTTCTATGCTGCTGCCTGCCAAAGGGCTATCAAATTAGAACTGTATTTTTTGTAACATTAAAAGACGTCCTTTCACTATTCATCACTACATTCTGGTCTTATGTCAGGGTGATTCTTTCAAAATTTGAAAACCGAGCCTAGCAAAATCTAACACGTAGTTCTCAGGCGATAACCCTTTACGGTCACAGTTAACTTTGGTTTTGTAGTGCTTGCCTTCGATTGCTGCAGTACAATTCCTGAGTTTGGCAACAACAGCGCCAATAACTGAAAGTAAACTTTAGGACAGCGCATTCGAACGCAACTGTGGTGGCACTTCACCAAAACCAGTGTACAGTGGGCGTGGAATAATTGTTTTTCTTTAAAAAATGTATTGAAATATTTTTTCTTTGTTGGAAAAAAAGTTTTTCCCGGTAAAATCAAATTTCTTAAAATATTATATTATTCACTGTGGAAAAAGGTGATACTTTTCCGAAAATAACAAGGTTCAACGGATTACCATAGAGGGGGTATAATGCTGAATATTGTTTGATAATGGTATAGAATTGTCAAGAGCTAAAAGAAAAATCTAACAAATAATTTCTTGTTTAAAAACACAAATTGATACTGATATTTTATTTATATATATTATATCTACACATTTCTTTTGTTCGCTAACTTACAGTGAAATTTAACCTAGAATATTCACACCACCCCCCAAAAATTCAATTTGTTTAGCACCAAATCCGAAAAAGTACGAAATTTTTCTTTTTTTTTTTCTTTTTTCCTTCTCTCTATTAGAATCCGCTATAAGAACTAAGTTATATTATTGGACGGCATTATTTATCACACTATGCACCAGAAAAGAATGATTTTGTTGGTACTTTTTTACTAAAATTGAGATTTTCGTCGAAGGTGCCTTTAATATATGTACTTTAATTTTGTTAAATTAAAGGTAATTATGACGGTTGAAAATCTCGTAAACTTCACTGTGACATAGAAACACTGGTTCAGGAATACTCTCCAAAAATATTGAGAAAAAATAGATTTTTTTAAAAAAGAAAAATTTTATTCCTGATAAGAAAAAGCGAATAAATATAAAAAAAATATCTGAAAAAATATTTTTGTTTTCTTAATAAATAGTAATAAATATTAAATTATTAATAAATAAAACAAAAATATTTTTTCAGATATTTTGTTCTATATTTATTCTTTTTTTCTTATCAGCAAAAAAATATTTTCTTTAAAAAAAATCTAATTTTTCTCAATATTTTTGGACAGTATTTAACATTCTAACGAAGCAAACATTGTCTACATGTAAAATAACTATAGATGAATGTATAAGTTATGATCCTCTTTGTAGACGCTAAATAATATTTTTAAAAATTACGATAAAAAATTAAAATTAATTTTCTACATTTTTGTGGTGAGTCAGAGAATAGCAGTGCTGTTGTTATCGCAACAGCCTTAAATTCTGTATTCAGATTATTAACAAGTCGATACAAAATATATAATTTAACAAAAATGTTGTTTTCATTACTTATGGGCTTACCATTATTGAAAATACATTATTTGGCTAGTTATAAATAATGACTTATTTTGTATCTTCCTGAGGCCACTTCTTTTACTACTTGTTTAGAAGTACTTATTTATTAACTTTTCATAAGCGTGCGTGGAAGTACTTATTTCTCAACTTTTTGTAAGCATGCTTGGAAGTACTTATTTTTTACAATCCCTTTATAAAAATAATTAGAAACGGATCCGAAAAATAAGTAGTGATGGTTTTTGGTTTTGCCTTATTCCCCATATTACTTGGTAATGAGAGTTTTTGTTGGGAAATTAAATAACAGACTAGCTACTTTTATTTTATAGCCTTATTGTAGAAGAAAAAAGCGTTTCACTTCTTTGCGAAGATTTTGATTAAATTGTGTTATTTAGTACATCATGAAAACAAGAAAATCCATAATTTCTGCATTTATCAACAGATTTTCTCTTTCAACTTTTTTTAAATAGGAATTGTTTTCCTCGTTAGCATCCCAGCTATTATAAAATATAACTATTTAGTTTACTAATGTCGCTATTAAATCTCAAATCATCAAGAATATCTTGATTAAAAAATCGTTTGTTGACAAAGATTGTCACAACTTCTCCATTTATCCATATATCATTTACACGAAGATATTTTAGAAGTGTTGCTGGGTAACCATACCTGCATATACACATACTTACATATGCAACGCAATGTGATGCTTGTAAGGTGGCATGTGTGCTTTATTACTTGGTGCGATTTTTAAATGCATATTCGGCAAGTGAGTTGTGCTTCTCATTCGTTTGTGAGAATCATTTCCTTAAAGAGGCCCGTTTTGATGTTGAAAAGTCGCTGCCAAGCCACTTGACAAAACCTTAGGCAGAGTGGAAATCATAATAGTGGTAGTGCCAAGTAATAAATGCCACCATGCCATTTGTAAATAAATTTGCATTCTAAAAAATATAGATGCAAAATGGCCTTAAGACAGGAGAATATCCCAGTTCAAATCAAATATTGATTACAGACCAAAATAAAACAAACGAAAAAAAACTAAAATCATTATTTAAAAAAAAAAATCTGTTGCGTCTACAAATGACTCGTAGCAACAACTCCAACTCGTAGAAGAAAAAATATTTTTTCATATTTATATATGCAACCATCATAAATACGTTTAATTTGTATATATGAGGCTGTTATCGGACTTATTTCTAAAATGAGAGTACAAATACAGAAGGTGTCTTCGGCGCAAATTAGAATATTTGTAATTCTTGTCATTTATTTTGGTTCAAGACCATAGGTTGTGCCGAAGTCTTCAGCATACATACAACATAACAGACCAACTATACAACATAACAGACCAACTATACATACAAACAACAACAATACACACGAGGTACAGTGAAGACGGGACATACCGTACAACAACAACCTTTGCATTGTTGCGAGCGATGCGAGCACATGCACAACATTGAATTGGCAAAGTGAGATTTTTAGTGTGTCGACTTAGTTCGGTGGAATATTTTGTTTATCAGCGTTTCTCATTAGAAATATGTGACCGCTGGTACTAATATGAACCCTGATTTAAGTCAAAGACATACATTCGTTGCGAAAGTTCTGATGAGATGGTGTAGCGCCCATCGAAACTGCGCAGTCAACTTTCAGCTGCAACAATAAAGGTCTCACTTTGCCTTCTTTGCTAATTTTTGGGTTCTGCTGAAGACTTCGGCACAACCTATGGTCTTGAACCAAAATAAATGACAAGACATACAACATAACAGACCAACTATACATACAAACAACAACAATACACACGAGGTACAGTGAAGACGGGACATACCGTACAACAACAACCTTTGCATTGTTGCGAGCGATGCGAGCACATGCACAACATTGAATTGGCAAAGTGAGATTTTTAGTGTGTCGACTTAGTTCGGTGGAATATTTTGTTTATCAGCGTTTCTCATTAGAAATATGTGACCGCTGGTACTAATATGAACCCTGATTTAAGTCAAAGACATACATTCGTTGCGAAAGTTCTGATGAGATGGTGTAGCGCCCATCGAAACTGCGCAGTCAACTTTCAGCTGCAACAATAAAGGTCTCACTTTGCCTTCTTTGCTAATTTTTGGGTTCTGCTGAAGACTTCGGCACAACCTATGGTCTTGAACCAAAATAAATGACAAGACATACAACATAACAGACCAACTATACATACAAACAACAACAATACACACGAGGTACAGTGAAGACGGGACATACCGTACAACAACAACCTTTGCATTGTTGCGAGCGATGCGAGCACATGCACAACATTGAATTGGCAAAGTGAGATTTTTAGTGTGTCGACTTAGTTCGGTGGAATATTTTGTTTATCAGCGTTTCTCATTAGAAATATGTGACCGCTGGTACTAATATGAACCCTGATTTAAGTCAAAGACATACATTCGTTGCGAAAGTTCTGATGAGATGGTGTAGCGCCCATCGAAACTGCGCAGACAACTTTCAGCTGCAACAATAAAGGTCTCACTTTGCCTTCTTTGCTAATTTTTGGGTTCTGCTGAAGACTTCGGCACAACCTATGGTCTTGAACCAAAATAAATGACAAGACATACAACATAACAGACCAACTATACATACAAACAACAATATTTGTAATTCTTTTTATACCCTCCACCTCCAGGATGGGGGTATATTCACTTTGTCATTCCGTTTTTAACACCTTGAAATATTTATCGGAGACCCCATAAAGTATATATATTCTGGGTCGTGGTAAAATTCTAAGACGATATAGCCATGTCCGTCTGTCTGTCTGTCTGTTGAAAGCACGATAGCGGCCGAGCGAAATGAGCTAGGAGGTTCAAACTTTTCCTAAATGTGTCTTATGGTTGTAGATCGGTTGTGATTGAAAGTGGACGAAATCGGCCCAGAGGGAAAAATTTTTCTCTCACAAGGACTGAAAATACCCCTAATATTTAGAGTATTTCAGCATGTTTTTTGAACACATTAGCTTGTATTTAGTTGATATTTGCAATGCGCATTCCATCTATAGCATAAAAGGGCACCATAGAGTGATTTTTATTTGTAGGGGCCGAAATGGGACAAAAAGGGATAAAAATGGTACCTATCAAACGACAACAGATAGAAACACGAAATTTGGCGTGTACATTCCTCTAATAGAGTAGATACATAATATAAAAGTATTTTTTCTAAATTCGTACTTTTAAGGGGTTAAATGGGGATAGAGGTACTAAAAATAGTACCAACCTAACGGCTGCACCTAGAATAATGAAATTCGATATATACATTCCTCTGATTGCGTAGACACGTAAAATAAAAGAAATTTCCAAAATTCGTACTTTTTGGGGTTCAAATGGAAAAGGGGGATAAAAATAGTACCTACCAAATGATAGCAGCTAGAATCATGAAATTCGGAGTATACATTCCTCTGACAGCGTAGACACGAAAAATAAAACATTTTTTCCAAATTCGTACTTTCAATGGATACAATGGCTACAGGGGATAAAAATAGTACCAACTAAACGAATACAGCTAGAATGATGAAATTCAGTAAGTACGTCCCTCTAATTGTGTAGATACGTAAAATAAAGAGATTTTAGATAGTCGTACTCTTGAGGGGGTAAATTGGAAAAAGGGGATAAAAATGGTACCAACAAAATGGCCGCCGATAGAATCATGGAATTCGGTGTATACATTCCTCTGACTGCATAGCCACGTAAATTATTTTTTTCCAAATTCGTACTTTATTTTGTTGCTTTTACCACAAAAAATGGTAGAATCATGAAGTTGTCTTGTAATGCGTACGTGAGAGATAAGGTATTTTCAAAATTTATACTTTTAAAATTAAAATAGGATGGAAATACAACCAACCACACTACTGTAGCTGAAAGTACACTCTCTATCCCCAATATTTAGGGTATTTATGATTGCTCCCTTATATTCACTTTATGAATTGAAGTATTATATCCATTATATATATACATAGTATACAAATATTGGTAGCCTTGGCTTATTAATTAAATTTCATGTTTTCATACAGTTAAAATTTGTTGCGGATATTCCTCTTGTAGCTTGGAAGCACCACAAAGAAAATAAAAGTTTTGGCGGGCGAAATGGGACAAAAAGGGATAAAATATGGTACCAATGATGCGACAACAGCTAAAATCATGAAATTCGGTGTGTACATCCCTCTAATTGCATAGACACGTAGAATAGAGGGATTTTTCGAAATTCGTACTTTTAAGGGATATAATTAAAAAGAGGGATAAAAATGGTGAAGTTGAAATCATGAAATTCGGTGTATACATTCTGGCTATTAAGACTCGAAAAAGGGTTTTTTCGAAATTTGTACATTTGGGCGGAATTTGTCTGTATCTAAAAATGCTTCTTTCTAATGGCGACTTACAATTGCCTAATATTTAGGCATGTTCACTTTCACAATTTCAGCATTTTATTTATATATAGTAGTAGATTCTAAACAGTGCGCATAAGTATACATTATAGTTTGAAATATTAATCAAATATAGTAATGTGCATAAAAATATCACAATTTTCGTAATATGGTACTGTACTTCTATGTAAAGTCGACATCCTTTAATCTGCTGGTAATACTGTGGAATGCACTCCGTGGTGGAGGGTATATAAGATTCGGCCCGGTCGAACTTAACGCCTTCTTACTTGTTTTGTAATAAAATGGATCCATTGTATTTTTAATGTCGTTTTATAGTTTAGAAAATCAAAATACATCAGAAATTTTATACATTGACCTTTTACTTGCTCAGTGTCAATAGTGTATATTTTCTATAACATTTCTTTTCTTTGAGATTTCTGCGTAGTATATCATAAAATCTGTGTAAACCAGTAGTTTCATTCAGAAAACTGGGCATTCAATTTTATTTTATTTTTTGCGGATAGATCCACATTTTTCATTTAAAATTTTAACTACCGATTACTTTGACTTTGAGAGGCAGAATAATACTCATTTTTATTTTCAGGTTTATGTTTGACTTTTGCAAAATGGAACTCTTGATTAAAATTGGGAAATATTAAAAACTTACTTCCAAAGTAGTGAGTTTTTAACGCAAACTGTAAGAAATTTACGTGGAAATTTTTCCGGAAGAGATTGGGCTTCATGAAGGTCATTTTCATCTCGGTGACTATGTCAGTAAGCAAAATTGCCGCATATGGGGTTCAGAGAACCCACACGAGGCTGTTGAGAAGCCATACATCCACAACGAGTCACTGTTTGGTGTGGATTTTGGGTTGTACTGAAAAATTGGACTGATCGGATGAGGTACTGCGGAGCCAGTCGCGATAGTCATATGAATGATATTCTGTTCCATTATTAAATGACAAAGTTCAACCTTTCTAATAAAAGCAGAAATTTGAAAAAATAATCAGTACTTTTTATATAGGCGATTCTAATTTAAAATTTTACATGGCTCACCCTATATTACAAATTAAAAATCCCAGTCATCGATTTTTTGCGGATTGTTCTGTCTTGTGATACACCATGGAGGAAATTCATATAAAAGTTGTCTTTTTGGTAGATTGTTCGGAATTGTTATACTATCTACAATAGGATGGAATATATATATAAATTTGCCAATCAGTTTGCAATGTAATGAATTGAAGAGGAACAGCTATCCTTTCATATGCCATTGGTCTGCCTGTCCGTCTTCCCATCCGATCGCGTATCTGTGCATTTGACCACCTGTCTGTCCTTCCATCTGTCCTACTTTTCGTCCATCATTCCCCTGAGTCTTTTGAAATGGAAGTATGATTGTGTTGCAGCAGCAGCATTTGATTGAAAGTATACCACAGTTGACTTCGATTCCCATAGGATTACAATCCATTTAAATAAAATACTTCATATGTACATGTAAATGTCAGGCTTACGCAAACCTCAAACTTCTTTAATCTAAATCATGGCATCTTCATATCTTATCGCCTTCAAACAGACGACACCATTCGATCCACCGTTCACCTTACGAGCATGAGTGCATGCATCATCATAAGTAAGGGGGGAAATTGGCGCTTTGCTTAAAATTGTTGTTGTTGCTGTAAAACTTTTACCAGCACTCCACACTCGGAGTTCGAGTTGGAGTTGTTGCTCCATCGAACTGCTGAGAGTGTGCCACATACCTCGAGGCATCACCTACATTTATGTATGTGGCAAGTGGCTGGCCAGCCACATAAAGTCTCCATTACTGTGGAGTGCACTTTTCGTGCAATTCAGGTGTACGAACGTACCTTTAGCTAGGAAAAAACAAACTACCACTACTACTTGTACACTATCAACAACAGTTTGAACTATTGGCTGAAAAAGTAGGAAAAAAACTAAAACTACAAGAATTCAAACAAACAACCGAGACACATGTCCACGGTCCACCGCCATATTTTTCGAGGTAGTGAATGGATATGTTTTTAGAATGTTTGAAACGAGTAACCGGATATTTTATTTTGGAAAATGTAAGTACACAAGTGTGAACTCAGTTCAAAGCACTCAGTCATTTTAAAAATTGAGAAATTTTCGTATTAAATTAGGAAACGTTTATTACGAACGGTTAGTATACTTACCGCAAACGGTTTATGTTTATCACAAACCCTATGAAACGTTTGTTACAAACGGTTGTTGTGTTTGTCACAAGCGATGGGAGAAGATGTGGTGAAAAATCTAAATTAAAGAGAGGAGTATTTTGATAAACAATCGCTGCTAAGCCGGCTGCAGACCAAAAATCATGTAATAGACTATCAGTCGCTATGTAAATAAATTTCCCCGTGACATCGTGTTTCGTATAATATTCTTGCATTCCAATTAAGTTAAATGAATCTAAATGAAACTTATTAAATTTCAAAATTTCACCTTTGGACATATTGAGAATTAGCGAATAACCACATTCAAATCGAGTACCGACTAATTGAATGCAGCCCCATTCAACAACACTAAAAAATACCATTGCCATTTGCTTGGCTTACCCCTATGCATTTGCTCCATGTCGCTGTCGCTGTTGCTGCAGCTGTAGTTTATCTTATTTTTTCTCCGTGGTGGTACCTACAACACGTACGTACGGTTTGAACTGTTTTGAGTCGTTCCTTGGATTTTCCTTTCCTTTTTTATCCCCAGTTTCATTTCGTAGTTCGAGTGAATTTCCCTCAAAAATGAAACATGCTTGCTCTCCCTGCTGGTGCATGGTAACGATTTTATTATATTTCATAAAAACGAAATTGCCAATTGGCAGTGCTCGTAAAGATATTATTAATTCGTAGAAGAAGAAGAAAAAAACATGATGGCAACGAAACCGAAAAAAATCGACAATGGACCGAAATGAGATGTCGGTTGGTTGGCACAAAGTACGGAGAACTGAACTTTCTTTGTGGTGGACGATAATGTAGACATTAAACGAGATTGGAAAGTTCAATATGATTAAATGAACAAATATTGAACAAAGATTTATTATAATTAATTGTCTAGATTTATCTTGATCAGAGTTTTGTTTCTTTCAGAAATGTAGTTGCTTTCATATTCGAGATAATTTGATGTGTGGTGATTATTAGTTGACTTTTAGGAGAAAGCTCATACGATTTCGAAGGAAAACTTAAATACCGAATAACTTGTCCTGGAGGCAGAAGCATTAATAAGTCGAACTACAGGCGATGTCCCGGACAATTTTCTTTAACTTAAAGAAACAATAACATTTTAGGGATTAAAAAATATAAATAATCGATAAATAAATAAAATGTTAAATAACTAAAAAATAAAAATTAAAACAAGTAAGAAGGCGTTAAGTTCGGCCGGGCCGAATCTTATATACCCTCCACCACGGAGTGCATTCCACAGTATTACCGGCAGATTAAAGGATGTCGACTTTTCATAGAAGCACAGAACCATATTACGAAAACTGTGACATTTTTATGCACATTATTATATTTGTCAGTCGCCATTAGAAATAAGCATTTTCAGATACAGACAAAGTGATAAGAAAAGTATAAATTTTAAAGATATCCCCATTCGCCCCATTCTCCGCCCAAATGTACAAATTGCGAAAAAACCCTTTTTCGAGTCTTCATAGTCAGAATGTATACACCGAATTTCATGATTTCATTTTAATTATATCCCTTAAAACTACAAATTTCGAAAAATCCCTCTATTTTACGTGTCTAGCTGTTGTCGTATCATTGGTACCATATTTTATCTCTATTTGTCCCATTTCGCCCGCTAAAACTTTTATTTTCTTTGGGCTGCTTCCAAGCTACAAGAGGAATGCCCGCAACAAATTTTAACTGTATGAAAATAAGAAATTTAATTAATAAGCCAAGCTACCAATATTTGTATACTATATATATAATGGATATAATACTTCAATTCACAAAGTAAATATAATGGAGCAATCATAAATACCCTAAATATTGGGGGATAGAGAGCTACAGTCGTTTGGTTGGTTGTATTTCCATCCTATTTTAATTTCAAAAGTATAAATTTTGAAAATATCTTATCTCACGTACGCAGTATAAGACAACTTCATGATTCTACCATTATTTGTCGTAAAAGCAACAAAATAAAGTACGAACTTGGAAAACAAAAATAAACAGAGGAGTGTATACACCGAATTCCATGATTCTGTCAGCAGCCAATTTGTTGGTACCATTTTTATCCCCTTTTTCCAATTTTGCCCCCTCAAGAGTACGACTATCTAAAATCTCTTTATTTTACGTGTCTACGCAATTAGAGGGATGTACACACCGAATTTCATAATTCTTGCTGTATTCGTGTAGTTGGTACTATTTTTATCCCCTGTAGCCATTGTATCCATTGAAAGTACGAATTTGGAAAAAACGTTTTATTTTTCGTGTCTACGCAGTCAGAGGAATGTATACTCCGAATTTCATGATTCTAGCTGCTGTCATTTGGTAGGTACTATTTTTATCCCCTTTTTCCATTTGAACCCCAAAAAGTACGAATTTTGGAAATTTCTTTTATTTTACGTGTCTACGCAATCACAGGAATGTATATATCGAATTTCATTATTCTAGGTGCAGCTACTATTTACTACTAGAGGTACTATTTTTAGTACCTCTATCCCCATTTAACCCCTTAAAAGTACGAATTTAGAAAAAATACTTTTATATTATGTATCTACTCTATTAGAGGAATGTACACGCCAAATTTCGTGTTTCTATCTATTGTCGTTTGGAAGGTACCATTTTTATCCCTTTTTGTCCCATTTCGCACCCTACAAATAAAAATCACTCTATGGTGCCCTTTTATGCTATAAAGGGAATGCGCATTGCAAATATCAAGTAAATACAAGCTAATATGTTCAAAAAACATGCTGAAATACTCTAAATATTAGGGGTATTTTCAGTCCTTGTGAGGGAAAAATTTTTCCCTCTGGGCCGATTTCGCCCACTTTCAATCCCAACCGATCTACAACCATAAGACACATTTAGGAAAAATTTGAACCTCCTAGCTCATTTCGTTCGGCCGCTATCGTGCTTTCAACAGACAGACAGACAGACAGACAGACAGACAGACAGACAGACGGACAGACGGACAGACGGACATGGCTATATCGTCTTAGAATTTTACCACGACCCAGAATATATATACTTTATGGGGTCTCCGATGAATATTTCAAGGTGTTACAAACGGAATGACAAAGTGAATATACCCCCATCCTGGAGGTGGAGGGTATAAAAAAATAAAATTAAATAAACAAATAAATCTATAAATAAAAAAATCCATAAATAGAAAATAAATAATTTTCTAAATTAAAAAATGAATATATAAATCTAAAAAAACATAAATAAATTTCGATAAATAAATAACTAGATAAAAAAATTGATAAAAATCAGTAAATAATAAAAACTAAAGCTATTAAATATATCTCTAAATAAATAAATAAATCGAAATATAAATAAAATCAATATACGAAAAAATATGATGAATCGATAAGTAGATAATAATTAATACCTAAATTGATAAAAAATATATAAATTGGCCAGTAAATCTATATCTATAAATAAATAAACCAATATGTAAAAATTAATAAATAAATAAATCGATATCTTGGCGTTTATATAAAAAATCGATAAATAAATAAATTTCGATAAACTTATAAATTTCGAAAAATTGTCAAATAAATAAATTTGAATAAATCGATAAATATATAAAAATATAATAAGAAACTTGATAAATAAATAAATAAATTGGTAAATAAATCCACAAATAAATAAAATTCGATGAATAAATAAAAGGTAAATAAATAAATAAACTTCGATAAATGTATATAATTTTTTTTATAAATCGATAAATAAAAAATCGATTAGCCGGTAATTAAATAATTATTGATATTTTTAAAAATTAATAACTAAATTGATAAATGAATATATAAATAAAAAAATAATCATGGAAAAAATCGATAAATAAAAAGTAAATAAATATAAATATGAAATAAATTTCGATAACGGGTCAATAGCCTTACATGCTAGTTCCCTTATTGTGATAAGTTTATTATAATTTTAATTTAATTTATTTATCTCATTATTTAATAATGAAATTAATAAATAATCAAAATTTCGATAAATCGACACATAGGTCAATAAATAAACTTTAATAAATCGATAAATAAATATATGTTGATCAATAAATATGGAAACTAACAATTAAATTGATAAATAAATAAATCCATAAATAAATTAATAAATATGTATAAATAGATAAATTAAAAATAAATAAATCAAAAAAAAATATATAATTAAATTGATGAACAAATATATAAATCGGCAAATAAATCTATAAATAAATAAATTTTTGAACAAAACAAATAAATCGATATGTATACAAATAAATCAATATAGAAAAATCAATAAATAAAATTTAAATTTAAATCGGCAAGCAATACAAATACAAACGTTTCGTGTTTTGTTTCACTGTCAAACATCTTCAGTTTGGTCTATAATTTAACCATGAATCGTCCTACAAACGAACAACGCTTGCAAATTATTGAATTTTACTATCAAAATGCGTGCTCTGTTAAGAAAGTTCATCGCGCGCTTCCAATTTATGGTCAGTTTAATCGACCCACTGAAGCGGCTATTCGGGCTATTGTGACTAAATTTCGCACCAAATTTACATTTTTGGACATTAAACCACCAACACACTTAAAAAAAATTGCGAACTGAAGAAAATATCGCAACTGTATCGGCCATTGTTAATGATGACCATCAATTATCGATTCGTCGCCGTTCGCAGCAATTGGGCCTCTGTTACTCAAAAACGTGGAAATGCCAAAATTGGACTAAGCGGATGGACCATTTGAGGCGCAGTCAAGGTCAACATTTGCATGAAATAATCTTCAAACATTAAATTATTTGTATCGTACTATCGATTCAAGTAAAGATTTCATGCATATTTCAGAATTTTATGTGTTTTTTTTTTAAAAGCTTTCCTATAGCTTTTAAAAAATCACCCTTTAAATATGGATAAAATAAATAAATTTCGATCAATTAACATATATACAAGGTGGCGCAAAAGTAGTGTCAAGTCATAGTGTGAATTGCCTACCGTTTTGTTAGAAATGAAAATGAGAAATGAAAATGTATTAGGCACATTATATGGTGTCATATTTTATTCTTCAAAAAAATATTTCTGAAGACAGAACTCATTTTCATTTCTAACAAAGCGGTAGGCAATTCACATTATGACATGACACTACTTTTGCGCCAACTTGTATAAGCACACAAATCTCGAGAAATTGGTAAATAGGTAAAAAAATTAATAACTAAATTTATAAATAAATAGATAATAAACAAAAAAAAATAAATAAATGTAGAAAAATCTATAAATAAAATTTAAATTTTTAATTAATAAAAAGATTTTTTTTCTACAAATCGATAAATACAAAAATTAATAAATTGAAAAACGATTTTTTCTATAAATCGATAAATAGGAAAAATAAATAATTATCGATAAAAAATAATAACTAAATTGATAAAGGAATATAAAAATAAAAAATACATAGATATAGAAAATAGATGGACAAAATAAATAAATTTGGATCAATTCACATATATGTATAAATAAACAAATTTCGAGAAATTGGTAAATAAATAAAAAATTAATAACAAAATTTATAAATAAATAGAAAATCGGTTATTAAATCTACAATAATGCAAATCGATAAATAAATAAATCCATAAATAATTAATAAATTATTTATAAATTGATAAAAAATAAAGAAATAAGAAAACTAATAACTAAATTGATAAATAAATATATAAATCGGCAAATAAATTTATAAATAAATCTGTGAACAAAATAAATAAATCGTTATATAAAAAGCATTAACAAGATGTAACACTTCACCTTAAGAAATCACTTGTTTTAATTATGTTTGGGACTGTGAACGTGAATATGATTTCTATTATATTTTGTGCAGAAAATGTAGCTAATATAGCTCATATTTGCCGATGAATGTGGTATTGATAGAACGCTAGTAAATATAAGATTTTAATATTATTATATTTTCGTTTTTAAATGCTTAATGTTTGTGCGTTTAATTACTTAACGTTTGCTGTGGTAAAGTCAGACAAATTAAGTTTGTTTGTCAATATTTCAAAATGTACTGAGAATATCATGATGGTACTGCGATACTTTCGGTGGTGAAAAAAATAGTGAAAAAAGTACTGAATTTTGCATCCCTGAATCCGATGACCGATGAATAATCTCCAAATCATAGATTTATAAATAAATCGATAATAGTAATAATAATGAATTTGTTTCTTATTTTTGTTTTAATTGGTTTTAAATAATTATTTTATTAGATATTGTGAACGGCTAATATATAGCAGAGATTAATAAATAAATATATAATTTGAAAATCAAATAATAACAATTTAATATAATGTCAAAAAATCACAACACATCACTGCATATTTTATCCACAAATGGGATTAAGCTGGCAAAATTGTGTTGACACTATTATCGCTATTTGATATTTAGTATCTCTCGCCGAGTCCTTTCTCTTCTGCTATCGCATCACACATAGATAGTGCTGTCATGGCCGACCTCCCGCCAAGCAACATTCCCTTGTCTCTTGCCCATTGTAATTAATTTTCATGCTGGCCAGCACTAATCTCCAATATTAATTACTCAAACAACTATTTAAATATGTACATAACACTCTGTGACAGGTAAGTAAAACCAACGCAAGACACCTGGGAGCAGGAGGATGCCAAGGATGTGTCGACAGAAATGCAGAGCCAGGAGAAGAAAGAACGAAAAAGAACAAACACAGCAGAGATGTCTGAAATTAACTCATATAAAGTGAAATGTAAAGTTACTTTAACACTGACTTCAATGTCCAGCTTTGTTGTCATTTTATCTTGTGCGACTTGCGACTAATGCAAAGAAGTAGAGAGAGAGAGCCCCCCTACGAGTAGGTTGTAATGAAAGCTTAATTTAATTCCCGCCCAAACGGGCCAGAGAACGGTAACGGGAGGAAACAGGAACGACTATAATGCAAATGACATTTTCAGTTTAGCGGATAGCTAGCAACGTTGTCCTCATTATTACCGGGCATAATGCAAAAAAGTACGTGAAGGCATCAAACCAAAACAAAGAAATGCAAAAAAGAGAAAGCCAAAGAGAATGAATGATAGGATAGACAACGGCGATGACGACGACTACGGGAGGCCTAGATAAAGTGAAAGGCTTTTTGGTTAATGGGATGTATGGAACTATCAAATAATTTTTCATATTGGACAAAATAATTGGAGTAAGTGAAAATAAATGGCCCAACTGCTAAACTTTCTAATGGCCAGACACTGGATACTTTCCACAAGAGCATGAAAGGCAATATTCTTCATAAAGTCATTCTCTATTGATCTTTCTTCTAAGTGGCGCATAGCAGGTGAAATAAGTACTGATAGTTAATTGTTGATGGGTTGGGTTGAAATGGGCCAAATCGGCCCAGAGGGAAAAAATGTTCATATAAAAGGAAAATTAATGTCCCCAATAACCCCTAATATTTCAAGTATATAAACACATTTGAAGAAGATTTCTTCCCTGTACATATTAGATATTTGGTAATTTAAATACTTTTATAGCGTAAACGTCCACCATAAAGTGGCCCAAACTTTTAAGGGGTGAAATGGGACAAAAAGGGAAACAAATCGTACCAAACAAACAAAAGGGCTAAAAACAATAAATTCAGTGCCTACCTCACACTAATCGTATTCATACGTAAAGTGAAGGGATTTTTCGAAATTCGTACTTTTAATTGGGAAATACAGAAAATGGGATAAAATTCGTACCGATCAAATGGCTGCATCTCGGTGTGTAAATTCCTCTGACTGACCAGAATAAAGCAAATTTTGGAAAATGGCTTTTTTATGGTAAAAATGGAAAGAATGGGGATAAATATGGTACAATAATAGCTAGAATAATGCATATTGGTGTATAGCGCGCTCTGACTGTGTTCGCTGAAAAAATAAAACGATATATTCTTAAATTTAGGGTAAAATAAAGTAAAGTATTCGTACCTTTAGGGTGCCA
This sequence comes from Polietes domitor, assembly GCA_947397865.1. NCBI lineage: Eukaryota > Metazoa > Arthropoda > Insecta > Diptera > Muscidae > Polietes > Polietes domitor. Next base: position 76,486,294 of record OX377619.1, on the reverse strand, counting down.
ATTGACCAAATAGGGATGAAATTGGTACCAACTAAATTACTGGAGACAGAATCATATAATATTAGGTTTGTACTTTCCTCTGATAAAGGATAAAGATAAAGATAAAGGAAATTTTCGAAATTTGTACTAAAAATGACACAAACCAAGCGGCTGCATCTAGAATAATGGAAATCAGTATAAAATTCGCGCTGGCTGTGTAAATTCGAACCCTCCACCAAAGAATGGGGGTATATAAATTTTCCCATGAAATGTTCATCGGAGACTTCATAAAGTATACATATTCTGGGTCGTAGTAAAGATTTAAAACGATCTAGCCATGTCCGACCGAACGAAAAAGTTAGGAGGTTCAAATTTTCCCTAAATGTGTCTGTCCTATGGTTGCAGGTCGGTGGGTATTCAAAGTGCGCGAAATCGGCCCAAAGGGAAAATTTTTTCCCTAATAATGACTTAAAATAACCCCTAAATTCAGACTACTTAAAAATTCTTATTAAATTTCTGCTATATATGCATTTGAAATTAGTTTCGTACATTCCTCTTGTAGCCTGAAAGCAAGCAAGTAAATAAAAAATTTAGTGGGCCAAATAGGACAAAAAGGGATAAAAATGGTACCAATGATGTGACAACAGCTAGAATATGAAATTCGGTTTGTACTTCCCTTTACTTCCGCAGACACGTAAATAGAGGAAATTTTTGAAATTCGTCGTTTTTTGGAGAAAAAGGGATAAAAATGGTACCAATGATACGACAACAGCTAGAATCATGAAATTCGGCGTATAAATCCCTCTAATTGCGCAGATATGTAAAATAAGGTGATTTTCTGAAATTCGTACTTTTAGGACGAACAGGGATAAAAATGATACCAATGATGCGACAAGGGAAGAGAAACATAAATTTGGAATGTACATTCTTGTAAATGCGTAGATAAGTAAAATAGAGGGATTTTCGAAATAACCACCATTAAGTGGTAAAATGGGAAAGGAGGCATAAAAATGGTACTAAAAAACTTTTTGGTCGCCATACCCAATATACCTAGTATATATCTTGTCGAATAACATTAAAGATCTTCCATAATTGGTTGGCGATCTTTCATACTAGTTTGTGATTAAACATAAATAAAGCTTAGTGGGTTAGTTCCTTTACAGTGAGTCCTCAAAAACACAAATCGAACCAAAAACAAGTAAAAGCGGCGTTAACTTCGGCCGGGCCGAACTTTACGTTTCCTCCACTATGGATTGCATTCCACAGAGGTTGTCGATTTTCCTAGAAGTGCAGTAATATTACAAGAAAAAAAACCAATACGTTTCCACTATATATAATACGTTTCATATATATATGAAACGAAGTATATATATATATATATATATATATATATATATACTTCAAGTCAATTCAAAAATTCATTCATTCATTTTCAAAAAAGTTTAAGTATAATAAATATTGGTAGATAGTGGGTGCTACACTTAGTTGAAAATGGAAAATGCATTCTATTTTAATTCCAAAAGTAGAAATTTTGAAAATCCATTATCTAACGTACATAGCGCAAAATAACTTTACTTCATGAATCAACCAATTTTTGCCGAAGTACGAATTTGGAAATATCTTTTTATTTTGCGTGTCTATGCAGTCAAAGGAATGTATACCCCGAATTCCATGATTCTAACCGCGGCCATTTGGTTGGTACTATTTTTATCCCCTTTTTTCAATTTTACCCCCTCAATAGTACGACTATCTAAAATCTCTTTCTTTTACGTGTCTACGCAATTAGAGGGATGTACACTAGGGCGTACCTCAAAAAAAAAGTTCGCCGTACACCTTCGAATATGAAGTATTATTGAAAGGTAGTTTCAAAAAAAAAATTTTTATTTTTTTATGCCGAACGTAGGGGTCGCGCTTTTACATTTTTCTATATAACTTGTATTTATAAACGGATTTTAAAGTGTGATACATCGATGTTTTTGTCTCGACGAGGCCGATTTTTTTGTCTTTGAAGTCATTGAGCTCAAGCACCCCCTTCTGGTACTTACCCATCATTTCTCAGTTGCTACTACCCTAATGTACCACTCTAATAATCGAAAATTAAAGCTCGCATAAAATCATGAATCATGTTTGAGCTCAATGACTTCAAAGACAAAAAAATCGGACAAAAACATCGATGTATCACACTTTAAAATCCGTTTATAAATGCAGAAGTTATATAGAAAAATGTAAAAGCGCGACCCCTACGTTCGGCATAAAAAAATAAAAAAAATTTTTTTGAAACTACCTTTCAATAATACTTCATATTCGAAGGTGTACGGCGAACTTTTTTTTTTTTACTTGTAACCTGGTACGCTCTAATGTACACACCGAATTTCATCATTCTAGCTGTATTCGTTTAGTTGGTACTATTTTTATCCCTTGCACCCATTGTATCCCTTGAAAGTACGAATTTGGAAAAAACCTTTTATTTTTCGTGTCTACGCAGTCTGAGGAATGTATACTACGAATTTCATGACACTAGCTGCGGTCATTTGGTTGGTACTATTTTTATCCCTTTTTCCATTTGAACACCAAAAAGTACGAATTTCAAAAAATCCTTCTATTTTACGTGTCTACGAAATCGGAGGAATGTATACACCGAATCTCATTATTCTAGGCGCAGCCGTTTCGTTGGTACCATTTTTAACCCTCTATTCCCATTTTATTCCGTAAAAGTACGAATTTGGAAAAAATAATTTCATATTATTCATCTACTCAATTAGGGGAATGTACACAGCGAATTATGCGTTTCTAGCTGTTATCGTTTGATATGTACCTTTTTATCCCTTTTTGCCCCATTTCACCCCCTACGATAAAAATCGTTTTATGGTGCACGTCTTTGTTATCGGGGGAATGCACATACTCAATATCAAGTAAGTACAAGCAGACATATTGTAGAAAATATGCTTAAATACTCTAAAATATTTATTAAAAATTAAGAAAAAATTTAAAAAAATATTTTTTTAGATTTGATTGTTTTACATTAAACTAAAAACAATTTGCACGAAAAAAGTTACGTTTTTTAAATTAACTTATGACAAAATTCCTAATTTTCTACTCTAATATTCTAATTCGAGTCTATTTCTAATATTCATTTAATATTCCGGCTATATATTTTTTCATATTTTTTGAAAGTCGAAAAAATTAATTCCCATATTCCGAAGTAGAAATGTGCAGACTTTCATTAAAATCTGTTTCATTTCACATCGAATTAGACTACAATAAAATAGTTATGGCTGTCATCTTGGCAGCAATCAAGTCATATTGGACCCAACATTAACTTGTTGTGTCACAATGACAATTGTTCTGATTTGTAATTTATTTACGAATGACAAATTTTTAGGCTGCTAGTCCGCTTTTTCGTGGACCGCAATGGCAGACGTCATGACTTCCCCCATCATGACACAGCAGCAGCTTCCCCTATCTTAAAAGGGAGGGTAACACAAAGAAGAGCTTTGACAAGCCAATTCTTTGAATTGGGAAGAGGGAGAAAAAATGAGCAAATCTTTATGTAATTATATGCCTTTGTCACTGACTAAGTAAGTGAGTGACTGAGGAAGTCGGTCGGTACGGCGGAGTGCTGTGAACGAAATAAATCAAATAAAGAGAATTAAAAAACTAAATACCATGTTCCTTTTGTTCAGACATTCGGACATTGTTGGCCTCATGATTTTTATTTGGATGGGGGGGGAGGACCCCCCTTGACGGGCGATGGCTGGATTTTTTCGAAATGATGAATTTGTGTCGCCTTCTTGGGTCGGCTTGTTTGTCCAGCCAAACAGCAAAAGTGTGCCTTTGTGTCGCCTCTGAGTGTGCGTGTGTGTGTCTGTGTCGGTTTGTTAACACATTCTCTTTCCGTTTCCTTTCATTTTCTTTGGTTTGACTTTGACACCCGTTTTTTTCCTGGGTAATAATTAGGGGGTTTTACGGCCTCTCTGTTCTTTTGTTAGCCTGTCACTTTGTCGTGTGCGTGTGTGTGTGTGTGCGTCGTCCGTCTCCTTTGTTCGGCTGGACCTCAAATCTGTTCCTGCCAACTGGAACACTTGTGCACACAGCTTGACACTTTCATTCGTTATGTCCTTGTCATTCCCCCAATCTGGCCCAGGCCACACCACGTGTGTTCCGAATTGTGACAACTCACACAGATGTAAAGAAAAGTCTTGGAGTGCACTTTTATTGGCATATAATGTGTGCCAACGAGAGCAGAAGTGTTAGTGTGAGCGTTGCTAATTCATACATTGTTTACACGGAAGTGTGTGTGTGAAGGTCCTTGGAAATGTATTTCTGTTTATTGCCTTTGTCATCATTTTTAAGGTAATTTGAGGCTTAACTACAGATTACGTCTTGTTTTAAAAAGATAATTTCGAGCAAAGCGGAAACGCTTAGACACGAACCCACACACACCCATCCATCCATCCATCCATAAGTATGTTGTAATAATGGATTTGTGAAATTAAAGTTTTTAATACTTTAATTGCTTTGACACACATCATCAAACCAATTAACATAAACCCAAACCCAAATTAGTTGCGGAAGAAAGTTTTCTCATAATCGCCATGCCGCATTCCAAATATAATTGAATGGTTATGTTAACAGAGCAACGAAGAACGAGGAAAGTTGAAACAATTATGGGACATGAACACAATTTGTTAAGACCCACTTTTTTGGTCCTAAAGGAACAGATATTTACTAGCGCTAACAGGAAACCAGAGGGGCATAAAATGACACAAATCAAGTAGATGTAGCTAGAATAATGAAAATTTGGTGTGTAGTACGCTGTGGCTGCGTAGAATCGAAAAATAATGTCATCCTTCGATATTCGTACTTTTAGGGACAAATAGAACAGAAAGGGATAAAATTGGTACCGATTATAATAGTAATAATCGGTACCAATCTTATTCCTATTTTTTATATATATTATTCCTAGAATAATAAAAAAGAAAATTTTCCAAATTTATAATTTTAGGGGAAACTGGGAGGAAGGGGACAGAAAAGGTACCAAACAAACAGCTGCAGCTAGAATAATGAAAATCGGTATATACTTTGCTCTGGCTGCTTAGACTCGAAAATAAAGTGATCTCCCCATATTTGTACTTTCAGGTTTTTTAGGCCCAAAGAGAACAAAAAGTGATAAAATTGGTACCGACCAAACGGCTGCAACTAGAACAAGTAAAAAAGGCGCTAAGTTCGGCCGGACCGAACTTTATATACCCTCCACCATGGATTGCATTCCACAGAGACTGTCGATTTTAGTAGAAGTGCAGTAATGTTACAGGAAAACATATTTTTTTAATATAGCCAAACCAATACAAATAAAGAGTGATTTTTTTGAGGTTAGGATTTTCATGCATTAGTATTTGACAGATCACGTGGGATTTCAGACATGGTGTCAAAGAGAAAGATGCTCAGTATGCTTTGACATTTCATCATGAATCGTCTTACAAACGAACAACGCTTGCAAATTATTGAATTTTATTATCAAAATGCGTGCTCTGTTAAGAAAGTTCATTGCGCGCTTCCATTTTATGGTTAGTTTAATCGACCCACTGAAGCGGCTATTCGGGCTATTGTGACTAAATTTCGCACCAAATTTACATTGTTGGACATTAAACCACCAACACGCTTACGTAGAGTGCGAACTGAAGAAAATATCGCAGCTGTATCGGCCAGTGTTAATGATGACCACCAATTTTCGATTTGTCGCCGTTCGCACCAATTGGGTCTCTGTTACTCAAAAACGTGGAAATGCCAAAATTGGACTAAGCGGATGGACCACCTAAGACGCAGCCGCGGTCAACATTTAAATGAAATTATCTTCAAAAAGTAAATGTCATGGACCAATCTAACGTTTCAAATAAAGAACCGATGAGATTTTGCAAATTTTATGCGTTTTTTTTAAAAAAAAAGTTATCAAGCTCTTAAAAAATCACCCTTTACAAATATTGAAAAAATAATTTTATAAATAAATATAATATTTGATTTGAACTGGGATATTGTCATGGCTCAAGACCACTTTGCATCTATATTTAATAGAATGCAAATTTATTTACAAATGGCATGGTGACATTTATTACTTGGCTGCAGACTACCACGATCATGATTTCGACCATGTCAAAAGTCTTTTCAAGTGGTTTCGCAGGGACCTTTCAACATCAAACCCGGCCTCTACAAGGAGATGATTCTCACAAACGAACGAGAAGCACAACTCACTTGCCGAATTTGCGTTTAAAAAATCGCACCAAGTAATAAAGTACACATGCATCTTACAAGCATCTCATTGAGTTGCATATGTAAGTATGTGTATATGCAGGTATAGTTACCCAGCAAAACTTCTGCCGTGCCAACGCTCATTTGTTTTAGTTTTTTTCGTTTGTATTTTTTTTTTTTGGTCTGTAATCAATATCCCAGTTCAAATCAGATATAGATTACAGACCAAAAAAAAATACAAACGAAAAAAAAACTAAAATATAATATTTTTATTATTTCAAACCACGCTTATAAAGCAAGGCTACCAATACGTTTACATATCGAAATAATACTTCAAGTCAATTAAAAAATTAATTTTTTTATATTTATATTTTCAAAAAGCTTAAACAAATATTGGTAGACAGTTGATGCTACAGTTGGTTGTATTTCCATTCTATTTTAATTCTAAAAGTACAAATTTTGGAAATCCATTATCTTACGTACATAGTGCAAGATAATCTAACTTCATGATTCAACCAGTTATTGCCGTAAAAGTAAGAAGTATGCATTTGGTTAAATCTTTTTATGTTGCGAGTCTATGCAGTCAAAGGAATGTCTACTCCGAATTCCATGATTCTAGCTGCGGCCATTTGGTTGGTACCATTTTTATCCCTTTTTCCTACTTTACCCCTTTAAGAGTACGACTTTCTAAAATCTCTTTATTTTACGTGGCTACGCAATTAGAGGGATGTACACACCGAATTACATCATTCTAGCTGTAGTCGTGCAGTTGGTACTATTTGTATCCCTCTGTACGCATTGTATCCCCTGAAAGTATGAATTTAGAAAAAAACCTTATATTTTTCGTGTCTACGCAGTCTGAGGAGTGTCTGCTCCGTATTTCACGACTCTAGCTGCGGTCATTTGGTTGGTACTATTTTTATCCCCTTTTTCCATTTTAACCCCAAAAAGTACGAATTTCGAAAAATCCGTTTATTTAACGTGTCTACGCAATCGGAGGAATGTATACGCCGAATTTCGTTATTCTAGGTGCAGCAGTTTCGTTGGTACCATTTTTATCCCTCCATTCCCATTTTACACATTAAAAGTACGAATTTTGAAAAAATATATATTATATATATATATATATAGATATATATATATATATATATATATATATATATATATATATATATATATATATTATTATTATTATGTACACACCGAATTTCGTGTATCTAATTGTTGTTTAATATGTCCCATTTTTATCCCTTTTTGTCCCATTTCACCCCCTTCGAATAAAAATCACTTTATGGTGCACGTTTTTGTTATAGGGGGAATGCGCATACCCAATATCAAGTAACAACAAGCAGACATATTGAAAACACATGCTTAAATACTCTAAAATATTAAGGGATATTAGGGGAATTTTCAGTCCTTGTGAGGGAAAAATTCTTCCCTTTGGGCCGATTTCGCCCATTTGCAATTCCAAACGATATAGAACTTTAATACGTATTCGTGCAAAATTTGGATATAATAGCTCCTTTCGTTCAGATGCTAGCGTGCTTTCAACAGGCGGACGGACGGCCATGGCTAGATCGTCTTAGAATTTTATGACCATCAAGTATATATATATAATTTATAGGTTCCCAGGTCGATATTTCAAGTTGTTACAAACGGAATGACAAAGTTAGTATACCCCCATCCTTGAAGTGGAGGGTATAAATATAAATCGAAAAGGGTATTCGTATAGTGGCTATATCAATACATGAGCCGATGTGAGTCACTTTCTTTCTATGGGGTGGGCCTGTTAAAATTTGAAATTTGAACTACCGATTACTTTGACTTTGAAAGGTAGGATAACGTTCATTTTTATTTTTGTTTTTATGTTTATGTTTGACATTTGCAAAGTTCAAGCTATGTGCTCGAACAAAATTGGGAAATATTATAAACTTACTTTCTAAGTAGTGAGTCTTTAAGGCAAACTGTAAGAAATTTACTTGGAAAATGTTCGTGTTTTTAGATGAAGCTCATTTTCATCTCGGTGGCAATGTCAATAAACAAAATTGCCGCATATGGGGTTCAGAGAACACACACGTGACTAATGAGAAGCCAATGCATCCACCACGAGTCAATGGTTTGTGTGGGTTCTTGGCTGTACTGAAAAATTTGATTGATCGGATGAGGTACTGGCGAGCCAGTCGTGGTAATGCTATTGTGTTCCATTCTTAAATGACAGAGTTTGACCTTTCCAATAAAACCAGAAATTTGAAAACTCAATACTTTTTTCTAGCCTATTCTAATTAAAAAATTTGAATGGCCCAGCCTATAGCTTAAATTATTCTAGTGGCAGCCGTTTAAATCCTGCAAACAACCCTTTATGCATTTTAATAATATAAACCCTTTTCTGAATGCATTAATTCATTTTTCCCATTTAAACGTCTAACAAAAATGTCACATTTCCATGTATAATAATTAATAATTGGTATGTAAAAATGACACACTCAAACAAAAAGAAAGAAAAAAATACAAATGTGTAAAATTTCCCATTCCCAAACATGAGAGAAACAAGAGGGTTCACCTTAAAATTACCACATCTTAATGGCAAATGCTGGCGGATTTAAACAATAGCGTTTCGGGCGAAAAACAACCCATATTAAAGAGATACAGCGGGGACACTGTATGATTTGGCATTGCGTTTGCTTTTTCGTTTGCTTGACATGTACTTGATTTATTTAAATTAAATGTTAGCACAGACACCAGTAGAGCAGAGCAGAGCTGAGCTGAGCTAACATCATTATTAGTTTTTGAACAAAAAAGGACACCGGGGCGAGGAGGGCAGCAACCCAAAGGTTTTTGTCAGGATTTAGGGATGGCAAAGGAAAGCAAATAGCAAATGTCGTTGATAAGGTAACAACCCTTCAGATACTTGAAAATAGTTACAAAAGCAACAGCAGCGGCAACAACAACAGCACGAGCATAGAGCAGTAGCAAAGCAACTTTACAACTGACTGCACTTAAATCCATGGCTAATATTATTTTTATGCACACAGGGTAGGAGAACAAATCCAACAAAGGACACACACACAAAACCGGAGAGATACTCTAATCATTCATCACCAGCACCGACACCGACACCAAACAGCTAACAATCACTCGTGGAACATTTGGCACAGTGGTGCGAAACAGGGGCGAAACGATTAGGGATTACAAAAACATATTTTTCTGTATAACGTCCTCCACCCAGAGTCTGAGATAAAAACATTATTTTGTAATTACAGAATGGGGGTATATAAAGAGTGATTTTTTTGAGGTTAGGATTTTCATGCATTAGTATTTGGCAGATCACGTGGGATTTCAGATATGGTGTCAAAGAGAAAGATGCTCAGTATGCTTTGACATTTCATCATGAATCGTCTTACAAACGAACAACGCTTGCAAATTATTGAATTTTATTATCAAAATGCGTGCTCTGTTAAGAAAGTTCATTGCGCGCTTCCAATTTTATGGTCAGTTTAATTGACCCACTGCAGCGGCTATTCGGGCTATTGTGACTAAATTTCGCACCAAATTTACATTGTTGGACATTAAACCACCAACACGCTTACGTAGAGTGCGAACTGAAGAAAATATCGCAGCTGTATCGGCCAGTGTTAATGATGACCACCAATTTTCGATTCGTCGCCGTTCGCACCAATTGGGTCTCTGTTACTCAAAAACGTGGAAATGCCAAAATTGGACTAAGCGGATGGACCACCTAAGACGCAGCCGCGGTCAACATTTAAATGAAATTATCTTCAAAAAGTAAATGTCATGGACCAATCTAACGTTTCAAATAAAGAACCGATGAGATTTTGCAAATTTTATGCGTTTTTTTTTTTTAAAAGTTATCAAGCTCTTAAAAAATCACCCTTTATATTCTTGCGTCTTATAGTCGTAGGTCGCTTGGGATTTCAATAGGGCGAAATCGGTCCAAAGGGAAACATTTTTCCCTCACAAGAAGTGAAAATACCCAGCATGTTTTTTCAATCTGACTACTTATATTTACTCGATATTAGGTATGTGTATTTCTCTTACAGCAGATTCTTATTCATAGGGGGTGAAATGGGGAAAAAAGGGATAAAAATGGTACCTATTAAACTACAACAACTAGAAGCACGAAATTCGGTGTAAATATTCCTTTGAGTAGATTCATAATATAAAAGTACTTTTTCCAAATTCGTACTTTTAAGGGGTATAATGGGAATTGAGGGATAGAAATGGTACCAACCAAAAGGGTGCGCCTAAAATAATGAAATTCGGCGCATACATTATTCTGATTGTGTAGATACGTAAAATAAAGGGATTTTTCGAACTTGGCACCTTTTGGGCTTAAAATAGAAAAGGGGATATAAATTGTACCAACCAAATGAATTCCTCCGACTTTTTTTCATAAAAGGTTTTTCCAAGTACGTACTTTCAAGGGATACAATGGAAACAGAGGGATAAAAATGGTACCAACTAAACTGCTACAGCTAGCATGAAATTAGGTGTAAACGTAACATAAATATATTTTAGAAAGTCATAAAATGGGAAAAAGGGTATAAAAATGGTACCAACCAAAATGCCCGCTGCTAGAATTATGGAATTCGGTGTATACATTCCGCTGACTGTGTAGACACGAAAAATAAAAAAGTTTTTCCAAGTATATACTTTATAGGGGTACTATGGGAACAGAGGGATAAAAAAGGTACCAAACTGAACGGCTACAGCTAGAATGATGAAATTAAATGTGTATATCAAATTTTAGAAAGTCATAATTTTAAGAGGGTAAAATGAGAAAAAGGGGATAAAAATGGTACCAACCAAATGGCCGCTGTTAGAATCATTGAATTCGGAGTATACGTTCCTCTGACTGCGTACACACGAACAATAAAAATTCGTACTTTTTACTCTTACGACAAAAATCTTGCGCTGTGTACGTGAGAGATAATGGATTTTCAATTTTTTTTTAATTTTTTTCCTATAACTTTAATTTTCCCTGTGGCACAAAAAAAATTATAAGAAGTAGGAAAAAAATTAAAAAAAAATATTTTGTTTAATTTTTTAATAACTAATAAATATTCTAATTAAGTCATCAATTTCCAAATATAAAATATCTAAAAACGTATGTTATTTTTAAATTTTTTGTGTAAATAGCGCCTAAAAATCATTTACACTTTATAGCTGAATATTTCGTTTTATTTTATAGCAGTTGGGATCCTAGTAGGGTTTGGGGTTTCCCGGACTTTTTTCATTTCCCGGGAAAACGGGAATGGAAAGTTTCATTCCCGGGAATCCCGGGAATTCCCGGGAAAAAATATTTATTTTAGGTATGTCCAATATGATTTAAAATGTCAACATTTAGTAACTGCTGTGTCATTTTAACCTATTAACGCCCACCATACACGTCCGAGTACACTATTACAAGGTTTTCGTACTTTTTTGATAACTTTTAATATGAATGTAATTCCTGTTTATTAAAGTATTGGCCTGTTCGGTTGGGCTTACAATCTTATTTTTTGTATGGAATTTATTACTCTCATAATGTTGCTGCCAGATTTTTCTTATTGATTAATTTAAGAAAAAAAAAACAATGGATAAAAATGTTGCCACCTTATCAAGTCTCTTAACTGTAAGTGATCGAGAAGGACAATATAATATAATAATAATCTAAAAATAAATACTTTTTATTATTGTAGTAATAAATAAAAATATGTTAAAATACTGACATATTACAAATTAGACGAATGTTTTGTCAAAATATTTTACAGATTATTTTTCATTTTACTAATATTTTACTCTAGACTAATCGTCAGAATTAAAGACGTCATAAAATTGGACATTTAAATCGCAGTCACAAGTGAATTACACCTACACTAGATTCAAAATTAAAAAATGATTAAGGAAACAAATAACTCGGAGAATGTTATGACGTAATTAATTTAGAAGATTCAGATAAAAAATTTACAGAAACAAAGTAAAATATTCTAAAATGTTAAAGTAATATAAAAAAATAATATTAAATAAATAATTAATATTAAATAAATAATTAGTTCTTACAAAGGGTTATTTAAAAATACCGTAGGATATATTTCTATTCATATTTGATTTATCTTGAATGTTTCCAGGTGAAAAATTTTAAATGTATCCCAATTTTTAACATTTTCTTACTGGTTTCATATGTAAAGTAAATAGTTATTTAAGAAGATTTTCACCTTTTATTTTGTCGATTCTTCTAGGAAAACAAGAAATTTAAAGTATAACCAGCACGAGGGTTTAAGTATTGACATTATGTCAACCATAGTATTGCCGGTATGATATTTTTGTTTCACAATAAAGATCATGTAAATATATACACAAAAAGTTTGTATTCCCCTAGCTGGGTTTCGCAAAAAAATGGGTACTTAGCGAATTTAAAATGTTCTGTTTGTAGTAATAAACAAATACCCATTATTATTGTCAGTATATGAATTTTAAATATATCTAAAATTTCTAATTAATATAGTAAATGTAATTTAATGCTCATAATAATCAATAAAATATTTATTTAACATTTCCCGTCCAAAATTTTCCGGGAATTGCCGGGAAAAACGATTCGGGAATTCCCGGACCCCAATCCCTAGATCCTAGCGAAGATAGCCTCTGGATAAATCGTTTTTTTCAAATTCAAAAATTTTCAAAAAAAATTGCGTCATTTATTTTATGAAATTTTTGAAAGGCCCATAACTTCTATCTGTATCCATAGTTTGTTATAAGTTACAGGCCTTGTTTTCTTTGTTGAGATGTCAGCTATTAAAAATATCGAAATATATCAAAAAAAAAAAACAAATTGCAAAAGCCTTGACATTTTTAATTCTTTTGCTTCTAACAAAAGTGTCACAACATCTACAATTATCGATGAATCCTTTACATACATACATAAGTTTCTTTGTTATGATATTAGCTATTAAAGAATAAAACAAAATATTTTTTCTGTTTTTTTACGATTTTATTTCGTGCCAGCTAAAATGATTTTTGCGAAAAAAAACAAAACAATTTGTTCTTTTCATTGGCACTAATATTTTACTTTTATTATATTATATTATTTTTTTATTACATTATTATATCTACAGCTTTCTCTTGTTCAGTGACTTATAGTGAAATTTGATGTGGAATATTTTTTCCATTTACACTACCCCCCTAAAATTCAGTTTTGTCGGCCAGTTTAGCACCAATTCGGAAAAATGCAAAATTTACCCTAAAACGAATTTTAACTTTTGAATTATTTCTGATATTTAAGTTTAGTTTTGAGTTTTGGTGTGCTGAGAGCCTTATAATAGAATTTTATGGAAAATATTTTTTTGGAACATTTACGTGAGTTTTTTTTACCTTTTTCCACAAAAGGCACAAAAAGACCCCTATATCGTTGTGCTAGAGAGTTGAAATGTTCTACACAAATTTTGCTCGTAGTATTTTAGGTAATGCTGCTGAACACATTCTATACTTAAAATGTAAGGATCTCAAGTTTTCCTATGACGATTCATCATAAGCATTTGCAAAAGGGGAAATATTGAACCACCTTCTAAAATGACTGCCATAAGTAAGTTTTTAAAACGCCGATACATGTATATTTTTTTATCTCTCTCCCTCTATCAGAATCCGTTGTCAGATCCTCTCGTTATTTTTTTTTTTGCGGTCCACAGTGTAATTCGTAATAAATCACGAACATTTTCAAGAGTTAATTCCAGTATTTTGCTTTTTAACACATCTTTTTCTAATCAAATAGTACCACTGTGTAACTCAAAAAAACCCTCCGAGTAAATAACACAGGAAGAATATTTTTGTAATAAGAAACCCCTGTGGATAGGATAACGAATCCACAGTTGAGCAATGTTCAACTTAAAAATGGAATTAAGTTTCACAGGGGAAGGAGCAGGACAAAGGGAAACGAGAAACGCGTACAGGGGGGAGAGAAAAGTGGGTTGTACCCTTGTGATTATTTTAAAACATTTGTAACGAAAATTTGATTTATTCTTGCACTTCCCTCGGTCTTTTTGGGCAACATGACACATGGAGTGAGCGAGCGAGCGAGTTGCATACACACAGTGGCAACAACATGCACACATATTTCATTATTGTGATGTTAATGAATTCAAATATGTGCGTAATTGAGTTATTACACAGAACACACACAGTAAGCCGTTCCGATGGCGGAACTAAAAAAATATGTTGATTTGATTTTTATCGACCAAGTGGCCGTAGAAGGCAAAAAAGCCTAAGTAAACAGAGTAAGGCAGGCAGGCGGACGTACGAATGAACGAACGAACATAATACTCACATTTATGTCTGAATTCCCCCCCTATAATCACAATTACACACTCACAATGAGCCAACCATTTGCAGTAACACCCTGATTTACACATCAAATCAAGGACTTAACGCAACATCTACACATACTCGTATGTCTGTGCGAGCGAGTGGCAAATGCGAATGCGTATGCCAGTCATATACGTACGTACGGGGTTGTTATCGCCCAAATGAGATCACCACCATCAACCCAGCAAAAGTGTCCACAGGAAAGGAGATAATCTCTACTTTAGTCAAATTTCTTATTTCCTGTAATCGCATCCTTTACTGATTTCTATCTACTAATTACAGAGATAGAGAATGGTTTGCCTGCCACAGTTCAAATCTCACCGTTTCGTTGATGGGCTCCGTAACAAAATGTCGAGTAACAGTAACCGATGGAATTAAATGGTCTTAAATCGTTTATTAGATTGTTGAAGAGCAAAGAAAAATATAAATTTGACAGCTGTGTCAAATGCATGCAGGATGTGCATTTACTTTTACAAGGGTGGTGTGGTTTAAAAATCAAACGAAATAATAACGTCTTTTGTTACAACTGCACTCAACTCTAAACAATGATGGAGGTTTTAAAAAAATCATGAGACTCATTTTCAAGTTGAGAGCTTCGTTAAAGGTCAATTTTGTCACATTTGGGGTTCAAAAATCGTCAAATGATTAATAAGATACTACTGTATCCACAACAGGCATATGTTTTCTTTTTTTTTGTTTGACAAAATCATTTACAGCGATGTGCCTCATTTTCATCGTTGTGGCTTCGTTAAACGTCAAAATTGTCGCATTTGGGGTTCAAGAAATCCGCAAAAGGTTATTTATTTTTTGTTTGCATTGAGGCATAACGATTCAGAAAATCGACACAAAAAAATTATGGATATGAGTCATTCAATGCCAAGCGTACGGTTTTTGACCTCATTAGCTGCGATTATTCTGAAAGTTTGTGTATGTATTCTTCTCATAATCGACTTAGATCGGTGGAATATTTTGTTTATCAGCGCTTCTCATTTGTCATATGTGACCGCTGGTACTAATAATGGGGAAGCGCCCATCGAAACTGGACAGTCAACTTTTAGCTGCAACAATGAAACAGTTGTTTAAAAAAGAAAGGTTCCAAAGAATTGAGAAAAATACAATTTTTATTCAGAAAAATCTTATTTTTGTTGGCACAAAAAATTATAAAAAAAAAAACAAAAAAATTGTTTTGTTCTACTTTTTCATAGCTAGTATTCTAACGAAGAGACCGGTGTCTACATCCCAGCAAAAAGAGAGCACCCGAAGAAGTGTTCATATTGTGATTCGGAAGTAGTGAAAATTGGAATCTTCACCAATGAATTTAACATGGGGCTGTCAAAGAAGTGATGTCGTTTATTTTGGAAGACTTAAAATTTATTGTTATAAAAGTGTTGCAAAGGAACCACTTTCCATTTCTGTTTTAAAAAATCCGCCCCAACCGTAGGTAGAACAGCGGACCTTCTGGTTGCTACTACGGCACTCCAACCATCTCAGCTCCTCTGTTGTGAGTGCTGAATAACTAACGCAAACCATGAAACCATGAACGTAAATTAATATTACATTAAATTAGCTTTAAAGTTAGTAAAGGATGGTTAAATTGCAAGTTTTTTTTTGCATTTCATTTGACATTTCTCAATTTCAGACTAACTCAATTTGCACCATGGAAAGATACAGAATCGAGCAGCGCGTTAACGTTATTCAGGCTTACTATGAAAATGGGCGTTCAAATCAAAATGCATATCGCGCACTTCGTGATTTTGTCGGTCAATTTAATCGTCCAAATGTGCTTACAATCGGAAAAATCGTGCAAAAATTTGAACATACCGGGTCTGTAGGAGATGTGAAAACACCAGTGCATGCTCGTACTGTTCGTACTGCAGAAAATATTACTGCTGTTCTGGATATTGTGGCTGAAGAGCCGCCCACTTCAACTCGTCGTCGTGCCCAACAATTGCACCTCTCACGCTCGTCGTTGATGAACATTATGCACAAAGATTTGCATTTGCACGTCTTACAAGGTGCACTTGACTCAAGAACCAGAGCCTCTTGACCATTCCAAACGTCGTCAATGGTCAGAATGGTGGAAGAAATGACAACAGTGGATGATCAATTTTCGAAGAAAATCATCTTCAGTGCTGAGGCACATTTTCACCTCAGTGGATTCGACAATAAGCAGAATTGCCGCCTTTGGGCGAATGATAATCCAAGAGTGATTGTCGAAAAACCAATGCACCCACAAAGAGTGACTGTTTGGTGCGGTTTATGGGCTGGCTGAGCTGAGGTCCGTCAGGCAGTTACTGTGAATGGTCTTCGCTATCATGAGATGATAACGAACTTTTTGTAGCCCGAATTGCAAGATATGGATGTGGACGACATGTGGTTTCAACAGGACGATGCCACTTGCCACACAGCTAACGAAACAATGGCTCTTTTGCGCGACAAATTCAATGGCCGTGTTTTCTCACGTGGTGGCGATGTTAATTGGCCGCCAAGATCATGTGATTTGACACCGTTGGACTTCTTTCTTTGGAGTTATTGTAAATTGTACGTCGATAAGCCAGTAACAATTCAAGAGCTAACGGATGAGATAATTCGACACATTAACGGCATAGAACCTCAAGTATGCCTCAGCGTCATCGAAAATTTGAACCATTGGATGGAGGTGTGCCGCCGAGGTCGCGGCGGCCATTTTACCGATGTTTTGTTCCATGCATAATTGAACCATACCAATATTATTATAACCATACCAATAATAAAAAGAAATGACAATAATCTCCTAAATAATTTGTGTTTTATTCAAAATCAACATTGGCCTTTAAAATTTAACCAACCTTTATATAACGCATTAAATAAATTAGCACTACTCAATTTTACTGATATTATGTAGTGTAAATAATTAATTTAAAATTAAATATTTGAAGTACATCAATAAAGCAAAAAAATGTATTTTTAAGTAAAAATATAAAAGTAATAAAAAAAGAAAAAAAAGCTTTTTTTCCGAGCCACGATTCGAATCCATGACCTTCTGGGTGCAAAGCGGACATCTTACCTCTGTGAGCCCATACCAAAAATTCGTTCCCATTCACTGGTGAAAATGCTATTCGTAAAATGTTATGGGAAATTAACTCATTATCGACTGTTTTGGAAGTTGTTTAAAAGAACTTCATCAAAAGCGGAAAAAACCACATTTGGATTTTGAGATGCGATTAAAAGAGAGAAAAAAAGATCTATGGGTAAATGTAGAAGTTATGACTCTCTTTGTAGATGCCAAATAATTTAGAAAATCATGAATTTTTTAAATTTTTATTTAAATATCACGAAAAACTGGTTACAAATTAGATAAGATAATTTTTAATTTTATTTTATAATAGCTGGGATCTTAGCGAAAATTAAAAGCAATTTGAGTAAAACCAATGGATAGATATAGAAGTGATGGCTCTTTTTGTAGAAGAATCCCTCGATTTATAACTGCAAACAAATCCAAGGAGAATGATTTGTTGCAGTCAGATTACCCTAAATTGTCCTTCATTCCAAGGCTATATTATTTTCTAAATAATTCTCCATTTATAAAAAGAGTATATAAAATCGTTTTCGTTTACACAAACTCCTGCTCAACATGATGCAATATCTAATTGACTTTTCAAACCAATATTGATGCACTTTGAAATTTTTCTCGGCTCTTCACAACAATTACTGGTCCTACATAAATCACAATTTATATGTAAATCAATTCAAATGCCTATTTGCAATTGCTGTGGAATTGTTCTTTTAGTAAATGTTTCTCAATGCATTGTTTTCTGAAAATGCATTAAATTACAGCACAAACTTCAATTGACAGTCCAGTTTTATAACTAACAAACGAAATGTTGTCGACATATTTGATGTCGGTTTTTCAAATAGTACTAAATTTTCTTTTGATTATGCCCAACAATACACCATCATTTGGGGGAGATATATATGTATGTATGTAGCTCCAAAGGAATTGGGAACAAACAAGCAACAAAAAAAGAACTGCAAAAGAACGAAACGAAACTAAATTGAAAATCTTATTTAATACATTTTATTACAATGCCACACAAACACAGAGCGAGCAAGAAGAATTCTTTTGCTATTTTTTTTGAAAATATGTATTTTACAGCACAAATTACGGCACACAAAACTGAATCACAGGATACGGATATCAGATATGTACATTAGGCTGGGTCGCCGTCCATGCAAATGGAAAAACAAGTTCCAGTCACCCCACGAAAATAAAGTTTGGACTGTTTAATGATGATTTGCAAAATATTTCCTTACTAGATCAAGCCATCTGTGAGCTAAACGCTCCTGAAAATAACCCTAAAATTCGTGTTTTTCTGGTGTAATTTTTTTGTGTTACATTTTTTCTCAATTTTTTTTTCTGAAATAATAGACTCTTGAAAGCACTTTAAATATAAATTTTGATTCTTGTCTTAGAGTAACTAATTGGTCGAATTATTGGACGTTTATTTTTTGAGAATTTTCAAAGTGACAACTAAAAACAGCTAAATAGATAGCTACAGTCAGTACCTTTCGAATGATGCCTAAATCTGGTTGTGAAATCATCGCTTGCATTAAATTATTTAAAACAAGTGAAAATGGCATTAAGTTCGGCCGGGTCGAACTTTATATACCCTCCACCTATTTTAATTCCAAAAGTACAAATTTTGAAAATCCATTATCAGACGTACATAGTGCAAAATAACCTAACTTCATGATTCAACCAATTTTTGCCGTACAAGAAAAAGTACGAATTTGGAAAAAAATATTTTGTGTGTCTATGCAGACAGAGGAATGTATACACTGAATTCCATGATTCCATCTGCGCCCATTTGGTTGGTACCATTTTTACCCCCTTGACGTTTCTACGCAATTAGAATTTCATCATTCTAGGTGTAGTCGTTTAGTTGGTACTATTTTTATTCCACTGTACCATTGTATCCCTTGAAAGTACGAATTTCGAAAAATCCGTTTATTTTCCGTGTCTACGCAGTCAGAGGAATGTATACTCCGAATATCATGACTATAGCTGCGGTCATTTGGTTGGTTCTTTTTGTATCCCCTTTTTCCATTTTAGCCACAAAAAGTACGAATTTCGAAAAATTCGTCTATTTTCCATGTCTACGCAGTCAGAGGAATGCATACTCCGAATTTCATGACTCCAGCTGCGGTTATTTGATTGGTACTATTTTTATCCCCTTTATCATTTTAACCCCAAAAAGTACGAATTTTGAAAAATCCGTGTATTTTACTTGTCTATGCAATCCGAGGAATGTATACACACGATTTCATTATTCTAGGTACAGCCGTTTGTTTGGTACCATTCTTATCCCTCTATTCCCATTTTACCCCTTAAAAGTACGAATTTGGAAAAAATACTTTTATATTATATATACTCAATTAGAGGAATGTACACACCGAATTTCGTGTTTCTAGCTGTTGTCGTTTCATATGTACCTTTTTTATCCCTTTTTTTATCCTTTTTTCACCCCCTACAAATAAGAATCACTTTATGGAGCACGTTTTTGTTATAAGGGGAATGCGCATACCAAATTTCAAACAAATATATAAACAGACAAAAACATGCCTAAATACGCTAAAATATTAGGGATTATTATGGGTATTTTTAGTCCTTGCGAGGGAAAAATTTTTCCCTTTGAGCCGATTTCGCCTCGTTTCAATCCCAACCGATCTACGACTATAAGACGCATTTATGGAAAATTTGAACCTCCTTTCGTTTAGATGATAGCGTTCTTTCAACAGACGGACGGACATGGCTAGATAGTCTTAGAATTTTATGACGATCAAGAATATATATACTTTATAGAGTCTCAGGTCGATATTTCAAGGTGTTACAACGGAATGACAAAGTTAGTATACCCCCATCCTGGAGGTGGAGGGTATAAAATGGAGTCAGTGACGTCATTTTTCGTCCGGTTTTCATCATTTAGGCATCATTCGAAAGGTACTGAATCCTCCTAATTATTTTCCATTACACCTCCTACAAAATATTTCTAAGAAATATGAGTTTTCAGCTGTCACCTTGAAAACCCGAAAAATCAATATAAACGCCCAATAATTCTACTAATGAGTTACTCTAAGACAAGAACACAAATTATCATTTAAAGTGCTTCTAAGGGTCTATTAATTCAGACAAAAATGTTGGAAATATTGGGAAAAATATGATTTTTTGATGAACAAATGGCTTGATCCAGTGACGAAATATTTTGTAAATCATCATTAAACAATCCAATCTTCATTTCCGGAATTGCAATTTATTTTTGCAACCCATCCTAATGTACATACATACATAGATGCATATACACATGTGCACGCGTTTAGATTAGGGTGTACGGGAAACTGATTTTTCAAATTGAAAATCGTAATGGGGGTATGAAAAAGAGAGCAGAAAAGAGGCATATCAATCCAAAGGACTTTGCTGAGATTCCACACAGTCGTAGTGGAAGTGATGTCGACTTTAGGTCCTACGTTAACTCTCTCCAAGAGCAATAGTGCCTCGAATCTATGACTTATCTAATTTTTATAGCCTCCACCTTCAGGATGGGGGTATACTAAATTTGTCATTCCGTTTGTAACACCTTGAAATATCGACATGAGACGATATAAAGTATATATATTCCTCATCGCGATAAAATTCTAAGACGATCTAGGTATGACCGTCCGTTTGTTGAAAGCTCGCTAGCATCTAAACGAAAGGAGCTGGAACATCCAAATTTTCTTTTTCTTATAATCGGTTGGTATGGCATCTGGGCAAAATCTGAATTTTTTCCCTCACAAGGACTGCAAATACCCATAATAACCCCTAACATTTTAGAGTAGTTTTTTTTCAATATATCTACTTGTACTTACTTCATATTTGCGTTTTATTCAAAATCAACATCGGCCCTTCAAATTTAACCACCAATACGAGTTTTATAAACTCCAGATCTAAAAACTATTACTAAAAAACTAAATAATTTTCTATACACCCTAATGTCCATACAAGATTATGTATATACAAAAGAACGGATAGTAAATAGATGTGTTACCAATGTGAAGTTAAGCTTCATGGAATATACAATGAGAATCTGGTACGTAGTACATGGTTTCCTAACAAATCTAACAAATGCATGCAAAGGGTTATCCAAATTGCAATATATATATTTTAGAAATAGAAATAATATCTTCTTCTCTATCCTATTATATATAGTGACAGAAATGTATTGATTGAAGACCCATACACACTGGAAAACTGACTTGCTTCGAAGTTATTTTTTTTAATATCGAGTTAAAGGTAACAGTCCAACTTAGAAAAATTAACGAAGATTTTTTCACAGAAATAGTTTGTTGAGCTATAGAGATTTGTATGTAAAATAAATTGATTTTTTAGCTTCGATCAGGAGTAGTTATAGGAAAATACTATTCAATTCTATTCTATTTTTAGATGGAATTGAATATTCTTATATGTAGTGATCTAAGTTTCTCTTTAGTTTGATCAGATCTCTAATTTAAGAACTTTTATTTTTGACATTTATTTGACTTTTATTTTTGACCCTTACAATGACATTTCTCACACACAAAAATTGTCTTTAGTGTTAGTTTGCAAGTACTCTAAGTCACACTATATCCACCGACATTGATGTGTGGTGATGTAAACAAATATTTGTTTATTTATAATGTCCATTTTAGGCGATTCAGATAATTTGAATAACATATAAAATGAAATTATTTGAAAAGTAAATAATAATTCCAATATAAATGAAATACAACCTATAAGTTTTTATTTATTTTTTTTTAAATTTTTTGGAAATGAAATATTTTGTGTTTTATTTCACTTTTGGTAAGGCAATATTACTTTTGGCAAAAAATTAAAAATTTTGAGAAGAATGAAAGTGGTCTAAGTCAATACATCCTCTGAAAGTAGTGGTTCCCTTAGAGGTATCAATGTTGTCGATTTATTTTATAAAAGTTCGATATGGCAGTAGGATATTCTAAGAAAATAAGTTTGTGCTTTGGTGGAAAAATATTTTTCAATTGACTCAAACTTAAACTATAGTATATCTCAGAGCGGATACAGTGTGACTTAGACCACTATCATTCTAACTGGCACATATGGAGTTTCTGAATAGCTAAGCAGTGGTAGGAATTTTGGTTTTTTACTAAATCTTAGAAATATTATTTTTAAGAAAAAAAATATATCATAAAATTCGGAGAATTTTTTCATAATTATTTAGTTTAATTTATAATAAAGGATGATTAAATTGTAAGGTGAACCACTCCTAAACGTCAAGTTTTTTTCTGCATTTCATTTGAGATTTCTCAATTTCAGACTAACTCAATTTGAACCATGGAAAGATATACAATCGAGCAACGTGTTAAAGTTATTCAGGCTTATTATGAAAATGGGCGTTCAAATCAAAATGCATATCGTGCACTTCGAAGAAAGTCATCTTCAGTGATGAGGCACATTTTCACCTCAGTGGATTCGCCAATAAGCTGAGTTGCCGCATTTGGGCGAATGATAATCCAAGAGTGATAGCCGAAAAACCAATGCACCCACAAAGAGTGACAGTTTGATGCGGTTTATGGGCTGTCGGCATCATCGGGCCGTATTTTTTTTCCAAAATTAGGACGGTCATGCAGTTATTGTGAATGGTCTTCGCTATCGTGAGATGGTAACGAATGACCCGAATTGGAAGATATGGATGTGGACGATATGTGGTTTCAACAGGACGGTGCCACTTGCCACACAGCTAACGAAACAATGGCTCTTTTGCGCGACAAATTCAATGGCCGTGTTATCTCACGTGGTGGCGATGCCACTTGGCCGCCAAGATCTTGTGATTTGACACCGTTGGTCTTCTTTCTTTGGGGTTATTTGAAAGAAAATGAAGGTGTACGTCGATAAGCCAGTAGCAATTCAAGAGCTAAAGGATGATATAACGCGGCACATTAACAGCATAGAACCTCGATTATGCCTCAGCGTCATTGAAAATTGGGACTATCGGATGGAGTTGTGTCGCCGAGGTCGCGGCGGCCATTTGACAATGACAATAATTTCCTAAATAATTTGTCTTTTATTCAAAATCAACATCGGCCCTTAAAATGTAAATACCCTTTATAAAGAAAAATCTTCTCCGATTTTTTTAAACGTTTTTACTCGTTTTTGATGATTTGATTTTATTTCTTTATTTAGTTAACTTAATGTTAGTTTAATATATTTCCTACCGAAAATATTTGCTACTATTATTCTTTCGAAGAAATTTTCTAAAATCAGCCTTTGACTCAATAAAAAAGCCTCAAACGATTTACAAAAGAAACGATAATATTTTTCATTTCAATGCATCCTAATCCAGTTAGAAATTAAGCTCTATTGTATTCACACAACTCCTTCGAACTTGATCGACCCTCCATGTTGTCTTCTTTTTAACACAAACTCTTATGTGATAACCCTTTGGCCATGCCACTGACACTTTACACATATACGCTCGAAAGCGTATAGCAAACCTGTACCACACTACATGCGAGGAATAAGTATATCGGAGAATCAGTACAATCAGATTTGAAGGTGTTCAAATATGTAGAGATGAACGTGCAAATTTTGTCAATTTGTGGCTGTTGGTGCCACATTCGTTTGTTGTTCGCCACAATCAACGGTAACAGCACTCGTACCAGCTCCAGCACCAGCATCATCACCATCATCGTCGTCAACAACAACAACAATGGACTGACATCGCATTGCAGAATAATGGTGTTCTTGTTCTTAGCTTTCCACTCCAAATATTGAGATAATTCAGTTGGTAGCAACCATGGAGACACCCCCTCCGCCACCGCACCATTTTATTTTTGCCATCGAATTGTCAAGAGATACAAACGAACGTACGTTTTCCATATTTGAACAGGAAACCCATTTTCTAATAGTTTTGTTTCAATTATTGAGTAAAATTTCATCTCAATGGCTACAAGGAATACAATCAGTTGAGATGTAGTCGTAGTCCCAGGTCCTTGTGGATGGCATGGTTGGCATGGTGGGAGCGGGAGCGGCAGGGGTGGAGACAAACCCTAGCCATTAAAATGTAATTAGTTGTTAGATTACATTACGCCATTGCCCATGCCCATGAATGTCCCAAACACTTACGATGATTGCGGAACAACACAATCCCGGGAAAATTGAAAAGTGTTTTCTATGACTTTCTGGGGAATAGAAAGTGTTGAAAATATGTATGTTTATGGCGAACAGTGGTTGATGATGGTGGCGATAAGCGTTCGATTGTTCGATTTTGTTGTCATTGAGAAAATGGTTAAATTTTATTTAAATTTTATTTAATTTAAATTGTTCATAGCCACTAATGAGAACATCTTGAAATGGGGGGTTTTGTGCATGTTTAAACAGGGAAAATAGTTAGATTTTGTTTTTGACTGGGCTAACTCTTGTAACTTTTGCGGAGATTAAGCGCCATAAGATTATTCCACCCAATTCTGCAATTCCTAAAACGGGGAAAATAAATTCCCAAAAATGGGATTTTTCAGAAATCACATGTCGGGGAAAATAGGAAGCATTTGATTTTCTCCGAGCATAACTCTAGTAACTTTTGCGGAGCTTTTTCGCTCAATCCCACAAATCCTAAAACGGGAAAAATAAATCCCAAAAATGTGATTTATTAGAAATCACATGGGAAGGAGGAGAACTTCACTCAAAACTATACACACTTTGTCCATATACGGTTTTTGTATTCTGTGAGGGGTTAAATATGTCTTATGGTTGCATATCGGCTGGGATCGAAAGTGGGCAAAATCGGCCTAGAGGGAAAATTTTTTCCCTAGCAATGACTGAAAGTAATCCCTAATATTTAGAATATTTAAGCATTTTTTTAATTTCTGCTTTATATGTACTTTAAATGGGACCAAAAAGGGTTAAAAATGGTACCAATGATACGATGAAACATGAAGAATTTTGGAATGTACATCCCTCTAATCGCGTAGATAAGTAAAATAGATTGTTTGTTTTAAATTTGTACTTTTAACGGGTATAATTGGAAAAGAGCGATAAAAATGATACCTACCAAACCGCTGAAGTTGAAATCATGAAATTCGGTGCCTACTTTAATCTGACTGTGATGATGCGAACTAAAAAGATTTTTTTTTGAAATTTGTGCTTTTAGGCGGAAACTGGGGCGAATGGGGATAAAAATGGTACCAACCAACTGGCTGCAGCTATAAAAATGAAATTCGGTGTGTACTTTCATCAGTCTGTGAAGATACGAAATAAAAAGGATTTTTTTCAAAATTTTTACTTTTAGGCGGTAACTGGGGCGAATGGGGATAAAAATGGCACCAACAAAACGGCTGCAGCTATAATAATAAATAATGTCTACATTCAAACGGTTGTAGCTAGAATCATGATATTTAGTATTTGCACTCGTCTGTCTACGTAGACGCGGAAAATAAGAGGTACTAACTTTTCTAAATTCGTACTTTTAGGGTCAAAATGGAAAAATGAGTGAAACTGGTACCAATAAAACAACTGTAGTAAAATAGTGAAATTAGGTGTGAACATTCCACTCTCAAACATGTTGGATCTTCAATATTACAACTTCTCCTACCGAAATGGTAGAGACATTAAGGCTGTAGATGTAATCAAGAAATTGCAAATGGGGAAAATCGGGCTTGAGGGAAATTGTTTGTACCTAATAGTATTTAGGGCACATTTTTGAAGATTTCTGACTAATAATTATACTAATATTTATATGCAGCAGATGGCTATTACTATTATAATAATGCAAATTCACAATTTCCCTAATATTGTAGTGTCCTTCCATGTAATGTCGACAGCCTCTACCGGTAATACTGAGGAATACACTACGTGGTGGAGGGTATATAAGATTCGACTAGGCCGAACTTAACGCCTTTTTACTTGTTTTTGTATTGGAGCTGATCAAGACCACATACACCCAATCCCACAATTCCTAAAACGGGGAAAATATTACCCAAAAATGAAATTGTTTTAGAAATCGCATGGGAAGGAGGAGAACTACACTCAAAACTATACAAACTTTGTCTATATACGTATTTTGTAATCTGTGAGGGGATAACTTATCAGTGAAACTTCTGTATATGGTTTTTGGTATTATCATGTATTCTTCATTGAAGGTAAACAGAATACAGAAAAGCTGTGAACTCAGATTCCCATTTGGTGATCTTCTCTCCTGTTTACAGGACTTTAAAGATGTTTAAATATTTTGTGAGGGGATAACTCATCAATGGGCGTTCTGTATAGAGTGCTTGGTATTATCATGCTGTTACACTGTACGACAATTTTACAGTTTTTTCATTGAAGCTAAACAGACTATATACATAGTTAACTAGAGATCGTATATAGAAAAGCTGTGTACTCAGATTTCCATTTCCATTCTCTCCTGTTTACAGGACTTTTAAATTTCAAAGGATACTTTTGCGAGACATAAAAAACGATATGGGTATCAAAAGAAAGAGAATAATAACAGCTAAAAATACTAAAAATCTATTCTCTATGCACTAGTTTAGCATTAACAACTATTTCAAACTTTTACCCTTTAAAAAGTTAATGTTTATTTGTTTATTTTAATTTTGTAGGGATAATTTGAAACTGTTGTTACCATTAAACTTATACCGATAGAATTATTAAATTTTAAGTATTTTTAGTAGACATTCCTCTCTTTCATTAAATATCCATGTCGCATTTGTACATAAATAATTATTATTAAATCTTTCATTAAAACTCCTCTAAAAATAGAGAAATATCGCCAAATGCAAAACTGCTTTGCCACATAGCATCTCTAGTTTCATTTGTATAAGGTCTTGTTCAGCTCTCAAAAAGAACAAAAATAAATAATTAAATCTTGGATATCGTGTGGAAATTAAAAGTGCCAGTAAAAACAGGATACACCAAATGGAAATCGTCTAGTTTCAGATTCGTCCAAAAAGTTCAGACACACAGTGTTATCTGCAAATTATTTGCAATTAAATCTCATTCTTTCTACACCACTGTTTCCACTATTACACTCCCCCCTTATAACCAGCTATCACCAAAACCTTGTAATATTTATTATTAATCTTTAAATCCTCGAAGACTTCACCATGTATTATTTAGTGAGAACATTTGATTTGTCACACCACCCTGGGCTACCTACGAGCCATAGAGGCTCCACGAAATATTCGCCACTCTACGGCGTGCAACACTATTTGAATATTCCAGCAACGTTCAACAACAGCTTCAACACAACACAACACAAGACAACATTTCACCAATCTGCCCGTGTTTTAGCCATCCGGGCAATAATTAATTACATCGCCACTGAAATGTTAACACAGGCAAAGGTTAGCGCCGCAGCGACTTATTGTATAATCTGCTAATAGTCAATGGCCGGCGAGAATTCCAAGGGGGACTTGGAAGGATGTAACGAGGATAACGATTTGAGAATGTCGAACCAGCTGTTGGCAATAATTTACTGGCAATGATTTGTTGTTTCTGGCGTATTTCGTTTGTTCTGTTGGTGCTGCTGCTGCTGTGTTGTTGAGTCTAATGAATTTTTGATGAGCGTTCGTTCGTTCCCATTGTATCAATTTATGAAAAATGTCTTTTTGAAAATTGCTTAAATATTAACTAGACAAAATTTGTTAAATGTCATTTAAAATATAGATCGATGCATTTAACATTAACTCTCGACCATCATTTGTTAATGAAGAGGGTGTTACTGAAGTGGAATGACAATACTTGAGAATGCTTGAAACTGTCTGCTAAAGAAAACCATTTTTGAAGATTTGCTTGAGCCATAGCAAATATATCCAAATATGGATGACAAAACTGAGAAAAAATCTAATTTATGATAATTTTATGATTGCATTATGATTTCATTCACACCGTACAAACATATGTAATACATCGATCGACAATTTTACTTTTTTCATTGAACAAGACCATATACACATGAAGCTAGAGATCGTAGGACTTTTAATTTTCAAAGGATAAAGAAACGAAAACAAATGAGCGTTGGCTCGGCAGAAGTATTGCTGGGTAACTATACCTGCATGCACACATACTTACATATGCAACGCAATGAGATGCTTGTAAGGTGGAATGTGTACTTTATTACTTAGTGCGATTTTTTAAACGCATATTCGGCAAGTGAGTTGTGCTTCTCGTTCGTTTGGGAGAATCATTTCCTTAAGAGGCCGAGTTTGATGTTAAAAGTCGTTGCGAAGCCACTTGAAAAGACTTTTGACATGGTCGAAATCATGATCGTGGTAGTCTGCAGTAAAGTAATAAATGGCACCATGCCATTTGTAAATAAATGTGCATTCTATTAAATATAGATGCAAAATGGTCTTGAGCCCGGACAATATCCCAGTTCAAATCTAATTTTAACAAATAATTTCATATTTAAATACCAAAAATAGGCACTGACATTTTATTTATATATATTACATCTACTGCCCTCTATTGTTCAGAGACTTATAAAAAATTTGACGTAGAATTTTTTTCCATTTCCACAATTTAACACCAACTCGGAAAAAACACTAAATTAACCCTAAAATGAATTTAAAGTTTTGTCGTATTTCATACATTTCTGTTGAGTTATGAGTTTAGGAATAATCAGAGACTTGCAGTAGAATTTTATGGCAAATATTTTTGTAGTACATTATGACCCGCTAAACTCCTGTTTTAGGCGTGTTTTTTACCCTTTTTCACAAAAAGACCAAAAAGACCCCTATATTGAAGAGCTAGAAGTTTAGAATGTCCCGCAAAAATGTTCCACGTAGTGTTTTAAGTAATATTGCGGAGCACATCATATACTTACAATGTAAGGATCACAAGGTTTCCTATGCCGATTCATCAAAACCGAATGAAAAATCGCCAAAAATAATGAAAAATGAAAATAATGAAAAATCACCCAAATCAATAATGATAAATCGTCAAAAATGGGTCATTTCACATGTGAAAAATGGCACAAGAATTTGCGTAATTTTTAATATAAAAATCGCTAAAAAATATATCATCAACATATATCATTTGGGCATACCCCAGATCTGGTTTTGCAGAATAAAGGTTTTCTGCGTTGACGGCCTTCGATCGGGCTTAAAGGGGTATGGGTTAGGTTAGGTTGAAAGGGTTGCCCGCTGGTAGCGAGCGAGGCCTATGGAGGCCCATTGTGCTACCCATATAGTTTAGAGGAAGACAATAGAAAGGATACGAATGGCATGGGGTATGGGTTGCATTTCAAATCGTCAAAAAGGATAATTTTTCATATTTCTATTTATGAAATATCAACCAGTGAAATTTTAATTTTGGTGTTTTTTTAATGAAAAGTCGCCCAAATGGCAATATGAAATATAGCCCAGAAATTATGAATAAAGATCCATTTTTTTCATATGCCAACATTACCCATTTTTTAATGGTAAGTTTTTAGACCAATTTTCAAATTTTTGTTTTTTTTTTGATGATTTGTAATCATCCAAATATTGTAAATAAAAAACGTCCAATGGGATTGTGAGTGTGCTTTTTGCTTTTATAAACATGTTTCATAAATTTTATGTTATGTTTCGTTGGCGACATTTAAATGCAATTTTTCACTTAGGTTACGGTAAAATCATAAATATTATGAAGTGTAATTTAAAAAAAATCTAAACTTTTTTGCGGTAGGATATAAAAATATTTTTTTTTTTGTCAAATTTATAGCAAATTGCTGCTAATTTAATAGAAAATTATCAAATCTTAAAAATATTTATTTTTTTAAATTTTACCCATATATCTTTGTAATTTTTAATACAGACAATATTAAAAAATATTTTATAGAAATAATTAAAATAAATTTGAAGCCACAAAAAAGTTCTGGATGTTCCTGAATAAAATTAATCTTTGTAGAGTGCAGAGCAGTAAATGAAACTTATGGAGAGTCTTACTGACACTATTAGCTGTTGATAAAAATTTATTTAAAAAATCTAAGAAGTTGGCTTGATTTGCGATTTAACAATTGTACCCAAACTCACAACAACTCTTAGAAAATCTCATCACTCTTAAACGTTAACTGACCCCTTTTTGTACCATTCGCTTCTTGTAACTTCCCTCCCGGTCCGAAACGTCACAAACATTCATCATTTTTCTTGCCATTACATTTCATTACTGGTATTACTATTGTAATTATTTGAAAATGTTGGGAAATAACATTTTTGCTTTGCATTTGAATTCTCTGACAGAGGGCCAGCGAGAGAGAGAGAGGGGGAATTCAATTGAATATTCTGTCCAATTTCCTTAAATCCGAATACGTTTGACACTAACTAATGATGCCACCAATCGTCGCAGTCGTCCTGTACAAAAGCAACCCCCAAAATGGAAATCTATTTATAGTTAAGCGAACTTCAGCCAAGCAGACTATATGCCAGATGAAATGTAAACAAACGTAACTAACAGAAAAAGTAATAAATGTAATAAATAATAATAATAAAGTAAACATTTCTAATAGTTAAGGAAGAATCCCATTAAAATATAAAAAAATGGAAAAAAAAATTGTTTTAAACTGTAGACACTGGGGTGGATCGCAAATAAAGAATTTTGTCATAAGGTCATATAAAAAAATGTTTGTTTTCATTTAATGTTTGTGACGACAGCAGGTTGTTTCTAATTTAATAGAAAATTAACAAATCTTAAATAATATTTTTTAATCATCAAAAAATCTAAGCTATGATTTTTTTAAATAAAATTTTTATCAACATCAAATAGTGTCAGTAAGACTCTCCATAAGTTTCATTACGGAGTTACTGCTCTTCACTCTACAAAAATTAATTTTATTCAGGAACTTTTTTGAAGCCACAACTTTAAATATTCTATAAAATATTTTTAATATCGTCTGTAATGAAAATTACACGGATATAAGAGTAAAATTTAATATTTGTTAAGCTTTGATAATATTCTATTAAACTAGCAGCAATTTGCTTTAAATTGGCCCAAAAATATATATTTGTATATACTACCGCAAAAAAAAGTTACGATTTTTTTTAAATTACACTGAAAGAATTATCTTCATAATATTTATGATTTTGTCTTAACCTCAGTGAAAATTTGCATTAAAAGATCGGCAAAGAAGCATTTCATAAAATTTATGAAACCTGTTTCATAAAGCACAAATCAATGAAAAGTGTCATAGAATTTATGGAACATTTCATAGAAACGAAACAGTTCTTCATTCGATGAACTTTTGACCAACAAGCTCATTATTTTTCATATGATTTAGGAAAATTTTCATAGACTTTATGAAGAAACTTCATTGATGTTAATGAAAAGTTTCATAATTTATACTGAAGTCTCCAATATAAACAAAAAAGGTCTGACTTGTTGAATTACCAGTAGATATGCACCCTCATTGCGAGAGTAGTTGCAATGAATATGTCTTTGACCTAAATCAGGGTTCAGACTTATGTCCGTGTTAACAGAGGACAAATGAGAATTGCTAGCATTCAAGCGAATAAAGTCGACACACTAAAGATGTACTAGTTGTAAGTTATGAAACATTTCATAAAAAGTATGAAATCCTTCAGTATATATTTATGAAGATATTTCATATCACAAATATATTATTGGTTATGACATATATCATAGTCTTCAAGAATTGTTTCTTTAATACAATGAAATCTGTTTTTGATCCTGTGAAAATAAGTTTCACTAATTTAAAATTTTGTTTTATGAAATGTGAAATGTTTATGAAAAAATTTTATGAAAAATTGTAATTTTGAAAATCGAGAAATTCATTTAAATCTTAGAACACAAGGAAAATTCTGTACTTGGTCCTTAGTCAGTTGCGTCTTTTGCCATTCCAGCTAACACTGTGTATGTCTGTCGGTAAGTTGGCATATCCTTGCCAGCTTGTAATCGTCATTTTGTAAATGACTTTGCAGATAATCATAGAAATCTCTCGAAAACGTTTTCAGATTTGCAAAACGTGGTTAAAAATGACTGCCTCTGTTAGTTACCAGTAACCCAAGCCAATAGTTTTCGCACTGAGACAGGGGCTGCTTGGCGGTGATTGTTTGCCCGGGTAAATATGTACATGGTGACATGACAGTAGGTACATATGTGCGTTTGTATTGGCAATTTTGTAATTGATGTTGTCCCATCCATTATTACATTTAAATTATGCTCAGTTTTACATCCAAGTTCAACATAAATTCTTATGTTTGTCGTCTGGTCGTCTGTACATGCTGGCGGTCCTGTTGGTCCTGCTGGCGGGTGCCCATTGTTGTCAGTTTCCATTTATGACTTCAATTCTGTTTAATGAATTTGATGTTTTTGGATTTGATGTTCTTCGCTGGCGAACATTAATGAATGTCAGTTATTGGCGTTGTTTGTTATTTAAATTTGAATTCTTCGACATTTCAGTGTTTGGTAGTTAGGATTTATGTTAAATGTGGATGTTTTCTGTCCACCAAAATTCGAATGGAATTTCTGTAGTTTTTTGGAAATCTTTGGAAGGGCATATAAGAGAATGTGATAGTAGGTCCCTAAATCTGAGAAAAATGCAAGTATGCCTGACATTTACATTTTAAAGTTAACTTACTAGTGTCCTCTTCATCTAATAGTTATGGAAAGTAGGAAATTTGAAAACATGTACCTGCAATTAGAATAGAAAAAATATTGTTTTAGATGTGTGAATATAAAATTGTAAGGCTAATCATAAACGTACAATATATAATAATTAAACAATTTAAACTTATGCCAAACCTAACAATTATTTTATTATTTGACACTTTGATTTGTGCTTTATGAAACATGTTTCATACATTTTATGAAGTGTTCCTTTGACGACTTTTTAATGAAAATTTTCACTGAGTTTAAGGAAAAATCATAAATAGTATAAAGATAATTCTTTCAGTGTATGGTCTCATCTTTTTGTCAGCTTTTTACTTAGTAATGACACAAATCAACTACAAATTAAAAGCAAAAAATTGCAAAATGTTTTTAGCTTCATATTTATAGTGGGAGTAATAGGTCTGGAGATTGAAATTAATTTTAAAAAATCTTCAGTTTTATTAATAACTTTATTTAATGCAAAATATGCGAACAACATTTTTGGTAAAAAAGACAAAAAACTTTCTTTCCTTCAAAGGATAACAGAAATGTTGATGAATATTTTATCAGCAACATTAAATCTACCACACTTTTTATAGTGGCCAATTATGAAGAGTATCCCGTTTGCCCTTACAATTGACCACAGGCTTGGAACAGGCTGTCAGAAACACGATAATGAAACTGTTGAACATTTATCCGATTGCAATTTCCCCCGCCCCTTTCGGTGAGTTTTTTCTCTTTTGCACCGGAAAACTTTATTCATTATGAACATATTATGGGGGGGGGCTATTTATGAGTTAATATATGTGTGTGTGCGAAGATACCCATAAATTCATAGTTATATGAAATGTATCTTGTATCATAGTTATACATGTATGTATGAACGTTTTCCACAAAACATTTCATTGTCCATTCACAAACTTCACATAACTAGCCACTTCTACTTGGAAGATATCATCATGAGAGGGGGAGGAGGAGGTGGACAGAGTGGGAACAACATTACGTTTGCAAGGGCGTACAGTGTCCTGGCAATAAATTTGAGAACGATTTTTTTCAATGCAATTAAAATGATTTTTTAATAAATTTCCAATTTTCGTCAAAGTACCTTTAAAATGTGTTCTCCAATATAGGGCGGGTCATTTACAATTTAAAATTCGAACTACCGATTACTTTGTCTTTGAAAGATAGTTTATTCAGTTTTATTTTTATTTTCAGGTTTATGTTTGACATTTACAAAATGGGACGCCACACAGTGTATTATAAGCGGCAAAAACTCCCAAATTTCATGCGCCCAATTCTCATCTTTACTGATTGAATTTTGCAAAGAATATTCCTATTGAGATTGAGATTGTGTCGCGGTTAATTTTAGCAGTGGATGTATTTAAAGATCATATATGCTAAAATAATTCAAAATATCATCGTAATAGAGGTTATTTTATTGGGATGTATCTCGTATTGGAATTTCGTTTAGTTCGAGGAAAACAGGAGCTGTTGAACTGTTCTTTTGCATTTAAAAAAGTGTAATTACGACTTTTCTTTTCAAACAGTGGTTTACCTGAAGGTTGTATTTATTTAGTATTGTTAATTTTTTACAGTATAAAACTATAATCGCGAGGCCGACCAATGCCTCGGCATTTACAAATATTATTAAACTATTGTCTTATTTATTCATTTTAAAATGAATATTCTGCTTATAGCAGCCAGCATCGAATTAACTACTGAAATGGTAAAACCATTCTAAGCCAAAAACCAGTAAGGAAAGGCTAAAGTCGGGCGGTCCGACTCTATCTACTCCACTTTCAATCCGAATACAATTCAATACGGTGAAAAAGGGAAAACGGGAAGGTTTTTTGTATCCTGTAAATGTATGTGTTTGACAAAAAATTTTATATCGGAAAGGACATTTGTATGAGGATATATTGAAACCTGGAACGAAATAGGTGAAATATAAAATGTATAGTTTGGCCAAAATCGGTTAAACTTATGGGAGCAACATTTGAATTTGGGCTATATTTAAATCGGAACCGATCTTACCCACTTTACCATAGTTTTGTTTAGTTAGATTATAAGATGTTGTGCGAAATTTAAAGACAATCGAGCACAATATGTGGCTTTTAAAGCGGCAAAAGTCAAATCGGGAGCGACATTTATATGGGGGCTATATCTAAATCTGAACCGATCTTACCCAATTTCTGCATAGGTGTTTCTAGTAAGATTATAAGATGTTGTGCCAAATTTAAAGAAAATCGAGTACAATATGTGGTTTCTACAGAGGAAAATGTCAAATCGGGAACGACATTTGTATGGGGGCTATATCTAAATCTGAACCGATCTGTCCGATATTCACCATGGGAGTTTCTAGTGGGAATATAAGATGTTTTACCAAATCTGAAGACAATCTGATACAATATGTGGTTTCTAGAGCGGAAAAAGTCAAATCGGGAGCGAAATTTGTATGGGAGCTATATATAAATCTGAACCGATCTGACCGATATTCACCATGGGTGTTTCTAGTGGAAATATAAGATGTTTTACCAAATCTGAAGACAATCTGATACATTATGTCGTCTCTAGAGCGGAAAAAGTCAAATCGGGAGAGAAATTTGTATGGGAGCTATATATAAATCTGAACCGATCTAACACATTTTTACCACAGGTGTTTCTAGGTAGAGTATAAGATGTTTTGCCAATTTTAAAGAAAATCTGTTGTAATATGTGGTATCTAGAGTGAAAAGAGTCAAATCAGGAGTGAAATTCGTATGGGGGCTATATCTAAATCTGAACCGATTTTCTTCAAATTAAATAGCGTTCGTCCTTATCCCGAAAAACATCGTTGTGCAAAGTTGCATTTGGTTCTGTCCACAATTGCGACCTGTATCGTGATTACAAGAATAGATGGACGGACGGACGGACAGACAGACAGACGGACATTGCTAAATCGACTTAGAAAGTGATTCTAAGACGATCGGTATAATTAACAATGGGTCTATCTCGTTTCTTTTTGGGTGTTACAAACAAATGCACAAAGACATAATACTCTCGTGGAGTGTATAATGAAGCAATACTTTCTTTGGTGTTCTCTGTTTATGTATTTTGGAAAATTTATTTAAAGCATACTTTAGGGATGTAAGGTTTTATGGCATGTGAGTGCATGTAAATATTGGTTCGATATTAATCTTAAGTTAATTATAAATATTATATTAATCTTAAGTTAAGTATAAAGCGTCATAGATTAAAAAATAAAATAATTTTTATTAAAAAATTCGAAAATCGTAAAAAACAAAAATTGTGTTTGGGCGTTGGGCGTGGCACTGACAATTTTCATTTAATTGTGGACTCAAATGAAATCAATGGTAATGATTTGTATTCACATATAAAGGGTGATTTTTTTGCTATTATCTTTTTGGCAACACTGGTTTAAACAGCTGACGCACGTTTCGTGTTTTGTTTCACTCTCAAACATCTTCAGTTTGGTCTATAATTTAACCATGAATCGCCTTACAAACGAAGAACGCTTGCAAATTATTGCATTTTATTATCAAAATGCGTTCTCTGTTAAGAAAGTTCAAGAAATCCGAAGATCCACTTTTTTTTACCGAAAAATTGTGTTCAGCGACGAAGCTCATTTTTGGCTCAATGGGTACGTAAAGAGGCAGAATTGTCGATTTTGGAGTGAATATCAGCCAGAAGCATTGTAAAAGATACCAATGCATCCAGAAAAAGTCACAGTTTGGTGCGGTTTATGGGCTGGTGGAATCATTGGACGGTACTTCTTCAAAGATGATGTGAATCGTAACGTAACTGTGAATGATGAACGCTACCGCCTAGATCGTGCGATTTAACGCCTTTAGACTATTTTTGGGGGGGGGGGGCTATGTTAAAGCTCATGTCTATACAGACAAGCCCGCTTCAATTGACGCATTGGAAGACAACATTGAAGCATTTATTCGTGAGATACCGGCCGAAATGTTGGAAAGAGTATGTCAAAATTGTACTAAGCGGATGGACCGTTTGAGGGGCAGTCAAGGTCAACATTGCATGAAATAATCTTCAAACATTAAATTATATGGACCGTACTATCGATTCAAATAAAGATTTCATGCATTTTTCTGAATTTTATGTGTTTTTTTTTTTTTTTGAAAACTTTCCTATAGCTTTTAAAAAATCACCCTTTATATTTATTTTTTTTCATTTTAACTTACATAGGAGGTGGGCGTGGTTGGGGGGAGAATTTAAACAAATAATTGTTTTTGATCTAATTTGACGATATAAGGGATGTGTCAAGGTCCTAGCTCTATTCCTTCCAATTTTTGCCGCAAAAGTTATTCCACTGTGCGCCATTCGCTCGAACAAAATTGGGAAATATTAAATGTTTTTTCCAAATTAGTGGGTCTTTAACGCAAACTGTAAAAAAATTGAAATTTTCATCTCGGTGGCTATATCAATAAGCCACATTGCCGCATATGGGGTTCAGAGAATCCACAAATTTTTTTGTGAAATCGTTGTGGAAAATTTATTGTGGCCGAATACTGTCTCTCTCTATCGCTCTCTGCAAGTGGCATTTCTTTTTGTTGCCGTGTTATGCATTATTCAGTGCATTAGCACGTAGTAACTTTTGATGACCTGCAAAGTGCAGAGTGGCCAATGTGTCAGCAGTTTACATTTTTGGTTCCTTCTGCAGCTTCTTCTCACTCCGATAGCCTTTCCACCACATCGAGGTCGCTCCGTATGTGTGTGAGTGTAGCACGATGCATATGTTGTATGTATGCCATGCCACATGCACCACACCACGTCTTCGACGTCTTCGTGCCAGCCTATTTTGTTGCCATGCCATGTGCTACGATTGCCAGAGTAGCTGCTGCTACTCCGTCAGCCGTTTGTCCAAGTTGGGCTCCTCTTTTTCCTGCTTCATTGCCTGTTAGCCTGAATTGCCATTTGGGTCTGTTTGTGTGTACCCGTTTTCCAACCAAGTTTTGCTAAAAGCTTCTTTATTATAAAGTAGAATTTTGTTCTTTTTTTATTTGGTCTTACTTACTCAATGAGTGTTGCTGTTGTTGATGCTGATGATATTTTCAAAAGGGGGAATGAATTATTAAAAAGTGGAATAGATTAGAGAATTGTTTTAGAAAGTAGTCGGAAAGCAAAACAACAGGACAGACAATTTTAATATAAAGTAAATAAGCTGTTGTTGTGTATATTTCTTAAGGGGTCTTTGTGTTTGGGGTGCGTATTTTGAGGGAAGCTGAGATTACATAGTCAAATGGTCAATCAAGGACTAAAACACTGCTAAGGAAGTTAACTAGAAATGTGAGTGAAACAATCTACATAATGATTGTGTCAGAAAAAAATAATTAAAGTTAAACATTTCGTAACAATGATCATTTAATTACATGGAATCAAATTATTTTTTTTTTCGGAAAGAAAGAGGTTCTAAAAAAGGATAATTAGAGCGAAGGACAAAAAGGATATATAAAATTAGAATAGGCTAGAAAATAGTATAGTCAAATTGCTGGTATTATTGGAAAGGAGTTTGAACTTTGCCATTTAATAATGCAACACAATATCATTTATATGATTACCACGACTGGCTCGGCAGTACCTCCTCCGATCAACCCAATTTTTCAGTACATGGCTCAAAATCCACATCAAAACAGTGATTCGTTGTGGATGCATTGGCTTCTCAATAGTCATGGGGTGTGGGTTTTCTGAACCCCATATGCGGCAATTTTGCTTATTGACATCGCCACCGAGATGGAAATTATCTTCATGAAGGCTGAACTGAAGGCCGATCTCTTCTCGAAAATTGTCCATGCAAATTTCACATAGTTGGCTTTAAAGACTCACTACTTTGGAAGTAAGCTTTTAATATATCCCGATTTTGTTCGAGCGTATAGCGTCCCATTTTGCAAATGTCAAACATAAACCTGAAAATAAAAATGTCAAAGTAACGTAGTTCGAATTTTAAATTTGTAATGGCCTACCCTTTACATAAGGCTGGGTCGCGTTCAATACAAATCGAAAAACAGTTTCCAGTCAACCCATGGAAATAAAGTTTGGATCGTTTAACGATGATTTGCAAAATATTTCGTTCAGATCAAGATCAAGCCGTTTGTGAGCTAAACGCTCCAGGAAACAACTCTACAAATTAAGTTTTTCCCGTGTAATTTTGTCCAAAATTATAAATGATGAACATCGGAAGGAAATTAACGACGCAGCGCTCATTTTTGTAAAAAGAGTTTGAAAATGTAGGCTCTGAAAATCCATCTCTTGGATTAAATTATTTTACAAACATGAAGTTAATGACGTCCATTTTCAACCGATATTCATCATTTAGGCATCATTCGAAAGGTATTGATTCCTTCCATTAATATTTCATAACACCTCTTACAAAATGTTTCCAAGAAATATGAGTTTTTAGCTGTCATCCTGAAGACCACAAAAAATCATTATACATGTCCAATAAAACGACGAATAAGTTATTCTAAGACCAGAATAAGAATTTTTATTTAAAGTGATTCCAAGGGTGTATTAATTCAGAAACAAATGGACAAAAGTCCAAAATAAAAAAATTACACAAAAAAAAATTTTTTCAGAGCTCTTTTCAGTAGCGTTTAGCTCACAGATGGCTTGAACCAGCGACCAAATATTTTGCAGATCATCATTAAACAATCCTACCTTCATTTCTGAGGGGTGACAGCTGCAATTTATTTTCGTGACCCATCCTACGATACATAAGCTTATGTCGGGTGACCAATAATTAATTGTTTCACCCTTTTGCACACTGTTGTAATGAATAGCTATAAGAAACATTGTGATCCTTATATTTTAAATATAGGCTATATTCAGCACTAATACTTAAAACTCTACGAGGGGAAATTTTCCGGAACATTTTAACCTTCTAACTCCTCAATAAAGGGGTCTTTTTGGCCCATTTTGTAAAAAAGTGTAAAAACACCCCAAAAACAGAGGTTTAACGGGTCAAAATGTTCTACAAAAATATTTGCCATAAAGTTCTACTGTAAGTCTTCAAATACATCGAAACTCAAAACTTAACTTAAATGCCACAAATAAGTTAAAACTTAAAATTAATTTTTAAGGTTAAT
This sequence comes from Polietes domitor, assembly GCA_947397865.1. Taxonomy (NCBI): domain Eukaryota; kingdom Metazoa; phylum Arthropoda; class Insecta; order Diptera; family Muscidae; genus Polietes; species Polietes domitor. The sequence goes on along the minus strand of OX377619.1, from coordinate 76,445,998 downwards.
TTCGTACCTTTTCCGAATTGGTGCAAACTCACCCGCAAAATAGGGCGTGAGTGGAAAAAATATTCTACATCAAATTTCACTATAAGTCACCGAACACAAGAAAGCGGTAGATACAAATATAAATAAACTTAAATATCTATACCAATTTGATTAAAATTATTTATTATTTTTTTCTTTTAGCTCAAACATTGTCCAGCAGATGCCAGCTATAAGAGTTCCACAGTAATTTATTACTTCAGAAAATTATAGTTTTCCTAAGGTGTTTTGGACACAGCATATTTTTATTTTAAGAGTAATTACATTTACTGCATTTTACTAGCTTCATCTGTATAATAGTTTTTCATATTCACACTTCTGGTTTACACATCAAAATCCAATCATTGCACATGTCCCGACCATATTATCAACAATAAAATCCACTTACTGAATGGTGCAAGAGAGAGAAAAAGAAAAAACACTTTTTAGTGCAATATTTTTTGAATAATGTGTTTCCCCCATATATAATAGCAAACTATGCATGCATATTAGGGTGGCTTCACAACACTCTTCAAAAACGCTTTGTGGTGATGTGCAAAAAAGTGCATATATAAGGTACTAGCAAATACCCGCTACTTCGTACGCGGAAATTTTGTCATCCCTAGTCCACGAAGTGGTGAGGGTATAAAAACAATGCCTATACGATTTTGCTGGAGTCGAGAGTAAAATTCGAAAAAGTGTAAAAAATGCTCGTCCCCTGTTGAATTCACACTACTTTCCATCCTGATTGCAGACATCACTTGTCATACTTATAACTTGATTAATTCGTTATCGATAATATAAATAGCAAAAAACTAATTGAAACATAATAATAACATAATCGGACATCAGCAATGAACTAGGGTGAAATGAAGAAAAAATGTGTATGGACTTCGTTATATTAATGTTGATATTCCCATAGAGGCAGATATAACAGAATATGAAACATGTACGGTGGAGTAAATTACGTTCTGAATATAAATAAAATTTGGATTTCACTAAATTTTTGAGGAAAATTGTCCTTGTTGACAAAACGCGAAATGTGTGTGAGACAGACTAAATATATTATAATATATTTTACATGCTCTGGAGGTGTCACACAAATCTAAAACTTTTTGCATGGCGGAATATTTACATATAAGCTGCGGCAAAAATTAGAAGAGCTAGGATATTGAAATTTATATTATTAAACTAGATCAAAAACAAGTTTTTGTTTAAACCCGCCCACAACCACGCCTACCTCCCATGTAACATCCCAGCAAAAAGAGAGCACCCAAAGAAGTGAAAAAGATGTTCATATTGTGATTCGGAAGTAGTGACAGTTGGGATCTTCACCAATGAATTTAACATTGAGTTGTCATAGGAGGGATGTTCTTTATTTTGAAAAACTTAAAAGTTATTTTAAAGTGCACACTGGTCCAAAACCAATTTTTTATGGCATAAAGTCGAAAAATAAACATACAGTCTTGTAATTTTGCACATTTGCTAGACATATCATACGCAAAAAATAAAAATTAAATTGGGCCGATCGGACCACGCCCACTACCACCTCCCATATAAACTCAGTATATAACCAACATAATTATCACCCTGTATTGGTACAGGGTGACCAAAAACAAAATTTTATGAAAGCTTAAAATAATGAAGAGTTGTTTATTTTGACGAAATGTGTTTTTCTAAACATTATTACAATAGCAAAATATAGCATACAAATAGTATACTTTAAACTGCAATTTATATAATTATTTCAAGAAATAAAGTAAAATGTATACATGTGTACAAAAAGGTGAATGATGTTGTATATCATTTAAATAAAATATCGTACACAAAACTAATTCAGAGATATAATCATATATATGTCTATGGCTAATCAAAAACTGTGCTAAAATAAAATGATAATTTTTGGAGTTTGCCGAAAAATGCTGACGACATATTAATTCCACCATAAACTACAACCTCAGACGAACACTTTCACATGTACACTTTGAGTCAAGTTGAGTCATACATATAACTTTTGGTCCATGACATTTATAGATTATGTTCTCTACAAATCACAAAATTACAACACTTAAGAAAACTGACAAGACTACTGACGCCGGCCTTCAATTTAAATAATATAGTCACTTCATTATTTCCTTTTTATGCCTTAATTTTAAGTATTTTGTATAACTGTTTTAGACGGCAAAATTTAAATGCCTCTCAGACCTGCGGTGTTGCCACCTAGTTTTTTCATACATTTTCTTCATAGCTTGAAGTGTTGTCATTAAGATAATATATACACATTTAACAATTTCCAATTTTATTTTTTTGAATTTCTGCCAAAAATATGGATTTGGGACCATAGTGAAGTGGTGCAAAGGAACCACTTTTTCACTGGTTTCCATTTCTGTTTTAAAAATCCGCCGCTATCGGGGGTAGAACAGCGGACCTTCTGGTTGCTACTACGGCACTCTGCTGAATAACTAAGAAAAATCATTAGTTCGGTAGAACTGACAATAGGAAACTGAACAAAATATTTATTTAATATGAACTAATATATGATAAATAAATATAATAAATACTACTTAATTTTACTGATATTATGTAGTATTAATAAAAATATGAAATATTTTAAGTACATTAAAAAACTATAAATTTGTATTTTTAAGCAAAAATTTGTAAATTGTTAAAATTATACAAAATTAAATATTGAAAAAGTTTAAAGTTTGAAAAAGTTAAAAAAAGTTTTTTTCCCGAGCCACGATTCGAACCCGAGACCTTCTGGGTGCAAAGCGGACCCTTTACTTTCGTGACCCCATACTAAAAGTCGTTCTCATTCAGTTGTGAAAATGCTATTCATAAAATGTTATGGAATATTAACATATTATAAACTTTTTTTGAAGTTGTTTAAAAGAGCTTCCTCAAAAGCGGGAAATATGCACATTTGGATTTTGAAATGCGATTAAAATGTGTTTCCTATAGAAATACTTCAATTTTTTTTCGCTGGGATAAAATGTAAAAACTTCATAAATTTCGTAATCCTTCATAAATTTCCAGTAATTTTATGTGATTGCACAATTAAATGAAAATTGACAGTGCCATTGCCAACGTCTAGATAAAAAAATATTTTTTTACGATTTTCGAAATTGTTGATAAAAAATTATTTCATTTTTTAATCGATGGCAAACGGCTTAATATTAATAATAACAACTTAATATTAATATATCTGCTCAATATTTACATGCGCTCGCTTTCCATAAATCCTTACATCCCTAAGGTATGCTTTAAACAAAGGTATGCTTTTCCAAAGTACATTAACGAAGAACAACGAAGAAAATATTGCTTCATTTTGGCTTAGAAGGTTTTACCATTTCAGTAATTAATTCCATGCTGGCTGCTATAAGCAGAATATTCTTTTGAAAATTAATAAATAAGACAATAGTTTAACGATATTTGTAAATGACGAGGCATCGCGTATTTAGTTTTAAACAGTAGAAAATTAACAATACAAAATAAATGCAAACTTCAGGTAAACCACTGTTTGAAAAGGAAAGAAAAATCGTAATTACACTTTTTTAAATGCAAAAGTGAACCTCATGAGCTCCTATTTTCTACGAACTAAACGAAATTTCAATACGATACATGGTTTCCGAGATACATCACAATCAAATAACCTCTATTATGATGAAATTTTCAACTATTTTGGAATTAATTAAGTTTAAATGCATCCACAGCTAAATCTAGCCGCGATATGGGCAAAATCTTTTAGAATATGCTTAATAGGAATGTTAGTTGCAAAATGCAATCAATAAAGGCAAGATTTTGGCACACGAATTTTTGGAGTTTTTGCACTGATAATAGCACTGTGCGCGTTTTGCGCAAATATTTTGATTTTTTTTTTAAATATTCAAATTCTAATCTTCCATAATATATCTCGTCGGGCATCCAGGTTAAAATTAAATATAAAAATAACCTCTGTTATGATGAAATTTTCAACTATTTTAGCATTAATGAACTATAAATGCATCCACAGCTAAGTCTAGCCGCGATATCGGCAAAATCTTTTAGAATATGCTTAATAGGAATGTTAGTTGCAAAATGCAATCAATAAAGGCACACGAAATTTTGGAGTTTTTACCGCTGATAATAGCACTGTGTGGCGTCTTGCGCAAATATTTTGAATTTATTAAAATATTTCAATTCTAATCTTCCATAATATGTCTCGTCGGGCATCCAGGTTAAAATTAAATATTTAAATATTTCTAGAAATGGAACAAAGAACCTATTTCCTCCATAGAACATTAAAGAGAATCTCGTAGTCAAACATTTCTCCAAGCGATTGCCTTAATATCTCACATTGTTATGCTGGTAGTAATACTAATATTATGGCAATTGAATTGTGGCAATTAAATAAAATCGTTACACCCTATTATATACTTATATATGCACATTAGGGTTAGTCATTTTTTCATTTTTTTTTCGAATATCAAAAATCTGTGGAAATGGCATGTAGGGCAGGAAAAATAATAAGAATTGCGTTTTTACTTTTTCGAAATTGTAAAAAAACCTTCCGCACAAAATGCAATTACTTTAGCTAAAAACAAACTTTTTTAGTTTACTTTTTTTTTAATTTTTAAATTTGAGAAATTTTTTTCTGCAATAGTTGTTCTTGGAAATAATTTTTTTTAGTTGATTTTAGTGCATCGATTTCAAATATGCAATTTGATCAAAAATCTGTCATTTAGTTTTTAAGCTACATCGATTTTAAAATTTGCAACTCGGTTTCATTTCCCAGTTTTAAAAATTTTAAACGAGTTGCTCTAATAAAAGTTTGACAATACAGAAGAAATGTCATAATACATAATTTATTGCATAATATCTTCAAATTAAAAAAAAATATTATCAAATTTTAAAAATCATAAAAAAATTCAAATAAAAAAGTTGGTTTTGAGCTAAAGTAATTGCATTTTGTGCGGAACGTTTTTTCACAATTTCGAAAAAGTAAAAACGCAATTCTGCTTGTTTTTGCCTGCCCTATATGCTATTTCCACAGATTTTGAATCTAAAAAAATGACTAACCCTAATGCACATGGAAATATTACTTATTTTATCTGTGCACTATGTTTTATTTGCTGTTGCTTTCGTTACACAAAATGAAAAGCTAAACCAACAAAATTATATATTAACCACAGAAATAAAATTAATATTGAGATTATTATATTTATATGACAGCACAGCGTGCGAGACGCACATATAAGCAGATTTAATATTTTATTTCTGTCTGTCAATAGTATAATATATTAGTATTTATGTGATATCAGTAATACCACAAGCAGTAGAGGAAATTCAGATAAGTGCACTTACACTATACTAATTTGGTAATACAAAATTTGGATTCCTTGAATATTCAACAAAGACGCGTTCTTTAATTAATTTACAAATATTATAGTGTCTGGTATTAACTGCCAAATTAATCACTCAATAAAAATGTTTATAATGAAATCTTAGTTTTTGTGGTGTTTGATTAGTAATCAATTTTTAGATAATTTGGATTACATTCCATTCGAATTCCAGCTACAAGTTTTTCCTTCTTAATTAGGAAATTTTTATTTGACAATAGAAAGGAAGAGAGCCACACTTAGCTATAAACAAGTTGGTCATATTTATATTTAATATCCTGTGTGGGGACAACTCTTCAGTGGCGCTTTGGATAGAGTAAATGCGCTATCATTTTATGTTATATTTTTTCAAAAATATATGCCTACTTTCTATTAATACTTTTGACAAATCGAACTAATATTAAAAATAACATAATAAAATTTATAAAACACATTACATTGAAAATAATGCTCGTATATATATTTCGTCTACTGTGCCGACCTAGGTAGGTACACACACACTGTATTGAACCCGCCAACGTAATTATTAACCGCAGATATGAACATATATTTAAATGTATGTTTGTGGGGAGATGTATATACATGAACCCGACTGTAGGTACGCTTATAGCTGTCATAAAGTATTGATATACTTACACAAGCACCGATCGCAAGTATTTCTATATTTGATGTGACATAGTTTTTTTAACAAACGCGTGGATTTCGCTTTTAAACCGTCCACCACATTGTGGTAAAGGATTGTGGATTTTTTAGAATATTTATCATTTTCAATTCCAACCCATCACAATAGTCAGAGAAGCATGAACATCGATTTTCGTTGCAGCAGCAGCCGATTGGTAGGTTAAATTTTTATACAAAACATACCGAATCCATTAACTCTGTGGTATGCACACACACCTAATTTTATGATTTTAGTTACAGTCATTAAATTGATACCAGTTTGAATCGTATTTCATGATTCCATTTGCAGCCGTTTGAATGGTACTATGTTTATCCCTCTTAGGTACGTTTTGTCTAAAATTATAAATTTCAAAAAATGTCGGAGGAATGAACACACTTAATTCTATGATTCTAGCTGTAGCCATTTCGTGGGTACCAATTTTATCCCTTTTGCCCATTTTGACCCTAAAATTATGAATATTGAAAGATTGCTTTATTTTGCGATTCTATGCAGCCAGAGAGAGAGATATTCATCGATTTTGGCTTCACCAATTGATTGGTACTATTTTTATCCCCTTCTCCCCGTTTTTCTTGTAGATCAGCAAATTTGGGGAAAACCATTTATCTGGTGCATCTACTCAGTTTAAAGTAGATCTATAGTGAATTTAATGATTCCTGTTGTAGTTATTTTGTTTGTTACAAAAATTTGTCCCCTTTTTTTTATCATTTTGTAAATGTACCTTTATCGAAAATATGAAATGCCCGAAAATATCTATTTATTTTTCGCCAAATATACACGAAATTTCGTTTGTACACTTTTTATCCCCTTTCGTCTTTATTCCGTCCCTAAAAATACAATTTTTTTTAAAATCCTTTAATTTGCGCCTTCCACAATCATAGTAGTGCATTCAGCGAATTTCATGATTTCACCTTCAGTATTTTGCTTGGTACCATTTTTATCCCTCTTTTCCCAATTGCACACCTTACTAAGTAAAGGGTGATTTTTTAAGAGCTTGATAACTTTTTTTTAAAAAAAAACGCATAAAATTTGCAAAATCTCATCGGTTCTTTATTTGAAACGTTAGATTGGTCCATGACATTTACTTTTTGAAGATAATTTCATTTAAATGTTGACCGCGGCTGCGTCTTAGGTGGTCCATCCGCTTAGTCCAATTTTGGCATTTCCACGTTTTTGAGTAACAGAGACCCAATTGGTGCGAACGGCGACGAATCGAAAATTGGTGGTCATCATTAACACTGGCCGATACAGCTGCGATATTTTCTTCAGTTCGCACTCTACGTAAGCGTGTTGGTGGTTTAATGTCCAACAATGTAAATTTGGTGCGAAATTTAGTCACAATAGCCCGAATAGCCGCTTCAGTGGGTCGATTAAACTGACCATAAAATGGAAGCGCGAAATGAACTTTCTTAACAGAGCACGCATTTTGATAATAAAATTCAATAATTTGCAAGCGTTGTTCGTTTGTAAGACGATTCATGATGAAATGTCAAAGCATACTGAGCATCTTTCTCTTTGACACCATGTCTGAAATCCCACGTGATCTGTCAAATACTAATGCATGAAAATCCTAACCTCAAAAAAATCACTCTTTACTAACTTCGGAAAACCACTTTATTCGACGTGTCTACGCAACAAGAGAGAAGGAAGGTCACACCGAATTTGTTTAATGGTTTTTGATTGGTACCATTTTTATCCCCTCTTTATCCCATTTCACCCTCTAAAAGTATGACCCACTTCATGGCGAGCGTTGACGATATAATAGTAATTTATGTACCAAATAATTAGTAACTACAAGTAGATTACAAACAGGGAGTCTGTTAAATGAGGTTAAAAAAAGAATATAAAATATATTGATAGAATATACGGCGTTTTGAAAGCTTACAGCTTAAAGTATGGTGGTGTAATTCTACAGTAGAAGGTTGACCCCCCCTTCTATTTCGTTTCGCTAATTTCGCTAAGAATCGGCACACAAAACCTGTTGATCCTTACATTTTAAGTATAGGCAATATTACTTAAAGCACTACGAGGAACATTTTTGTGGAACATATTAACCCTCTAAATCTTCAATGTTGTTGTATTTTTTGTCCCTTTTGTGCAAAAAGGTAAAACACCCCTAAAACAGGGGTTTAACGGGACGAAATGTTCTACAAAATATTTGCCATAAAATTCTACTCAACTTAAATGCCAGAAATATGTCAAAACTTAAAATCCCTTTTAGGGTTAATTTCCAACTTTTTCCGAATTGGTGCTAAACTCTCCCAGAAAACTGAACTTTAAGGGTATGGTGTGAATGGAAAAAATATTCTACGTCAAATTTCACTAAAAGTCTTCGAAAAAAAGAAAGCTGTAGATATACTATATATACGTAAAATATCAGTAGCCATTTTAGGGTTAATTTCCCACTTCTTCCGAATTGGTGCTAAACTCTCCCAGAAAACTGAACTTTAGGGATATGGTATGAATGGAAAAAATATTCTACGTCAAATTTCACCATAAGTATATTTGCATAAAATATCAGTTCCAATTTGGATATAGAAATTATTCATAAAATTTTTATTTTTGGAATTAAGTATAACAGTATAATCAGACAGTCAAATCATCAAACTACTTGAATAACTTGTCAGATTTTGTGCCACAGAACATAAATCCTTAGGTGTGTTCATATAGACGGTGGTTAAATTTTAAGGGCCGATGTTGATTTTGAATACAACACAAATTATTTAGGAAATTATTGTAATTTCTTTTCATTATGATAATATTGGTATTGTTCAATACCAGCGGCTCAATCAATTCAGCGGCTCGCTCACCTCCATCCGATGGTCCAAATTTTCGATGACGCTGAGGCATAATTGATGTTCTCTGCCGTTAATGTGCCGAATTATCTCATCCTTTAGCTCTTGACGTACACTTTTTCTTTCAAATAACCCCAAATCACATGATCTTGGCGGCCACTTGACATCGCCACCACATAAGATAACACGGCCATTGAATTTGTCACGCAAAAGAGCCATTGTTTCGTTAGCTGTATGGCAAGTGGCACCGTCCTGTTGAAACCACATATCGTCCACATCCATATCTTGCAATCCGGGCCATAAAAAGTTCGTTATCATCTCACGATAGCGAAGACCATTTAAAGTAACTGCTTGACCGGCCTCATTTTGGAAAAACTACGGTCCAATGATGCCAACAGCCCATAAATCGCACCAAACAGTCACTATTTGTGGGTGCATTGGTTTTTCTACAATCACTTTTGGATCATCATTCGCCCAAATGCGGCAATTCTGCTTATTGGCGAATCCACTGAGGAGGAAATGTGCCTCCTCAATGAAGATGATTCTCTTCGAAAATTGATCATCCACTGTTGCCATTTCTTGCCACCACTCTGACCATTGACGACGTTTGGAATGGTCAAGAGGCTTTAGTCTTTATGCATCATGTTCATGAGTCTTTATGCATCATGTTCATGAGCGTGAGAGGTGCAATTGTTAGGTACGACGACGAGTTGAGTTTGACGGCTCATCAGCCACACTATCCCGAACAGCAGCAATATTTTCTGCAATACGAGCTATACGAGCATGCACTGCTGTTTTCGCATCTCCTACAGACCTGGTTTGCTCAATTTTTTGCACGATTTTTCCGATTTTACGCACTTTTGGACGACTAAATTGACCGAAAAAATCACGAAGTGCACGATATGCATTATGATTTGTACGCCCATTTTCATAATAAGCCTGAATAACTTTAACACGTTGCTCGATTGAGTATCTTTCCATGGTTCAAAATGATTTAGTCTGAAATTGAGAAATGTCAAATGGAATGCAGAAAACAATTTGACGTTTAGGTGTGGTTCTCATTCAACATCGACCCTTACACTTTAACCCTTTAGAAACTCTTCACATATGACATTATGCCATCCAAACGAAGCACAGGTAACCGAAATTATAAAAACCTTACTTCGTAGCCTTGCTGTCATTTCGTTTATTTGAAAACTACTCTGTCCTTTTATTTTGAGATCCTGGATTAGTAATGAAACAATAATTGTAGGTCTTAACAAACGACAGCTGCCTTTATAATGATGATACATGTACATTGGGATGGGTCACGAAAACAAATTGCTGCGGTGAACCCCCAGAGATGAAGAATGGATTCTTTAATGATGATTTGCAAAATATTTAGTCACTGGTTCAAGCCATCTGTGAGCTAAACGCTCCTGATAGCACCTCCAAAAATCATGTAGCTCTCGTGTAATTTTTTATGTTAAATTTTTGTTCAAATTTTTTTCTGAATTTTTTTTGAAGCAATTTAAATATAAATTTTTATTCTTGGCTTAGAAAATCTCTTTGGTTGTATTATTGGACGTTTATATTGATTTCTTGTGATTCTTCAAGGCGACAGCTAAAAACTCATATTTCTTGGAAGCATTTTGTGAGAGATGTTAGGAAAACTAAACCTAAGCAATCAATACCTTTCAAATGGTGCCTGAATGATGAATATTGGACGAAAAATGATGTCCGTGTTTGTAAAATAATTTAATACAGGAGGTGGATTTCCAGAGCCAAAATGTTCAAACTCTTTTTACAAAAATGTTCATAATTTAGACATCATTCGAAAGGTATTGACTGTCGCTATTTATATTTTATAAAATACTAACACCTAATACGAAATATTTTTCAGTTGTCACTATGAAAAGTGTAAGTAACTCTATAGCAAGAATCAAAATTTTTATTTAACCCTCTGATGCCCGAATTTTCTTCTTAATAAATATAGTTTTATATATTATGCTATGCTTTTTGATGAGGTATGGGTCTAAATTTCTTGGTCTTGTCTTGGGGCTCTTATTCATACAGGAGTAACAGGATGCTTCTTAAAATCCTTAAACTGCAGATATTGGTTAAACAAAATATATTTTTAAATGGTTTCTTCATTTTAAAAATCTTTGATATATATCTCTTCGAATGACAAATACAGTTTTTCTTGAACTCGAAGAAAATCGTTAAAAATAAGAAGAATTTCTAAACAATTTCGAATTACAAGAAACTCAAACAATTGAAATTTGAAACTTCACTTTTGTTTTCACCTTCCTACGCAAACCCAAGTTACAGAATTTGTTTGTTCCCTTTTAAATATTCCTTGTTACATATGTAAAAAAAAATAAAAATTATTAATTCTGCAAAATATGTGATTTTATAGGACTAACTCGCAATTTTGCCTATAGGCAAAATTGGGCATGAGAAGGTTAAAGTTTTTCAATGGTCTATTATTTCAGATTTTTTTGACGAAAATGCCTCACAAAAAATTGCACGGGAAAAACATGTATTTAGGGGTATTTTGAGGAGCGTTTAGTTCACAGACGGCTTGATCTAGGAACGAAATATTCTGCAAATCATCATTAAACAATCCAATTTTTTTCGTGGGGTAACTGGAAATTGTTTCTCCATTTGTATGGACCGCGACCCAGCCTAACATACATACATTCATAATGTTCTGTGTCATTGACCCACATGATATGTTAAAAATATATACACCCCAAATTCCAACCTTTCTGACGCTATTATTCATTCTTAATCTCTAAATCAAATATTCTTAATAAAAAATGCTAATTTCGTGTCCACTGTGAAAAAATTAAACAAAAATTATTTTGCTAAAACGCTAAGATTTGTGCAGTTGATAAAATAGTTGCAAACAATTAACACAATATGAACATGAAAATAACATTAGCCAAGTGAGATGATATCGTGGACAGAGAGACCAGAAGTTCTCGAAAAAAATAATTAATTATCTTGCCGGCAGTTCGCACTGACAATAATTTGCAAAAAAAAAAAACAATAGTAAACCTAATTAAATAAAAGCAAAGGTTGTTAACACACCTTTGACAGCCAACTACAACAATTGCTTAGTTATGGCTTCACAAAGAATTTGCAAATGAAATTTTATTACAGATTTTGTTTAATTAAATTTCGTAATAGTCGTTTGGGCAATGCCATAATTAAAACCCACGACAATCCGTTGGGAATGAGGTCATCACAGCAGAGAATTCATACTGGTGATGGTACCAAACAACATTAGGGATTAAAATTAAAAGAAGAGGGGAGAGGTGTGGCATTTTTTTTCAGTTATTTCAGGCATCTAAAAAATAGGACAAGGAAAATTTAGTACTTATTTTTCTGTCAGGAATGTTGTGGATAGTAGAACTATATTAGTGACGAAAAAATTGGTTCATATTAAATGATTATAAACTAGTGCTATCCTTGGCAATACTTTCAGGGAAAATGGCATATTGAGAGTTCTCTCGTTTACTCTCTTCTCGAAACATTTGTATTGTGTGAAATCTATTCAATCATATGATCAAACCCTGGCCGAATCTCGGTTTCGTATTCCAAAATCCCCAATCAAGTGCTCTCTGCTTCCGTGCATGCTGAAAATAGCATAGCATGCTGACTCGCATAATAATATTTTCCTGCTATTTTTTATTCTAATCTAATTATCCTTTTCGCTCACCACCTCGCCCTCCTCCACCACCTTAATTTGAGTTAACACACAAATTACCCAACCAAATACACATGAAGAAATACTTGCACAAAGAAGAAATGAAAACAACATGTATGGTGAGATGGAGAGAGAAAAACTACATAAATATTGGCGCAAAACAAACATGTGAGGCAGCAACAAAAAAAAAGGAGGAAAGAAACGGTAAAATAATAAGAAAATAAATGTTTTCGCAAGAATTTAGTGTAATTTTTGTGTGTATTTTGGTTATGAAAATCTACACAAAATGCTCTTAAATAACACTTCAACAAATGTTGAATTATGTCGGCTTGAGGAAAAGGGTGTGTGTTAATTTGGCGTGACCGAATCAAATGGCTGTCGAATAATTTCATTAGACTACATTTTTATACACTCCATGCTAAGTTTGTCATTCCGTTTGTAACACCTTGAGACTATAAATCAACCTGAGGTCCTATAAAGCGAGCTGTCAGACGCCCACTGGTCTTGCGCCACAAACAGCTGCCCGAATCACAGCAGAGAGTGAGAGAACGAAAAATTGCAATCAGTTCAGTGCAAAACAATTCACACCAGGGCAAACAAGCCTCTTCATTATCACTTGGAATATACATTAGGCTGGGTCGCGGTTCATAAAAATGGAAAAACAATTTGCAGTCACCCCACGAAAATAAAGTTTGGATTGTTTAATGATGATGTGCAAAATATTTCGGCCGTAGATCAAGTCATTATTTATGAGATAAACACTCCTGAAAATACCACTAACAATAATGTTTTTTCCGTGCAATTTTTTGTGCCGCATATTTGTTAATTTTTTTTTTTCAGAAATAATAGACGTTTGAAACCACTTTAAATATAAATTTTGATTCTTACCTTAGATTAACTTATTGGTCGAATTATTGGACCTTTATAGTCATTTTTTGTTTTTTTTTTTTTCATAGTATCAATTGAAAACTTTTTCGTATTTGGTATTAGTATTTTATAAAAAATAAATAGCGGCAGTCAATACCTTTCGTACGATGCTTAAGTGATGAACAGCGGAAGAAAATTGATGCCGCAGCGCTCATTTTTGTAAAAAGTGTTTGAAAATGTTGGCTCTGAAATCCATCTCCTCCATTAAATTATTTTACAAACATGGAGTCAGTAGCTTTATTTTTCTCCCGATATTCAGCAACTAGTCATCAGTGGAAAGGTATTGATTTCTTCTAAAAGGGTGGTTAAATTGTAAGGACCGATGTTGAATGTGAACCACACCTAAACGTCAAGTTTTTTTCTGCATTTCATTTGACATTTCTCAATTTCTAACTCAATTTGAACCATGGAAAGATAAACAATCGAGCAACGCGTTAAAGTTATTCCGGATTATTATGAAAATGTGCATTCTAATCGTGCACTTCGAAGAAAATCATCTGCAGTGATGAGGCACATTTTTACCTCAGTGGATTCGTCAATAAGCAGAATTGCCGCATTTGGGCGAATGATAACCCAAGAGCGATTGTCGAAAAACCCATGCACCCACAAAGAGTGACTGTTTGGTGCGGTTTATTGGCTGGCGGCTTTAAATATAAAGCTATATCAGACAATTAATTTAGACATGTTCAAGTACTCTTATATCTGTCTGTGTGCACATATATGTGTGTTCTTTTGATTCTACCACTCCTCTGTGAATTAAAGCTTACATTAAAGGCAATCACGTCGCCAGCTGCACCCTTTGCTGTGTGTGTCTGTGTACCAAACGATAAGAAATGAACGCATGTCATTGTATTTTCGGAACCAAAAAGCTGTAGGAAAACATACAAAACAGAAAACATTTCCACTTACTTCATAACTACTTCCGTTCAATTTTGCTAAAGACACAAATTAACACACATGCACATATTTACATCCATATACAAGCATATACAAGAACATAACACTACAGCCCCAGCTGCGTATTTGATCAGGGCCTAACAAAATGTAGGCCTTCCAGAAGTGCCTTGAACAGGCTAGCCTGCCTTTAGCTTCAATTCCACTGTCAAGAGTATGTCAGCGGCTTTGTCGAAGTTTCCATAGATGTGACTGCATCACATGGAATTGTATTTTTTAATTATATTGCGTCCATAAAGAGTGTCATAACATCTACATGTATCCATAGATCTTCCACATATAGATATGTTTTTTTCTAGTTAAAAAATAAAGCAATTTTTTTAAAAGATTTTTTTTTAAATGTTTTTTTTTTTAAATTATTTGCAGAATGTTCCTAAGCCAACTTTTAATGCGAATGTGAAGTTCTAAACATTTGTAGTCATATTTATTAGCTTAATTGAACATATAAGATGGCCGATAGTAAAAATATTAAAAGTATCTTCGATGAAAATTAGAATTTAAAAAAAATTTGATCAAAAATGTCTAAAATATTTTATTTTTAATATGGGTTTCGAGTTTAGAAATATAAAAATAAATATAATATAAATAATCCTCATCATTGACGCTAATTTCAATCGAAAAATCAATCTACAAAACACTGTTAGATATATAAATGAGTATGCAATGTGACTCTAAATACAGGCCCCGTAGACGGGCCATTTAACATTTTTATGCCAGGCTGGCATAGAGACGGCAGAGCCAGTCGCACTCAAAATAACACTTTTTACATATCCATAAACATTTGTTTCATACGTTAGTGTGAGAATGTATGAATATGACAGAAACTACAGTGTGAATGTGTGCGTGTGTGTGTGGTATCCGCATTTTCTACATGTGCAAATGTTGCTTCATTTCCTTTAGCTTCTTAGGATTGTATACACTAGAGTGGGTCACGATAAAGATTTATGTAAAAGAAGTAAGGAATGGCTAAAGTCGGACGGGGTCGACTATACGTTACACTCAACTCTCTCTCCGAATACAATTCAATAAGGTAAAAAAGTGAAAGAGAGGAAGGATTTTTTGTATTTTTCCTAATCATAGACTTATATGACCTGATCCAATTTGTCAAATCGAGAAGAATATTTGTATCGGGTCTATATCCAAACATGGAATGAAGTGACCCACTTTCACAATAGGTGCTTCCAGTTCAAGTATAACGTATTATGCTAAATTTGAAGAAATTCGTTGAAAATACGTGGTTTCTGAGGCGGAAAATTTAAGTCGAGAGCGAAATTTGTATGGGAGCTTTATATATGATTTATATAGATCTTAACCATTTGAACCATGGGTGTTTTTAGTGGAGATATAAGATATTTTGCCAAATTTGAAGAAGATCTGTTAAAATATGTGGTTTATAGAGCAGAAAAAGAGAGAAATTTGAAAGGGAGCTATGTATCACCCTGAACCGATCTGACCTATTTTCACCATGGGTGTTTTTTGAGTTGAAATATAAGATATTTTGCCAGATTTGAAGAAGATCTCTTAAAAAATGTGGTTTCTCGACCACAAAAAATTCGGAGCGACATTTGTATGAGAACTCTATATAAATCTGACCCGATCTGACCTATTTTCACCATGGGTATTTCTAGTGGAAATATAAGATATTTTGCCAAATTTGAAGAAGATCTGTTAAAATATGTGCCTTCTAGGGCGGAAAAGTCAAACCGGAATCGAAATTCGAATGGGATATATAGCTCCCTGAACCGATATGTCCTATTTTCACCTTGGGTATTTCTAGTGGAAATATAAGATGTTTTGACAATTTTTTTTAGTTTTTTCGTTTGTATTTTTTTGGTCTGTAATCAATATTTGATTTGAACTGGGATATTGTCCTGGCTCAAGACCATTTTGCATTTGTAAATAAATTTGCATTCTATTAAATATAGATGCAAAATGGTCTTGAGCCAGGACAATATCCCAGTTCAAATCAAATATTGATTACAGACCAAAAAAAATACAAACGAAAAAACTAAAACAAATGAGCGTTGGCACGGCAGAAGTATTGCTGGGTAACTATACCTGCATATACACATACTTACATACGCAACTCAATGTACTTTATTACTTGGTGCGATTTTTTAAACGCAAATTCGGCAAGTGAGTTGTGCTTCTCGTTCGTTTGTGAGAATCATCTCCTTATAGAGGCCGGGTTTGATGTTGAAAAGTCGCTGCGAAGCCATCTGAATGAAACCTTTAGACAGGGTGGAAATCATGATAGTGGTAGTCTGCAAGTAATAAATGTCACCATGCCATTTGTAAATAAATTTGCATTCTATTAAATATAGATGCAAAATGGTCTTGAGCCAGGACAATATCACAGTTCAAATCAAATGTTTTGACAATTTTGAAGGAGATCTGTGGTTTCTAGAGTGAAAAGAGTCAAATCGGCAGTCAAATTCGTTAGGGGCTAATCTAAATCTGAACCGATTTTCTCGAAATTTAATAGCATTAGTCCTTATACCGAAAAAATTCATTGCGCAAAGTTTCATTTGGTTCTGACAACAACAATTGCGACCAGAACTTTGATTACAAGAATAGATGGACAGATAGACGGACGGACAGACAGACGGACGGACAGTCAGACGAACGGACGGACAGACAGACGGACATTGCTAAATCGATTTAGTTCTGTGGGGCAATTTAGCACCAATTCGAAATAAGCACAAAAACCAAAATGCGGCAATTTTGCTTATATACATAGCCACCGAGATGAAAATGAGCTTCATCTGAAATCACGAACATTTTCCACGTAAATTTCTTAATATTGAAATATTTTTATACTTTCTTTGGCGCAGAGAAAAACTACTTTTTTTCAAAAAAAAAAAATAATTATTTCTCAACTTATTGGGCTGGACTAAACCACTGTTTTTACGTGTAAATAAAATGCACAACTTTGTGCCCATTAAATGGATATACAAACGGAGAGTATAAATATTACAGGCACCTTTGGCGAAAATTGGAATTTTAGTAAAAAAATAAATTTAATATCGCTTTCGAGTTATGAAAACCAAAATTCATAATATGTTATGCAAAGCCCTTCGAAAAAAATTGTTTGCATAGTTTAATCAGCTGTTTCATCTTTTGTTAACACGACCCTACTTTGTCGTCCCTCTTGTTCCTTTTATGCCACTGTCACTATGTTGCCTAGAGTCGTCGACATTCAAGGGAAGGAAAATTATTAAAGTTTTCTTTCAATGAAGTGCGTACATACAGCTTTTACTTTTTCTTGCCCTCATCTCATAAATAAGAATTATGTAGACTTAACATTTATTTCATTAAACAGACACACTCAAATACACATACGCACACATATAAATGTGTATGAACGCATAAGAGTGCTATAACAATCTGCAAATTAATAGAATATGGGTGTTTCAGAAAAAAGGACTAAAATTGATTGGTGGGTCATTCAGATTCAGTATTGTGTATATACAGGGTGGCTGATGAATGTTGCTACATTAAGAAACTCAAACCACATTCTTTATTTTTTGTAAATTATATTTTCTTTGTTCGTTTGAAATCAACTCCATATTCATTAAATCTTTTTACCCGTATGGGGCAAATCTGCTCAAAATCAGTTGTAATATAGAACAGTCAAATAGGAAGGGACAATAAATGTACAAAGACACTACAACCTGTCGAATGGTATGCAGAAGTTAAGCGGAGTAAATGAAGCACCAATTCATTAATTCTTTTTTTATACACCCCTCCTAAGATTGGGGGTATATTCACTTTGTCATTCCGTTTGTAACACCCGAAAATATTCATCGGAGACCCAATAAAGTATATATATTCTGGGTCGTGGTAAAATTCTAAGACGATGTAGTCATGTCCGCCTGTCTGTCTGTTGAAAGCACGCCAGCTTCCGAAAGAAATGAGCTAGGAGGTTCAAATTTTCCCTAAATATGTCTTAAGGTCGCAGATCAGTTGGGATAGAAAGTGGGCGAAATCGGCTCAGAGGGAAAAATTGTTCCCTCACAAGGACTGAAAATACTCATAATACTCACCATGCCATTTGTAAATAAATTAGCATTCTATTAAATATAGATGCAAAATGGTCTTGAGCCAGGACAATATCCCAGTTCAAATCAAATATTGATTACAGACCAAAAAAAAAATGCAAACGAAAAAACTAAAACAAATGAGCGTTGGCACGGCAGAAGTATTGCTGGGTAACTATACCTGCATATACACATACTTACATATGCAACTCAATGAGATGCTTGTAAGATGGCATGTGTACTTTATTACTTGGTGCGATTTTTTAAACGCAAATTCGGCAAGTGAGTTGTGCTTCTCGTTCGTTTGTGAGAATCATCTTTTTATAGAGGCCGGGTTTGATGTTGAAAAGTCGCTGCGAAGCCACCTGAATGAAACCTTTAGACAGGGTGGAAATCAAGATAGTGGTAGTCTGCAGCCAAGTAATAAATGTCACCGTGCCATTTGTAAATAAATTTGCATTCTATTAAATATAGATGCAAAATGGTCTTGAGCCAGGACAATATCCCAGTTCAAATCAAATACCCAAAAAAATATCGAAATAACCAAAAAAATACAAACGAAAAAACTAAAAGTTTTTAAACATGTTTCTCAATACCTGCTTATATTTGCTTGATATTGGGAATGCGCTTTCCCTTATAACAAAAACGTACACCATAAAGTGATTCTTATTCGTAGGGGGTGAAATGGGGCAAAGAGGGATAAAAATGGTACCTTTCAAACTTCAACAGCTAGAAACACGAAATTTGATGTGCACATTCTTCTAATTAATATAAAAGTATTTTTTCCAAATTCGTACTTTTAAGTGGTAAAATGGGAATAGAGGGATAAAAATGGTACAAACCAAACTGTTGCACCTAGAAAAATTAAATTCGGTGTATACATTCCTCTGATTTCGTAGATACATAAAATAAACGGATTTTTCGAAATTCGTGCTTTTTGGGATTAAAATGGAAAAAGGGATAAAAATAGTACCTACCAAATTACCACAGCTAGAGTCATGAAATTAGGAATATACATTCCTCTGACTGCATAGACACGAAAAATAAAAGTTTTTTCCACATTCGTACTTTCAAGGGATAGAATGGGTACAGAGGGATACAAATAGTACCAACTAAACGGCTACAGTTAGAATGATGAAATTCGGTGTGTACATCCCTCTAATTGCGTAAACACGTAAAATAAATAGATTTTAGAAAGTCTTACTCTCAAGGGGGTAAAGTAGGAAAAATGGTACCAACCAAATGACCGCAGCTAAAATCATGGAACTCGGTGTATACATTCCTCTGACTGCATAGACACTTATTTTATTTTGTTACTTTGGTTGAATCATGAAGTTAGATTATGTTGCACTGTGTACGTGAGATAATGGGTTTTCCAAATGTGTACTTTTGGACTAAAAATAGAATGGAAATACAACTAAATGTAGCACCCACTATCTACCAATATTTATGGTATTTAAATTATTTGTAGATATAAAGATAAGAATATTTATTTTATTTTTTGTATTGACTTAAAGTATTATTTAGATATATAGTATAAACGTATTGGCAGCCTTGCCTTATAAGCGTGGTTTAAAATAATAAAAATATTATATTAATTTATAAAATTATGTTTTCAATATTAGTATTTGTTTTGGTTTGGCTATATTAAAAAAAATGATATTTTTCTGTAATATTACTGCACTTCTACGAAAATAAACAGCCTCTGTGGAATGTAATCCATGGTGGAGGGTATAAAAAGTTCGGCCCGGCTGAACTTAACACCTTGTCTTATTTTTTTTTTTAATTTTCCTCCGAAAGAGAACATCTAACCTGTTCGTAGAAAAATAGCTTTAGTTACAGCCTTTTTTCAAACAGCCTCATTCAAAACGTTTGTTGTGGTAATGCCCATCTTGGACAAATTTCGAAGACTACGAAACACAATCCTATGGGATTTTTGACTTAAAGGAGGCCTTTGCAGGAACCACGGCGTATAGGTGACCATGTGAGCAAAATCGGGATTAAACCGAAAGTGCCCTTGTTAACAAACGGAACAACATCATTAGGAATGCCGAACACAAAAAGGCATCCTTTGACTTTCGTAATATATTCTCGGTGATGCCGTCAAAAAATAATTAAAATTTAAATAAATTCCGTCATATTATTCTCATTTGTTTTTTTTTTTTCGCTGCTCAATAAATATAAAAAGCCATAATTTGTCCTTTTTCATGACATTGTTTAATCCTTTGATTATGGATGTAGCAACATTGTTTTTGTTGTTGGCCTCTTTGCCTCCATTCCATATTTTACTCATTAGACAAACACTGTGTTGATCTTTTTTGTGTTCCGCTCAATATTAAAAAATTATGCAATTACTCCTTTAAAAACCATAAGGTTTTTGTATAGACTACATCTTTGCCTGATTTATGTAAATTTGTTATTAGTATTTTCTTCTTGTTTTTATTTTTTCTTAGGATGGGATATAAATTTCAGTGATGACATGAAGATGTGGTGGGTGGCGGAGGGGTAAGGGTAGTCTAAGGGGGCGACAAAATTGAGTGCATTGTAGAAGTTTCAGTTTTCTTCTTCGCTTTTCTGCTCGGAACGGTGGAGTGGTTTAATAGAAGGGCGTTTAAAAAATGAAATAATGGGTGTAATGCTAGAAGTTTAGAACGGGAAGTTTGAGAAGACTTTAATGATATCGCTTTATGATGAGTTGTGTTTTATGGCCAGAATTAATCAAAATGTCAAATTTTCCAAAAAAACTGGTGAAGTATGTAGCTAGAAAAGGAATCTGATTTATTCCTAGCCGATAGAGATTACTTTGCCAAATATCGGACAACTTTGATAGCACTGGAGATCGTGTGTAGAAAAAACTGTGTACTCAATTTTTCATTTTATAGGACTTTTAATTTCCATTGCCAATTAGTGGATATCAAATGAAAGAGAAGTTTGTAAACGGTGATTTTTTAAGAGCTTGATAACTTTTTTAAAAAAAAAACGCATAAAATTTGCAAAATCTCATCGGTTCTTTATTTGAAACGTTAGATTGGTCCATGACATTTACTTTTTGAAGATAATTTCATTTAAATGTTGACCGCGGCTGCGTCTTAGGTGGTCCATCCGCTTAGTCCAATTTTGGCATTTCCACGTTTTTGAGTAACAGAGACCCAATTGGTGCGAACGGCGACGAATCGAAAATTGGTGGTCATCATTAACACTGGCCGATACAGCTGCGATATTTTCTTCAGTTCGCACTCTACGTAAGCGTGTTGGTGGTTTAATGTCCAACAATGTAAATTTGGTGCGAAATTTAGTCACAATAGCCCGAATAGCCGCTTCAGTGGGTCGATTAAACTGACCATAAAATGGAAGCGCGCAATGAACTTTCTTAACAGAGCACGCATTTTGATAATAAAATTCAATAATTTGCAAGCGTTGTTCGTTTGTAAGACGATTCATGATGAAATGTCAAAGCATACTGAGCATCTTTCTCTTTGACACCATGTCTGAAATCCCACGTGATCTGTCAAATACTAATGCATGAAAATCCTAACCTCAAAAAAATCACTCTTTATATTAAAAATATTTTAAATATAATGATTCCCTCTTTATTAGTTTGTATGCAACTTGAAATTATACAGACAGAGGCATGGTAGTTTTAGTATTAGCATACATTATTCTCATTCATATGATACTCATATCGCCTGTTTATAGCTTTTGAAAGTATGAAAATAAATTATTAAGACAAATATATCCTGTGGAAATTAGAAGTCTGTAAAAAATATCACCAAATCAAAAACTGAGTACACAGTTTTTCTATATATTATCTCAAGTTTCGTATGTCTATGGTCTTATTCAGATCCAAAAAAATCAAGAAAAAAACATATTTTCTTCGATTTTTTTGCTGTTCGAAAAAATCATAAAAAGTAGAAAGAATTGGAACATATATTTTGTTTAACTTTTTAATAGTTATGCCATTCTTTGTACACAAAAAAAAAAGAAATAAAAAAATTCTGATGGTGCAATCTCACACTGCATCAAACATATGGTATATGGAAATATTTATTTTTTTGTGTACAAAGAATGGCATAACTATTAAAAAATAAAACAAAATATATGTTCCAATTTTTTCTAATTTTTAAGATTTTTTCGTACAACAAAAAAATAATTATTTTTTCTTGATTTTTTTGGACCTGAACAAGACCATATACATACGAAAATATACATAAACAAAAATAAATTTTTCCATGACCAATTAGTTCTTGAAATTTTCAATGTTATTATACCTTGTGTGCATGAACTAATTAAAAAAATATAATTTTGCTGATTTTTCACTGTAATTCTGGTTGATTTTGTAAAAAAAAAATCGTAAAAAATAGAAGCCATCATTTCACCACTTTCAAACTCACACAGTCGCTTAAAAGTAGGCCTAAGCACACTACCTTCAAACGAGGTATAACACATTAAAATCGGTAAAGAATTTCAGGAGTTACAAGCGATTGAATGAACACCCCTTTTGAAATAAGTAGTATTTTTTCACGGTTAACTTGGTCATAACTCGTGGAAAAAAATCATTTTTTTTTTCAAAAATACGTATACGTAATTTTATGAAAAGAATACATACACAAACTTTCAAAGCAATCGCACCTATCGAGGTCAAAAACCGTACAGCTTGACATGGAATAAAAAACTGCCAGTGCAATCAAAAAGTGAAAAGTAGGCAATCTTCAAAAATATGTCTTTATTATTACGTAGAAACAATTTCCCTCAAGCCCGACTTTCCACACCTAGTTTCATTAAATTTTAGCTACAGCCGATTGTTTGGTGCCAGTTTCACCCTTTTCCCATTTCGATCTTAAAAGTATGAATTTAGATAAGCTCCTACCTCTTTTTTCGGCGTCGACAAATACAGACGAGTGAAAAAACTGAATGTCATGATTCTAGCTACAGCCGTTTTTATTGTTGGCCCATTTAATCCCATTTAAATCCTAATGGTACGAATATCGAAAGTCAGAGAATGTGCACACAGAATTTCATTATTGGGTGGTACCAATGCGCCCTATTTTTCGTCTATAAGTAAAAATTTTGAAAAATACCTTTTTGTTTCGCGTATTCACAGTCACAGATGAATGTCTACACCGAAACGGCAACGGCCGTTTGGTTGGTACCATTTTTATCCCCATTCGCCCTATTTTCCGTCTATAAGTACAAATTTGTATATACACCAAATTTCATGATTTCAACCGGTGAGGTTTGATTGGTTCCATTTTTATCCCTCTTTTCCAATTATATCCCTTAAAAGCACGAATTTTGAAAAATCCCTCTATTCTACGTATCTACGCAATTATTCAGGCTTCAGATGTTGTCGTATCATTGGTACCATTTGTATCCCTTTTTGTCCCATTTCGCCCGCTAAAACTTTTATTTACTTTTTGCAGATTTCTCGCTACCAGAGAAAGGAGAGCAACAATTCTCAAGTGCAGATAAGCAGAAATTTAAAAAAAAAATCCCTCTGGGCCGATTACGACCACATTCAATCCCAATCGACCTACAACCATAAGACATATTTAGAGAAAATTTGAACCTCCTAGCTTATTTTGTTCGGCGGCCAGCGTGTTTTCAACAGACAAACAAACATGGCTAGTACGACTTAGAATTTTACCACGACCCCGAATATATGTACAGAGTTTTCCAACAAGAGGTGTTATTTTGGTTTTCAAAGAAAAATGAGATAAATGGTCGGATGTTTATTTCATAATAAAGAGGAAGGCATGCCGTTAATAATGAAAAACAACATCAGCCAAATCATGAAATTTTCCATAACCAAATCGCAAAGTGGCTGCCCTATGTCCTCGATAGCCTCACGAATTCTATCTTTGAGGTCTTCAATTAACGCTGGGCTTTTGGCGTAGACCTTATCTTTCACGTGGCCCCAAAGGAAGAAGTCGCCAGGTGTTAAATCACAAGATCTCGGTGGCCAATTTTGATCACCTCTTCGAGAGATAAAACGGTCCGGAAACTTTTCCAGTAAAAGAGTAATGGTTGCGTTGCTTGTGTGGCACGTAGTACGCAGATGTAAACGTTGCCCAGATCAATACCATCCAACTCCGACCATAAAAAATCATTAATCATCTCTCGATAGCGCAATCCAAAAGTAAAGTCCAATGACCCCGCCGGACCATAAACCGCACCAAACAGTCACACGATGATGATGGAGAGGCTTCTCACCAATAACTCTTGGGTTTTCCGAGCCCCAGATGCAACAATTATGCTTGTTGACGTAGCCACCGAGGTGGAAATAGGCCTCATCTGTCAAAATGATTTTTCAATGGAATTCCGGATCATTATCATTCATGGATTTTAATAATTTCAATGCGTTGTTGAAGCGTGTATCATTCCATTTTTAGTAATGGCGTAGTTTCTACTTGTCAAATGTCAAAGAATAAAAGCTTCAAAAGTGACAGCTACCGAAATACCGGGTGATTCAAAATAACACCTCTTGTTGGAAAACCCTGTATATACTTTATGGAGTCTCCGATGAATATTTTAAGGTGTTACAAACGCAATGACAAAGTGAATATAACCCCATCCTTAGGTGGTGGCCATAAAAATCTTTGAATAGATGTTGAATTCATGGAATTTCAAAAACATTTCACATGTGAGGACTACATGTACTTCTACCAGAAGGTCAATAACTTCCACATTTATCCCTAGATTTTGTCCAACCAGATATTGTTGTCTTCGCTAAGAATATTACTTGTTGGATAAATATCCTGTTAAAAATGGTGTCTTAAGGTTTGGCCACGTAAACAATCCCACTTCCTCAAACTATGTAAATATACAAAGTTATAGGGTTGTCACAGTTTCAAAAATGTTTCCAAATGTACGGCAATATAAGCAATCCTTCTTTTTCAAACTATTTCTCAAACTCTTGCCACAGTATATTTTTTCAAAATTATTCCCTCTAACATAATATTTTGCAATGCCAACTATTTTTATTAGAATCATATGATAATCGGCATCGTTAATATAACATGGAGTTTTTCAATCCAAATATGGGATTTGTGTACTTACGCACTTTATTTTAAGCATAATTTGGACATACCTGAAATAAAAATAAAAAAGATATAAGTTTGTTAATAATATATTACAGTCAGGCTTAGAGAATTTTTTAAAAGAGAAAAATAAATATGAATAATATATCTAGTTTTTTCGTTTGCATTTTTTGGTCTGTAATCAATATTTGATTTGAACTGGGATATTGTCCTGGCTCAAGACCATTTTTATAATTTTATATTTTTATATATATATTTAATAAAACACAAATTTATTTACAAATGGCATGGTGACATTTATTACTTGGCTGTAGACTACCACGATCATGATTTCGACCATGTCAAAAGTCTTTTCAAGTGGCTTCGTAGCGACTTTTCAACATCAAACCCGGCCTCTATAAGGAGATGATTCTCACAAACGAACGAGAAGCACAACTCACTTGCCGAATTTGCGTTTAAAAAATCGCACCAATAAAGTACACATGCCACCTTCCAAGCATCTCATTGAGATGCATATGTAAGTCTGTGTATATGCATGTATAGTTACCCAGCAATACTTCTGCCGTGTCAACGCTCATTTGTCTTAGTTTTTTCGTAGCAGAAGTATTGCTGGGTAACGGCTTTTCGGCTATTTCGCAACAAATTTACATTGTTGGACATTCAACCACCAACACGCTTACGTAGAGTGCGAACTGAAGAAAATATCGCAGCTGTATCGGCCAGTGTTAATGATGACCATCAATTATCGATTCGTCGCCGTTCGCAGCTATTGGGCCTCTGTTACTCAAAAACGTGGAAATGCCAAAATTGGACTAAGCGGATGGACCATTTGAGGCGCAGTCAAGGTCAACATTTGCATGAAATAATCTTCAAACATTAAATTATATGGACCGTAGTATAGATTCAAATAAAGATTTCATGAATTTTTCTGAATTTTATGTGTTTTTTTAACTTTCCTATAGCTTTTAAAAAATCACCCTTTATTAGAATCATTTTGGGTATTTAAACAAGAACTTATTTATTAAATTTGCTCTTTTAGCTCTTAATGATTATATTCTCATTCTATTTGATTTGCATTTATATACTATCGCAATTCAATGAATACGCAGCCATTGACTGACCCACAGTGCCTGTCTCGTTACACTCTTTTTTGCATAATTAATTAACAGAGCAGCTTTAACGAATATGCGAAGCGAACAAGAAAATCGCACAAAAACAAAACATAATAAAAAGAATATTGTGTACGTTCATATCCATAAAATAAACATTTGGTAGCGTCAAGGAACACTAAGAGCAACACCAGGCAAAAGGTTAATTCATCAGCATCACAATCGCGAAGAAAGCTGGTGAAGAGGAGCCAAACTAACTCCACTGACAACAGCAACGAAACACAACCTCATCACCAGTGTGATTTACAGCCCAACGCAAGGCTTTAACCAACGACTGCAGGATGGATGCCTGATGAGGATGGTGGAGGAGAGCACCATCATGGCCCATTGTTATTATCGGGATTTTGCCTCGCTAGGGTGTAGAAAACAAGACCTGTTTCGGTGATGGATAAGTTTTAATTAAAGTTGCACCTTCGTTGAGTAGGCAATGGATGGACAGACGGGTGAGGTGGGGTGGGATGGTTGCTGATAATGAGCCGGTGACAGTGGTGGTATCCAGCTAGCGCTAGCTGGGATGGGTGTTGCCTTTGCCGTTCACTTTAAGGTTTATTCTTGTCATTAATAAGGTTGCACCTAGTTTTGCATGGCTTATTTTCATAATTTTCCAACTGCGTTGAAGGTGGTGTGGCGTGGCGTGGTGTCGTGTGCTGGCATGTTTGTCTTGCCCTGCGAGTTATGTAAACAAGTATCATGGCGTCCATCCGTCAGTCAGTCAGTCATACGTTCTGTAACTCTCACAAACATTTATTTGCTCGTTCGCAGTCCATAAAGGTGTGGCAACGATGACACGTTCCAGCCCCCTTGTTTTAGAGCCTTCGAGGACTAAACATTTATTGTCATGTTGTCGCCTGTTTATCATGTGAAACTTTGCATTTATTAGCCATTTTCACTTCACTGCCAGTGCCACACTCCACTGGCCGGTCGGCCGGCTATGGCGCTTTAATGCGATTTTAATTTACAAACAAATACTCTACTCTCGCACATATGTATATGTGTGGATTTGGCCAAAGTTGGTATGTAAGTTTTTAATTAAAAACTACCGTCAAATGTTGCCATGTTGTGTCTACAGGAGGAATGGCATGACCATTCCCATAACACGCACTTGTCGATATGTAACGATATGACCAAAAAATGGAACATTTGAAGGCTTTAGAGAAATCATAGAATGATCTGACTCGACACGGAGTCGATTTCCATCAGGTACAACCACCTCAGGAGTCTATCATCTCTCTTTGTCCTCTTTTTCGTCCTGCATCACATAGATTGGAATCTGGATCACGAAAAAATGCTGCAATCATTGCGTGTAGCGCTACCCAGTCTAATGCTCAATATCTGTGAGGTGTAATAGATCACTGGAGTGGTTACAATTTCGTCATTGTTCCGTTGCTCTGGCCACGGCCACATCAGGGGGTATATCGCGTGTTTATGTCACGTTGTGACCACCACAATGTTGGTGGTTTTCGCCAATAACCACTTATCTTAAAAAAATCGAAAGGAGATCCAATATATCTGTCTATCTTCCTATAACATTTTACACTAAAGTTGGACTCCTAAATAAAGACAAAACAAATATTAAAAGATAAAATTTTCGAGATAAGCGCTTATTTCTGAAAACCACAGGTGTGGTTGCTTACGTGGCCGCTCTCACGGAAGCCTCAAGCACGGAAGCCTTTAGGTACCGGTTTGAATAGTTGGAACTATTTTTAAGTACAGAAAGAGAGCAGCAAAAAATAATTTTTATTTGACTCATGATTAAAAAAGGTAATTTTGGACATTTAAAAATAAAATAAAAATGTATCGGATAGAATCGTAGAAGATTTTGCCTCTTTGATATAGATTATAGTGCAAATTAAATTATTACGAAAAAAATTTCACCGATCCACGATTTCACCATCAAAAATTTGGGAATTTTTTGAATATTTCTGTTAAATTTTATATATGTATAAATTAATTGTAAGATTTAGGAAAAAATCAAAATTTGTATCACTCCTCAGCTATTCACGAAATATAAGAATATGTATCCATAAGAATATCCGTTTTAAAATGTATATTTGAACAATATTTTCCTTCTACTACTCACAATCAACTCTTTACGGCAAACGTTTGCGAGCTATTTATACCCTCACTCTACAGAGTAGGAGGGTATATATCATTTTGGATAGAAAAAGGTGAAACGAATATAATAAAAACAGCAACAAAATCATATTTGACTAATAAAGAAAAAAATGTAATTTTTGATACTTTTTAAAAATTTAAAATAGAAATTTTCAATATATAAAAATTTTAATTTAAAATTTTCTATTTTAAAAATTTACAATATCTAAAAATTAACTTTAAGATTTAGAAAAAATCGAAATTCGTAACACTCATCAGCTGTTCACAAAATATGAGAATATTTAATTCCATCTAAAAAATTGTTTGTGAACAATATTTTCCTACAACTACTCTCGTAAGAAACTACAGAATCAATTTATTTTATATACAAATCGTCCACTGCCTGGAGACCAAAAAAACTATTTCTGTGTAAAATATGTGGACTATTACCTTTAACAAGGGTTTAAAAAATAGTTCGAAGCAAGTCAGTTTTCTGTTGTGCATAAAACGAAGCTTTGGCCCATTTTTTTTTTCTTTAAAAAAATCAAATGGGAATGCGGTTGCATTGTTTTATGGCAGCAAATTGGAGAAATCCTTTATCTCTCACGGATACAGTGCAAGATAACCTAACTTCATGATTGTACCCATTTTTGCCGTAAAAGTAAAAAAGTACGTAGTTGAAAATTCTTTGTATTTTGCGAGTCTATGCAGTCAGATGAATGTATACAGCGAATTCCAGGATTCTAGCTGTCATTTTTATCCTCTTTTTCCCATTTTACCCTCTTAGAAGTACAACTTATTTGATATGTCTACGTAATTACCGAATTTCACCATTCTAGCAGTAGCCGTTTAGTTGGTACCATTTTTATCCCTCTGTTCCCATTGTATCCCTTAAAAGTACGAATTTGGAAAAACCTTTTGATTTTTTATGTCTACTCAGTCACTGGATATCTTCCATTTATCATTTTGAAGAAATCCATCAAAATATTTTTTTGCTTATCACCCTTTTATCATTTTGAAGAAATATTGGCGATATTGATTTTGTTGTCATTGTTCGTTGGAATGTTTTGGAAATAATAAGAGAAAATTTCTCTTTCAATGGAAATCCGTGTTTCTTTTCATATTTTGTTGGTGCATTGTAAAATGAACTAGCACGCTGTAAGTAAAAGAGAAGCTGTAAATTAAAGTTCTACATGAAATCAGTAGCAAGTGATGAAAAGCCAATTGGTAAGTTGATTATTGATAAACATCTTTTTGGTAAACATTTTATCAGACGTTCATTTTTTAGCATTTCACAGAGGCTATGTTTTCAAAACGAATTGGAGCAGTGCCATGCAGTTTTGATAAGACGCGCTCTCAAAAAGCTTGGTCAGCAAATTTACTTGGTTGGGAACCAAGGAGAAGCCATCGGTTCAAAATTATATAATTTCTGCATTTAAAGGTGTGTAAGCGGAATTATGAATAATATAGCTTGTATTATATGCATTTTATTTGTTTTATTTTTAGGTATATGTTTTGGTTCTTTTCCAAACCCAAGTGCAAAAGATCCATTTGATTAACCAGAAACATTTTTAAAATGCGAAAGACCGAAATGACAAAGAACATAAGGCGAAAACAGCTGTGGTAATAAAGGGTGATTTTTTAAGAGCTTGATAACTTTTTTTTAAAAAAAACGCATAAAATTTGCAAAATCTCATCGGTTCTTTATTTGAAACGTTAGATTGGTCCATGACATTTACTTTTTGAAGATAATTTCATTTAAATGTTGACCGCGGCTGCGTCTTAGGAGGTCCATCCGCTTAGTCCAATTTTGGCATTTCCACGTTTTTGAGTAACAGAGACCCAATTGGTGCGAACGGCGACGAATCGAAAATTGGTGGTCATCATTAACACTGGCCGATACAGCTGCGATATTTTCTTCAGTTCGCACTCTACGTAAGCGTGTTGGTGGTTTAATGTCCAACAATGTAAATTTGGTGCGAAATTTAGTCACAATAGCCCGAATAGCCGCTTCAGTGGGTCGATTAAACTGACCATAAAATGGAAGCGCGCAATGAACTTTCTTAACAGAGCACGCATTTTGATAATAAAATTCAATAATTTGCAAGCGTTGTTCGTTTGTAAGACGATTCATGATGAAATGTCAAAGCATACTGAGCATCTTTCTCTTTGACACCATGTCTGAAATCCCACGTGATCTGTCAAATACTAATGCATGAAAATCCTAAC
This sequence comes from Polietes domitor, assembly GCA_947397865.1. Taxonomy (NCBI): domain Eukaryota; kingdom Metazoa; phylum Arthropoda; class Insecta; order Diptera; family Muscidae; genus Polietes; species Polietes domitor. The sequence continues at coordinate 76,414,987 of OX377619.1, read as the reverse complement.
CTCAAAAAAATCACTCTTTATAAGCTTGCTATCTGTATTAATTTTCTCTGATGTCCATATATTTAATTTCTAACTATTAGTTGTTTTGTGTTTACTTATCATTTGTGATGTTTGTAATTATTAATTTTGAAATATGAAAAAGATGAAAATATGAAAAATATGGAAAATTGCGTTTTTGTCTCCTAGGTGTTTATCTGGCGATATCTCGTTTTTATCTTCCACGTGATATTATGGCGATATCATCCAGATTTATTGTTGATGATTTATCATCCGGATGTATTGCTTTCGTATTGCCTTGATGTATCGCCCTGGCCGCACAAACTTCTCTAGTTGAAGCAATATTATTTCTCTTCTAGGCGATACGATTTCGAATCGTTTTCGTATTACTTTGCTGGTTGGGAACTATCAATAAAAGATAAGGAGACATATTCAAAAAAGCATGCTTTAATTCTCGAAATATTAGGGATATTTTCCGCCCTTGCGAGAGAAAAGTTCTTCCCTGTATAGCGATTTTGCCCATTTGCAATCCCAACCGATCTACGTATTCATGCAAAAGTCCTAGCTTGTTTCATTTAAATGTTAACGTGCTTTGAACAGACGGACGGAAGTATCGTCTTAGAATTTTATGACGATCAGGAATATATATACTTTATAGGGTCGATATTACGAGGTATTACAAACGGAATGACAAATTTGGTATAAAAATAAAAAAAAATCATAAAAATGAGTGTTGATTTTATGAATCGGCATGCCTCAATGTGCACATACAAAATTTTTATTTAGTTGATGCCTAGTGAAATATGCCGATTTTTAATTTTTTAAAATAAAAGGCACTCTAATTCTACCCAAATTCAGAAAAATATGTGCAAATATATCTCTACTATGGCCAGGCTAGAACGTGAGTAAGAAAGAAACAACCTTTCTTTTAGCAATAGAGAAGGGGCTTAAGGCGTTTCTTCTGCTCTCCGCCTTTCTTGAAATGGGACACGCGTTTCCAACGCCACCGAGAGATGTATGTATTCGAAACAAAAGGTGAATGCCACTTTGTTCCTGTTTTCCATATGGATATAATTAAAAATATAATCTTCTAATTTGTATTTAATCTATACCTATGTAAAATTTAAACCAGCAAGCTAAGCATCTATATACGGTTTTGGAAAACCCCTTTATTTAACCAAGAATACACAATTTGGCCTACTCTCGAAATCTCCAGATAACCTATGCAAATATTCGCTAACCAAATTTCCGTTGTACTTGACAAATATTGTGCTGTGTTGTCGCTTCCTAAGCACACATTTCAACAAAAAAGCAAAATATTTTCTCAGAAACGTAAAACGTATAAATCCTATAATACAACGGCACGTAAAGTCTTCTAGTTGGGGGGGGGTTTTGATACTTTTTAACATTTGTCCTTGAACTGATCCCACTGACAGTGCCTACTCTACTCCGCTCCACTCCACCATAATTCATGTTTGTCGCCGAGTCTCCACTTCTACGATTCTGTTGCAAAACACCCGAACATGTAATTTGAATTTAAACGTTTATTACTTTCAACGCAGACAAATATTTATGGAAGCAAATCGTTTGTGTAAACACACTCACTCGCAAGAACCCACAGAGACGAAAGAAAAAAAAAAGGAAAAGAAAATGGTTGTCCTATATTCGCACGCGCTCATAAAACAAAAAGAGAGAAAAGGGACAGATGTGGGCCATGGAAGAGCAACAGACGATCCAAGAATTTAACTCTTTTCTAATAGAAGAAGAAAACTTCAAAAAAAGTGGTCGCCAGTGAACAGAAATAAAGGGTGGTTAAATTGTAAGGGCCGATGTTGAATGTGAACCACACCTAAACGTCAAGTTTTTTCTGCATTTCATTTGACATTTCTCAATTTCAGACTAACTCAATTTGAACCATGGAAAGATACACAATCGAGCAACGCGTTAAAGTTATTCAGGCTTATTATGAACAGCTTACTTCGAGGAAAATCATCTTCAGTGATGAGGCACATTTTCACCTCAGTGGATTCGTCAATAAGCAGAATTGCCGCATTTGGGCGAATGATAAGCCAAGAGTGATTGTCGAAAAAGCAATGCACCCACAAAGAGTGACTGTTTGGTGCGACTTATGGGCTGGCGGCATCATCGAGCCGTATTCTTTCCAAAATGAGGCCGGTCAGGCAGTTACTGTGAATGGTCTTCGCTATCGTGAGATGATAACGATTTTTATGACCCGAATTGGAAGATATGGATGTGGACGACATGTACTTTCAACAGGACGGTGTCACTTGCCACACAGCTCGAAACCATGGCTCTTTTGCTCGACAAATTCAATGGCCGTGTTATCTCACGTGGTGGCGATGTCAATTGGCCGCCAAGATCATGTGATTTGACACCATTGGACTTCTTTCTTTGGGGTTATTTGAAAGAAAAGGTGTACGTCAATAAGCCAGCAACAATTCAAGAGCTAAAGGATAATAAAGGATAAATCGGCATTAACGACATAGAACCTCAAGTATGCCTCAGCGTCATCGAAAATTTGGACCATCGGAGTGCCGCCGAGATCGCGGCGGCCATTTAGCCGATATTTTGTTCATAATAAAAAGAAATGACAATAATATCCTAAATAATTTGTGTTTTATTCAAATCGGCCCTTAAAATTTAACCACCCTTTATATGTATGAAATTTTTTCATAATATGTATGACTAATTCATAAGTAAAATGAAATGTTTCATATAATTTTTTCATAAACATGTTATTTTTCATAAAAAAATTGTTCCCTCTGCCAAAAGTATGTACCCTGATTTAGGTCAAAGACATTTCCATTTTTTTTTCGAATTTTTATTGAAAATTTCTACTGAGGTTATGACAAAATCATAAATACAGGGTTTTCCAACAAGAGGTGATGTTTTGAATCACCCTGTATTTCGGATCTGTCACTTTTGAAGCTTTTACTCTTTGACATTTGACAAGTAGAAACTACGCCATTACTAAAAATGGAACACGCTTCACGCTTCAACAACGCATTGCAATTATTAAAATTCACTACAAAAATAAATCAAATAAATCATCTTGACTGATGATGCCCATTTCCACCTCGGTGGCTACGTCAACAAGCAAAATTGTCGCATCTGGGGCTAGGAAAACCCAAGAGTTATTGTTGAGAAGCCTCTCCATACTCATCGTGTGACTGTTTGGCGCGGTTTGGTCATTGGATCTTACTTTTTCGAAAATGATGTTGGATCAACAGTTACGGTGAATGGATTGCGCTATCGAGAGATGATTAATGATTTTTTATTGTCGGAGTTGGATGGTATTGATCTGGACAACGTTTACTTTCAACAAGACGGCGCTATGTGCCACACAAGCCATTGCTCCTTTACGGGAAAAGTTTCCGGACCGTGTTATCTCTCGAAGAGGTGATCACAATTGGCCACCGAGATCTTATGATTTAACACCTTGCGACTTCTTCCTTTGGGGCCACGTGAAAGATAAGGTCTATGCCAACAGCCCAGCGACGATTCAAGACCTCACAGATAGAATTCCTGAGGCTATCGAGGACATGGTTATGGAAAATTTCAGGAAAAGGATATGGTCCTGAAGCGTTGTCGTGGTGGCCATTTGGCTGATGTTGTTTATCATTATTAACGACATACCTTCCTCTTTATTATGAAATAAACATACGATCATTTATCTCAAAAAATGACATTTTTCTTTGAATACCAAAATAACACCTCTTGTTGGATAACCCTGTATTATGAAAATAATTCTTTCAGTGTATATTCGCACTTCAAATCAATTTCAAAAACAATTGCTGTGCTATTTACTTTAGCCGTGCTGTATCTCTAAACCTATTTAAACCAAAGCAAAATTAATGAAGTAGAAAAATGTTTCTATAAATTATGGCTAAAATTTCCAAAAGTAAAATGTACATATCCACACATACATTTATTTTTGTTCTTTGGTAGTAAATGATAAGAAAGAACGAACGAACAAAAACAATTTAAGGCGGAGACCAAAAACAAAAACAGCAAATGTTTCAAGTACTTGTATTTCTAGGGGTTTGTAAGTGTATGTGTGTGTCATCAGCATAATCATTCCTTCAAGGGAATGTAAATATTTCATATCATTTCATTTAGATTTTGCTATAAATTACCCAGGAATATATGTATAATATTTATAAACAAACATATTGTATATTAGGATGGGTCACGAAAATAAATTACAGCCAACCTCCCCCCCAAAAAATGAAGATTGGATTGTTTAATGATGATCTGCAAAATATGTCGTCACTGGGTCCAGCCATCAAAGTCAAATAGGGAGCGACATTTGTATGGGAGCTATATCTAAATCTGAACCGATCTTACCCACTTTCAGCATAGGTGTTTCTAGTTCAATTATAAAATGTTCTGCCAATTTTAAAGAAAAACGGGTACAATGTGTGGATTTTAGAGCGAAAAAGTGAAATCGGGAGCGACATTTGTATGGGCGCTATATCAAAATCTGAACCGATCTTACCCACTTTCAGCATAAGTGTTTCTAGTTCAATTACAAAATCTTGTGCCAATTTTAAAGAAAATCGGGTAAAATATGTGGTTTCTACAGCGGAAAAAGTCAAATCGGGAGCGACAATTGTATTGGGGTTATATCTAAATCTGAACCGATCTTACCCACTTTCACCATAGGTGTTTCTAGTTCAATTATAAGATATTGTGCCAATTTAAAAGAAAATCGGGTTCAATATGTGGTTTCTAGAGCGGAAAAAGTCAATTCGGGAGCGACATTTGTATGGGGGCTATATCTAAATCTGAACCGATTTGCTCCAAATTCAATACCGATCGTCCTTGGCCAAAAAAGTAACTTCTGCCCAATTTCATGATAATCGGACAACAATTGCGACCTGTAGAGTGCGAACAAGCTTAGATGGACAGCAGACGGACAGACAGACAGACATCGGTAAATCGTTTCAGCTGGTGATTCTAAGCCGATCCGTATACTTAAAGGTGGGTCTAGCTCGATTATTTATTGGTGTTACAAACATTTGGCGGAAAAGTAACTTATAATACCCTAGTCCACGAAGTGGTGTAGGGTATAAACATGATTTATAGGGTTATTTTCAGTAGCGTTTAGCTCACAAACGGCTTGATCTAGGAACGAACTTTTTTGCAAATCATCATAAAACAATCCCAACTTTATTTTCGTGGGTTGACTGGAACTTGTTTTTCCATTTATATGGACGGCGACCCAGCCTAATGTATATGCTATGTTTACGTTTATGTGTATATATGAGGCAATCTGTTTGTTCTTGTTCAAGCTCATACCTTGGACAATTCTAGTCGGGTTTTGAAATAGAAAATAGCGCCAATATCAATCTGCAAATGACAGGCTATCACAGCGTTCAACAAACCAAATGTCAATGAAAATTAATTGATTGATTTTCATGGCATTTTTGTTTTGAGCCGGAATGTCTGTTTGTGAGCTATGTACCTACATCGATGTCCAGGTAGGTACTGGTATTTATACAAAAAGTTAAAATGACAAAAACGACAGTCACACTCATTGTTGGCCACACAAATGTTGTTACAACCCACCAACACAGAGGACGTACTTGCAGATTGTACAACAAGCCTATGTACATTTAGGCCACATTTTATGTAGATACATATTGGCCATCGAACGAATGCTAATGACAGCAGAGCCTATGGCAACTATGTAAGTAGCCAGCAGAGGAATGATGTAAAATCACCAGAAAAAACGGAAGTATTTTGTTGTTGTTGTCTACTTCTTAAAAGACCCTCTTTCAAAGCGCTGGCAGCTTTCATTTCCAAATCAAAGGATCACAAGTCAAAATTTTGCAAATGTAAGCGAAATGGGAAGTAGAAATTGGTTAGTAGCTCTAAGCAAGCAAAGAAATGAAAATTTTGTGTCCAAGACATAAAAAAATATATTTTTGGTTTGTGTTGAAGCATACAGATTCATAAAATCAAAATCAAATATATTTTTTTAATTTCTCATTTTTTCCTATTTTTATGTTTTTTATGGCAAAAAAAAATTCGAAAAAAATATTTTCCCTCATATCTTTGGAGACTGTTCCTAAAGCACTATGTAAAAGTGAAATTCGCAAGTTTTGTAGTTATCATATGTACCTTAATTGAACATATAAGCGTAAGCATATTTTGGTAAAAATTTACAAAATAATGTATAAATTTTTTATCGTTTTCGAGTCCAAGAAAGCCAAAATATATTAGAAAATGTTATACATAGTCTTTCGACAAAATTTTTGTTGATTAGTGTATTTTATATAGCTTCTACAGAAACACTATATTGGTACTAACTAAAAGAGTTCACTGTGGACAATCTCATTATTTTTTCTAGTTTTAGAAAGTGGAACCAAAAAGTCAATAAAGGTCCATTCAAAACTTAATATCTCTATGTGAATTAGTTTAAATATTAGATCCATTTTACATCAATACTGATGACTTGTTAACATATCCTTAATTGCACCATAGTTTTATTAACTTCAGCTTAAATATAGGAATAAACTTTTTAATTTATTTTTTAAGAATATAAGCTCTCAGAAATATTTCATACAATTATTGTGACAATTATAAGAAAACACTGTTGAGACAGAGTGAACATAAACACGTCGCACAATGGAATAGAAGGATAGAGCTAGTGTCTTAAAAATTTCGCACACATCTCACATATTGTCAAATTAACACAAATACGTTTTTTTAATCCGCCCCACGACCATGACTACCTCCCATGTCACATAAAATGAAAATTGCCATTGTCCAATGATTTAATTTTTTTTCTGATAAAAATCATTGTATTATTTAATTGACGGCAACCATCTCTTAAAACATAAATAACTTAGAATTAATACATTAGTCCAATGTTGGTCAAAATTAGTAGATAATGACTGAACATAACCGTTTTTGTTAATTAGTCAATTATTCCAAATAAACATATTATCAAATTTTGTTATCATGTCACGCTTTTAAGGCACACTTTTTACCGACAATTTAAGCTCGCCATAGAACCTTACATCCCCAAAGTATGCATCAAAGAAATTTTCTAAATCACAAAATAACAGAGAACAACAAAGAGTATTATTGCTTAATTTTTGGCTTAGAAGGTTTTACCGTTCCAGTAATTAAATCGATGTTTGCAGTCATAAGCACAATTTTCTTTTTTAAATGAATAAATAAGACTTTAGTTTATTAATATCTGTAAATGCCAAGACATCGGTCGGCCTCGCAAATACAGTTGTATAATTTACAAACTAAACATACAAAACAAATACAATAATCAAGAACAGTTTCTGAAAAGGAAGGCGAAACATTGAGGTGTTCTTTTGCATAAAACAAAAGTGTAAGTTTTATGCAAAAGAATACCTCAAGAACTAATCGAAATGCGTATATGATGCATGGTTTCCGATATTCATCCCTATAAAATACTCTTTGATGAACTATTCTACTATTTTAACATTTACGAACAATATTAAGTCGGGAATGTTCTTTGCAGAATTCAATCAACAAAGTCGAGATTTGACCGCATAACATTTGGGAGATTTTGTCGCTGATTATTCCCTGTGCGCTGACTTGACTATTTTATATGCAATATATGAGGTGATATATGGGTGATTTTTTAAGAGCTTGATAACTTTTTAAAAAAAAAACGCATAAAATTTGCAAAATCTCATCGGTTCTTTATTTGAAACGTTAGATTGGTCCATGACATTTACTTTTTGAAGATAATTTCATTTAAATGTTGACCGCGGCTGCGTCTTAGGTGGTCCATTCGGAAAGTCCAATTTTGGGCAACTTTTTCGAGCATTTCGGCCGGAATAGCCCGAATTTCTTCGGAAATGTTGTCTTCCAAAGCTGGAATAGTTGCTGGCTTGTTTCTGTAGACTTTAGACTTGACGTAGCCCCACAAAAAATAGTCTAAAGGCGTCAAATCGCATGATCTTGGTGGCCAACTTACCGGTCCATTTCTTGAGATGAATTGTTCTCCGAAGTTTTCCCTCAAAATGGCCATAGAATCGCGAGCTGTGTGGCATGTAGCGCCATCTTGTTGAAACCACATGTCAACCAAGTTCAGTTCTTCCATTTTGGGCAAAAAAAGTTGGATATCATCTCACGGTAGCGCTCACCATTCACAGTTACGTTACGATTCGCATCATCTTTGAAGAAGTACGGTCCAATGATGCCACCAGCCCATAAACCGCACCAAACTGTGACTTTTTCTGGATGCATTGGTAGCTCTTGCAATGCTTCTGGCTGATATTCACTCCAAAATCGACAATTCTGCCTATTTACGTACCCATTGAGCCAAAAATGAGCTTCGTCGCTGAACACAATTTCTTTCTTTCTGAACTTTCTTAACAGAGCACGCATTTTGATAATAAAATTCAATGATTTGCAAGCGTTGCTCGTTAGTAAGTCTATTCATGATGAAATGTCAAAGCATACTGAGCATCTTTCTCTTTGACACCATGTCTGAAATCCCACGTGATCTGTCAAATACTAATGCATGAAAATCCTAACCTCAAAAAAATCACTCTTTACTAAAAGCAATGTTCAAGAAGATCCTCCTTAAGTTAAGTGCTGTTTAGTCCTGTGAATGATAATATCAAAAACGGAGTACACGGCATTGTTATCGCTCATTTTGTGCATGTACGTCACATCTTTTGGGTGGTAACTTGTCAGGAGAGCGATTTCAAAATTAAAAAGCATCATAAAGGGTGATTTTTAGCGATTATCTTTTTGGCAATACTGGTTTAAACAGCTGACGCACGTTTCGTGTTTTGTTTCACTGTCAAACATCTTCAGTTTGGTCTATAATTTAACCATGAATCGTCTTACAAACGAACAACGCTTGAACAACGCAAATTATTGAATTTTATTATCAAAATGCGTGCTCTGTTAAGAAAGTTCATCGCGCGCTTCTTCCATTTTATGGTCAGCTTAATCGACCCACTGAAGCGGCTATTCGGGCTATTGTGATTAAATCTCGCACCAAATTTACATTGTTGGACATTAAACCTCCAACACGCTTACGTAGAGTGCGAACTGAAGAAAATATCGCAGCTGTATCGGCCAGTGTTAATGATGACCATCAATTATCGATTCGTCGCCGTTCGCAGCAATTGGGCCTCTGTTACTCAAAAACGTGGAAATGCCAAAATTGTACTAAGCGGATGGACCATTTGAGGCGCAGTCAAGGTCAACATTTGCAAGAAATAATCTTCAAACTTTAAATTATGTAGACCGTACTATCTATTCAAATAAAGATTTCATGCATTTTTCAGAATTTTATGTGTTTTTTTTTTTGAAAAACTTTCCTATAGCTTTTAAAAATTCACCCTTCAGTTCAACAGTTTTACACCAGTTTCTTAAAAAATTCCCAATTAGCTGAAGACAACGTGATAACACAAGCACTCTATACAGAAGGTCCACTGATAAGTTGCCCAAACACAAGATATGAAATACTTATGTGGCCGAAATGAGTATCGTTGAGCGTAGAGTAGTCATATACCTTTCCATTACCAAAAACAAAATTTCCTTCGTAATAGGTGGCATTCAAATTCACAATCGAACACAAATCAAACAACACTAATAACTGAAAATTCTTACAATGTAGTAAATTCATAATTTTGTGGTTCAAGGATAGCACTTTTTTGTATGGAAAAATACATTTAGGAAATTTTAACTAAAATATGTGTTTATATGCACTTAAATGTTTTTATAAAGTACTTGAATAGTAATCTCAGAACCAAAAACTTACTTCTTAAATACTTCAAATATGTTTCTAAAAAATTACTGAGAAGGCGCCTTGTCTCCACTCACGTGGACTTTTTACGACCGAAGAATCATGCAACGTTTGAGTTATATTTATTTCATGTTGAGGTTTTTCATATGAGTTTTGCTAAATCATTTATTTATATTTCCTTTGAAAATATTTTCCTACGTTTTAGTTAAATTGAACTTATTTTTTGAGTAGTTCTCCTACGATAACCCTTTACAGCGATAACACTAAAGAATTTCTCCACTTCGCCATTACCTCCATCCAAATGGGCACACTTGGCCGCGTAGCAGCCAAGATAAACATTTAATAAAACTAACGCCCACTCGAACGAACACTCGCACAAAACTGTCATTGTGGCCAGAGAGCACAGAGAACGATGGAGGCACTGGTCCTGCTTGTGGGCCACAACAGAAACTGCACCGAAAGTAAACATAAAACGTTTAACATTAACATATATCCGTATATATAGCATACTAAACGAGCCAGCCACCCGTTGCAGCAACAAGTTTTCGCCGTTTGCAACACACAAAAGCCAAAACGCAGTCCATGAAACTTAAAAGTCATGACTTTGATCTTAACTTCTTCTTAAGAGGGCCGTAAAGTAAGCAACAAAGTTTGCCGTGTGCCATGTGCCATGTGCCACGCCATGGGGCATACGTTGAACGTGAACGCCTTAGCCCAAAACCAAACAATAATAATAACTACAATGGAATGGATTGCATGCGTCTTTTTAGATTGCAAATGAATTTCACAATTTTAGAAGGAGTGCAATTCAAGACACTTCGTTTCATGACAAAGTGGGTGGACGTTAGGGTGGGTAGTGATGAAAAAATGTTGTAAATTTTAATTGTTTAATGAAGAAATTTCCCTTAATGTCACGTTTTTATTGCAATTACTTATCTGTCATTTTTTTGAAAAAAAAAAACTGAAATTGAAAAAATAATGTTTTATTTTTAAAAGTTAACATTTTTAACAAAAATCAAATTTTTGTTGATGTATCGTAAAATAAAAGAAATAAATGTCCGGCAACACCCGCATATATGTTTGTCTAAGGAAATTTAGAATGGCTACACGTGCTAATATCACTTTCACATAGACACAGTGGTTTAGGAACAGTCTTCAAAGAATTAAGAAAAAATTGATATTTTTTTTTTCGAAAAAAATATTTTTGCTGGCTCGAATAGAAAAATCCATAAAAAATAGAAAAACGTCGAAAGAAAATGTTTTGTTCCATTTATAGCTAAATAGCATAATAGCTAAATAGCATTCTAATGAAGAATGCAAAGTTTTTACGTAAAAGATCCTTGATTAAATGTAGAAGTTATGTTACTCCTTGTAGACGCACAAGATTTAAAAAATCATGATTTTTTAAACTTATGTTTAAATAGCACTAAAACTATTTAACAATTAGATAACAGAATATTTTGATTTATTTTGCTATAGCCCGGATCTGAATGAAGAATACCAGGCTTATTTGAATAGCTACGGATAAACGTAGAAGTTACAGACCTTCTTTTAGAAGTACATGCCATCATCACGCACGACTAAATTAATTTAAGCAAAACTTTTGCATACAATTTCTTCAACAAAGGCCATAACTTATGAATTTATCTAAAGATTTTCATCAGCTAGGCTTTGTTTTCTTCCTTAAGATCCCACCTCTAATAAAGTAGAAATAAATATTATGTTATTTTGTTTACAAAGGGCTTTAGTGCGCTATTTAATAGAAAAATTAAAAAATAATTTTTGAAAAACAAAATTTTTCTGCATCTACAAATAGGGCAGTAACTGCAACATTTATCCCCAGATCTTTTAAATAAACACACTCTTTTCTTTCTTAAGAATGCTAGGTATTAAGAAATAAAACAAAATTATTTTTTCTTAATTTTATACCCTCCACCTCCAGGATGGGGGTATATATATGCACTTTGTCATTTCGTTTGTAACACCTTGAAATATTCAACGGAGACCCCATAAAGTATATATATTCTGGGTCGTGCTAAAATTCTAAGACGATTTAGCCATGTCCGTCTGTTGAAAGCACGCTAGCTTCAGAAAGAAATGAGCTAGGAGGTTGGAATTCTTCGTAAATGTGTCTTATGGTTGCAGATCGGTTGGAATTGAAAGTGGCCGAAATCGGCACAGAGGGAAAATTTTTTCCCTAACAAAGACTGAAAATACCCCTAATATTTAGACTATTTAAGCAATTTTTGTTTTGAAAATTTCCGATTTTTATACACTTGAAATTTGTTTCGTACTTTGGGTGAAATGGGATAAAATAGCATCAATAATACGAAATGAAATTCGGTGTGCACGTCCCTATAATTACGTAAAATAGAGAGATTTTTCGAAATTTGTACTTTTAAGGGATACACTTGGAAAGAGGGATAAAAATGGTACCAACCAAACCGCTTAAGAAAAATCATGAAATTGGGTGTATGCATTTATCTGACTGTGTAGACGCGAAACATAATGGATTTTTTTCGAAAATTGTACTTTTAGGCGGAAAATGGGGCGAAAGGGATAAAAATGGTACCAAGCAAACGGTTGCAGTTAGAATAGCGGTTAGATATTCATAGAATTACATTTATGACTAATTTGTTTGGAAAGCAGCAGTTGTGTTGGGCGCCAAAGTAGGCCAACTTGAGGTAAAATTTCTGATTACTCAACTATCCCACAAATTTGATTGGCAAATTTAAAGCTACTAAAATCAAAACACACTCATTTCCACAGATATTTGCAAAGCGGCGGTTGCGTTGGGCGCCAGAGCCAAGGCCAACTTGAGGTCCTGGAAAGAAAGGTTACTGAAAATTTTCTTTTCAGCTTATAAAAGTAGTTGGATGTCATTTTTTTCTTTTGTAGTTTTTGAAAGAAGCTAGTTGTGCATTGAATTTATCTGTGACAACTTTTTGGACGGCGAAAATCGCGTTGGGCGCCAAGTAAAGCTAACCTCATGACCACATAATAAAGACGTCGTTTTCGAATGCTTCTTTTGTATATGCTTCTTTTGTATTATGTATATATTTAGTCATTCGTGGTTATCATTTCTAAAGGCCGACTAATACGGTGGGCATCAATTTTGAAAAGCAAAGGTGGAAAGGTTTGGTGCCAGAGTCTACAGAACAACAACGAACTTCTAATTTTGGTTTTTTAAATTTCAGTTTTAAAAAATCCTTTATTTAGGAATTTAAAATAAGCTAGCCATTCATAGAATTGTATCTGCAACATGTTGTTTAAATGACGACAATTGCGTTGGGCGCCAAGAAATACCATCCCCATGACCACATAATAAAGACGCCGTTATCAAATTCCTCCTTTGTATAAGTTTAGTCATTCAAAGAACTTAATTCTTTGGTTAACCTTTCTAAAGGCCGGCTAATATGCTGGGTATCAATTTCGCACAGCAACGGTTGCTTTGGGCTCCAGAGTAAACCATCTTCAGGTCTATAGAAAAAAGACCAACTGCAAATTTTTGTTTTTTGAAATTTCAGTTCATAAAAGTTGTTGTATGTTAGTCAATTCCTTTATGTAGGTATTTAAAAAAAGCTGGCCATGCATTGAATTGTGTCTGTTCGAACTTGTTTAAATAGCGAGTGTTGTATTGGGCGCTAAGAAAAGCCAATAACTAAAGATTTCGTTCGTTTTCTAATCCCCTCTTTGTATACGGCTGGTTAAACTCTGTTTTCGTAGACCCGCACAATATGAGTACTTCTCCAAAATCGTAATTTTAGGGTCAACATTTGAAAAAGTGATAAAAATGGTAACTAGTAAGCGGATGTACCAAGAATCATGAAATTAGATGTGTTGATTCCAATATGGACGCTAAACATAACGGATCTGGGAAATTTGTAGTTTTCTTATCAAAATGATGCAGTCACTCTGCTTGTAGCTGAATCAAGAAATTACAAGTGGGAGAAATCGGCCCTGAGGGAAAATGAATCTCTCTAATGACGACTGACAATAGCCCTAATATTTGGAGTACATTTCTGAATATTGCTGCCTCATCTTCAGTTTTTGATTGCAATTGCAGTGTTATATATATATATATATATATATATATATTAGTAGTTACTTTACTTCTTTGTAAAGTGGACAGCCACTAAGCTGCCGGTAATACTGTGGAATTCACTCCGTTGTGGAGGGTATATAAGATTCGGCCCGGCCGAACTTAACGCCTTTTTACTTCTTTCTTCTATTTTTATGGATTTTTTTGAGTCGACAGAAAATGATTTTTTTTCGAAAAAACATTTGTTATCAAATGAAATTCTCAACATCTGTAGCCATCATAATTGCTGTTAATTGGACATATAAATGGGACCTATATTTCCAAAATGACAGTACATATATTAAGGTACCTTCGATGCAAATTAGAATATTAGTAAAAAAATTTATAACCATATTTTTTAATACCGTTTTCGAATTTAGAAAACCAAAATATATCAGAAAATGTTATACACTGAACTTCCGCAAAATTGTTGTTGCAACCAATAAGTTTTTCATTAACAGGAGTAAATATTTATATATAGGGTCCGCCATCTAACGTTTTTTTTTTCAACTATTCAACCGTTGGACTATTATTTGTGGGTTGCCCTCAGCAGCCATTTGAATGAATTTATTTGCAATTATTAACCGGAAGGATTGTAATTTGAGAAAATAGTCAGTAGTTTTTTTATATCATTTTCAAAAAAAAAAAAAGTTATTTGGCGGACCCTATTTTTAAAGGTTGGGCCTTTAACATTTTAAATTAGAATCTGTTATAAAAAAGTACTGAATATTTTTTTAAAATTTCTGGTTTTATTGGAAAAGTTCAACTGTGTCTTTTAATAAAGGAACACAATATCTCTCATATGGCTGCCACGACTGGCTCGGCAGTACCTCATCCGATCAAAACAATTTTTCGGTACAACCCAAAATCCACACCAAACAGTGACTCGTTGTGGATGCATTGGCTTCTCAATGGTCACGCGTGGGTTATCTGAACCCCATATACGGCAATTTTGCTTATTGACATAGCCACCGAGATGAAAATGAGCTTCATGAAGGCTGAACTGAAGGCCGATCTCTTCTCGACAAAAATTCCCACGTAAATTTCTTACACTACTCTGGAAGTAAGTTTTTATTATTTCTCAATTTTATTCGAGCTCTATACGAGTCCCATGTTGCAAATGCCCAACATGAACCTGAAAATAAAAATTAATTTCAAAGTCAAACTAATCGGTAGTTCAAATTTAAAATATTAATTCAGAAAAAGGCGCGACAAAATCATCATTAAACCATCCGCACTTATATCCATGATTTGCCGGGAAATTCGTTTTTTATTCGCATGAATCACGACCCAGCCTAATGTAGGTGATATACAAAAAATCGGCTCATTTGATAGTTAGTCTCGTTGGCGTTGCCACCATCTTTGTAGTTTTTAGCAGTTATCTATCTCTCCATCTGTTTGACACAGTGATTTTTCGTATTTGGCAAACAAAAGAAAAAAAAAACAAATAAAATTTTTATTTATTATGCCTAATATATTTCTTCTCCCTCCCTCAACCCCCACCCACCATGAGACAAACATAAGACATTTAAGAAGAGATTCATTTAATAAAATTTACAAATTTATGACATTGTCTGTCAACGAAATTATGACAATTTGTCTTTTGTTTGTGGCACGTATGAATGTGAATGTGTGAGTGTGGGGCAAATCTTAATATAATATTTTGATAAATTATTTAATAATGTTGCTATGAATTAGCTTCATGCGATATTTTACACAATGGGGGGTGATGAATTTGATGAATTGGCCTTTTAAGCACAAAACATATTCATATTCATATTTGAAGGGCGCTGACAGCAGGAGTGGGCTAACTTATAGCACTGTCGAAATGAGATAAATGCGTGACAAATTTGGCCGATATTTCTTTTATTTCGTGGAAATTGAATCGAAATCGAGAGATTTGTTACAACAAAAATGATTTGTTTTCTTTTTAATGTAATTAAATTCACAATTAACTGATTCTTAATTCAGGAGCTGCCATCTAATGGATTTTTTTCAAACAAATTAAATCGATTGAAAATCTAGTACAAATGTGAACAATAGGACTACCCCCTTTGATTCTACATTCCCATTTTTTTTCTTTCAACAAATTATATAAATTTCTCAAATTCAAATCCTTAAAATTGTATCTTGGATGTGCAATTATGAAGTGAACAATAGGACTACCCCCTTTGATTCTACATTCCCATTTTTTTCTTTCAACAAATTATATAAATTTCTCAAAATCAAATCCTTAAAATTGCATCTTGGATGTGCAATTATTAAATGGCGGGAGAAACATTCACAAAGATCAAAAGAAAACAATCGAATGTAATAATAACATTCTTTAGCCAGCTTATCATGTATCCTGGCATTATTGAGCATTATGGCCGCGAAAAAAAACTAACTTTAATAACACAAAAAAAAACATCACACTTCGCCGTTTTTGCGAACACACCATTCGAAATTTTATCGAAATGAAAAGAAAACAATAAAAAATTGCCAAAACCATAAATTATGAATAGAACACGCATTATCGCGTGAAATGACTACACCAACAATGTTCGAACGTAGAAATAATAAAACGAAATGAACAAAAAGAAAACGAATTCCTAAAAGCATGTGCCGAAATACAAACAGCTTCCGTGAAATGTGGTCTGCAGCGTTCTCATGCGAGACACTGGGACGCGTCACAGTGGAATATCTACATACAAGCTGCGGCAAAAATTAGAAGGAATAGAGCTAAGACCTTGAAATTTCACACACATCCCTTATATCGTCAAATTAGATCAACATTTTTTAAAATATGAAAATATGAAATTTTTTTCAAAACACTTTTTTGTTTAAATCCGCCCACAGCCACTCCTACCTGTCATGTAAATTAAAATGAAAAAACGTCATAAATATCTTATGGTAATATATAAACTCAGAAAAAAGTATGCCACGGGTTAAGTAAATATGTACTAAAACTGAGGAAAATTGAACTTCGTATGGCGCTAAGGCAATAATTTCTCACATCTATTTTCCTTGAAAATAGGACATGCTTTGAAATTGATTCCAGTTCAACATTTAAAAATTTAAACATTTAAAATTTACTCAAACTGAGGAAAATTTTTCTTCAAATCAAGTATATCCTTACTTAATCTGAGGAAAATTTTTAAGAAATTTTACTCAAATCAAGTAAATTTATACTCAAACTGAGGAAAATATTCCGATTTTTTCCTCAATCCATAAATTGTGACTCAAACTAAGTAAATTTGTTGTCATGTCAAATAAATTTATACTCAATCTGAGGAAAATTTTCAGAAATGTTTCCTTAAACCAAGTAAATTTGTACTCAGTCTGACTAAAATTTTCCTTAAACCAGGTAAATTTATATTCAACCTGACTACGACTATACTTGACAATTCGAATAAATTATTTCGCTTCAGAGTATGCAACACTCATGTGAAAAATGACAACATGGTATAGTTCTCAAAAGTTTCATCTTACTTATACCATAAAGAGTTGAGATATTTCACCATGACTGTTGCGGAGGCTAGGTAGGCGCCTTCGCAGTGATTGTTTTGAGTGATATTCAAGTAAATTTATTCTCAAACTGAGGAAAATATTCCGATTTTTTCCTCAATCCAAGTAAATTGTTACTCAAACTAAGTAAATTTGTAGTCATGTCATCAAGTAAATTTATACTCCATCTGAGGGAAATTTTCAGAAATTTTTCCTTAAACCAAGTAAATTTGTATTCAGTCTGACTAAAATTTTCCTTAAACCAGGTAAATTTATATTCAGACTGACTACGACTATACTTGACAATTCGAATAAATTATTTCGCTTCAGAGTATGCAACACTCATGTGAAAAATGACAACATGGTACAGTTCTCAAAAGTTTCATCTTACTTATACCATAAAGAGTTAAGATATTTCACCATGACTGTTGCGGAGGCTAGGTAGGCGCCTTCGCAGTGATTGTTTTGAGTGATATTCAAGTAAATTTATACTCAAACTGAGGAAAATATTTCGATTTTTTCCTGACTAAAATTTTCCTTAAACCAGGTAAATTTATATTCAACCTGACTACGACTATACTTGATAATTGAAATAAATTATTTCGCTTCAGAGTATGCAACACTCATGTGAAAAATGACAACATGGTAGAGTTCTCAAAACTTCCATCTTACTTATACCATAAAGAGTTGAGATATTTCACCATGACTGTTGCGGAGGCTAGGTAGGCGCCTTCGCAGTGATTGTTTTGAGTAATATTTGAAGTACTTATGAAGAAAGTCTCGGCTAACTAATGAGAATTGCTTCTAAGACTACTATTCATGTATTTTTCTAAACACACAGAAGTATTTTGTATAAGTTCATTTATACTTGAATGTATGAGGAACATGGCATAAATTTAAATTCATTTATTTACTTTGTTTGAAGTAATAAACACATTTTTAAGTATAAACTTTCAAAATGGAATTTTTCTATACCAAAAAATTCTGCATTATTTTCTTTCTTAAACGCTAGCAAATTTTCTTCCGCACAAGTATGAATAACTTAATTGTCAGAAGTTTTTACTAGACCCAAAAAAAAAATGTTTTTAAGTAAATTTACTACCCTATTTTGAGTATATGTACTATTTGTTCTGGCTTTGAACTAAGGAAAGCGTACTCATATCTATTTAATTTTCCTCCCTGTAAGGAAATTTTACCTAAACTGGAGTAAAATTGTTAAACTAATGTGGAGTATGGATTTTACTCAGATTTAAGATTCTATTTTTCTGAGTGTATGTTAATACATATCACTACCAGTGATTTCATTTGAGTACACAATTAAATGAAAATTGTCTGCGCCACGCCCAACGCCCAAATACAAATTTTAGTTTTTTACGATTGTTTTGAAATTTTTGAAAAAAAAAACTATTTTATATTGATGACAAACGGCTATTATAACTCTATAAATAACTTATGATTAATATCGACCCAATCTTTACATACGCTCGCATGCAATAAAACCGTACATCCCTAAAGTATGCTTTAAATAATTTATCCAAAATGCATTAACAGACAACAGCGAAGAAAGTATTGCTTCATTTTTGGCTTAGAAGGTTTAACCATTTCGGTAATTAAATCGATGTTGGCAGCTATAAGCAGAATATTCTTTTTAAAATTAATAAATAAGATAATTGTTTAACAATATTTATAAATGTCGAGGCATTGGTCGGCCTCGCGAGTATAGTTTTTTTGCTGTAGAAAATTAACAATACTTAATAAATACAACCTTCAGGTAATGCACTTTCTGAAAAGGACATTTTTTAAACGCAATAAACACCACAAGAGCTTCTATTTTCTACAAACTAAAAGAAATTTCAAATTTCTAATTCATACAGGACATGAGTAACAGGATGTTTCTTAAAATCATTATACTGCAGATATCGGTTAAACAAAAAATATTTTTAAACGGTTTCTTCATTTTAAAAATCTTTGATATATATCTCTTCGAATAACAAATACAGTTTTTCTTGTACTCGAAGAAATCCAATAAAAATAAGAAGAATTTCTAAAAATTTTCGAATTACAAGAAACTCAAACAATTTAAATTTGTGACTTCGCTGCACAAAAATTGGCCTCGAGCTTGAATTTTCAATATTTAAATAATAAATATTTAAATAATAGACTTCACTTTTGTTTTCACTTTCCAACGTAAACCCAAGATACCGAATTTGTTGGTTCCCTTTTAAATATTCCTTGTTACATATATAAACAAAATTAAAAAATATTAATTCTGCAAAATATGTGATTTTAAAGATTTTATAGGGCTAACTCGCAATGTTACCTATAGGCATGTGAGGGTTAAGTTAGCTGCAATATTGGCCATATCTTTTAGAATACGTGTAATAGGAATGTGTTTTGCCAAATTCATTCAATAATGTCGAAATGTGGCAGTTTTTGCCGCTTATAATACACTGTGCGACACAGCACAAGCACGAGCTACCAACGTTCAAATTGCTCAACATTTTGCAGACACCGCAGAAATCCGTCCGTCTGCATATGTGCGTACGCATGAAAGCAAACAAAAATACGCATAAATGCATTAAAGGAATGAAGCAACCAAAAACCCGCATCGAAACGTTAAAGAATCCGCTTTTGTTGATTGTGGCGGGGAGGAGGAAGGTGGTTCTTAAAACAAATAAATTTCACTCTAGAGATTTGATATGAAACGATCGATCGATGAATGGTTGTGTGGCGTTGCAATGGCTGATGGTTTCAAGACAAAAGCATAATATTTTTATGTTTCACTCATTCATTGTTTTTTATTCGTTCGTTTTTGGCAAAGAACAAAATGTGTTATTTCCAATAAAATTTATATGCAGGCATCCTTGAATGGAAATCATAATCGCAATGCTTTGGCAACCAACTCCCATGCACATTAAATAAATATGTATGGATTTGCATATGTATTTTCTGTTGTTTTTACTAAAAGGGGTTTCCATTGGGCGAATATTACCTAACACCAGCCATGGCAACGTCAACCCCCATGGCAGTACACTCAAAGAAAACGACTACTTCTACAGTTATCCATAGATCCTTTACATATTGGCATTGCTTTCTGCGTTAGAATGATAAATTTAACAAATATAGAACAAGATACTTTTTACTAAATGTTCCCTAATTTGTTATGTTTATCTTTGTACCAGCAAAATTTTTTTTTCGCAAAAAATCAATTTTTATAATTGCCATTATAATTGCCTTTAATCCAATATAAAGGGTGATTTTTTAGCTATTATCTTTTTGGCAACACTGGTTTAAACAGCTGACGCACGTTTCGTGTTTTTTTCCGCTGTCAAAAATCTTCAGTTTGGTCTATAATTTAACCATGAATAGTCTTACAAACGAACAACGCTTGCAAATTATTGAATTTTATTATCAAAATGCGTGCTCTGTTAAGAAAGTTCATCGCGCGCTTCCATTTTATGGTCAGTTTAATCGAACCACTGAAGCGGCTATTCGGGCTATTGTGACTAAATTCCGCACCAAATTTACATTGTTGGACATTAAACCACCAACACGCTTACGTAGAGTGCGAACTGAAGAAAATATCGCAGCTGTAGCGGCCAGTGTTAATGATGACCATCAATTATCGATTCGTCGCCGTTCGCAGCAATTGGGCCTCTGTTACTCAAAAACGTGGAAATGCCAAAATTGGACTAAGCGGATGGACCATTCGAGGAGCAGTCAAGGTCAACATTTGCATGAAATAATCTTCAAACATTAAATTATATGGATCGTACTATCGATTCAAATAAAGATTTCATGCATTTTTCTGAATTTTATGTGTTTTTTTTGAAAAACTTTCATATAGCTTTTAAAAAGTCACCCTTTAGTTTGTTTGGCCATTTTTATCCCTTTCTCCCCCTCAAAGGTGCGCGTTCACACCATAAAAGTGTTGAATTTGCCAAATCTCAAATAAATTGAAAGCATAAATCTTAAAAAAGTATTCTTAAATACTCAAAATATGTAAGGTTAGTCATTCATTCAGGGAGTATTTCATGTACTTGTTAGGAAAAATGAAAAATGGTAATCGGTCCAGAGGATTCACCCCATTTTCCATCCCAATCGATCTACAACTACTAGGCGAATTCTTGGAAAAATTTGAAGTCCTAGATTCATTCCATGCCAAGCGGTACGATTTTTGACCTCGATAGTTGCAATTAGTTTAAAAGTTTGTGTGTTTAATTGAAAAATCTTCAGAATGATTAACACAATATTTAAAAAGAATGAAAAAACATTCACATTTTGTAAAAATAAAAAATATATAATTTTATTTTCCATGCCTCCTTTTTTCTAATATTTTTCATTGTTTTTAAAACTTGCGTTTATAAACAACTGAAAAATAATCATTCTGAAGATTTTTCAAATAAATTGTGGTTGATTTTTCAAAAAGAAAAAAATCGTAAAAAAGAGAAGCCATC
Organism: Polietes domitor; assembly: GCA_947397865.1. NCBI lineage: Eukaryota > Metazoa > Arthropoda > Insecta > Diptera > Muscidae > Polietes > Polietes domitor. Next base: position 76,393,188 of record OX377619.1, on the reverse strand, counting down.
ATTTCATCACATCCAAACTCACACTAAAATAGACATCTAAGAACACTGGATTATTTCGAAAATATAAAAACTAAAATTGTAAAAACTTTAAAAATATAAATCGGCTATAAAATTCCACTTCAATATTCTTATATTTTTCATTGTTTTTAAAACTTGTGTTAATAAACAGGTGAAAAAATAATCACTCTGAAGATTTTTCAAATAAATTCTGGTTGACTTTGCAAAAAAAAAAAGAAAGAAAAAATTCTTAAAAAAGTAGAAGCATCATTTCATCACTGCCAAACGCACACAGTCACTAAAATAAACATCTAAGAACACTACTTTAAAGTTTAAAAAAAAGGATCTTTTCGAAACTCAAAATAAAATTGTAAAAATCTTTAAAAAATATAATGCTGTTATACAATTTCACTTTAATTTTCTGAAAGTAATTGAAATGACCTTCAAAATAAGGCATAGTATCTGAAAATCGGTTAAGTATTTCAGGAGTTACAGGCGATTGCATGAACACACCTCTTTGAGAAAAAATTATTTTTTTCACTTTTAAATTGGTCATAATTATTGAAAACAAAATTTTTATATTTTTTTACAAAAATACTTATACAAATACTTATGAAAAGAATACATACACAAACTTTCAAAACAATCGCAGATATCGAGGCCAAAAACCTTACCGCTTGGCATGGAATGACTCATATATTTTGTAGGGTTTCAGATGGATATTTCAAAGTGTTACAAACTGAATGACATATTTAGTATAATGTCATCTTATGGTGGAGGGTGTAATAAAGTACGAATTACAAAACAATCCCTTTATTTTACATGAACACACCGAATTTCATTATTGTATCTGCAGCCGTTTGGTAGGTACTCATTTTATCCTCATGTTCCGTTTTTATCTCTTAAAAGTACGAATAAAGAGAAATCGTTTTATTCGTGTCTACGCTGTCGGAGGAATGTATACACCGCATTTTACTGTTCAAGATGCAGCCGTTCCGTTGGTACCATTTTTATCCCTCTATTTCCATCTTTCCCCCTAAAAGTACGAATTTCGAAAAATTCCTTTAATTTACATATGTGCCAGTTAGAATGATAGTGGTCTAAGTCAAAAATCAAAAAAATGAGATATGCCAATTTTTTTCTTTGCTTTGATCAGATCTCTAAATCAAGATCTTTTATTTTTGACATTTATGTACCCTTACAATGACATTTCTCATTTTATGCTCAGCTGAATTGTTTTTAGTGTTAGTTTGAAAGTGGTCAAAGTCACACTATGTCCACTGATATTGATTTTTTTATTTTTAATGTCCTTTTTAATAATGTCCTTTTTAATAATAAACTGTGACTTAGACCAATATCATTCTAACTGGCACATATTTTCGCAATCAGTGGAATGGATATACCGAATTTCATTATTCTAGGTGTAGCCGTTTGGTTGGTACCATTTCTATCCCATTTTATCCCATAAAAGTTTAAATTTGGAAAAATACTTTCATTCTTAGTTGGAGGGTATACAAATATCCAATTTTGTTTTGATTTTATGAATCAGTCAATATGCCTCAATGAATATTTTTTTTGGTTTCATATACTAGATTTTATCTGTTTTCAAGTTCAACTAATATCCGGACATTTTTTTTGCGAGTGTAGCCTCCTCGGCGATGTGTGTTACCAATTCAATTCGGCAATCAAATAATTTTCAATTACTATGTTGAATTTTCCACTTTTTCGTTAGCGACCGTGACTATTACAACATGGCCTGATGATGTTGGTGTTGTTGTTTTTTATTACAATACGAAATTGAAAATATGCTTTCGCTGTTCTTCCTGTTGTTGTTCTTGCTGTTGTTGCCGTAGACAAACAAAGGAGAATATTTGCCAATTGTAATTTGTTATTATTAAACCCATAATTTGTTTTAATAGTTCATAACTCAAACAGACAGACGTACATACGTACGACCTTTCAGCGCCCAATGGAACATTTGCACTCCCCCATTCGTATCACAGCGCGTTAAGGGTTCTTTTCAATTGGGTTTATAAATTCGCCACGATATATATCGACAGCGCTAAGAGTTGACAGCGGGCCATCGTAGTAATGTGAACTGCCAACCCTGCTTTGCTAGAAGCCTTTTGAGTGCTGCTCCTGCCGCCGCTGCAGTCAAATGTGGTTAAACGTCGTCTAGGCAAAGAGTCAAGTGACAATGCGTTTTATTATGAGCCGTGTAAAACAAAGGGGTGAGTGAGTGAGCGAAGGACGAAGTTGAATCCTTTTATTGCCTTTTGCGTTTGCTGTGACTGTGGCCGCTGATGACGTTACTTGTCGTGGGAGCTTAACATGTGAATCCATACGTTTGTGAATCCGTTTGCTTTATATCTATTTGCTATCCATGAAATTGTATTGAATTACTACCACTCACTTCCCGCACGGAACGGGAAGCCAGGGTTATAATAAAAATCCAAAAACAATAAATATTTAAATGGATTTCTGCCGTTGCCTGCCTCAACCAACCACTTTGATGTCGGTAATTATGGTTCAAGGAGGGTGGCGGGATCTTCTCCCCTCTACCTACATTGGCAATGTATTAGAAGTGTTTTGTGTAATTTACGCGGTAAAGGGTTGCAATTTGCCACACAGCCACAAGTGCTGCGTTTGAAATTACCCGGCAGCCAAAGTAAAGCCAACTTAAGTTCCAGCCATGAAGTAGCGGTATTATTAGTTTGAAATATTAATTCAAATAACTTTCGAATTGAGCGAGAATGTGGTAAATTCAACTCCAACCACGCTGAATATCAGCCATAATTTAAGTGCCATGAATATTATGAATAAAAATAGCTTATAACGAATTTTTGTCTGATAGATTATGGAGTAGCTAACAAAATGTTATGGAGATTGGTAAAAGGCTTGTGACGGACGTTGTTGTTGTAGCAGCTTTAGAGGGATCTGAGGTGATAATCCTTAAGTCTGAATTGTACTAGACTTCGTTCCGGCAAGTATCCGATTATCGCGGGAACCTTTGTTCATCATCGTTCTCATGTTGTCCGGCTGTTATTTGCATCTTCTTCAAGGTTGATGTTAATGTTAAGGGAATGGGATGTTAATCGAGTTGTACCCTATCCGCTGCATTTTTTATGTTAACAGCCATGTTATGTATCGCTAATGGCTATTAGTTTCTTCCCTGGACCTTGGAGCAATCGAAATGACTATTTTTATGTGAAAGTGCGTTCGGATGAGAAAATTGGCTGCAGAAACTCTTATTTTATGATGAAAAGTGAAAATTTGTTGATGTTGAATTTTACCAGTGCGCCGGCCGGGAATCGAACCCAGCAACTTCAGATTGCAAGACGCGCACACTTCCACTGAGCTATGAAGGCCACCTTGAGACGGACGTCCTTTCAATTAACGATTTTTTCCAATATTTGTATCATAGATCCCCAGAGAGAAACCAATTATTCACTTAAGATTTGAATATCGCCCAACTTGCATAATAAACAGAAGTTATGAAACTTATTATAGAAGTAATAGAATCTAAAACAAGTATAAAGACTTTAAAATCGAAGGGCCGAATCTTATATACCCTCTACCATGGAGTGCACAATAAAGTGCAAATATTAGGGAAATTATAATATTGTTTGCTAATTGCGATAATAGATAAATAAAATCGGTTGTTTCATTAATAATTATAATGAATTTAAAGAACACTCCCACTTTTAGTGCGCTTTTTTAAAATAATTTTTCAAGTATATTGAAATTGTAAGAAGTATGCTGAACTACCTTAAATAATATAGATGACCATTATTTTTAGCATTACCTAGTAATAACAGCTCGTTATGCCCTGCATTATTTTTAGTTTCATGGAACTTCAGATTTTAAAAATTAATTTTCTACACTTTTGTGGCGCGTCAGATATTTATTTTTTATTATCCAGGCTTATAGAAAAACAGCCCTAAATTCTATATTCAGATTGTCAACAAGTCGATACAAAATATATAATTTAATAAAAATGTTGTTTTCATTACTTATTAAGCCCATTATTGATAATACCTTATTTGGCTAGTTATCAATAATGACTTATTTTGTATCTTCCTGAGGCCGCTTATTTTACAACTCGTTTAGAAGTACTTATTTATTAACTTTTTGTAAGCGTGCGTGGAAGTACTTATTTCTCAACTTTTCGCAAGCGTGCGTGGAAGCACTTATTTTTTTACAATCTCTTTATAAAAGTAATTAGAAACGGATCCGAAAAATAAATAGTGAAGGTTTTTGATTTTGCCTTAATTGGGAACGAGAGTTTTTGCTGGTTGATTTTTTTTTTTTTTTTTAATTTTTCCCGTGGAACCGATTTCATCCAATTTCATTGCCTACCTTCCACACAATCAGAGTAGCATGCCAATCGAAATTCTTTCCAGCTAAATCCGTTTGGTTGGTTCTACTTCGATTTCATTTTTATACAAAAAGTACGAATTTCGAAAATCCATTATCTTTCGCGTTCACAGTCGAGTGGAATACACATAATTTTACGATTTTCGCTACAACTAGTTTCTTGGAACCAGTTTGAATCGAATTTTATGATTTTAGCTGCATTCGTTTGATTGGATTTTTATCTCCTTTCGTCCCGTTTTTTTTCTAAAAGAAAACATTTTCGAAAATCCCTGTGCGTCTTATGATTCTAGCAGTACCAATTTTATCCCTTTTTGTTCAGCTTGACCCAAAAAGTACAAATATGGAAGGATCGCATTATATTTCGAGTCTACTCAGCCAGAGCAAAGTGCAAATCGATTTTCATGATTCTAGCTGCAGTACCATTTTGATCCCCTTTCGTCCCGTTTTTTTTTTTTCTAAAACTACAAACATAAAAAATCCTTTATTTTGCTCGTCTATTCTAGCTATTATTATTCTAGCTGCGGCCATTTGGTCGTTACCAATTTTATCCCTTTTTGCCCATTTTGGCCCTAAAAGTTCGAATATCGAAAGATTGTTTTATTTTTCAGGTCAACACGGTCAGAGCGAAATATATGCCGATTTTCTTTATTCTAGCTGGGGCTATTTGATTTTTATCCCGTTTTCCCCTAAAAAACAAACATTTTTGAAAATTTTCTTTACTTTGTAGTCTATACAGGCAGGGGAATGAAAACACGGAATTTTAAATTCTAGCTGCAGCCATTTGGTCGGTACCAATTTTATCCCCCTTTCCACGTAAAAGTATTTGAACTAAATAAATACAAAGCATAAGGTATTTCCTGTCCTTGCTAGGACCAATTCCAACCGATGTACAATTATTAGACGTATTCTTGGGAAATTTACGTCCTAACTTCTTTCCTTTAGATGCTAGCTAGATCTTGCTTGGCTAGATCATCTTAGAATTTTATGACGATCAGCGCCATCAATATAATAATAGGCCATTTACTCATTGATTATTGTTTTTATTGCTCCTGTAATGATAACTCTAGTAAAAATGATAAACTCTAGTAAAAGTTAGTCCAAATTTTATTTGCTCAAAATATCGCTTCATTTCACATCCCTTTAAGTCTGTGGCAGGCCCTCTGAAAAGTCCAAATCAATTCAGACATACATACATATTAATGAAGTCGTCCTCCCCTCCTTGTCGTCCTTTATTACTTTTTTTCATTTCCTCTGCATATTAACTTTATGTTGTTGTGCTAGCATTAAGTTGAATTTCTTTGATGAAGTAACAAAAAAACACAACCACTCAATTACATTGGCATGGGTTTGACGTCGTCGAATAGGAATAGGGAAAAATGATTTTTTTTTAAATTTAAATTATTTTGAAGGGTTCTCAAAATACAGCAACAAAAACGTAAACACGCACCAGTCACAAGTTGAAATCGTTTTGCATTTTGATTATACTTGAGAACACAGCACAACAACTCAGAAACATTAGGTTAAGGAACTTAGGCCGCTTGACTTTCTTGTTGTTGTCGTGGTGTTGAATTTTGCATGAGAAACTCGCACTCGTGCAATTCAAAACTGTCAAAGAAAATCGCCGGTAGGAGTATTATTTAGACATTTCTCTGGCGACTGGCGAGAGTTGTTTGAATTTTATGCTTCTTGTTTTCGTTGAGTCGTTTTTTTTTTTTTGAAACAACACAATCTCGTCGTACTGCCTCCCTCTTCGTTGGCATTCGAGCATTTATATCCCGACGTTCAATGTTTCTTTTGCTCGTAGTTATACATGTGACCGTGGTCTCAAATATTTGTGCAAATGTATGTATGTTGGCTGCCTGGCTGTTATGTCCTTTTGTTAAAGACCAATTTGTCCAAAGGCTAACTTTCTACTTGAAGCCATTCTTGATTGCTTTAATTATGTTGACATAGCGTGTCGTATGGCAAATATGCCACGCTGCTTTCTTGCGCCAACGTCCATTGTTGCCGGCAATGCCCGTCATAGGTTCGCGTATGGATTGGAATTAAAATGAAAAGCGAGGTATTGTTAGCTCATGATGCGGTCGGTAACATTTATAGATTTTTTCTTTTTTTTGGCAATATTTGTTGATGCGTTTAAAAGAGTGTTTACTATGAAAGGAGAACTATCGAATAATAGGGATATTTTTAAAGCAAATAAATACCATATTTTTTAAATACACAAAAATATAAAAATATTGTTTCCAAGATATATATTTTTGCAATGAGGTATAGTGAAAAAGGGAAATTTGTAAAGCATACGAAAAATGTTGTGTCCGAGGCCCAAAAACAAATATTTTTGGTGTGAATTGATACAACACAAACAAATGTATGGATATATTTTTAATTTTTTACTATATTTTTAAATTATTAGCCCGATCACACCCACTTATATGTCCAATTGAAAGTAATTATGCTGGCTATCAATGTTGTCAATATAACTTTCACATAGCATCATTGATTCAGAAACAGTATCCAAAAATTTAAAAAGAAATATTTATTTATTTTTCAAAAAAAAAAAAAATAAACATATTTTGTATATAACATTATAACGAAGTATATAACATTTTGAGGAAGTACTTTTAAATAACGTCCAAAAAAGTCGATAATATATTAATATTCCGTAACATTTTATGAATAGCATTTTCACAAGTGAATGGCAACGACTTTTTAGTATGGGGTCACAAAGGTAATGTGTCCGCTTTGCACCCAGAAGGTCTCGGGTTCGAAACTTGGCTCGGGAAAAAACTTTTTTAAATTTTTTATTATTTTTATAAATAAACAATGTTTAATTTTGTATAATTTTGACAATTTAATACAAAATTTATAGATTTTTTAATGTACTTAAAATATTTCATATTTTCTACTTTTATCTATAGATTTTTCTATTTCAATTAGGCCTTCTATTCTTCGCTTAGATCCCAGCTAATGTTATTGTATCAAGTGTCTTTTAAAATAATTTCATATTCGGTTTAAAAGATCTGAGTCCTTCACTCCGGGTTTGCCAGTTTAATTGCTCTTCCTACTTTTAGAAAATATAACATATTTGGAAATAATGCAAAAAAACTCCCTCTTTTAACTACACCCCTGTTATAGCGTTTCCTTATATTCGTCTCGTCTGTAGGAGCTTTACTTATTCCTCGCAAACTAATAATTTCATTTATTTTTATAATATTCCTTTTTGTTTAGAGCACATTGTGCATTTTTTCGCATCTATTCGCACACTTTAATGCATAAATACAAATTTGTATATTAGGGTAACCTGAAAGGAGTTTTGAAAATTTCTAATCAGGCTAGGATTCAAAATAATTAATTGTGAAATTTTGCCTCCCTACATGCTAAGAATAAAATCATTACCCACAATCGAAAATGTAGCCAAAAGAAATTCATTTGCAGAATGTAATTGTCGCAAACGAATTATATTTATCCCAAACACTAGGGAACTTTTATGACAAACGGTTAGTTAGGTTACCACAACCGTTTTACAATAAATGCGGGGGAGGCCCTCTTTGCGCAAGGAAAAAATCGTTACACACAAACGAAAATTTAAACAAATGAAATGCATTTGCAGAATGTAATTGTCGTAAACGAATTATATTTATCCCAAACCCTAGGGGACGCTTATGACAAACGGTAAGTAAGGTTACCGCAAGCGATTTATGCTCATTATAAACTGTGTGAACCGTTTTGTTGCAAACGAATTTTGCTTTTGCCACAAGCGAAGTGTGTTCTTCGCAAACCGTATATAATGTTTGTGGTAAATGGAATCACAGCGTCGATTCAAGACCTCAAAGATAGAATTCGTGAGGCTATCAAGGACATAGGGCAGACACTTTGCGATTTGGTTATGGAAAATTTCATTGAAAGGATATGGCTGACGTTGTTTTTCATTATTAACGCATGGCATACCTTCCTCTTTATTATGAATTAAACATCCGACCATTTATCTCAAAAATGGATTTTTTCTTTGAATACCAAAATAACACCTCTTGTTGGAAAACCCTGTATATATATTCTGGGTCGCGGTAAAATTCTAAGACGATCTAGCCATGACCATCTGTTGAAAACACGCTAGCAGCAGAAATGAGCTAGGAGGTTCAAATTTTCTCAAAAAGTGTCATATAGTTGCAGGTCGATAGGTATTGAAAGTGAGCGAAATCGGCCCTGAAGGAAAAAATTTTCCCTAACAAGGACTGAATGTACTCCGTAATATTTAAAATATTTGATCAATTTTTCTGAAAATTTGTGCTTATATTCACTTGAAATTTTTGCGTACCTTTCTCTTGTAGCGTGAAAGCACGAAAAAGTAAATACAAATTTTAGCGGACGAAATGGAAAAAAGGGGATAAAAATGGTACCAATGATACGGCAACAGCTAGATGCATGGAATTTGGAATGTACAGCCCTCTAATTGCGTAGATACGTAAAATAGAGCGATTTTTCAAAATTCGTACTTTTAAGGGATACAATTTGAAAAGAGGGATTAAAATGGTACCAACCAAACCGCTGAAATTGAAATCATGAAATTCGGTGTATACATTCATCTGACTGTGAATACGCGAAACAGCAAGGAATTTTTCGAAATTTGTACTGATAGATTGAAAATGGGTCGAATGGGGATAAAAATGGTACCATCCAAACGGCTGCAGCTATAATAATGAAATTCGGAGAGTACATTCATCTGACTGTAAAGATGCGAAATAAAAGGATTTTGTCGAAATTTGTACTTTTAGACGGGAAAATGGGGCGAATGGGGATGAAAATGGTACCAACCAAACGGTTGCATCTATAATAATGAGATTCGGTGTGTACACTTCTCTCACTGCTGTGATGCGAATAATAAAGACATCTTCCGATATTCGTAGCATCAGGATGTAAATGGAGTTAAATTTGGCTACAATCAAACGGATGTAGCTGGAATCATGATATTCAGTAGTTGTACTCGTCTGTCTACGTAGACGCGGATAATAAAAGGTACTAATTTTTCTAAGTTCGCAATTTTAGGGTCAAAATGGAGTGAGACTGGTACCAATAAAACGGCTGTAGCTAAAATCGTGTACATTTCACACTGAAACATATTGGATCTTCAATATCAAAATGGTACAGACATTTATGTTGTAGATGGAATCAAGAAATTGCAAATGGGGAAATTCGGGCTTGAGGGAAATTGTTTCTACCTAATAATATTTAGGGCACATTTTTGAAGATTTCTGACTAATTAAATTAATATTTATATATAATAGAGCACTATTAATATTATAATAATGAAGCATCACAATTTTCCTAATATGGCAGTGCACTTCTATGCCATGTCGACAGCCTCTAATCTACCGATAATACTGTGAAATACACTCCGTGGTGGAGGCTATATAAGATTAGGCCCGGCCATACTTAACGTCTTTTTACTTCTTTATTTTGAAATTTTCACTACACCCTATTGTGCAGACACATCTTTGTCAGACCTTGTCCGCCTGAGCCTGAAATTCTTTGAAGCGTTTTTTATTTCTGTCGTTATTTCAATATTTCTTCCCTTCATTTCTTAATTCCCATTCCAGCCAGGCGACTTTGAAGTGACTGCTGCGTTGGAGGTGGAGGTGGGTGGTTGTACATCGTACAAGTCTTATGTTTTCTTTTGTGTTATTTATGCCTTCCAGAGGAAACATTAGTCAAATGCCTAATGTTATTTTTTCTCATTCTAAAACACTTACATACATACATACATAAATATTCCTTCGACATGGAAGAAGAAGAAAAAACATTTTTTAAATGGCTTTTAAGTCCAACACGTTGTAAATCCATGGCTTCAATCAAGTAACCATGGAGCCGAGCCACAGTGTCAAGGCAATGTCTTTGTTGATGGCGATGGTGCTGGCCAAGTATGGCGCTGACGATGACGTTGATGTCGATGATTTGCTTTATGTTTATTTACCTGGAATAGGAAAGAGAACAAAAGAACAATTAGTAATTGGCAATTGGTATGGCAGAGATCAAAGTAATACGTTTATGGTCAAGAACCCAACATAAAAAGTATGGGCGGAAGGATGGTGCAATGAGTTGAGTTAATTGGAAAATTGGTGTGAAAGGGAATAAAACAAATTACGTATGTCCGTACACCGATGTGTATACAACGTAGCTGGATAGACATAGAGTTCTTTATTGTTTTAAACCGAACTATGCACGAAATCACTATAAATAATAGAAAAAAATTGGAAAAATATCTTTATTCTATATTCAGTCCTTCGATTGATACCACTGTGATACCGTGGAACTCCACTTCCCTCTAGCTTCATAACTGTATAGATAACTATACCCTGATATAATCTCAAATGTCAAAATGATGCCATTATGTTCATTGGCTTATGAAATTTGCTACACTTTAAACAAAATTTGCAAACAAATAAACCAACACAAGCGATCTGTTTAAAGAGATTTAAAGATTATGCCGTATTTATGTTCGCACCATCAAGAATAACAACACACTCGCACAAAACAAAGAAGAAAAAAAAACAGAAAAAAAAGAAATCGCACAATTTTTGATTTTCTACGAGCATAAACAATAACAAACAAACAAGCAATTGCCGTAACAACAAAAAACTTTTATAATTTCATTTATTGTTTATTGTTTTTTTTCTTTGGTTGGTTTTCACACACAAAAATAAATAACAAACAATATCGTACGAATGTACATACACACATACATATGGACATTGGAGTGGGTAACGAAAAGGAATTGCTATATTTGATATTTTAACATTTCGTTTGTATTTTGGCGAAATCGATTACAAAACCACGCGATAATGTCTCCAAGTTTTTGTTCAGTAACAGGGGAGTGAGTAAAGAGTGTACACGCAAAGAAAAAATATGGTTGAACATGATCACGCGACTATAATATGTTCTTTACAATCACATTTTTTGTCGCAATCATATTGTTTTAATTTTGGTTAAATTTTAACAAACCATATGGTTTGGGCCAGCATAACAGAGTTGCTATTTTATCATAATATGTTTGTGTTCTTTAGAAATAACAAGTAAAAACGGCGTTAAGTTCGGCCGGGCCGAACTTTATATACCCTCCACCATGGATTGCATTCCACAGAGGTTGTAGGTTTTCGTAGAAGTGCAGTAATATTACAGGAAAATATAATTTTTTTAATATAGGCAAACCAAAACAAATACAATTATTGAAAAAATAATTTTATAAATAAATATAATATTTTAATTATTTCAAACCATTATTTATTTCAAATCAAAAAATAAATATTCTTATATTTATATTTTCAAAAAGCTTAAATACCATAAACATTGGTAGATAGTGGGAGCTACAGTTGGTTGTATTTTCATTCTATTTTAATTCCAAAAGTACAAAAAACATTATCAGTCGTACATAGTGCAAAATAACATAACTTCATGATTCAACCAATTTTTGCCATAATAGAAAAGGTACAAATTTGAAAAAAAAACTTTTTTGCGTGTCTATGCATGTCTATGTATACACCGAATTCCATAATTCCAGCTGCGACCATGTGGTTGGTACCATTTTTACCCCCTTGACGTTTCTACGCAATTAGAATTTCATCATTCTAGCTGTAGTCATTTAGTTGGTACTATTTTTATCCCTATGTACCGTTGTATCCCTTGAAAGTACGAATTTCGAAAAATTCGTTTATTTTCCGATTCCTACGCAATCAGAGGAATGTATACTCCGAATTGCATGACTCTAGCTGCGGTCGTTTGGTTAGTACTATTTGTATCCCCTTTTACAATGTTAACCCCAAAATGTACGAATTTCGAAAAATTTGTCTATTTTCCGTATCTACGCAGTCAGAGGAATGTATTCTCAGAATTTCATGACTCTAGCTGCGGTCATTTAATCGGTACTTTTTTTATCCCTTTTTTTATTTTAACCCCAAAAAGTACGAATTTCGAAAAACCTGTTTATTTTAAGTGTCTACGCAATCAGAGGAATGCATACACCGAATTTCATTATTCCAGGTGTAGCCGTTTGGCTGGTACCATTTTTATCCCTCCGTACCCATTATATCCCTTGAAAGTACGAATTTGGAAAAAAACCTTTTATTTTTCATGTCTACGTAGTCAAAGGAATGTATACTTCGATTTTCATGACGCTAGCTGCGGTCGTTTGGTTGGTACTATTTTTATCCCCTTTTTCTATTTTGTCCCCAAAAAGTACGAATTTCGAAAAATCCGTTTATTTTCCGTGTATACACAGTCATGTCTACGTAGTCAAAGGAATGTATACTTCGAATTTCATGACTCTAGCTGCGGTCATTTGGTTGGTACTATTTTTATCCCCTTTTTCTATTTTGTCCCCAAAAAGTACGAATTTGGAAAAATCAGTTTATTTTCCGTGTGTACACAGTCAGTGGAATGTATACTCCGAATTTCATGACTATAACTGCGGTCATTTGATTGGTACTATTTTTATCCCCTTTTTTCATATTAACCCCAAAAAGTACGAATTTTGAAAAATCCGTGTATTTTACATATCTATGCAATCAGAGGAATGTATACACCGAATTTCATTATTCTAGGTACAGCCGTTAGGTTGGTACCATTTTTATCCCTCTTTTCCTATTTTACCCCTTAAAAGTACGAATTTGAAAAAAATACTTTTATATCATGTATCTACTCAATTAGAGGAATGTACACACCGAATTTCGTGTTTCTAGCTGTTGTCGTTTAATGTGTACCATTTTTATCCCTTTTTTGCCCCATTTCACCCCCTAAAAATAAGAATCACTTTATGGTGCAGTTTTTTGCTATAAGGGTAATACACATACCAAATATCAAGCAAATATAAACAGACATATTCAAAAAACATGCTTAAATATGCTAAAATAGTAGGGATTATTATGGGTATTTTTAGTCCTTGTGAGGGAAAAATTTTTCCCTTTGGGCCGATTTCGCCCCATTTCAATCCCAACCGATCTACGACTATAAGACGCATTTATGGAAAATTTGGACGTCCTAGCTCCTTTCGTTTAGATGCTAGCGTGCTTTCAACAGACGGACGGACGGACGGACGGACGGACGGACGGACGGACATGGCTAGATCGTCTTAGAATTTTATGACGATCAAGAATATATATACTTTATAGGGTCTCAGGTCAATATTTCAAGGTGTTACAAACGGAATGACAAAGTTAGTATACCCCCATCCTGGAGGTGGAGGGTATAAAAACATGGTTGTTACCAGCAATTGTATAGTTGCGAATATGCTAGTTATGACCAAAATATGATAATTGTCCAACAATTCTATAGTCACAGTATCAAGTTATACTATTTTATCAAGTTATCTACAATCATACAGTTATCAGTTTTACGGATAAATTTATATTTTGGTCTCAGTTCAGTTCTAAGTGCGGTAGAAGTAAGTTCGTGTGTCGGAATGAATGTATAAATTGGAACAGATGGTACACATTTACAATTTGCTATCATGTCAATTAATTTTTCATTTTGCTCTTTGATTTCAATTGCAGAGAATTCATATTGTGGACAATAAAACTGAACCACGGCGGAATGGTTCATTAGCTGATTTCTGAAAAAACGCTGTAATAACACCCGTAAATACGCTGAACAACTATGTATATAGAATATACGAATAAGTACTCTTTTCCCAAATTAATAAGTAATTACTATTGAATTAAATTAATTTTTTTACTTTTTTAAAATAATCATTTCAATGTAGCATAATAATTTTATATTATGAAAGGGTGGTTAAATTGTAAGGGCCGATGTTGAATGTGAACCACACCTAAACGACAAGCTTTTTTCTGCATTTCATTTAACATTTCTCAATTTCAGGCTAACTCAATTTGAACCATGGAAAGATACACAATCGAGCAACGCTTTAAAGTTGTTATGAAAATGGGCATTAAAACCAAAATGCATATCTTGCACTTCGAGGAAAATCATCTTCAGTGATGAGGCACATTTTCACCTCAGTGGATTCGTCAATAAGCAGAATTGCCGCATTTGGGCGAATGATAATCCAAGAGTGATTGTCGAAAAACCAATGCACCCACAAAGAGTGACAGTTTGGTGCGGCTTATGGGTTGGCAGCATCATAGGGTTGTATTTTTTCCATAATGAGGCTTGTCAGGCAGTTACTGTGAATGGTCTTCGCAATCGTGAGATGATAACGATATGTGGTTTCAACAGGACGGTACCACTTGCCACACAGTTAACGAAACAATGGCTCTTTTGCGCGACAAATTCAATGGCCTTGTTATCTCACGTGGTGGCGATGTCAGTTGGCCGCCAAGATCATGTGATTTGACACCGTTGGACTACTTTCTTTGGGGTTATTTGAAAGAAAAGGTGTACGTCGATAAGCCAGCAACAATTCAAGAGCTAAAATAATGAGATAAGGATCGGCCCTTACAAGTTAACCACCCTTTATATGGTATTGAACATAATATTATTATATTATGATCATAATAAGATTACGTTAAGATCATATTATGATTCACTTGAGATCATAATATGATTGATGGTGGATCATGCTATGACTGTCTAGGGATCTTGATATAATTGCTGGGACCATACTGTGTTTACAAGGTGATCATAATATGATTGATGGTGGTTCACTTTTTGGGGATCGTAATATGATTGCGTGGACCATATTTTGTTTACATGTTGAGCATTGAGTAGGGATCATATAAAGAAAACTGTATGATTATTGGGATCATAACATGATAACTATAGTATGATTGGCTACAATCATAACTCCAATCATGCATGATACCCTTCCATTATGATCACCCCAACCATTTTTTTCTGTGCGTGTTATTTTGCGACTTTGTTCAACAGTGTTTTTGGAACAGAATAGCGACCACGAAATTGTGAAAGAGCTTATTGAGCAGATCATTTTTTAGAAACTCAGTCGTGCTGGTCCGAGTTACTTCTTACGGTGGGTCAAAATTTTCATTTTTTGGTCGAAGGGAGCTTTATCCAAAGTGAAAAGAAATGTAAGTTAATGTCTGAGAGAATTCTTATTGTGAGAATTATATTGTGGAATTTTATGAGGATAATTTTTGGGGGAAATCTTAACCCTCTAGCTCTTCTCTTTATGGGTCAACTTGGCCATTTTTTTCGAGAAAATCAAAAAAAGTTCTATCAAAAAGGACAGTTAAGGATTAAAATATTAAACGAAAAATTTGCCGGAAAAATTCAGGTGGGGGGTTCAGTGGGTTCAACATTAAAAAGCAAAATTTTAGAATCGGCTATTAAAAAGTACTGATTATTGTTCCAAATTTCTGGTTTTATTGGAAAGGTTGAACTTTGTCATTTTTTAATAATGCCACGCAATATCATTCATATGACTACCATGGCTGGCTCGGCAGTACCTCATCCGATCAGCACAATTTTTCAGCACAGCCCATAATCCACACCAAACAGTGACGTGTTGTGGATGCATTGGCTTCTCAACATTCACGTGTGTGTTCTCTGAACCCCATATGCGGCGATTTTGTTTATTGACATAGCCACCGAGATGAAAATGGGCTTGATCTGAAAAAACACGAAAATTTTCCACGTAAATTTCTTACAGTTAGCGTTAAAGACTCACTACTTTGGAAGTAAGTTTTTAATATTTCCCAATTTTGTTCGAACATATAGCATCCCATTTTGCTAATGTCAAACATAAACCTAAATATAAAAATGAATGTTATTCCATCTTTCAATCCTGAGTGGCGCTTTGTATTTGTATTTTTGTTGAAAATTTACATATTCTTTATATAAACTTTCCACTCCTTGTGCTACCCAGTTTAATGTACGCACATATGTGATTTTTTCTCCCATTTAAAAGGTTTTTTGTTTTCACCAAATATGTAGGTTGCGTTTTGTTTTTCACCAGAAATGAACTTAAAGCAACACCTTTAAAACACAAATTCAACAATATTCTGAACTTGTCTGTCTTGCGGCATGGTGAGCCACCGAAGAGGTGGCGGCCAGCATCGGCATCATCACCATGTATCACGATGGCGCGCAAAAGTTGCCAGTGAGCCGCTGACGGCTGCACGTTCTGAAACGTCCTCCCCCACCAAACATGTGTGAAAAGTGAGTTTTTCCCATTTGGCTCAAAAGTTGTGGCAAAAAGAGCAAACTGTTCTTTTCTTTTTTGTGCATAAATATAAAATGTTAATTTGTTTGCAGCAAATGTTGTTGTTTTGGCTCTATTAAAATTAAAATTATTACAAAAAAATATAAAATCTGTGTCATGCTCCTTTTATTTGCCGAGTATTGTGAGTTCACGTGAGAAATTCGATTTAATTTCGTTGCTGCTTTTTTATCACGAAATTATTAGATTTTTAACAGGATTGTTTGTTTTTTATTTTTGTTGTGGAATATTTTATTGCGTTTTTTAGTTTTCATTTGAAATGCGGTTGCCTGCCGGCATTTCTGATTCGTGTTTTTTGTTGTTGTTGCTTCAACGCAGATACAAAATAATTGTTTTTTGTACAATTTTACAGATAACTCCTGGCCGGTGCAATAGTAACGGAACAGGATGAAATTGGTTACAAAATGTTTTCACAGTATAATTAGCTAGGATATGTAGCCGCTTAAAACTTAAATTATTGCAGTTCCAAACACCTCAGGATGCAGAGTGGTATAAAATGGAAATGGAAATGGAAAAAAATATGAAATTTGAGGAAAATCTGATTAAATATCCCAGTCGAAGTTATGTAGCTTTAATATTTGTACTCTCATTTTGGCTGGGCCCTTTAACATTTTAAATTTTATTTCTATTTTTATTTTTATTTTTATTTTTATTTTTATTTTTATTTTTATTTTTATTTTTATTTTTATTTTTATTTTTATTTTTATTTTTATTTTTATTTTTATTTTTATTTTTATTTTTATTTTTATTTTTATTTTTATTTTTATTTTTATTTTTATTTTTATTTTTATTTTTATTTTTATTTTTATTTTTATTTTTATTTTTATTTTTATTTTTATTTTTATTTTTATTTTTATTTTTATTTTTATTTTTATTTTTATTTTTATTTTTATTTTTATTTTTATTTTTATTTTTATTTTTATTTTTATTTTTATTTTTATTTTTATTTTTATTTTTATTTTTATTTTTATTTTTATTTTTATTTTTATTTTTATTTTTATTTTTATTTTTATTTTTATTTTTATTTTTATTTTTATTTTTATTTTTATTTTTATTTTTATTTTTATTTTTATTTTTATTTTTATTTTTATTTTTATTTTTATTTTTATTTTTATTTTTATTTTTATTTTTATTTTTATTTTTATTTTTATTTTTATTTTTATTTTTATTTTTATTTTTATTTTTATTTTTATTTTTATTTTTATTTTTATTTTTATTTTTATTTTTATTTTTATTTTTATTTTTATTTTTATTTTTATTTTTATTTTTATTTTTATTTTTATTTTTATTTTTATTTTTATTTTTATTTTTATTTTTATTTTTATTTTTATTTTTATTTTTATTTTTATTTTTATTTTTATTTTTATTTTTATTTTTATTTTTATTTTTATTTTTATTTTTATTTTTATTTTTATTTTTATTTTTATTTTTATTTTTATTTTTATTTTTATTTTTATTTTTATTTTTATTTTTATTTTTATTTTTATTTTTATTTTTATTTTTATTTTTATTTTTATTTTTATTTTTATTTTTATTTTTATTTTTATTTTTATTTTTATTTTTATTTTTATTTTTATTTTTATTTTTATTTTTATTTTTATTTTTATTTTTATTTTTATTTTTATTTTTATTTTTATTTTTATTTTTATTTTTATTTTTATTTTTATTTTTATTTTTATTTTTATTTTTATTTTTATTTTTATTTTTATTTTTATTTTTATTTTTATTTTTATTTTTATTTTTATTTTTATTTTTATTTTTATTTTTATTTTTATTTTTATTTTTATTTTTATTTTTATTTTTATTTTTATTTTTATTTTTATTTTTATTTTTATTTTTATTTTTATTTTTATTTTTATTTTTATTTTTATTTTTATTTTTATTTTTATTTTTATTTTTATTTTTATTTTTATTTTTATTTTTATTTTTATTTTTATTTTTATTTTTATTTTTATTTTTATTTTTATTTTTATTTTTATTTTTATTTTTATTTTTATTATTGTTGCTCTTCATTTTGTTGGCCAGCTTAATTGCTGGCATTGAAGAGGTCTACCTATAAGACCAATCTGTTTATCGCATATGCATAAACTATGTTGCATGAAAAGCAATATGTTTTCTCGTTAACACTTAAAAAATGGCAACTTTTTCATTTGCCAATTTTATGGAAATTATTCTACTGTTCGATTTGTTTAGTGCCAGTTAACTTGTGTATATTAACAAACAAATTGACATATGCGACATTCCATTTTAAAACGGGCCAAATAAATAAGCAAGAAAAAAATTAAAATTCGTTCGGGCTTAATCTTATGTGCCCGGAGTGATTTGTGATAATAATTTAGTTTGTAAAATGTGCACATTTCTTTGTAAGGTGTGACTCATATACAGGAAATAAGTTGTCTGTGGCAAGTAATGCTATAATTTCAAAATCAACAATGCATTCATTTGCACCCTTGACCAATGCATTTGAGTTTCACAATAATTGCATGTGAATGGAATACTAAGAAGTTTTTTTCCCACACACACTCACACATGGACAATTCAATCAAACGTATGCAAATCGAGAATATTTATAATAAAAACTTTTCAATTTACAACAAACTAATTGAAGTTTGAGTTGAATGTGACACATAAATATAAAACAAATTGAATTTATATTTAACAAAAGAAAATTTCTATGGAGTTAAAGCTAAAAATAGCTGTGACAACGATGATAACTGTGATTTTTCTACACGGAGAAAAATGCAAAAAATATATATATATTTACTATAAGCATTTTGTATACAAATATTGTTACTCAAATATAAAATTAAATTAATTGCTAACTAAATTTGTTTTCACCTAAGTATTGGAATGTGTTTCCAGTAATTATTTTTCAGTTGATTCTTATGAAGGTTACCAGCTTCATTTGGATTTTCCTACTCTACCTTCCTGGCATTAGTTTAGGTAACTGTTGCCTTTGCAAACTATCAACAGTTTTATAGCCACTTTTATTACTTAATAAGACCAACTCCTAACGAACCCTTGTGCTGTAGTGGCCAACATTTCATGTTGGACTATGCAAATATCCTTGGATGTACTTACTTACCTCAAATTTTCTCTCCTATGCTTGACCTTTGACCACCCTGCGCCACAAACGAGCTGCGAATATTTTTAATTTAACACCTTTTTGGTGGTAATGTTGGCGATATCCGTAAATCCTATTCTTAAAACATACCTAATAGTGATCCTTAACGATTACGGCATTGTTAAGGATTTTGTAGCCACCAGCACACCATCGTCGCCGCGACAGCAACTCACACAATCTACCCCAACCTAAGCGGAGTTGTGTGGGTGGCCGTATTTTCAAGAACGTTAAATAAAAAGTAGTCGGTTATAAAGTTACTTTTATATGTGGCACATCACGTGACTATCCCTCGCCATGGAGGGAATTTCTGGTTTATGTCAAAACAAAAGAAAAAATTCTGAAATTTCTTCTCGTCTTTGAAGAGTGGAAAGAATATTTCACTTTAGATGAAGTGGTGTGTGATATAATCACAAACAATATTATAGAAGTAATCACAAACAATTCCTTTACCTTCTTTAGTTAACTTTCAACAACGAATTTATTTCTTAAAGTAATTATTAGTAGTTTCAGTGGAAATTATTAGATGTATCTACTTCCAATTCCAGCCAACCCTCTCCCCCTATTCTTATAGATTCTTTATTTATTCATATCATTTTGCCGGTAAAACAACAATTTAATGGGTCGTTTATGCCAACAAAAAAAAACAACAATTCCATTATTGTTCTTCTTCCGAATAATGACATATAATCACGATTTCGAAATAAACAAACAAAGGTTATTTCTAATGCCGAGGAACTGTAATAACTTCCTCGCTATGCTTTATTATCCTGTTTTCAAATTCTGTTGAAGTTTTGCGGCGTACTTACGTTGTGAAAGATAATTAAACTAATCACATGGACGTTGGTGTTGGCTCTTCTACGGAAATGTAGGTTAAATTAAAGTTGTAGGATGTGTTGCCCATGCGTCCATGAACGCCATTTTTCATATTTACAGTGTGAGAGACAAATGAAATGGGCATAACCGAAGCAGGGTCACGACAAAAGGATGGTCCGGCTGGAAAACATTATTGAAGCATGCAGCGAAATTGTAGCACAGTGATATGAATCACGGTGTTATAAATAGCAAGTGGGGGTAATTATGAGATCATTGGCTCAATGAGTCAATCGCAATTATGCGAGTGAGTGATGAAGTCTCTGGGGTCCTATAACAAATTTCAATTTATTGTTTTACGGGTATAAAGAATGAAAGCAAAGAAAAATATATAAAGAACTACCATTGAACATGATGAATTGACAACTACTCTTAAAGCTTCGATGGTGGTTACGCTAAATGAGTGATGAGGGTCCCTGGGGACCTATTACATGACCACAACGTTAGATGGATAGTTGTGCGAAATAAAAAAATATGTGAATAGGAGATCTCCCAAAGGAGAATTGCACGACAACAAACATATCTGTGAGAATTCCTCTCAACTCGCATATCTCTACCGAACATTCTCACATCGGGGATAAGATAACGAATATCCGAAGAATAAACAACATGAAAGCATCGATAGAGACAATAGAATGGGACACCCTACCCTATGGGAAATTGGTGGTAATTGCTATAAACGTACCTATCCTGAGATAGACCGATATGGATATATCACAGAACTGGTCCCTAAGTGTAAATAAATTGTAAATTCTCTTGAGGTGCGTTCCAAGTCATGTCTTTTGAAACCGATTCCAGAGCATATCCATTGAGATCGATTCTAGGACATGTCTTTTGAGGTATGGTGCAAGTCGTGTCCTCTGAGACCAGTTCCACATCAAGTTCTTTGTCCATGACATACCACAGGGGGTCAATTCAACCGATTCCAGGTCATATCCATTGAGACCGATTCTAGGAAATGTCTTTTAAGGTATGGTGCAAGTCATGTCCTCTGAGACCAGTTCCAGATCAAGTTCTTTGTCCATGACATACCACAGGGGGTCAATTCACCCTCTCCAATGACAAACAATGATAAAAATTTATTTTTATACCCTCCACCTGGGACTTGTCCTAGGACAGTTCATTTCCCGTAGGGTATCAACTGATCGCCCTTCTCTGAACATGGTCCCAAGGATCATATATTGGAGTTGCATTCAATCTTAGGTCTCATGTAGGTAGTGCAGATATTCGGAAATGGTCAGTAAATGATGACTAAGTGACTCATCCACAAATCGTCTTCAAATTCTTGAAGACTTGGTCTACGATCGAATTACAGAGCACGCTGGTTTCAAAGTCCGATCCAAAATGGTGTCGAAGAGAGAGAGAAAGAACAGAGCCTTGAGGGCACTCCTGCGGTCGACCTATGCTCGTCGGATGAGAATCCATCTACACAGCACGTACAGTGCGATCTCTGCTCCATATAAATCGAGAGAGCTGTCACTACCGACGCCGACAACGATGAGTTTTGATTTGAGTGCTCCTTGCCAGACTCTATAAAAGATCTTGGAGATATCTTGAGCAACGACCTTAATCTCACCAAACTGGTAGATGGGTCGACTCCATTATTCTGATAGCAACGTCATCAATTCCTACGGAAGCTATACAGTCGATACCTCACATGATGGTGGATAATATTCTCTCCATATTCTCCATAAACTTAGAGATCGCAGAGCAAATCGCAATCACGCGTTTGCAGGATTACTAGGTTAAGCTTTTTTAGCTTGACTGGGCGTTCACAATCTTCCAATGCTTATATAAATACTATTAGAGCATTTCTTCTTGGTATCGGATCGACTCTTGGCTCCGGATCTTGGAGAAGGGATGTTCTCGCATACTGAAAACCCTTATGTGCATATTTCGAAAACGTTCCGACTACAGTACTACTAATATAACGTTCTTCATTCAATTCGATACTAAATTCCCTAGCAGGAAGCATAGTTGAGACAGATTTGAAGGATATGGTATACAAGTGACTTAAGCGTATTTTCCAGAAAAGTTGATCTAGCAGACTCCGTAAATCAGTATCTGCCTCCAAGCGGAAATCTACGCAGTTAAGGAATCATCTAAAAAACGTTCTTCTTTACTTCGAAGAGGAATAAATGTAGGCTACCATGTGTCTCTAAGATCTATCCAAGCTGAATTCTTTGTCCGACGTCATAAGGTTGACGTGGATCCCTGGACTTCTGTGGCAGATAATTGACAATGATGGAATCTACTTCATTCAGTACGGTCCCAATACCGGTAGGGGGTTCGATCATCTGTCTGCCGGATTTATATAAAAGAGTTTAATCCAATGAAGTCTGTGGCTAAAGATTTCGATGATTTTGCTCTAAACAACTTTAGAAGAGCCTTTTGAGTTGGAGGGAATTAAGGGTGGGTATTCAAATGTTCAGAGAATTACAATATACCGAAATAAGAAATAAGACATCTATGTTTCGATATCTACATCGATCATTCGTCTGCCGGAGCTGTATAAAATAGTTTAATGCAAAGAAATCTATGGCTAAAGCTTTTGAAGATTTTGCTCTAAACAACTCTAGTAGAAGCTTAGGAGTTGGAGAGTATTGTAGGTGGGCTATTAAAATGTTCAGAGAATTGCAATATCCCAGCTTAACAATGAAACATCTATATCTCGATATCTACATCGATCATCTATCTACCGGAGAGGTGAAGGAGAGTTTAATCCACAGAAGTTTATAACTAAAGCTGTTGAAGATTCTGCTCTAAGCTAGAAAAATAAAAACAATTCTAGTAGATTCTTGGGAGTTGGAGGGAATTAAGGGTGGGCTTAATAAACGAGAGACAAGGGGAGCAACTTAAAGGCTTATAAAATATCCAGACAAACCTGACCTGAATACTATTAACAACCTACCAGTGTTCATCAGTTCTCAGTCACAATAGATGGAATGTATCAAGAATGATCACTGTCGTCAGGGATCGTTGGCCAATTATAAAATAAACCGAATTCAAGTATAACAATGTAGGGCAAGGGGAGACGTTCGACCACATCCATTATGGCGGTTCTGCCGCAATGGCACCGCGATGAATGGACCACACTAATCGTAAAGGTCTGTTATATCCAGATTAAGATATTTTATTCGATCTCTAATATTAATTTTCGACATCTCTTCAATGTTGTGTAGTAATTGCTTCCCAAGGGCCCACGGTTTTTTAGAGTTGGGCAGTCGCATACGAAGTTATCGACTGTCTCTTCTTCCTCTTGGTTGTCGCAGCTACGGTAGCGATCGTTGAATTGCAGCTTCATTCGTCGCGCATAGTTTCCAGTTGGCCAATGACCCGTCACAACTGCGATCACTCTTGAGACGTTCCTTCTATTTTGATTTAGAAGGAAGGAACGAACGAGTAGATGGGTAGGAGAGGATGGAATCTACTTTAAGTACCCACGCTACGGAGTTGGTAACAACACCCAGATCGAAACAATTTCAAACCTGGTTTCAATATAACCGATTACATTTTCTGTTATATTTCAAACAGGTTTGTTTGGATATTTGCCAAGTGTCTAGATTAGTGGACTTGAAATTATCCCGCTCAAGGCTATGCTACAAATTCCGTAGCGTGGGTACTTAAAGTAGATTTCATCCTCGTCAACTCATTAGCTCGTTCGTTCCCCTAAAAGTTCCTGTGTCCTGGGATCCACATAAGAGAGTCTTCGGACCAACAGCTCAATTTGAAAGCCCAAAATTTAGATTTTTAGATGTTATACGGTTAGATCTAAATGGCAAAAGAGCAGACTGTCTATAATGATTCCTTTGCAACCCATGCGCTATGGCATGCTTCCTTAAACTGCTGCTATTACGGCGGTTCTTCTGCATAAAAACAAGGCACTGATCCCTCGGGAAACAACAAATTTACGACGCTAACGAAATATAGGAAAGTGATATTGGAGATCTAATGTAATATGGTTGGATATAAGAGACCTGTTCGAGTAGCGATCCGTGATACTTTCATGCTGGCCGCTCGGCCACATTAGACCACATAATGGCGCCCAACGTTGCCCGACTTATACAATCTAATTGAAATTATACTCCTTATACTTTGCGGAAGGAATACTCCTTGGAAAATGTATGCATCTGGCAAGCGGCCACATAAACCAACCAACCGATCGAGGACGGCATAATGGCGCCCAAAGTTGCATGCTTTATACTATCTAAATGAGATTATACTTCTCAGATGGAATAATGTATGAATCTACAGAGCTTCTTTCTCATACTAGAAGCCCTGTGATCAATTTCATCTGGCAATTGGACCCGTCTTTAAATAAAGATGTGATTTTTGCCTTTGCTACATTTTTGCCTCCGACTGTCTCTTCGCACAAAGTAATGACAAACAACTACTGGAAAAAGTTCATATGGTGCTGTGAGCATAGTTAATAAATATCCATTCTGTTTCTCGTGCTGCTACCTTTCTTCTACTTCAGAAATGGCGCAATAAATCAAAATGGCAGCGATTTGCAGCGCACAACATAATAGAGTTACAGCGGCTTGGCCGGAAAGCAAAACTTTCGCTGCGACGTTATAGGAGTGAGTTTGGGAGTGTTTCTTCAATTTGAAGTTTTTTCCGGTTCATGTAAAAAGGAAATGTTCGTCCGTCCGTCCTTCCGTCAGAGTGAGGATGTTGTAAAGGCCGCTCGCAGCACCATCACTCTTATCAAAGTCACCATGTATGTGTGGTGCCCTAATACGATGTTATTACATTTTGCGTGTTGTCATCAACGCCACCACCATCACATCGCCTCTTGGCGTCTAACGTAAAGTCTCTGTAATGAAATGAAATTTCCTTTTTGCTTCGCAGCCAAAAAAATGGCAACATGTAGCATGTACATATGTGGTAGGTATGGTATGATGTGGTTGGTGTTTGTGTTGTGATGTGAACCCTTCAGTACAGGATATGATTTGTTTACTTCACTTTGTCGTTGTCGATGTGTTGGTCCGTCTGATGTTCAAAGGAAGAGCCTTTCCACCTCTTCCTTTTAGTTCATCTGAGGGATAAAAAAGTGTTGTTTCGCTGGTTTGATTGTTATCTTTGTGTGCGAATGAGTGCGTGCGTGCGTGCGTTCTTTATGATTGGTTAACCAAGAATTCAGAGTAAGAGAAATTGCAATTTTTATCCCTCAGTTCAAGCGTGCGAGTGTGTGTGTGTGCATTTGGAACTACCCTCTGTTTTTTGTACTAACCACACGAAATAAAGATCGTAATCGAAATTTATGTCTCTAACAAAGGACACTAATTGAGTTTGGGCGAAGTGTTGCAGCCAGCCACGCACACACACACACACTCTCGCACGAACCTAACTGCGAGAGAGTGTGTATTTGAGTAATTTTGCTATGCCTTTCAACATGGTTGCATTGCAAATGTTGCATATGAGTTTGTTGGTTGCCAATGACGTTGCGACAAGCATTGTTTAGATGGCAACATGTGTGGGAAACAAAATGTTGATAAACATTGCCAGCGAAGGACGTAAGTAAGTGTTGATGGTATTTAAGGCTTCATGGTGTGAACTGTGGCGAAAGGATTACAATGGAAGGAATGCAACATGACGTACGTGTTCTAATAAGCAAACGTTAGAAATCTAAGACCTAGGTGAACAGCATGTCCCTCAAAAAAGAAAAAGAAAAGTTGTAGTTAATCTTTCTACCAGGATAAAACAGCCCAAAAATATAGGACGTTAATGTGTTTCCTTATGGCTTTTGGGGGGCTTTTAGCCAATTTCCTCGATAATATCAATAATTCCCAATTGCATCATGCAACACAATATAAAGAAGTAAGGAAAGGCTAATGTCGGGCGGGGCCGACTATTTAATATACACCACTCCCTGCGTATATACCTCGCTTTTATTACTAAAACCAGGTGTTTCATGGGAGCAATTTTATGTAGTTCATATAAATTATACAGTTACTATAAATTCATCTTTAGTCAAAGTTAATGAGTATGGTAAATAATAAAGTAATTGATCCAATGTTCCGGCATCAAATACAAATTATACATTAGCAATAGGATGAATCGGGCCGACATTTGAAACATGGTCCTACATATTTCTCATTCAAGGTACGTATTCCTAGCAGAAATATGTCATGATCCGATGTAAGACGTAGTTTCTTGAGCTGTAATATAGTAGCTGTATTTAGTAATTTGGATTATTCCAAAGTATGAAAACGAATATTTCATTTTCATAGCATGTATTCTTAGTTGAAATATAATATAATCTGCAAAATTTGAAGAAAAAAATACGTTTTAAAATTTGCGTCCTTAGGGGGTAAAAATTAAAATGGGGTCATTTGTAAGGGCGCTACATTAAAAAGTGGTTCCATATAGATCACTTTTAAAGTAGGTATTCTTAGTTCAAAAATATGACATGATATGCAAAACTTTATCGAGATCCAATGCATGATATGGGTTCTAGAGCTGTATTAGAGTAGAATGGGGGCCCAATTCGTATGGGGTCCAAAATATGGACCCATATATGTAACATTCATAGTATGTATTCTTAGTTGAAATATAATATAATCTGCAAAATTTAAAAAAATGGGGTCCTAAAGAGGTAATAGTTAAAATTGAGGCCCATTTGTAAGGGCGCTACATTAAAAAGTGAGCCTTTATAGATCACTTTCAAAGTAGGTATTCTTTATTGAAATATAACATGATCTGCAATTTTTTTTAAAGATCCACTGTAAGATGTGGGTTCTAGAGCGATATTAGTGTATGTATGGGGTTATACGAAAACATTGACCTATATAGCTGACATTCAAAATGCGCGTTTCTAGTATAATAGTTGTGTGGAAAATTTGATCAAGATCCGATGTAAACTATGCATTTTAGAGCAGTAATATTGTAATTCGGAGGTACATTTGTATGGAGGCTATATCAAAACATAGATCCATGTGGTCCACTTTGCCGTGAGCTGTTTCTAGTTCAAATATAACACGATCCTGAAAATTTGGGCATGATCACATGTAAAATGTGTATTCTGGAACAGTAATAGTGTAAATTATAGGGATAATTGTATGGAGGCTATATCTAAATCTGATCAAGAAAAGTAACTTCTGCCAAATTTCATGACAATCGGACCACAATTGCGAAGTTTAGAATGCGAACAAGCTTAGATGGACAGCAGACGGACAGGCGGACAGATGGATAGACATCGTTAAATCGATTCAACTGGTGATTATAAGCCGATCCGTATACTTAAAGGGGTCCAGCTCAATTATTTCTTGGTGTTACAAAGATTTGGCAGAAACTAACTTATAATACCCTAGTCCACGAAGTGGTGGACATATAGGTCCGATAACACCCGCTTATATGTTCAATGAAAGGTACTTATGATGGCTACAAATGTTGCGAATTTCCCATTCACATGGAAACAGTGACTTAGGATCAGTCTTCAAAGAATTGAGAAAAAATATTTTTTTTTGTGAAAAAAATTGTTGGAACGAAAAAAAAAACAGAGAAAAATGGTAAATTCATTATTTATATTAACGAATTTTTAGTATGGGATCACAGAGGTAAGGTGTTCGCTTTGCACCCGGAAAGTCTGGGGTTCGAATAGTGGCTCGGGACATTTTTTTGTTTTTTTTTTTTTATTATTACTTTTATAAATAAACAACGTTTAATTCTGTGTAATTTTAACAATTAAAAGATTTTTGTTTAAAAAATACAAATTTATTAATAAAATATTAAATTTTTGAATTACATTAATAAAGCAAAAAATTTGTTTTTTTTTTAAGTAAAGAAATTTAAATTGTTACAATTATTCAAAATTAAACATTGTTTCTTTAAAAAGTAATAAAAAACAAGAAAAAAATTGTTTTCCGAGCCACGATTCGAACCCAAGGCCTTCTGGGTACAAAGCGGACACCTAACCTCCCTCATTGACCGCATACTAAAACTACGTTCCCATTCACATGTGAAAACATAGATACAAGCCGACAGATTTTAAGCCGACAAGCCGCCGCCGATTTCATCGACACACATTGACTTCAACCACGCCGCCGAGATTTGGCAGAGTTCTAATCATACTACCAAAATAGAAATTACAAAAGAATATAAAATGGTCGACTTAGACAACCAACTACTGTGAAATATATGGGTCTTTCTTTGAATTGGGTATCCCACTATATGATAACGTCTATATAAAGTTGAATGATTCTATTTTGATTTGAAAGTCGCATTTATATAAGTCAATTCCAGTATGCGTGACCACGTGTTCCTGCTGTTTAGTGTGTCAAAGTATTTAGAGCTTTACCATTCTTTGGAAGAATTATGATATTCAGCTTTAATTGTAAAAATATTTATTAAATTCATCCATATTATAAATTTTGGGAATTACTAATAATGGATAATAATTTGAAATTATGGGAACATTGACTAATATTAACGAAAATTTTAACGTTTCATCATAAAATAAGAGTTTCTGCAGCCAATTGTCTCATCCGAACACACTTTCACATAAAAATAGTCATTGCGATTGCTCCAAGGTCCAGGGAAGATACTAATAGCCATTAGCGATACATAACATGTCTGTTAACATAAAAAATGAAGCGCCCCTAGTGGAGGATAGTGGTACTAATCGATTAACATTCCATTCCCTTAACATTAACATCAACCTTGAAGAAGATGCAAATAACAGCCGGACAACATGAGAACGATGATGAACAAAGGTTCCCGCGTTAATCGGATACATGCCGGAACGAAGTCTAGTACAATTCAGACTTAAGGATTATCACCTCAGCTCCCTCTAAAGCTGCTACAACAACAACAACGAATACTTGACAAAAAAAGAAAAGTTATTAAACACCAATACAATTTGTTTGTTGTTTTTTTCCTAAAAATTGTCAAATAAATAGGGGTGCTCGAATGACAGAACTAGCCGGCAAATTCGCCGCCGCCGCCGATAATTCTGGGTCGGCTTGTAACTCTGTTTTGGAAGTTGGTTAAATGAACTTCGTTAAAAGCGGGAAATATGCACATTGGGGATGCGACTCAAATGCGCTTCCTACGGAAGTACTTCCAATATTGTTTTGCTGGGTGGGTATTATTCGGGCTGAAACTTTTTTCTCTGCTCACAGCTATCAAAATTTCTCCTCAATATTTTGCAATAGAAATTTAAATTCTGCAGAAAAGTGTTTAATCGTTTTATTGAAGCAACCATCTCATATGAAATACCCCCACCCCCTCCAAAAAAAGAGATATTTTAATTATAGGTGTTTTTATGGCAACAATTTCCATACGCATTTCACTTTAACGCCTTCGACTTTAAGGCCATAAAAATCAGTTAAAAAATGACAGCGAAAGAAGAAAATATTGCATTTTATAACGCCCCATAAACATTATCATACAATCATTAAGATCCGATGTGAACAAATATGCATATATGTATGGACATATGTATATGTACATAAATACTTATGTACAAGTTTAATGACGACGAACGAACTTTGTCCGATGTTAATGGGCTTGTCGCGTTAATGCAATACAAACTGCAGAAGTGCAAAATAATGCCAATGACTGCAAAGATGCAGAAATGAAACGCAATAATCTTCGAAAAAATCCAACACGTTGGATACTTAACGAAAGTGTTGCATAGCCAGCCAAAGAAAAGCAATTATCGCCTTGTAAAATTACAAATGATGAAAAGTCCATCGTCATCATCAATGGGTGGCAGTTAACGGCTTTTTCTGAGCTGTAGGTGACAGTGTGATGAATAAATTCATCTGAAGCCTTAAAAAGGACATCAGCATATACACAGTAAAGTACGTGTAAGTGTGTGTGTGTGTGTTTGGATATGATAATTAAAATTGCATACACGCCCTTTGAAGCCGGCGAAGCATATTTAATGAGAAAAGTTGAGCAATGCAGCAATTCCAGCAGGCAATGCAAGACATTTCGATAGTTTTAGGGCGAACAAGTGGAAAAGTTCGCGAATTTGTTGAGCGAAATATAAGTGAAAATATCGGAGTTATCTGTGGATATATTTAAATGGGTCACAGGAGTGATTACATAATAAAAATAAAACATTAAAGTACATTAGGCTGGGTCGCGGTCCATGGATGAATGGAAAAACAATTTCCAGTCACCCCACGAAAATAAAGTTTGGATTGTTTAACGATGATTTGCAAAATATTGAGCTAAACGCTCCTGAAAATAACCCTAAAAGTCATGTTTTTCTTGATGATTTGCAAAATATTGAGCTAAACGCTCCTGAAAAAAACCCTAAAAATCATGTTTTTCCTGTGTATTTTTTTTGTGTTAAATTTTTTCCCAATTTTTTTCTGAAATAATAGACCCTTGAAAGCACTTTAAATAAAAATTTTGATTCTTGCCCTAGAGTAACTTAGTGGTCGAATTATTGGACGTTTATAGTATTTTTTGTGGATTTTCACTGTGACTTTTGAAAACTTTTTCGTATTTGGTAGTAGTATTTTTATTTTAAAAATGAAATTGACGCCGTACAGTGGGATTTTTTGTGCCAAAAGTAATTTTTTGTTCGACACATAAAATTTAAAAATATAATGATGCAGTTTTGTAGAAAATTTATTCAGCATGAACAATCCATAAATGTATCCCAAAAAACGTTTATTTGTCTTTGAAATAATGAAGTAAAGTCACACGTAAATTTTGGTTCAAAATATTGAAAACTGTTTACGCACTTCTATAGTGTTTCTTCGTAAGATAATTTTATTGCTCTGATTTAAATAGTGATTTTTTTCACATATAGCCTTTTCTGTGCATTTAAAAAAATATATATAAAGTTCGCTCATGTGGTTAAAAAAATATATGATAGAATAAAATTTGTTCTTTAATGTGCCGTGATTGCAAACTTCCTTGGAAGAAAAAATAGAAAAATATAATAAAATGAATGGTAACACTCCATACAATCAATTAAAATTAAAAAAAAAAGTTTAAATAACTAAAAATCTTTTATAAAATCATAAGATTTGTCTCCAAATTCATGGAATTTTTAATTTTAAAAAATTACAAAAAATATATAGAAAATGACAAAAGATTATAGAAATTATAAATTAAAGTTCTCAGAAAGTGTGATAGAGTTGCAACAAATACAAATGTTTTTCATTGACTTCTAGTATCGTCAGATCCTTTTATAAGTAGCATTAGATGTCAACCCCGTAAACAGGTTCTAGAACTTGATGATATAGTTACAGAAATGATATATGATGAATAAAGTCTATATTTAAATGCATGTACTGAAATTTATTTATAAAATAAAAAAGTTTGGGCCAAAAATAAATTTGGGTTCTATGGGCGGTGGGAGATGGGCGTGGCCAATTTTGGAAAAACTTTATTTTATTCTTAACTGAGGTAATAAAATGTTCTGTGCCAAATTTCAAAAAGTTTGGGCCAAAAATTAATTTGGGTTCTATGGGTACTGAGAGTGGCCAATTTTGATGAAACTTTATATTTTTCTTAATTGAGCGATCCAAAGACTCAGAGCAAAATTTCAACATTCTGCGAGCACTCCTTATATTTTTTGCCAAACTTTGTATGAACAAATCCCTCTGTGCGCCGCAGCGCTCATTTTTGTAAAAAGCGTTTGAACTGTAAAAACCGTCGCCTGTATTAAATTATTTCACAAAAATGGAGTCAGTGCCGTCAGTTTTCATTCGATTTTCATCATTTAGGCATCATTCGAAAGGTATTGTTTCCTCCTATTTATTTTTCATTACACCTCTTACAAAATGTTTCTAAGAAGTATGTGTTTTTAGCTGTCACCTTGAAAACCCACAAAAAATCAATATAAACGCCCAATAAATAATACAATAAAAATAATACAATTTTTTATTTAAAGTGCTTCCAACGGTCTATTAATTTAGAAAAAAATTCGACAAAAATGCAACATAAAGAAATTACACTGGAAAACATGAATTTAGATGTGTTTTCAGGTGCGTTTATCTCACCTATGGCTTGGCCCAGTGACGAAATATTTTGTGGATCATCATTAAACAGTCCAATCTTTTATTTTCGTGACCCATCCTAAAGTACATATGTCTAATATCTCTTAAAAATATATTTAATGCATAAATTTCAGTAAAAACAAGTAGACTAGAAAGAAAATTTGCCCTGTGCATCTAACTACATTTTCGTAATGAAAGTGGCGCCCAACAGTACAATATAAACAAAAGCTATGAAGAGCTTAGAGCTCGAACTTTCGTCCATGCTATCAACTTTGTCTGTACACAGATTTGTATACCCAACAAAAAAATGGAAGTACTTCACACATTTTAATGGCATCTCAAAATCCAAATGTGATTTTTTCCCGCTTATGAGGATAATATGTATGTATAACATATGTCGATAATATGTTAATATCCATAGCATTTGACCAAGTGAATGGGAACGACATTTTAGTAGGCGGTCACAGAGGCAAGGTGTCCGCTTTGCACCCAGAAGGTCTCGGGTTCGAATGGTGGCTCTGGAAAAAATCTTTTTTTTTATTAATACACAATGTTTAATTTTGTATAATTTCAACAATTTAAAAATTTCTGCCTAAAAAATACACATATATTGCTTTATTCATGTACTTCAAATATTTCGTTTTTATTAAGTATTAATAAAGTGGTAGAATCTAGTCTATTTGCATCCTACATCATTAGACATGAGGACTAGACGAAGACGACAAACGCCAAGGACCATTTAACGTCTTAGTGCAGACATGGAAATTAATTGCTTTAAATGGGATTTTGGTTATTCGAATATTCAGGATGTAAAAATTTTTGTTATACCCAACACCACTTCGTGGACTAGGGTATTATAAGTTAGTTTCGCGCCAAATGTTTGTAACACAAAGAAATAATCGAGCTAGACCCACCTTTAAGTATACCGATCGACTTAGAATCACCACCTGAGTCGATTTAACGATGTCTGTCTGTCCGCCCGTCCGTCTGCTGTCCATATATGCTTGTTCGCACTGTACAGGTCGCAATTGTTGTCCGATTGTCATGAAACTTGGCAGAAGTTATTTTTTTCTGGCCAAGGACCATCGGTATTGAATTTTTTAAAGCACATATAGTACCCGATTTTCCTCAAATTTGACTTAACACCTTATAATCTAACTAGAAACACCTATGCTAAAAGTGGGTAAGATCGGTTCAGATTTAGATATAGCCCCCATACAAATGTCGCTCCCGATTTGACTTTTTCCACCGATTTCCGTACCCGATTTTCTTTAAATTTGGCACAACATCTTACAATCCAACTAGAAACACCTGTGCAGAATTTTGGTAAGATCGGTTCAGATTTATATATAGCCCCTATACAAATTCGCTCCCTATTTCTCTTTTTCCGCTTTAGAAACCACATATTGTACCTGATTTTCTTTAAAATTGGCACAACATTTTATAATCGAACTAGAAACATCTATGGTGAAAGTGGGTAGGATCGGTTCAGATTTGGATATAGCCCTCATACAAATGTTGCTCCCGAATGTTTATCCAATTTTGGCCAAACTTTACATATTATATTTCACCAATAAACATACATGGTGAAAGCGGGTCACATCGTTCCAGGTTTCAATATAATTCCATACAAATGTCCTTTCCGATTTAAATTTTTTGTCAAACACATACATTTACAGGATGCAAAAATCCTTCCCAATTTCACTTTTTTACCGAATTGAATTGTAATGAGATAGAAAGTCCGTCCGTCTTTAGCCTTTCCTTACTTGTTTGGGAGATGCCCATATGTCCATACTTTGGTATAACCCAATGAGGTGTCTGATCTATTACAGCTCTAGAAACTACATCTTACATCGTATCTTCATCAAATTTTGCAGATGTTTCAACTAGGAATACCTACCGTGAATGAGAAATATATAGACGCATGTTTTGGACCAGCCCCAAAATGTTGTTTTAGGCCCCCTTTTGAAATGTCGGTCCGATTCATCCTATTACTACTGTATAATTTGTATTTGTCTGTCGGATAATTACATCAGTTACCATATTCGTCAAATATGACTAAAGATGAATTTATAGTAACTGTATAGTTTATATGAACTACATAAAATTGCTCCCATGAAATAACTGGGTTTAGTAATCAAAGCGAGGTACATACGCAGGAAACAAGTAAGGAAAGGCTAAAGTCGGGCGGGGCCGACTATATAATACCCTACATATAGTCGGCCCCGCCCGACTTTAGCCTTTCCTTACTTGTTTTTAGTTGTTTTTCCATGCTTTATATAAGGTTACTTTCTATATATGTTTGTGTGCCACAAAATTTGAAATCAATTTTTGAAAGCTTTTTTCGCAACCAATTTTGCTCAAATTTTGCACACTTAATCATTTTCGTTGACAATACAAGGAAATGGAAAAATTTGACCAATTGGACAAAGGGGCGTGGTACCTCCCATACAAACCACAAATTAAAAATCTATTATTTCTGCTCCTGATAACGGTATTTGAACAAAATTTGGTACGTCGGTTTGGTGTGGATTTTTTAAGTGCTGCTGCAAATATGGGCGGGATTGTACAAAGGGGCGTGGTACCCCCCATACAAACCACAAATTAAAAATATATTATTTCTGCTCCTGATAACGGTATTTGAACAAAATTTGGTACGTCGGTTTGGTGTGCATTTTTTAAGTGCTGCTGCAAATATGAGCGGGAATGGACAAAGAGGCGTGGTACCTCCCATACAAACCACAAATTAAAAATCTATTATTTCTGCTCCTGATAACGCAGTAATTTTTTCTTCTACAAAAGATAACTAAAAAAGAATTTCTAGGCCCAATAGAATTCTGCTTGCATAAAGCATGGATTTGAAAAAAAAAAATTTTTGATTTACTAGTTTTATATATAAATGATCGCTTTATGACCTGACCATTGCGAAAGGAGTCCGTTTGCATAATAGGATTGTAGAGTTTGGAACCTATGTCAAATAAAGATAGATGTCTAGAAATTTAGGTACTAGTATACTTCACCAAAGAACGTGATTTTAGGATAATACGTTTAAAACTATAACGTCAACAACGAAGCCAAAAGAACGTCCAAAGAATTCGAAAATACCACCATACCATGTAATGTTGTTTGAATTTGTGAAAGTAGAAAAGTAATTTTTATTTTGTCATTTATTATTATTTATAGTTCTTAAGTTGCAAATTCTTTTATTTTTTTGTGTTATTCAATGATATAATTTTAAAAATTTTGGTAGATTTGGGAAACAAATTTAATTTTTTTTTCAAATATTGATAAAATTGTCGGCTTTAAAATTGCGTTTTTCGTGAATTTAAAAATAATAGCAAAATGCCATTGTCACGAACTCCGTCCAAAGGAGATGATAAAGCTGTAGGGGAGGATAACTCGACCAATTTGTTGGGGAATCATACCCCGAATATATGCATAATAGGGACAACGACACATGTTACAGGTACAATTCCGAAATCGGAAAACCCGATTATAGTTTCCCACCTCCGAATGGTGGAACATTCAGCGAAAAAACCGTCAAGAGTGAAGGATGCACTGCATTATACTGCCATAATTAGTCAGCTAGTTGATGAAGCTAATTTAATTTAATATTAATTTGTGTTATATATTAATTCATACTAAATAAATATTTTGTTAAGTTTCCTATCTTCAGTTCTAACGAACAAAATAGTTTGCTTTAGTTATTCAGCAATCACACAACAGAGGATAGCTGAGATGGTTAGAGTGCCGTAGTAGCAACCAGAAGGTCCGCAGTTCTAACCCCAGTAGCGGCGGATTTTTTAAAGCAGAAATGGTAACTAGTGAAAAAGTGGTTCCTTTGCAACACTTTAAAATAACTTTTAAGTCTTTCAAAATAAAGGACATCCCTCCTATCCCTCCAGTTAAATTCATTGGCGAAGATCGCAATCTTCAATACTTCCGAATCACAAGATCAACATCTTTTTCACTTCTTCGGGTGCTCTCTTTTTGCTGGGTAATAACAGTGTAGCTCGAGTATTGGCGTCCAACGTTGCACGATTTATACACTCTAAACAACACTGAATAGATTTTGAATGTAGTAATATTTCTAGTTGGTTTCCAAATAAAATCTTCCATAATTTATGGATAATTTTCTTTATAACTGTCACTATTTATTGATTGTTCAATTAATTTGGCGAATTCAAACCTCATCTCAACTGACATTTTATTTTTTCGCGATCTCATTTATTATTGCCATAATTAATATTTTCAGCAACTACCAAAATCAACACCTATTTGTACAGTACATACAAACGCTCGTTAACGTGTCATAATGTCAAGCACATGCATACATACATGAGTGCATCATATACGCTCTATATTAAATACCTGCTTTCACGCGATTTCTCCCATTACGGAATGTACACACACACACGCCAAATGTCGAAATCGTAGCTTAATGTCCAATTTTCAGCGCAATAAAATTATGTTATTTGTCACAATTAATGAACGAATGAATTGCTATTTTTATGGGTGTTAAAAATGGCATTTTGATTTTATTGTTGCATGGCGACGCATATCGCACGTGCACATTTAAATACCGGATAGCGGTGCACGTGCGATATTAATGCAGTTTTAAAAGTTGCCACTGACATACACTCATTATGCATTTGAAGCGGCGGAAATGCTGAAATATGTTAAATAATAAATAATAAATAAATTTAGTGAACTTTTTCTTAATATTATGAAAAATCATAATTTAAGTGAAATGTTTCATACAATTTTTTATGAACATTTCATAAAATAAAATTGTTAAATTAGAGAATCTTAGTTTCATAAGATCAAAGAATAATTTCATTGTTTTAAATAAAATAAATGGTATAAAAAAGTTCATGAAATACGTCAAAACCAATAAAATATTTGTTTTATGAAAAGTCTTCATAAATATAATGAAGGATGGCTGAACCGATGTTGTTGAAATTTTCAATATTTTTTTTAAATTGTTCTGTGGGCGGAGAGGGCATGGAAACAGTGTTTTTGAGAGCTAGCAGGCTCAAAATTGGTAAATATATATTACTGACCTGAGACAGTAATTACTGATGCCGACATTTGGATTTTAGTTTTGTGGGCGGATTGGGCGTGGCAAAAGTGTTTTTGAGAGCTAGAAGGCTACAAATTGGCACATACATATTATGGACCAAGATAAAGAATTTGAATTTGATGCCGACATTAGGATTTTCGTTTTGTGGGCGTACAAAATAGAGTTTTTTCGAGCTAAAAGGCTGAAAATTGGAACGTATATATTACTGATCATGAGAAAGATGATTTTGATGGCGTATTTTGGATTTTCGTTTTGTGGGCGGTTTGGGCGTGGCAAACGTGTTTTTAGAAATAGGAGGCTCAAAATTGGTACTTATATTTTACTGATCACGATAAAAATCAATATTAAATCTTCTTTTAAATTTAACTTTCTTTGCCTGATGAAGCGGGCGGGGTTCAGCTAGTGTAAATATACAGGGTTTTCCAACAAGAAGTGTTATTTTGGTATTCAAAGATGAGATAAATGATCGGATGTTTATTTCCTAATAAAGAGGAAGGTATGCCGTTAATAATGAGAAACAACATCAGCCAAATGGCCATCACGACCACGCTTAAAGGACCATATCCTTTTTCATGAAATTTGCCATAACCAAATCGCAAAGTGGCTGCCCTATGTCCTCGATAGCCTCACGAATTCTATCTTTGAGGTCTTGAATCGACGCTGGGCTGTTGGCGTAGACCTTAACTTTCACCAGGCTCCAAAGGAAGAAATCGCAAGGTGTTAAATCACAAGATCTCGGTGGCCAATTGTGATCACCTCTTCGAGAGATAACACGATACGGAAACTCTTACCGTTGCTTGAGTGGCACGTAGCGCCGTCTTGTCGAAAATAAACGTTGTCCAGATCAATACCATCCAACTGCTACCATAAAAAATCATTAATCAACTCTCGATAGCGCAATCCATTCACCAACCTCATTTTCGAAAGAGTAATGTCCAATGACCCCGCTGTACCATAAACCGCACCAAACAGTCACACGATGAGGATGGAGAGACTTCTCAACAATAACTCTTGAGTTTTCCTAGCCCCAGATGCGACAATTTTGCTTGTTGACGTAGCCACCGAGGTGGAAATGGGCCTCATCAGTCAAGATGATTTTTCGATGGAATTCCAGATCATTTTCATTCATTTCAAGGGCCCAATCAGCAAAGACACGACGTTGTTGATGTAGGGCAGGCTTGAGTTCTTGTGTTAACTGAACTTTATAAGCCTTAAGACCCAAGCCTTTATGCATAGTACGGTGTAATGACGTTTGTGGAATGCCCAATTCCGAAGAACGACGAGGAATGGGGTTCAAATGGAATAAAGGGGATAAAATTGGAATAGAGGGATAAACAAAGGTACCAACCATACGGTTGCACCTAGAATAATGAAATTCGGTGTATAAATTCCTCTGATTGTGTAGACACGTAAAATAAACTGATTTTTCTAAATACGTACTTTTTGGAGTTCAAATGGGAAAAAGGGGATAAAAATAGTACCAACCAAATGACCGCAGCTAGAGTCATGACATTAGGAGTATACATTCCTCTGACTGCGTAGACACGAAAAATAAAAGGTTTACTCCAAATTCGTACTTTCAAGGAATACAATGGGTACAGAGGGATAAAAATAGTACCAACTAAACGAATACAGCTAGAATGATAAAATTCGGTGTCTATATGCCTCTAATTGCGTAGATACATAAAATAATGAGATTTTAGATAGTCGTACCCTTGAGGGGGTAAAATTGGAAAAAAAGGGGATAAATATGGTTCAAACCAAACATGGACTTCGGTGTATACATTCCTATGACTGCTGAGACACGCAAAATAAAAAGATTTTTCCAAATTCGTACTTTTACAGTCTGGTAGGCTTGTCTTATAAGTGTGGTATGAAAAAATAAAAATATTATATTTATTTATAAAATTATTTTTTCAATATTTGTACTTGTTTTGGTTTGGCTATATTAAAAAAATATATTCCTGTAATATTACTGCACTTCTACGAAAATCGACAGCCTATGTGGAATGCAATCCATGGTAGAGGGTATATAAAGTTCGACCCGGCCGAACTTAGCGCCGTTTTTACTTGTTAGTAATGGCTTAGTTTCTACTTGTCAAATAATAAAAGCTTTAAAGGTGGCAGCTACCGAAATACCGGGTGATTCAAAATAACACCTCTTGTTGGAAAGCCCTGTATATACGAATGATAAAAGCATGGTAACCAGCACTCTCTACAGAATATTCACTGATGAGTTATACCCTCACAGGAAATGTAATAGAGAGCTGTGTACGGTTGAGTATGGTTTTCCTCTTTTTTCTTCCTTCGTAAGAAGAAGATATTTTTTTTTTAAATATCTGTAATTCGAATTTATTATTTATGTAAAAACTCCCCTTTAAAGTTGTATCGAATAGGTCGGCAATATAGTCTATTTACAGCGAACTCGGCCAGTTGAAGGTCCGAAGTAATCATATCATTTCCACCGACTGTACATAACTATGACGGAGCAGTATCGATATTTGAAAACAAAGTTCATAGTTTAGAAATATAATATTGTTATATACCCTCAAACCTATGTACACACAAAAAATAACTTTCATCAAACAACTACTTCCTTTGATTGCTTTACGATTGAAACAATTGACGAAATATATTTTTGTTTGCTTTTCTCCCACAAACACTTGTACAAACATTTCAATTCTAAACGAATCGAATTAAAAGAACAAAACAATTTCATAAATTCTTAATTAAATTTCAGCTTTTGTGCTGTAAATGTAGGTATGTTGCTGCTGTGAGTAGCGAGTAGATCAATTTCAATTTCTGTTAACGAAACACCACTGAAGGCCAATGGATGCAGCTACTCAATGGGGAAGTGGAGAAAAAAACCGACAAAAGTGTCAATACTTGTTTGTGAAGCTGTTGCAAATGTTGACACTCGCATTGCAGTAACTTTTTTGGTCGGGGTTGTCTAAGTGAGGCGAGGGGCTCCATTGAACTGTGGATTGCGGCAACCGAGTGCTGGTAACCGCAGAATACAGCGAAGCAGGGCATTTGTTATTGCAGCAAGACATGAGTAGTAAGTGCGAGTACAAGTCGCGCAACAATGTTTTCCAAAATGTAAACATTTCAAATTTGACACATGACAAACTAATTTTGAAACTTTAAGTTGCATACAACCAAGTTGAAGCAATGCAATACAGTTGTGTTGCATATTTCTAGCATTATGATAATCATCATAGCTGATCCTTGTTAAGTCCAGTGCCGTTTTTTCTGTGGTTCCTTTGTGGTACCATTTGTTGGCGGTTATTTATGGTGGCCCTTCCCTCTCTCTCGCTGTGTCTAATGTTGCATTGTAATCCTATTATTAATGCTAAATTAAATTAAATTACATTTTTCCCAAATTTAATCCAGCCACCATTGAGCGGGCACCACAAGTATTTGCAGCAGGCCCAAGTCAAACAACCAAAACAAAACAAACCAAAGTCATGTGCCTTGCCTGTCTGTCGGTCTTCATCAAATATTGTGGAATTTCCAAAAACTCCTAGAGCGCGCGGCAGCGTTAAGTATGGCGCATTGTGGTTGTTTGTACGCATTTACATGGCTCATTATGCGTGATTTCAAGGAAGACCTCCTTTGTTGTTGGCATGTACTCCTCGATTCCCCTGTCCACTACTCCACAGACAGACAGAGCGCCTATCGGCCTTTCTCGCATCCTGTCTCTATTTATGCACAAAGAGCCGTATGTCCGCCTATTTTTTTCTTCGCAGCCTATTTGCTAATGATTGTTTCATAGAATTTGTTTTGTCTTGTTTCTCGGAGAGTAGCTAATTAATTTGTTAAGGTTACTGGCGAAGTGAAGTGGATCCGCTGTCGGGAAGCGGAGAGTCAGGGGTGGTTGACTTCGTCAAATAACTTTACAGATTGCCATGGACGACAGTTTTAATGAATGCCAGACAAAGTTTGATTGGAAGCAAAGTAAGATGATAAGAAAGTAAGTAAGGACGGCCAACCCTAAGACGTCCCAACAGCTTTTTAGTTTAGAGAGATTGGGTCAAAGAAATTGCTGAATTCCCACGACATCTCAATATCTTTTAGGGTTTGAGAGCAAGTCAACAAAATTTTTTAGAATCTTTTGACTATCTTAATCAATGTCTCATTGAGGTAATTCCCACCATCGCGTGGGATTCGGTGGCACTCAAACGCTCTAAAATACCTCACGCATCCCTCTTTCAGCATATTAGTTACTTCCAATTCCCAGTTCTATTAAAGCAGTCCACTTTCGGTTTCTGTTTTCCTCCACTTGATAATTCAATTCTTAAATATTGTTTTTTTCCCCGCCAAACATACTCCAGCGACAAAAACATCGCCATGGCATGCATGACATGCAGTTGGCGGCATAAATTCGATTAGCCTGTGGTTAACTATGTGAAGGAAATTCAATCAATTCCATGGAGCCGACACACTTTAACATGCATATATTATGGCCTGATGGAGGTAATGGCTGCGCAGAAGAAAAAAAATCGGAAAACAACAGTAAAAAACGTTAATTAATATTCGCCGAGGGTGATTGGAGCGTTTCATTGTGGAATAAACAAGTGCCTGTTCAACAGCCAAAAGGGTTGGCATTTTGGAATGATGCTAAAGGATGGAGACTAGTGAAAATGAGGTTTCTCGAATGGCATTTAACGACTTGAAAGTTGAGAATTGAGAAGAAAATGAGTAAATTGCGTTTGGAACTAAAAAATCTGACTTTTTGCACTAAATGTATCCTATCTTCCAACTTCGGGCGGGCCTGAAAAACCGGGGAACCTTTCCGAATGTGTATATATTTCATTAAAGGCTTTTGAACGAAAAAAGTTGCGTTGGTTCAAAAGCAGACATTTGTTTAAAAAGTACATTTTTAAAAATATTTGTTACAAACAAACTATATTTGCCACAAACATACCTTTTACGTCATAATAAAGCCAAGAAACCATAATTTCTATAATTGTGAGAGAACCAGTTCGACAAAGTCAAAAAAAGGAATTTTTTCAATATTCAAAATCTGATAAACGTGAAAATCTGTTATACAAAAAAAATTAATTTTTTTCTTCGCATTATGAAGAAATACGCAAAAATATGTTAAGAAAACATAAAAACAAAAAAATAAAAATTTTAATTTTCTTTAAAATCGAAAAATACCAAAAATAGTCAAATTTTGGCCGATTTCTAAAATATATCCGATTTCCCGATTCTTTGTGTAAATATCGCTAAATAATTATTGGGCCCTTTTCTAATTTTGATTTTTTACAGACCTCTAAAATGTCTACTAGAACAAAAGTTATTGAATTTTGGCCAATGAATTTTGATTCTGAACCACTGTGCTACACTGATTGCCAAGCCCGCTACCAACTCGACAACCGAGGCGTTCTGTTCTGTTTTCTTTTGTTTTTTTTTGTTTTTTTTTTTTCAAATCTCTGGTATGTAACTGAACAACTCATCTGACTAATATTATATTTGCGAAGGAACTGCACTGTAATAATTATAAGCTACATAGATTTCCTAAGCTACAAATGGCGCCCAACATTATATCTTGTCTGGATATCTTTTTTTTTAAATATCTGGTATGCAACTGAACAACTCTTCTGACTAATATTATATTTGCAAAGGAACTGCATTGTAATAATTATAAGCTACATAGATTTCCTAAGCTACAAATGGCGCCCAACATTATATCTTGTCTGGAGTGAGTAAGGACAAGCTAGTGAACACTATTAAAAGTCTTATTTTGCTGCGAATAAATGAATAATATAATATTATTAGCCAAGGAATAGTTATAAGCTACATAGATTTCCTAAGCTACAAATGGCGCCCAACTCAGCGAATGTTATACAATGTCTTATATTGCTAAACAAAAATTTGTGTTTCTATAAGAAATGTAGGTGAGGAATGTCATCACTTCAATGGTTTTTATTACTGACTATCGATCTAT
The DNA here is from genome assembly GCA_947397865.1 of Polietes domitor. Lineage (NCBI taxonomy): Eukaryota > Metazoa > Arthropoda > Insecta > Diptera > Muscidae > Polietes > Polietes domitor. The sequence continues at coordinate 76,349,637 of OX377619.1, read as the reverse complement.
AAATGGCGCCCAAACTTATATTTCTTAAGACAGCAATCAATGTTAGGACCAACCCTAAAAAACGCACTGACCACCATTTCACTTGCTACAAAGTGGATACACTATACAACAAAAAAAAATTTGTATATCCGAGACCAAAAAACGAAAAAAATAAAATAATTATTAAATATTTTTTTAATTTTTTTATACTAAAATTCTTAATATAAACCAATGTATCTTTACGATTTCTACTTTTTGATTTTGGAAATATAATTCAAATCATACCCACATATGTTCAATTAAAAGTATTTATGTTGGCAAAAAATGTTGCGAATATCACTTTCACATAGATACAATGGTTTATGAACAGTTTCAAAAAATTGAGAGAAAAAAATATTTTTTTCCAAAAAAGCGATGAAAAATAGAAGAATAGAGAAATGCAAACGAATTATTTTGTTTTATTTTTAAAAACTAACATTATAACGAAGAAAACATTATCTACATATAAAAGATCTATGGATAAATATATAAGTTATGGCTCTTTGTGTAGACGCTAAATAGTTAAAAAAAACTATACCTGCATATACACATACTTACATATGCAACTCAATGAGATGCTTGTACAATGGCATGTGTACTTTATTACTTGGTGCGATTTTTTAAACGCAAATTCGGCAAGTGAGTAGTGCTTCTCGTTCGTTTGTGAGAAGCATCTCCTTATAGAGGCCGGGTTTGATGTTGAAAAGTCGCTGCGAAACCACTTGAAAAGACTTTTGACATGGTCGAAATCATGATCGTGGTAGTCTGCAGCCAAGTAAGAAATGTCACCATGCCATTTGTAAATAAACTTACATTCTATTAAATATAGATGCAAAATGGTCTTGAGCCAGGACAATATCCCAGTTCAAATCGAAGTATAAAAAAATTTTTGATTTTCTAAATTTGTGTTTATATAGCGCGAAAAACCAATTGTAAAGTAAATAGTAAAATATTTGGTTTTATTTTATAATAGCGGAGCTCAAAACGAAGAAAATAAGGCATATTCGATGGAACAAGAAAAACTGTGCTCTTAGTTCTCCACTTGTGTGATATTTTCTCCTTTTTACAGGACTTTTAAATTCCAAAGTCTTAATAATTTATTGTCGTACTTGTGCCAGTCATGCAAAGGCGATATGGGTATCAAATTAAAGAGAAGAATATAGGTTCAAAATACTATAAATTGCATGCTTCTAGTTGAATTAGTTTAACATTAACAACCATTTCAAAATTTCACTCTAAAAAAAATAAAATATGAATAAACCAAGGGGAAATTTTGAAATGGTTGTTAAAGCTAAACTAAGACAGCTAAAAGCATGAGATTTAAAGTATTTGTAACAAATGCTCTTCTCTTTCAACCGATATCCATATCGCTTTTCTATGGCCCGCATGAGTATTTAAATAAATTAATAAAACATCTATGCCCCTTGGAAAGTAAAAGTCCTCTAAAAGGAAGAAAATATCATGAAATGATAAACTGGAATTGTGAAATCTCCAGACGGCCTTAAATCCTCCTATGACTAATATTATCTTGGAAAAATACCTAAATTGTAATAATTATGTAGTATATATCAATTTTATAAATTACGCATGTTATGGGTACAATGTCCCCATAACATCATGGTAACAAGTCTGGTATGAAAAAATACAAATAGTAAAAGTGGATATTTTGATATGATGAAGTATTTTCGTAGTTTTTCAAATGAAAATCTGAGTACACTGCATACGATCTGAAGTTTCATGTGTATGAGTGTTATTTCTAAAAAAATGCCCAAAGAAAATGGTGCAGCTTTCAAGCAATAGTCTTCTGAAAATGGCGCCCAAATATGGTTTTGTACTCTATTTAGAAAATATACTCTATTTAGAAAATACGTAACTCGTAATAATGCGTGCGATATATATATATATATATATATATATATATACATATAAAGGGTGATTTTTTAAGAGCTTGATAACTTTTTTTTTTAAAAAAACGCATAAAATTTGCAAAATCTCATCGGTTCTTTATTTGAAACGTTAGATTGGTCCATGACATTTACTTTTTGAAGATAATTTCATTTAAATGTTGACCGCGGCTGCGTCTTAGGTGGTCCATCCGCTTAGTCCAATTTTGGCATTTCCACGTTTTTGAGTAACAGAGACCCAATTGGTGCGAACGGCGACGAATCGAAAATTGGTGGTCATCATTAACACTGGCCGATACAGCTGCGATATTTTCTTCAGTTCGCACTCTACGTAAGCGTGTTGGTGGTTTAATGTCCAACAATGTAAATTTGGTGCGAAATTTAGTCACAATAGCCCGAATAGCCGCTTCAGTGGGTCGATTAAACTGACCATAAAATGGAAGCGCGCAATGAACTTTCTTAACAGAGCACGCATTTTGATAATAAAATTCAATAATTTGCAAGCGTTGTTCGTTTGTAAGACGATTCATGATGAAATGTCAAAGCATACTGAGCATCTTTCTCTTTGACACCATGTCTGAAATCCCACGTGATCTGTCAAATACTAATGCATGAAAATCCTAACCTCAAAAAAATCACTCTTTATATATATAGCGCATGGATTAAAATTTTATAAATTACACATGTTATGGGGACATTGAAGCTACCCAGCAAAAAAATTGGAAGTACTTCCGTAGGAAGCATTAGCATTTTTCCTGCTTTTGAGGAAGTACTTCTAAACAACGTCACAAAAGTCGATGATATGTTAATATTCCGTAACATTTTATGAATAACATTTTCACAACTGAATCGGAACGACTTTTTAGTATGGGGTCACAAAGGTAAGGTGTCCACTTTGCACCCAGAAGGTCTCGGGTTCGAATCTTGGCTCGGGAAAAAACTTTTTTATATTTTTTTAATATTTTTATAAATAAACAATGTTTAGTTTTGTATAATTTTGACAATTTAAAATGTTTTGATTAAAAAATACAAATTTTTAATATACTTAAAATATTTCATATTTTTATTAATTATTGGTACTACATAATATCAGTAAAATTAAGTAGTGTCAATTTATTTAATACTAAATTTAATTAGTATTTATTTGCGTTATATATTAGTTCATATTAAACAAATATTTGGTTATGTTCGCAATTGTCAGTTTTACAGAAGTAAATGATTTGTTTTAGTTATACACCACTCACAACAGAGGATAGCTAAGATGGTTAGAGTGCCGTAGTAGCAATCAGAAGGTCCGCTGTTCTACCCCCCGTTAGCGTCGGATTTTTTAAAACAGAAAGGGAAACAAATGAAAAAGTGGTTCCCCTTTACAACACTTCAAAATAAAGGACCTCCTTTCAAAATAAAGGACCTCCTATGTTAAATTCATTGGTGGAAGATCCCAATTTTCACTACTTCCGAATCACGAGATGAACATCTTTTTCACTTCTTTGGGTGCTCTCTTTTTGCTGGGTAACGGGTCTGGTATGAAAAAATCGAAATAGTAAACGTTGATAGAGGTATTTTTGTATTTTCTTAAGAAAAAAATGGCCCGAAATGTATTACCAACTATTACTTCTACTCTGCAGTTACTGCCGCAATTACGCAATTTTTCATTATGACACTAAAAATGGCGCCCAACTCATTCGACTGATATTATATTTGTGAAGGGGCTATTTTGTGATAAGGCTGATCTTTAAAATGTTTCCATTGTGCAAATTTTATCGTTGTTTTTCTGTTAATTTAATAAATTAAATTAAATTATAAATTGTGAAAAACAGCATAGTTTGACTTATAATTTTCTAAAGGACAATTCAGACTTTCTACTAACAGTTCTGCTGATCTACAACTATTGTGTTGATTTAATATAATTAAATTAATTATAAATGACGCCCAACAGAACAGCTGTGGCTTAGAATTTGCTGAAGGGAAATTCAGCTATTCTATTAACATTTTTTTCGGTCTACAAGTTTTGTGTTAATTCAATAGATTAAATTAAAAATGGCGCCCAACAGAATGGTTTTTGCTCAGAATTTCCTAAAACGGAATTCAGATATTCTGTTACCAATCACGTCGATCTATAAATTTTCCCTTAATGTAAACTATAAATGTAAATATAAATGGCGCCCAACAAAATGGATTTAGCTTAGAATTTCCTGAAGAGGAATTTAGATATTCTATTAACAATATTCTATATAATGCAGTGGGTCTACACGTTTTCTTTTCATTTAATAAATTTAATTGAATTATAACAAGTAAGAAGGCGTTAAGTTCGGCCGGGCCGAATCTTATATACCCTCCACCACGGAGTGCATTCCACAGTATTACCAGCAGATTAAAGGATGTCGACTTTACATAGAAGTACAGTACCATATTACGAAAATTGTGATATTTTAATGAACATTACTATATTTGTACTATTTCAAACTATAATGTATACTTATGCGCAATCGACTACTATATATAAATAAAATGATGATTGTCAGTCGCCATTAGAAAGAAACATTTTCAGATACAGACAAAGTGATAAGAAAAGTATAAATTTTAAAGATATCCCCATTCACCCCATTCTCTGCCCAAATGTACAAATTTCGAAAAAAAACCTTCTTTCAAGTCTTCATAGTCAGAATGTATACACCGAATTTCATGATTTCAACTTCAGCAGTTTGGTAGGTCCCATTTTTATCCCTCTTTTTAATTATATCCCTTAAAAGTACAAATTTCGAAAAATCCCTCTATTTTACGTGTCTATGCAATTAGAGGGATGTACACACCGAATTCCATGATGTTGTCGTATCATTGGTACCATATTTTATCCCTTTTTGTCCCATTTCGCCCGCTAAAACTTTTATTTTCTTTGTGGTGCTTCCAAGCTACAAGAGGAATGTTCGCAACAAATTTTAACTGTATGAAAATAAGAAATTTAATTAATAAGCCAAGCTACCAATATTTGTATACTATATATATAATGGATATAATACATACTTCAATTCACAAAGTAAATATAAGGGAGCAATCATAAATACCCTAAATATTGTGGGATAGAGAGTGTATTTTCAGCTACAGTCGTTTGGTTGGTTGTATTTCCATCCTATTTTAATTTCAAAAGTATAAATTTTGAAAATACCTTATCTCTCACGTACGCAGTACAAGACAACTTCATGATTCTACCATTTTTTATCGTAAAGGCAACAAAATAAAGTACGAATTTGGAAAAAAAATATTCTACGTGGCTATGCAGTCAGAGGAATGTATACACCGAATTCCATGATTCTATCAGCGGCCATTTTCTTGGTACCATTTTTATCCCCTTTTTCAAATTTTGCCCCCTCAAGAGTACGACTATCTAAAATCTCTTTATTTTACGTTAGAGGGATGTACGCACTGAATTTCATCATTCTAGCTGTATTCGTTTAGTTGGTACTATTTTTATCCCCTGTAGCCATTGTGTCCCTTGAAAGTACGAATTTGGAAAAAACGTTTTATTTTTCGTGTCTACGCAGTCAGAGGAATGTATACTCCGAATTTCATGATTCTAGCTGCTGTCATTTTGTAGGTACTATTTTTATCCCCTTTTTCCATTTGAGCCCCAAAAAGTACGAATTTTGGAAAGTTCTTTTATATTACGTGTCTACGCAATCAGAGGAATGTATATATCAAATTTCATTATTCTAGGTGCAGCCGTTAGGTTGGTACTACTTTTTATCCCTCTATCCCCATTTAACCCCTTAAAAATACGAATTTAGAAAAAATACTTTTATATTATGTATCTACTCTATTAAAGGAATGTACACGCCAAATTTCGTGTTTCTATCTGTTGTCGTTTGATAGGTACCATTTTTATCCCTTTTTGTCCCATTTCGCCCCCTACAAATAAAAATCACTCTATGGTGCCCTTTTATGCTATAATGCGCATTGCAAATATCCAGTAAATACAAGCTAATATGTTCAAAAAACATGCTGAAATACTCTAAATATTAGGGGTATTTTCAGTCCTTGTGAGGGAAAAATTTTTCCCTCAGGGCCGATTTCGTCCACTTTCAATCCCAACCGATCTACAATCATAAGACACATTTAGGAAAAGTTAGAACCTCCTAGCTCATTTCGTTCGGCCGCTATCGTGCTTTCAACAGACAGACAGACGGACATGGCTATATCGTCTTAGAATTTTACCACGACCCAGAATATATATACTTTATGGGGTCTCCGATGAATATTTCAAGGTGTTACAAACGGAATGACAAAGTGAATATACCCCCATCCTGGAGGTGGAGGGTATAAAAACATAATGGTTTTAGCTTAAAATTTCCTACAGGGGAATTCGGACATTCTATTACCAATCCTGTCGCTCTATAAATTTTCTCTTAATGTAAACTATTTATAATTGGCGCCCAACAAAATGGTTTTAGCTTAGAATTTCTATTCTATTCTATTAACAATCCTCTAAGTCTGCAAGTAAATTTATTCCCTCATTCAAATACTGTGAATATCAGCTTAAAACTATAATAAAAAATTAAAAAACTAAAAAAACTTTTCGAATTTTGCCCTAGAAACTGCTGACTAAAGGAATCCCCAATTTATTCCCTCAGATGGCAACTCCGCCATCACGCCAAACGCACTTTTCCCCTTTCGGCTGTGAAATTTACAGTCTACGCGAAATCAATACAAATGTTATCAAAGATCGCATGTACTGACGGAACGAAAAGAGCCACGATGCAGTCGCAAAAAAATGGAGGGCAAGCAAACAAACACTTGATGTTGCTGCGGGAGTTTCATAAAAACCGCAGGCAAAAGTAATTTATTTGTTTGTACTTAACAACACATACGCACATACGCACCCACAGACATATGTATGGATGGGTGGAATACCACCACGTAAATACATTTACACCAGCATATGTCCTCGCTTGTAATATGCACTTGTTGCAAAAGGATAATAACACACTGTCCCAACGAGCAGTGGAAAAAATCCACTGCAGTAAATCTAGTAACAGACGTTTTTTTTTCCAAAGTGATATATGCTCGTATAGAGGGGGGAGGGAGGGCCACATGTACATAGTACCCGAGATACCATTAAAATATATCTAAAGGACATTATTGTATACAGCAACAGCAACATGTTTAATACGCAAAAAATTCGCATGTATGCGAAATAAAACATATGTATGTCCTGGTCGTGGACTCTCTTTATTACTGTACAGTAATAATGGCAGCAACATGTAGGTGTTTGTATTGCCTCTCTTTTTTTGAGTCGTTTTCCCAGCTAGCGTTTTTGCTTCTGTTGGGGGCGAGCGCATACTTTGCGTATGTTGTCGTGTATGTGGTTAACTGTTATTATTGCATACAAATCCTTTGGCGGGCTTTTTCAGCCGCAAGGCTTTGTCGGTCAGCGACAGAGTGTGAATGCACTCTAAAGAGGACTTATGTTGCGTTTACTTGTGACGCGACAGTATTTTGCGCTGAGGTCAGCTACTTAAGAATCTTAAAATAACTTCATTATTGGTTAGAAAAATAATTTTGTTGGTTGTCATAAACAATTTAAGAAAAATGAAATATATGCATTTAATTGTTTTCCTTTAATACCCTTTAAAGAATTAAATGAACATTTAGTTGGTTTGAAGGGTTGTCCGTTTTGGTAGGGTAACTTTTGTCCATCCGAAATTACCCTATTGGAAGATAGGATGCAATTAGTACAAAAAGTTAGTTTTTTATACCCTCCACCTCCAGGATGGGGGTATACTAACTTTCCGTTGTAACACCTTGAAATATCGACCTGAGACCCTATAAAGTCTATATATTCTTGATCGTCATAAAATTCTAAGACGATCTAGCCATGTCCGTCCGTCTGTTGAAAGCACGCTAGCATCTAAACGAAAGGAGCTAGAACGTTCAAATTTTCCACAAAAGCGTCTTATAGTCGTAGATCGGTTGGGATTGAAAGGGGGCAAAATCGGCCCAAAGGGAAAAATTTTTCCCTCACAAGGACTAAAATACCCATAATAATCCCTAATATTTTAGCGTATTTAATCATGGTTTTTGAATATGTCTGTTTATATTTGCTTGATATTTGGTATGTGCATTCCCCTTACAGCAAAAATTTGCACCATAAAGTGATTATTATTTGTAGGGGGTGAAATGGGGCAAAAAAGGGATAAAAATGGTACATATTAAACGACAACAGCTAGAAACACGAAATTCGGTGTGTACATTCCTCTAATTGAGTAGATACATAATATGAAAATATTTTTTCCAAATTCGTACTTTTAAGGGGTAAAATGGGAATAGATGGATAAAAATGGTACCAACCAAACGGCCGTACCTAGATTAATGAAATTCGGTGTATACATTCCTCTGATTGCATAGACAAGTAAAATACACGGATTTTTCAAAATTAGTACTTTTTGGGGTTAAAATGAAAAAAGGGGATAAAAATAGTACCAATGAAATGACCGCAGCTAGAGTCATGCAATTCGGAGTATACGTTCCTCTGACTGCGTAGGTACGGAAAATAAAGTGATTTTTTTAAATTCGTACTTTTTGGGGTCAAAATAGAAAAAGCGGATAAAAATAGTACTAACCAAATGACCGCAGCTAGAGTCATGAAATTCGGAGTATACATTCCTTTGACTAAGTAGACATGAAAAATAAAAGTTTTTTTTCCAAATTCGTACTTTCAAGGGATACAATGGGTACGGAGGGATAAAAATGGTACCAACAAAACGGCTGTACCTAGAATAATGAAATTCGGTGTATACATTCCTCTGATTGCATAGACAAGTAAAATACACGGATTTTTCAAAATTCATACTTTTTGAGGTTAAAATGAAAAAAGGGGATAAAAATAGTACCAATCAAATGACCGCAGGTAGAGTCATGAAATTCGGAGTATACGTTCCTCTGACTGCGTAGGCAGGGAAAATAAACTGATTTTTCGAAATTCGTACTTTTTGGGGTCAAAATAGAAAAAGGGGATACAAATAGTACCAACCAAATGACCGCAGCTAGAGTCATGAAATTCGGAGTATACATTCCTTTGACTACGTAGACATGAAAAATAAAAGTTTTTTTCCAAATTCGTACTTTCAAGGGATACAATGGTTACGGAGGGATAAAAATGGTATCAACAAAACGGCTGTACCTAGAATAATGAAATTCGGTGTATACAGTCCTCTGAGGGTGAAGACACGGAAAATAGACGAATTTTTCGAAACTCGTACTTTTTGGGGTTAAAATGGAAAAAGGTGATACAAATAGTACCAACCAAATGACCGCAGCTAGAGTCATGCAATTCGGAGTATACATTCCTCTGACTGCGTAGACACGGAAAATAAACGCATTTTTCGAAATTCGTACTTTCAAGGGATACAATGGTTCAGAGGGCTAAAAATAGTACCAACTAAACGACTACTGCCAGAATGATGACATTCTAATTGCGTAGAAACGTCAAGGGGGTAAAAATGGTACCAACCAAATGGGCGCAGCTGGAATCATGGAATTCGGTCCTCTGACTGTATAGACACGCAAAATAACAACTTTTTTTCGAAATTCGTAATTTTACTTTTACGGCAAAAATTGGTTGAATCATGAAGTTAGGTTATTTTGCACTATGTACGTCTGATAATGGATTTTCAAAATTTGTACTTTTGGAATTAAAATATAATGGAAATACAACCAACTGTAGCACACACTATCTACCAATATTTATGGCGTTTAAGCTTATTGAAAATATAAATATAAAAATATTTATTTTTTGATTTGAAACAACTAATGGTTTGAAATAATTAAAATATTACATTCATTTATAAAATTATTTTTTCAATATTTGTATTTGTTTTGGTTTGGCTATATTAAAAAATTTATATTTTCCTGTAATATTACTGCACTTCTACGAAAACCGACAACCTCTGTGGAATGCAATCCATGGTGGAGGGTATATAAAGTTCGGGCCGGCCGAACTTAACGCCGTTTTTACTTGTTTTAATTTCAAGACTCGAGATTACAAGATTACACATTTTTTTCTTACTGGTTTTTGAAAAATAGATTCTGAAAACTTTAATTAACTTTTAAAAAGTAATTGCATACAAATTTTATCAAAATTTATTCAAAACTACCATTCACATTGCAACTAATTCATCGTCCACTAGACTAGATGCAGAATAATTAATACTTTATTATTACAACTTTTCGTTCTTTAATCATTTTTAGAGGTTATGTAAAATCGCTTGATCTAGGAACGAAATTTTTTACAAATCAAACTTCATTTTCTTCATTTGTTGGACCGCGACCCAATCTACTGTACATCTAATTGAGACCTTACCTATACAAACATCATATTTGATTCTTAATTTGTTGTATTTTAAATGATGGAGACTATTAAGTCAAGACAAGCATTTACTAGTAGATTTTATGCATTACAATGAAACCGGAAATTGGCCAACCCAGTAAACCATAGATTCAAATTCAAACTCATTGTAACTAACGATGCAATCCATCCAAAAAAAATTACCTCTTGCCTGTTACTCTGCTTCCAAAAAGCCCTGAATTTAATTACAAATTAGACATACCTGCAAAGAGACAAAAGAAAAAAATGTGTAAGTCATTAAATATAAATATCACATCTTTGTTTTTACATAAAGAAAAATAAAATAAAGTAAAAAAAAAAAAACAATTTTCAAATAGTTTCAGGTGTTTGTGAAAAATAATTGTCTTTAATTACAACGCAAATCGTTGGAAAATCATAGGCAATTTCTTCACATTTGACGCGCTTGTCTTTAGATTCGCGCTAAGTTTACACGGTTGTTCAATGTGTTTCCGGTTTCGAAAAGCAGGCACCTGATGCCAACTTGGAATATTGAAAACAACTACGTAAGGTTAAGGCATTCTTTTTCGGCGACGGCGAGGTCTACCCGTGAACATGTTGCTGAAGTTTGTCTTTCTTTGTCGAGCGCTGCAGTAAAACTTTTTTGCATTTTTTTTTTTGCTATTTTGGTTTCACAGAGTTCACATACGTCGATGTTGGAGTTTAGCGGAGGATTTTTTTCTAGCTGTTGACAATTTGTACTAAATGCATGTAAAGACGACGTCGCCGACGACAACGACTGATGCCAAGTTTGTGAATGCGACGAAATAATTGTTTTCTTTTACCATATTGTTTGTTTGAACAAAAAAAAAACACGAAAAAGAAGGGAAAATTATTGTTGTTGGGCTTTTTTTTCACATTAAGTTTGAAACAATGATAACCCATTATTATGCCATAAGTCATATTTGATGGTCTGAGGCAAGGAAATAGAGTCTTAAATTTTTTTCATTTCCCTTGGTTGGGCTTTGTCTGCTGTTGTGGTTGTTGAAATTTTATCATCGCACATACAGTTGAGGTATTTTGGAACTCACAAGTAATTCGCATTGCATTGGATTTGGAGAAATCTTCCATTTAAGGCATTTTCTTGCACCTCTTCCGAATGTAGATTAGGGCTGGAATAGTGCACGACTTTTCGATTTCGATAAGCTAGAGCACCTAATTTGGTGTGGCTCGGAAAGGAAATTAAAGAGCCAAAAACTGGGGGGTCGTGGGGTGACGGTAAGTGGACGCTCATCGGCATTAAAGGGGAGGAAAAAGGGGTAACAATACACAGCTGTTGACAATTTGTACTAAATGCATGTAAAGACGACGTCGCCGACGACAACGACTGATGCCAAGTTTGTGAATGCGACGAAATAATTGTTTTCTTTTACCATATTGTTTGTTTGAACAAAAAAAAACACGAAAAAGAAGGGAAAATTATTGTTGTTGGGCTTTTTTTTCACATTAAGTTTGAAACAATGATAACCCATTATTATGCCATAAGTCATATTTGATGGTCTGAGGCAAGGAAATAGAGTCTTAAATTTTTTTCATTTCCCTTGGTTGGGCTTTGTCTGCTGTTGTGGTTGTTGAAATTTTATCATCGCACATACAGTTGAGGTATTTTGGAACTCACAAGTAATTCGCATTGCATTGGATTTGGAGAAATCTTCCATTTAAGGCATTTTCTTGCACCTCTTCCGAATGTAGATTAGGGCTGGAATAGTGCACGACTTTTCGATTTCGATAAGCTAGAGCACCTAATTTGGTGTGGCTCGGAAAGGAAATTAAAGAGCCAAAAACTGGGGGGTCGTGGGGTGACGGTAAGTGGACGCTCATCGGCATTAAAGGGGAGGAAAAAGGGGTAACAATACACAAAAGGGCCCAAAACTGTACCGCAATCGTCCTTAGCTGGGTTAAATATAGGACTGATCATTCATTTTTCCTCACCAACATTTTTTTCGAACACACATATGTCGTTTACTTAAGGGGCCCCATGCAAAAATTATTTTTATACCCTCCACCACCAGGATGGGGGTATATTAACTTTGTCATTCCGTTTGTAACACCTGGAAATATCGATTATATATTCTTGATCGTCATAAAATTCTAAGATGATCTAGCCATGTCCGTCCGTCTGTTGGAAGCACGCTACCATCTAAACAAAAGGAGCTAGGACGTCCAAATTTTTCATAAATGCGTCTTATGGTCGTAGATCGGTTGGGATTGAAACTGGACGAAATCGGCCCAAAAGGAAAAATGTTTTCCTCTCAAGGATTAAAAATACCCCTAATATTTCAGGATATTTAAGCATATTTTTTTCAATATGTCTGCTTGTACTTACTTGATATTGGGCATGCGCATTCCCTCTATAACAAAAACGTGCCCCAGAAAGTGATTTTTATTTGTAGAAGGTTGAAATGGGACAAAAAGGGATAAAAATGGTACATATTAAGCGACAACAGCTGGAAATACGAAATTCTCTATGTACATTTCTCTAATTGAGTAGATACATAATATAAAAGTATTTTTCCAAATTCGTACTTTTAAGGGGTAAAATGGGAATAGAGGGATAAAAATGGTACCAACCAAATGACTGTACATAGAATATTGAAATTCGGTGTATACATTCATCTGATTGCATAGACACGTAAAATAAAATGGTTTTTCCTAATTCGTACTTTTAAGGGGTGAAATGAGAACAGAGGGATAAAAATGGTACCAACGAAACGACTACAGCTAGAATAATGAAATTCGCTGTGTACATTCGTCTGAATGCGTAGACACGTAAAATGAACGGATTTTTGGAAATTCGTACTTTTTGGCGTTAAAATGAAAAAAGGGGATAAAAATAATACCAACCAAATGACCGCAGCTAGTGTCATGAAATTCGGAGTATAAATTCCTCTGACTGCGTAGACACAAAAATAATAAGGTTTTTCAAATTCGTACTTTCAAGAGATACAATGGGTACAGGGGGATAAAAAAAGTACCAACTAAACGACTACAGCTAGAATGATGAAATTCGGCGTGTACATTCATCTAATTGCGTAGAAACGTAAAATAAAGAGATTTTAGATAGTCGTACTCTTGAGGGGGTAAGATAGGAAAATAGGGATAAAAATAGTACCAACCAAATGACCGCAGCTAGAGTCATGAAATTCGGAGTATAAATTCCTCTGACTGCTTAGACACAAAAAATAATAAGTTTTTTCGAAATCGTACTTTCAAGAGATACAATGGGTACAGGGGGATAAAAAAGTACCAACTAAACGACTACAGCTAGAATGATGAAATTCGGTTTGTACATTCATCTAATTGCGTAGACACGTAAAATAAAGAGATTTTAGATAGTCGTACTCTTGAGGGGGTAAGACAGGAATGTGGGGGTAAAAATGGTACCAACCAAATCATGGAATTCGGTGCATACTTTCCTTTGACTGCATAGGCAAGCAAATTAAAAAGATTTTTCTAAATTCTTTTTACTTTTTACTTTTACGGCAAAAATTGGTTGAATCGTGTTCTTTTTCCAATATTTGTATTTGTTTTAGTTCGGCTATATGAAAAATATATTTTCCTTCACTTCTACAAAAATCGAAAGTCTCTGTGGAATGCAATCCATATAAAATTCGGCCCGGCCGAACTTAACGGCGTTTTTACTTGTTTTTTACAAAATTTGTATTCTCACCGCTCTTAGTGGGCCATGGAGGCCGCTAGTGCAGTCAAATGTTTGACCGACCCCCAATGTTTTTCCAACCCCCGCATTTTCCCCGAACATGCCCTCTAACTTCAACCATTAAGATGGTCTCCATACAATTTTTTTTTATTTTTTATAATTTTTGTTCGGCCCAAAACCGCCCCGGAGTCGCCCCTAGCTGGGTTAAATGTTTGGCCGACCACCATTAATTTTCTCTCCTCAAAATGTTGGCCCAACATACTTACCCCTTATCCCTACTCCTTAATAGGGCTTTCATACAAAAACTATTTTCTTATAAAATTTGTTATCATCGTTCTAACAGCCCCAAGGAGGTCCCTAGGGGAGTCAAGTTTAAGACCAACTCTCAATAGTTTTTTAGCCCCAATATTTTCTCAGAACATACCTGCCCTCAACCATCAAACATTAAGATGCTCCCCATCAATTTTTTATTTTTTTATGAACGAAAGTCCCATAGCTTCCCGGAGTGGACCTTAGTTGGGTTAAATGTTAGACCGACCACCATTAATTTTCCCTCACCAAAAATTTTTCCGAACACCTTAATGGGGCTCCCATACAAAAACTCTTTTATAAAATTATTAATAATTGCCCCAAGGAGGTCTCTAGGGGAGTCATGTTTAGGACCAACACCCAATACTTTTTCAGCCCCAATATTTTCTCAGAACATACCTAGCCCCTATCTTCAAACTTTAAGATGGTCCCCATAAATTTTTTTATTTTTAATTTTTTATGAAGGAAAGGCCTAAACTCACCCCAGAGTCACCCCAAAGGGGAGACATGTACGACTAGTACCCATTAACTTACCCTCCCCAACATTTTCGCCAAACATAACTGTACCCTATTACCATTCTTTAATAGGGTACACTCCTCCTCGTGGAGTCATATGTATGACCAATTCCCAATATATTTTCGGTCCCAATATTTTCTCAGAACCTACCCTCTATCTGCAACCTATAAGGTCTATTTTTTATATTTTTTTATGAAAAAAAGGTTCTGCAGACCCCAGTCAGTTAAAAAATATTGAAATTGATTATGTGAGAGCCACGTTGTTACTAAGGTAACTCATCTTAAATGGCTGCGTAAATCGGTCAACAAAAAAAGTAAATGTCCATAGCCTACTTTAAAAGTCCATAGTCGTAAACTTTCTGATTTCGCTTTCCATTGTTGCCATTCAACTAGAACATATTTTCAATAAGCTTGCCTTGCCCGGCCATCATTAGGGCATTACTCGGTCCAATTCCTACAAGTTGCGATTTTATTTATCATAAAATGTTTACCTTTTATCGTTAAATTGTGTGTACACAGATATATATTTGCAATCTTCGAGATCAAAAGCGATAATAAACGCAATCCATCTAAGTTGGAATAGAGCATAAAACCATCACAGACTACTGGGTTTTAATATCCATCGAATGCTACCCCAACACCAACAACATTTTCCTTCCCATCATCGTCATCATCGACATCATCATCATCGACTGACCGACAATAGCAAGAATGCAGATAGATGGATGAGTGAATGGCAAACAAAAAAAAAAACCTTCAACAAATCACTAGAAACACATACAAAAATGCCGCTTACGAGCCAAAGCCGAAGCAAAAAAAAGAGAGATAAACAAAATGTGGAAGTGGAGAACTGCAAAGAATTGACTTTAAATCAATATTGACAGTTGACAGGTGAATTGAAAAGCTGAAAAGATAAACTCAATAAACATTTATACAACATTCACAAAAAAAAACAAAGACTAGACTTCTTAGGGGGGTGGGGCGCTTATAACATTCGCCCGGCCATATTCTCTCACCTTCACCGGCCGACGCCATAAACTTCTGGCAAGTCTCACTCGGAAGGTTCCAGGCCGAACACACGGCATTTAGGCCAAGAATGAAGTGAAACTGAAGAAAAATACAAGTTAACATTCTCACCATCTGAAACTTTCATGGATGGACGGACGGGCGGACGTACACAAAAGCATCTTATGTCGTTTTATTTAACAATTTTCGGATTTACGATGTTTTTCGTTATTAGTGATTGGAGGGGGTGAGGTGGGAATAGAGAAAATAATAGACGAAGAAGCAAAAACACTTTTTTACAATTTCTCGCTTGTTTTTCGGCCATAAATTCGTGTTGTTTTGTCCGAAAGGCAAGTTGTTCACCTTTAATGCCGTTTAAATGCCCAATTCCGTTGGCATCGATGGAGTCCCCAGTGGGAGGCGGCGGCATAAAATGGACATACATCCATACATATGTACGTGTAGCCATCCTAGTGTCCTTCAGACGTACTAAGTTGTTGGGAACAGTGTCTACGAATATGTCCAAAGTGTAGACATAATTGATTTATAATATACAGATTTATATGTGCTCCACATGAGATCTGGCTGTAATTTGAACGTCTGAAAACCCAGTGACGGACACACAGCGGAGTGGAGGGGGGGGGGTTGCACAATTTTGGGGGACTTTGTTATTCGAGGAAAGCTGACACTAGTTAAAAAAATTTTGACATCGGACTAGTAGAAAAATTAACAAGTAAAAACGGAGATAAGTTCGGCCGGGCCGAACTTTATATATCCACAACCATGGATTGCATTCCACAGGGGCTGTCGATTTTCGTAGAAGTGCAGTAGTATTACAAGAAAAACTTTTAAACCAAAACATATATATTTATAAAATAATTTTATAAATAAGTATAATTTTTTATTATTTCAAACCACGCTTATATGGCAAGGCTACCAATACCTTTACATATCGATATCCAGAAATAAATATTCATATATTTATACTTTCAAAAAATTAAATACCATAAATATTGGTAGATATTGGGTGCTACAGTTGGTTGCATTTCTATTCTATTTTAATTCCAAAAAAATCCATTATCTTCCGTACATAGTGCAAAATAACCTAACTTCATTCAACCATTTTTTGCCTTAAAAGTAAAAAGTACGAATTTTGAAAAATCCTTTTAATTTACGTGTCTATGCAGTCAGAGGGATGTATACACCGAAGTCCATGATTCTATCTGCGGCCATTTGCTTGGTACCCTTTTTATCCCCTTTTTTCCTATTTTACCACCATAAGAGTACGGATTTCTAAAATCTCTTTATTTTAAGTGTCTACACAATTAAAGGCATGCACACACCGAATTTCATCATTCTATCTGTAGTCGTTTAGTTGGTACTATTTTTATCCCTCTGTACACATTGTAGCCCTTAAAAATACAAATTTAGAAACAACATTTTATTTATCGCAGTCTACGCAGTCAGAGGAATGTAAACTCCGAATTTTATGACTCTAGCTGTGGTCATTTGGTTGGTACTATCTGTATCCCCTTTTTCCATTTCAACCCCAGAAAGTACGAATTTCGAGTTTCTGTACCCATTGTATCCCTCGAATGTACGAATTTGGAAAAAACCTTTTATTTTTCGTGTCTACGCAGTCAGAGGAATGTAAACTCCGAATTTCATGTACGAATTTCTTATTTCTGTATCCATTGTATCCCTCGAATGTACGAATTTGGAAAACAAATTTATTTTTCGTATCTACGCAGTCAGAGGAATGTAAACTCCGAATTTCATGATTCTAGCTGCGGTCATTTGGTTGGTACTATTTTTATCCCCTTTTTCCATTTTGAACCCAGAAAGTACGAATTTCGAATTTCTGTACCCTTGTATCCCTCGAATGTACGAATTTGGAAAAAACATTTTTTTTTTCGTGTCTACGCAGTCAGAGCAATGTAAACTCCGAATTTCATGACTCTAGCTGTGGTCATTTGGTTGATACTATTTGTATCCCCTTTTTCCATTTTAACCCCAGAAAGTACGAATTTCGCATTTCTGTACCCTTGTATCCCTCGAATGTACGAATTTGGAAAAAAACTTTTATTTTTCGTATCTACGCAGTCAGAGGAATGTAAACTCGGAATTTCATGACTCTAGCTGCGGTCATTTGGTTGGTACTATTTGTATCCCCTTTTTTCCATTTTAACCCCAGAAAGTACGAATTTCGAAAAAATCTGTTTATTTTACGTGTCTACGCAATCAGAGGAATGTATACACCGAATTTTATTATTCTAATGCAGCCGTTTGGTTGGTACCTTTTTTATCCCTCTATTCACATTTTACACCTTAAAAGTACGAATTTGGGAAAAATACTTTTATATTATGCATCTACTCAATTAGAGGAATGTAGACAACGAATTTCGTGGTTCTAGCTATGGTCGTTTAATATGTACCATTTTTATCCCTTTTGCCCCATTTCACCCCCTACGAATAAAAATCGCTTTATGGAGCACGTTTTTATTATAGGGGAGAATGCGCATACCGAATATCAAGTAAGTACAAGCAGACATATTGAGAAAATGCGCTTATCTACTCTAAAATATTAGGGGTTATTATGGGTATTTTTAGTCCTTGTGAGGGAAACATTTTTCCCTTCGAGCCGATTTCAATCCCAACCGATCTACGACTACGACATATTTATGGAAAATTTGGACGTCCTAGCTCTTTTCGTTTAGGTGCTATCGTGCTTTCAACAGATGACGGACATTGTTGTCCTTAGAATTTTATGACGATCAAGAATGTATATATTTTTATTACTAGATCTTCGCGAAATGTCTAGAAGTAATACAGTAATACATATCTGCTGAAATAACAGGATGCTGCACTTTACCTACTGAAATAGCAGTTTATCTGCTGAAAAGGCAAACTGTCTCTGGTAAATTAGCAAAAAATTATTTGCTGGTTTTAGCAACACACTTGTAACTGTATATTGAGGAGAGAATTAAGCTATTTTGGAAACAACAGTTGGCAAATAAATATATATTATATATATTTATATATTAAAAAATATATTTTATTTCGGTCAGTAATCAATATTTGATTTGAACTTCGATATTGCCCTAGCTCAAGATCATTTTGCATCTATAGAATACAAATTTATTTACAAACGATAGTTCTGAATTCGATTTTATTGTCAGTCTGAAAAATTTCGAATTTCATTGACATTCCTTAGTGGCTCTAAAATACGAACATTTTATTTGTTGGCTTGGTGTAGGGCATACAAAATGATTGGGATATCGTTATTTATCAAATTATCATTTAACTGATGATTGATAATCTCATAATCTAGTTAAAGGTAACCTATCCAGAGATTTTATTTCTACTCTTCTCTCTAGAAAAAACCTCCCTCTCCCAAAAAAAAAATTCTTCACGAATTTCAGTATTGTTTTAGGGCCCTCCCTACCCGCCTAACAATCGATGTAACACCAGCGCTCCCTAATTAACATGATGCGGGTAATGCCTAAGTCCGCGCAAGGATGTGTGTGCATAAATATATAAGTGTGAGTGTATATGTGTCATTACGATAATATCTTTCCACTATAACGACATGATTGTGTGTATGTGTTCCATTGCTAAGATTGTTATTAAGTAATAGGACGATACGACGACGACCATGAATACAACAATCGTATATTATCGTACTTTAAGTGATGTTATTCATTAGTGGTAAATGTCAGAATTCAAATGGGCGATGGTGGTACACATTCATATGTAGTGGAAGTATATTCTGGAAGTACACGTGCATGTGCCTATGGTACTGCCATTACCATTGCCAGGGAATAATAAATATCTATCCTGGTGATAGTCTCCAGCCTGCTGAATAGATACATCGTACTTGTAGTCTTGTATCTACAACGACAAGCTGGAGTGGAGTTTATGCATCCATGCGGATCAGGTTAATGAAGTTATTTATGATATTTACACCCCTTCAGAAATAGAGCAGCAGCAGCAGAAGCAGCCGCCGTCATACACGTAAATGTTATTAACATTTGGCAAAACCAACCAATAAATATTAGAGTGGGTCCGGTCGGGTCAGGGGTGGAAAAAAAATTAATGTGGCTTCCGGCTCAGAAAATAAACTTGGTTTGTCGGATTATGAGGTAGAATTGCCGAAATCACTACAAATAAAAGGGCTCACTGTGGAATATTTTCTTACAAACTATTAAAAGGAATTGAGCTAGGATCTTGAAGTATCGCACACATCCCTCATATACCCTGTGGAATACAGTCAATGGATTCTTCAAAGTTCAGTCAATATTTCCTTTTGCATATACTGATGCTCAATCGACATAGGAAACCTTGTGATCCTTAAATTTTAATTACAAAATGTGTTCAGCAGTATTCCTTAAATATTTTAATCTTCTGTGAAATATTTTAACCCTCTAGCTCCTCACTATATGGATCTTTTTGGTCTGTTTTGTGCAAAAGGGTAAAAAACACTCAGGGTTTTAATGGATCAAAATGTTCTAGAAAAATGTTTGCCGTAAAATTTGACTATAAGTCTCTGACTACACCAAAACTCAACTTAAATGTCAGAAATAATTAAAAAATTATAATTCATTTTAGGGTTAATTTCGGACTTTTCCCGAGTTGGTCTAAAATATCCCACAAAAATAATTGTTGCGGGTTGTGGGAATGGAAAGAGTATTCTACTCAAAATTCACATTTAATAATTATTAAAGATACTTTTGAATCATAGTAAAAACTATTTATTAATTTTTCTGTGGTTTTATTTTATGAATCAGTATGCCTTAATATACAGAAAAAAAAAACGTTTTTATTTATTGGTCATTATTGTTTTATATTTTGAGAATTATCATTCACTTGTAAATGATTTTTATACCCTCCACCTTTAGGTTGGGGTGTACTAACTTTGTCATTCCGTTTGTAACACCTTGAAATATCGATCTGAGACCATATAAACTATATATATTCTTGATCGTCATAAAATTCTAAGATGTTGAGAGCACGCTAGAATCTAAACGAAAGGAGCTAGGATGTCCAAATTTTCCATAAATGTGTCTTATAGTCGTAGATCGCTTGGGATTGTAACTGGGCGAAATCGGTTCAAAGGGCAAAAATTTTCCCTCACTAGGACTGAAAATACTCATAATAACTCCTAATATTTTAGATTATTTATTTATTATTTAAATTTACTTAATAGTGGGCATGCGCCTTCCGCCCATAACAAAAACGTGCACCATAAACTGATTCTTATTTGGTAGGGGGTGAAACGGGGCAAAAAGGGATAAAAATGGTACCTATCCAACGACAAAATTTAGAAACACGAAATTCGTTGTGTGCATTTCTCCAATTGAAAAAGTATTTTTCCAAATTCGTACTTTTTGAGGGGTAAAATGGGAATAGAGGGATAAAAATGTTATCAACCAAACGGCTACACATAAAATAATGAAATTCCTCTGACAGTAAAATAAAGGGATTTTTGGAAATTCGTACTTTTTGGGGTTAAAATAGAATAGACACAAAAAATAAAAGGATTTTTTTCCAAAATCGTACTTTCAAGGGATACAATGGGAAAAGAGGGATAAAAATGTTACCAACCTAACGGCAACAGCTAGAATGATGAAATTCGGTGTGGACATCCCTGTAATTGCGTAGACACGTAAAATGGAGAGATTTCAGAAAGTCGTACTCTTAAAAATGTTACCAACCAAACGGCTGCACCTAAAATAATGAAATTCCCCTGACAGTAAAATAAAGGGATTTTTGGAAATTCGTACTTTTTGGGGTTAAAAAAGAATAGACCAAAAAATAAAAGAATTTTTTTCCAAAATCGTACTTTCAAGGGGAAAAGAGGGATAAAAATGGTACCAACCAAACGGCAACAGCTAGAATGATGAAATTTAGTGTGTACATCCCTGTAATTGCGTAGACACGTAAAATGGAGAGATTTCAGAAAATCGTACTCTTAAGGAAGTAAAATGGGAAAAAGGGGATAAATTGGTAACCAAATGGCCGCAGCTAAAACATGACTGCTTAGACACGCATATTAAAAAGATTTTTCCAAAATATGATTGAATCATGAACTTAGGTTATCTTGCACTATGTAGGTGACCTAATAAATTTTTAAAATTTTTACTATTGGAATTAAAATAGGATGAAAATAAAACCAATCACCACTATATACCAATATTTATGGTATTTAAGCATTTTCGAAGATTACTGCCTTTTGAGTTGAACGAGTTGAAGTATTGGTAGGTAGCCTTGCCTTATAAACTCTGCTTGAAATAATAAAAATTCTATATTTATTCATAAAATTATTTTTTCAATATTATTTTAGGTTTTAGTGTGACTATATTAAAAAATGTAAAATTTTGCTGTATTGTTTGTTTTATATTTTGGGAATTATCATTAATTTTTTAATTAATTTTTTTACATTTTTAGGCCTCGAACATTTTTTTGTTTTATATTTTGGGAATGATCATTTTATTATTTTTCAATTTATTTTTTTCTGTTTGAGTCAAGACCTACATTAATACACATGCGTGTAGCTGCCTTATATTAAACTGTAGCAGAAGTACTTCAGCATCAGAATTAGTTACATTTTCGAATAATTCGATGGAGGCTTCCGGATGCCACTTTACTCGGTATACTTGTAGTGGTGTGCAAGTATTAGTACGATGTGTGTGTGTAGGTGTAGTAGTTTACCATGTGTGTGTGTGCCGTAGTTTACCCATTTAAATTATTAGACGTGTCTAACACTTCTTTCTAGACCTATACACACTGTCGTCGACGACAGTATAATGTGTTCTTGAGTATGTACGTGTGCTCGCACATACATAGATACTCGTACATACAAATCTAGTTGTACCCAGGATGCGGGTAATTCGATTCGTAAATTTTGAATGCCTTAGTGTAACGTTTCATGTGTATGTGTGCGCGCGTGTGTGTGTGTGGGTTGTTACAACAACTGTAACCAGGTGTTTTATTGCAAATACACACTTCCTGACATTACAACAGCGGTGTTAATGTGTGTGTGTGTGTGAGACACCAGCATACACCCACACACACTTCTTATCTATATCTTTAATTTTGAGGTTTAATTAGAATATTAAGATATAAATGCTGAATTTATGGCGCCGGAGAGATATGTGGCTACACTTACGTTGTATGTGAAATTTAATTTTCAATTTTAACATTTTCAAAAACGGCTCGTTTTTCGAAATGAGTTTCACAAAAATGCGTTTCAAATAAATATGATGTCACTGATAATCCGGAATTATCTAATCGCTTATTGCTCATTTTTCAAACACTAGTGGTGGAGTCAATAAAATGGAACAAGCCGAAAGGGGACTTTAGTTGGTTTAAAAGGAAAATACGTGGACGGTGTATTACAATATGGAAGAAAATGAAAGTTTTTCGAAAATAACAATGTTCCAACCACGGATTTTGATAGATGGGATAGAAAAGTTATATACATGTATCGGAGTTATGAAAGTTAATGAATGGTGACCTTTTTAGAGAGGGGTCAATATTTCCCCATTTTCACATACTTAGGATAAATCGCCATAGAAAACCTTGTGATCCTTACATTTTAAGTATATGATGTACACAGCAATATTACTTAGGACACTACGGGGAACATTTTTGTAGAACATCTTAACCCTCAGGTACCTCAATAAAGAGGTCTTTTTGGTTCCTTTTGTACTAAAGCTTAAAAAGCACCCTTTATCCCGGGGTTTATCGGGTCAAAATGTTCTACAAACATATTTCCAATAAAATTCTCTGACTACACCACAACTAAAAACTCAAGCTAAATGCTAGAAATAAGTCAGAACTTATAATCAGCTTTAAAGTTAATTTCGTACTTTTTGCGAATTGGTGCCAAACTGTCCCAAAAAGTTGAACTTTTGGCGTCTGGTGTGAATGGAAAAAAAAAATATTCTAAATCAATAAATATTCAAGACAGTTTTCACTGTAAAGACTAACAAGTAAAAACGACGTTAAGTTCGCCCGGGCCGAACTTTATACACCCTCCACCACGGATTGTAGTCCACAGAGGCTGTCGATTTTCGTAGAAGTGCAGTAATATTAAAGGAAAATATAAATTTTTAAATATAGCCAAACCAAAACAAATGCAAATATTGAAAAACAAAATATTTTATAAATAAACATAATATTTTTATTATTTTAAACCACGCTTATAAGACAAAGCTTCCAATACGTTTACACTATATATATAGTAATATCGAAATAATACTTCAAGTAAATTCAAAAAATAAATATTCTTATATTTATATTTTCAAAAAAGCGTAAGTACCATAAATATTGGTAGATAGTGAGTGCTACAGTTGGGAGTATTTCCATTCCACTTTAATTCCAAAAAGTACAAATTTTGAAAATCCATTATCTAATACAAAATACATAATGCAAAATAACCTAACTTCATGATTCAACCAATTTTTGCCGTAAAAGTAAAAAGTACGAATTTGGAAAATCTTTTTATTTTGCGAGTATGACTTTCTCAAAATCTCTTTAATTTACGTGTCTACGCAATTAGAGGGATGTACTCGTTTAGTTGGTACTATTATTATTCCTCTGTACCCATTGTATCCCTTGAAAGTAGGAATTTGGAAAAGACTCTAGCTGCGGTCATTTGGTTGGTACTATTTTTATCCCTTTTTTTCCATTCTAACCCCAAAAAATCCCTTTATTTTACGTGTCTACGCAATCAGAGGAATGTATACACCGAATTCCACGATTCTTGATGCGGACGTTTAGTTTGTACCATTTTTATCCCTCTATTCCCATTTTACCCCTTCAAAGTGGAAAAAATAATTTCATATTATGTATCTACTCAATTAGAGGAATGTACACAGCGAATTTCGTGTTTCTAGCTGTTGTTGTTTGAAATGTACGTTTTTTATACCTTTTTGCCCCATTTCGTCACCTACGAATAAAAATCACTTTATGGTGAATGTGCATACCAAATATCAAGTAAGTACAAGCAGATATATTGAAAAAAATATGCTTAAATACTCTAAAACATTAGGGTGTGGGTATTTTTAGTCCTTGTAAGGCAAAAAAAATTCCCTTTAAGCCGATTACGTCAAGTTTCAATCCCAACCGATCTACGACTATAAGATGCATTTATGGAAAATTTTGACGTCCTAGCTACTTTCGTTTGGATGCTAGCGTGCTTTCAACAGACGAACGGACATGACTGGATCGTCTTAGAATTTTATGACGATCATGAATATATATACTTTATAGGGTCTCAGGTCGATATTTCAAGGTGTTACAAACGGAATGACAAAGTTAGTATACCCCCATCCTGGAGGTGGAGGGTATAAAAAACAAAAAAATTTACAAACAAAATATTTTCTTGGATACAGTTAATGTTCATAAATAAAGTTCAATTAATAAATAATTGAAAAATTCAGCATATTAGAGGTTATTTTATTGAAATGTATTCGGAAACAAACGAACGTATTGGATTTCCGTTTAGTTCATGGAAAACTGGAGCTCTTGTGGTGGTCTTTTGCAGTTAAAAAAGTGTAATTATGTTTTCGCTTTCTTTGTCCGACAGTGCTTAACTTGAAGGTTGTATTTATTTAGTTTGGTTAATTTTAGACAGTCCAACCTATGCCTCCGCATTTACAATTATTGATAAGCAAGTGTCTTACTTATTCGTTTGAAAAAGAAAATTTTGTATATGGCTTCGCACATTGATATGCTGACTAAAATGGTGAAACCTTCTAAGCCAAAAATAAAGCAATATTACTCTTCGTTGTTCTCTGATACTGGAAAATTATAGCATACGTTACGGCTGTTAGGTCCTATAGTATGTGAGCTCATTGCATTGAAGGTAAAAAAGATATTCCTAAAAGTTTACCTTAAAACATACTGCGAATTGGCTGTGTTTATTGCCAATACATCTAAAGGGTGATTTTTTAAGAGCTTGATAACTTTTTTTTTAAAAAAAACGTATAAAATTTGCAAAATCTCATCGGTTCTTTATTTGAAACGTTAGATTGGTCCATGATATTTACTTTTTGAAGATAATTTCATTTAAATGTTGACCGCGGCTGCGTCTTAGGTGGTCCATCCGCTTAGTCCAATTTTGGCATTTCCACGTTTTTGAGTAACAGAGACCCAATTGGTGCGAACGGCGACGAATCGAAAATTGGTGGTCATCATTAACACTGGCCGATACAGCTGCGATATTTTCTTCAGTTCGCACTCTACGTAAGCGTGTTGGTGATTTAATGTCCAACAATGTAAATTTGGTGCGAAATTTAGTCACAATAGCCCGAATAGCCGCTTCAGTGGGTCGATTAAACTGACCATAAAATGGAAGCGCGCAATGAACTTTCTTAACAGAGCACGCATTTTGATAATAAAATTCAATAATTTGCAAGCGTTGTTCGTTTGTAAGACGATTCATGATGAAATGTCAAAGCATACTGAGCATCTTTCTCTTTGACACCATGTCTGAAATCCCACGTGATCTGTCAAATACTAATGCATGAAAATCCTAACCTCAAAAAAATCACTCTTTATATATAATATAGTTATTTGAAATGCTTTATTAATTAGCCAAAAGCGGTTAGCCATTATCTTGGTTAAATTTTAAGGACCGAAAAACACAAATTATTTAGGAAATTATTGTCTTTTCTTTTTATTATGATAATATAATATCATCTCACGATAGCGAAGACCATTCACAGTAACTGCCTGACCGGGCTAATTTTGGAAAAAATACGGCCCGATGAGGCCGCCAGCCCATAAACCGCATCAACAATCACTCTTTGCCCAAATGCGGCAATTCTGGTTATTGACGAATCCACTGAGGTGAAAATATGCCTCATCAAATTGACCGAAAAAATAACGAGTGCACGATATGCATTTTGATTTGTACGCCCATTTTCATAAAAAACCTGAATAACTTTGACACGCTGCTCGATTGTGTAGCTTTCCATGGTTCAAATTGAGTTAGTCTGAAATTGAGAAATGTCAAATGAATTGCAGAAAAAACTTGACGTTTGAGTGTGGTTCACATTCAACAACGGCCCTTACAATTTAACCACCCTTTATTAAGCTTAAAGTATTTATTAAGTGATAGTTAGGAGATGTTTGTCGTCGATAAGATTTCGTAAAAAATAAAAAAATCACGTGGGTGTTGGCCGTGACACTGCCATTTATCATTTAATTGTGGACTCAAATGAATCACTGGTAACGGTTTATATTAACGTTTGTATTAAAACAAGAAATTTATGATGTTTTTTCATATGGAGATAGGCGTGGTTGTGGGCGGATTTAAACACCTATGATGATGATCTAATTTGATAACATGAGGTATGTGTGGAAAATTTCAAGATACTAACTCTATTCCTTTTAATTGTATGATAATATTTCTTTTATTTTTATTTTTCACAAAACAAACAGAATTCTTTATTGTGAGACATGGTGTTATGACCAGGGCTTTCATGTGCAGTTATGTCCCTGACACTTGCGAAAGATTCCGAAGGATACCGCAGCTAAATGTGATACATCACCTTTGACCTTATGCCTCGGCTGTATCTTCCCTTTGATGTAAAAACTAGAAATAAGTTTAATTTTCGAAATTTTCGGGACCTTTTTTCTAAAAATCCATTTAAAAGGATTTTGGTCATATTTTCGACATATAATTATAATTGTTGTTTATTGTTGGGCTGAAGCAAAAGGGACACTCAGCCTCTTACCACCCTCCCCCAACCCCCATTGAATGCAAAATCAAAGTTATTCCAAAACCCTTGGAGACTTAATGTTAATCGTAAAATTTTCAAAATCGCATTGCCTTATCTGGGTGGCTGGCTTGCCTGCCTTGTTGTGAGTTAGTTGATGACTGGTTGGTGGGTGAGCTGCTAACTTCTTGGCAACCCTTTGAGTTCGTGGTGAATTATCTAATTTTGCCGGGGTGCTATGTATGTCAGTCTGTCTGTCTGTATGTAGGTACGTATGTACATCACTTTAAATGCCTAAAGTGTGCCGTCAAGTGGAAAATGGAATTCCTGAAGGATTAGCCCGGATGAAGGACATAATGTCCCAAAGAATTTCTGAAATTAATGTAGCCACCATCCATAACTTTGGTCATTAAATTACCCCAGCACCCGCCCCCCTTCCACTGCTTAACAAACCAAAAATTAAGCGCAAACCTGAAGGCTGTACGAATTTCAAACCTTTTGCTTTAGCCCTCGCCAATACGAACATTTGTCTTTGGCAATTTAAGCAGTTTCGAATAAATAGATTTCAACCACCGAACACAAATGAGTTGGTGGTGGGGGTTTGGTGTTTTCTTGCCAAACTTTATGGCAGCCTTAAATTAAAAATGTCCAGGCAAACCTTTTCTTGTTCTTGGCGGTGCATGTTAAAATTTATTGATCCTTTTTTCTTCGAGTTGACAAATTTCCATTTATTTAAGTGAGATTTTTCTCTCGTACACACTTTTTGGGGCGGAGCAATGCAATAAAAAAAATACTAATTCATTTGGGACTCATCAAAAAGTCCTCCCAACTCCTTGGACGATTTTAAATGTTGCATACGCTCCCGTTTTAAGATCCCAAATTAAGCAAGTGAGAAAGTTTTTATTCTTCTTCGTTCGGTGTCTCATAATTTTTGTTTGTTGGTGGCGGCCCAACAAATATTTCGTCTGGCTTATGTTGGCCGGTGTCCTTTTTGTTGGTGCAAAAAGTTATTAAAACTAATTAAAGGGATTGTTGCTGTTGTTATTGTTGCTTAACCTTTTGATCGCGGGCACTTGTAGCACTTTGTGGAATGTTGATTGTTGTCTTCTCAAAAGGAATGCCTGGCGAAGGTGTTTGAAATTAGCAGACATTTTATTTTGTATTTTTTTTGCTTCATAATCACATTACTGACTGGACATTTGAATATTTTTCGGTGCCAAGGTCGTACGCATTATTAACATCTGTCAGAGAGATAACATATTACTGAACGACAGATGTAAACAGAATTCATTCATTCATTTGACAATTAAATGAAAATTGCCAACACTCACATGAAAACTTTAATTTTTTTTACAAATTTCTGATAAATAGCATCTTGTCTTTTTTATGGAAGGCTACCAGCTCATATAACTTAATAAATAAATTAATTGTAAACGAATTAATCAGTCGCTCCAAATAACCATATTAACTAAATTAGGCATCGTCATTCAACACAGCAAAGCTGCAGTATTTTTTAAAGTAAACTTTTAGGCATATCTTTTTAACTACAATTTAGGCAAGCATGCCATAAAACCTTACTTTCCTAAAGTATACTCTAAATTTCCAGTAGCAGAGAATAACAAAGAGTAATATTGCTTTATTTTTGGCTTAGATGGTTTTACCATTTTAGTCAGTAAATCAATGTTTGCAACCATAAACAGAATTTTCTTTTTCTAATGTATAAATATGACACTAGTTTATCAATAATTGAAAATGCGGAGGTATAGGTCGCACTTGCGAATATTGTTTGATACTGTCCAAAATTAAATATAATAAATGTTTACCACCTTCAGCTAAACCACTGTTTGAAAAGAAAAGTGAAAACATAATTACACTTTCCTAAATACAAAAGAATACATCAAGTGCTCCAATTTTGCATGAACTAAATGAAATTCCAATACCATACATAGTTTCCGAGATATATTTCACTAAAATAACCTCTAATATGATGAACTTTTCAACTATTTTTCAATTTATGAACTATAAATACGCCCACATTAATATATAGGCGTGACAACGACAAAATATTCTCAGAATCTGTATTTGGAATTTCTCAGGTATTTCCCTAAATATTTTCCTAAAAAATGAGTTCAAAACGGCTCTTGCAAACTTAAGCCGTCAGAGAGAAGATCGATAAAATTCCATATAAGGCCGCCTTACACTTGACCAGGTGGTCGGTCGTAAACAATTTTTTTCCAAATCGTAGTTCCGGACCTCCGGATTGTTTTCAACTGATCTTTCTTGTAATCGACGAATTAAAAAAAAAGAAACCTGAACCCTTTGTAACGATATATATAAGAAAGCTGTGAACTTTTTTATATTTAGCCATTTTTTCAAATTTATCAATGTTATTAAACATTATTTTGTAAGGTAACCCTAATATTTGCCTTTTTATTTTAAGAACACCTTTAGAATGGAGTAAAACGCCGCTTTGTTTTTTTAATCCCTCGGTAATTGTTTGATTTATTGAAGTTTTTATAAAAGCCCAATTTTGGTAAAAATATAAGAAAATATCATCGTCGATGGCTTTTCTAGAGGAAAAAATCATCGTTGATGACTTCTCTAGAGAAAGAGATCATTGTTGCTGACTTCTCTAGAGGAAAAGATCATCGTTGATGACTTTTATAGAGGAAAAGAACATCGTTGATATCTCTTCTAGAGGAAAAGATCATCGTTGATCACTTTTCTAGAGGAAAAGATCATCGTTGATGTCTCTTCTAGAGGAAGAGATCATCGTTGATGTCTCTTCTATAGGAAAAGATCATCGTTGATGACTTTTCTGGAGGAAAAGATCATCTTTGATGACTTTTCTAGAGGAAAAGTCGTTGATGACTTTCCTAGAAGAAAATATCATCGTTGATGACTTTTCTACAGGAAAAGATCATCGTTGAGGACTTTTCTAGAGGAAAAGATCATCGTTGATGACTTTTCTAGAGGAAAAGATCATTGTTGATGTCTCTTCTAGAGGAAAATATCATAGTTGATGACTTTTCTAGAGGAAAAGATCATCGTTGGTGACTTTTCTAGAGGAAAAGATCATCGTTGATGTATCTTCTAGAGGAAGAGATCATCGTTGATGTCTCTTCTATAGGAAAAGATCATCGTTGATGACTTTTCTGGAGGAAAAGATCATCTTTGATGACTTTTCTAGAGGAAAAGTCGTTGATGACTTTCCTAGAAGAAAATATCATCGTTGATGACTTTCTAGAGGAACAGATCATCATCGATGACTTTTCTGGAGGAACAGATCATCGTCGATGACTTTTCCTGAAACTTCGAGAGGAAAAGATCATCGGTGATGGCTTTCCTAGAGGAAAAGATCATCGTTGATGTCTCTTCTAGAGGAAAAGATCATCGTTGATGACTTTCCTAGAGGAAATGATCATCGTTAATGACTTTTCTAGAGGAAAGGAACGTCATTCATGAATTTTCTAGAGGAAAAGATCGTCGTTGATGACTTTCCTAGAGGAAATGATCATCGTTAATGACTTTTCTAGAGGAAAAGATCGTCAGTGATGACTTTTCTAGAGGAAAAGATAATCGTTGAGGTTTCTTCTATAGGAAATGATCATCGTTGATGACTTTCCTAGAGGATGTGATCATTGTTAATGACTTTTCTAGAGGAAATGATCATTGTTAATGACTTTTCTAGGGGAAAAGATCGTCATTGATGACTTTTCTAAAGGATAACATCATCGCTGATGTTTCTTCTACAGGAAAAGATCATCGTTGATGACTTTTCCAGAGGAACACATCATCGTTGATGACTTTTTAGGAGAAACAGATCATCTTTGATGACTTTTCTGGGGGGAAAAGATCATCTTTGATGACTTTTCTAGAGTAAAAAATCTTTGTTGATGACTTTTCTAGAGGAAAAGATCATCGTTGATGACTTTTCTAGAGTAAACTTTCCTAGAGGATGTTATCATTGTTAATGACTTTTCTAGAGGAAATGATCATTGTTAATGACTTTTCTAGGGGAAAAGATCGTCATTGATGACTTTTCTAAAGGATAACATCATCGCTGATGTTTCTTCTACAGGAAAAGATCATCGTTGATGACTTTTCTAGAGGAAAAGATCATCGTTGATGACTTTCCTAGAGGAAAATATCATCGTTGATGTCTCTTCTAGAGAAAATATCATCGTTTTGTTCATTTCAGTTCACATCTCTCATATTTTGACGAAATTGAGATCGAATAATATTTATACTTAACTATGAGGTCCATAAAACGTTAAAAAAGGCATCTAGTCGATATTCCATCGCTTTTATCTGTTTTGATGAATTTTAGATATTTTATATTTTTTATAAAACGTTAAAAATGCACAGTGAACATTTTTGAAAAAAATCTCCAATTTTGGGACATATTTTCTCCACTTAGGGAATTCGTGTATTTTTTTGGAAAATGTAAATTCATCAAATCTAGTGGATTTTCCATCGCTTTTACCTGTTTTAATGAATTTTAAATATTTTATAAAACGTTAAAAAAGCATAGTGACCATTTGTGGGAAAAATCTCCAATTTGGAACATATTTTCCCCACTTTGGGAATTTGGGTATTTTTTGGAAAATGTAAATTCGCCAAAATCAAATAGATTTTCCATCGTTTTTGTCGTTAAATTCAAAAAAAATAATATTTAAAATTTTTCCATTTGCCCAAAATCCCACTTTGCTTGACACTATTTGCTAATATACATATTCTGCATTCTTTAGTTCATGCTGATGTTTTAGCAAAAACATATTTTTAAATCTTGCTACTGCAATTGGAAAACCGGTCATTGCATTGTGCTTACTTGATTACTTAAAAACATTAATTAGTGGGATTATTTTAATTCTAAACTAAAGACTATTTATTAAGACAGCAACATGTAACAAACATGTCCATAACTCTAAGAGAAAAAATCAAAACCAAACACAACACAGCAAACCAGCTTCAACTCAGTTAACGCCAAGGCAGTATTAGTCCACAATACTGGTAACCACAACCACCATCACCATACCATCAATCCGTGCACCCAATGGTTATGACCATTATAAACCAACAAGAGGACAGAGTGGCGCGGACAATTGGCTAAGACAGACAAACAAGTAAAACCAGTTATCCGCATTCACTTTCCTACGGCCACAAAACACAAATTACAAACGAAAAATAGTCAACGGCTTAATCAAAATCTCAGCTGAAAAACTGCAATTGCATCAGAAAACTTGTCCATGACGCATACAGACAGACAGACAGACTGACAGACTAGGCAGCAAAAGAGAGGCGAAACCTAAAACGTTTGTAACTTGAATATTCACATGACAATTTGTAATTGTGAGTCGAGATATTTTCGGTTTCAAACAAAGCTTTCTGTTGTTACCAGTTTTGCCGTTGTAGACGACTATGTTTGAAAATGCTCATCTTCATTTGTTGTTGCTCAATTCAAAAAAAGGAAGAAGAAGAAGAATTACAAATAGTTGGGAACAACGGCCAATGACGTACAGATATACAGATGTATGTCAACACCTTTACAACCATCATCCATAGTAGTTTTAGCCATCATTCTTCTCCTCCTCCTCCCCATCTTCATCATCATCATTATTAGTGGCATCATCACCTCCATTTTCTTTGCTGAATTACTAATGTCGATTGTGTCACCCCTAAAAATTATCATAATTAAAGTCATTGCGGTGAGAATGTAAGATACTTTGTAATTGATACCATTTGTTGTTTGCGGCCCATGGAGGCTTACATTTCATTGCAACCGCTAAGGTATGGTGTAATGTTCACCGTCTAAATTGAATTAAATAGGAACTGAAAATTTTTAACAATAATAGTCATAAGATACAGTACAGAGTATTGGCTTCGCTACAATATATTCATAAAGATGTCAAACCCCATTAAGGTTTCTGGCGGATGTGGCATTCAATTTTGTACTGTCTAAAACATTTTTAAGATTAAAGAAGTAAATTGAAGACAAGCTGTTAAGGCCGTTTGCTTGGTACCAGTTTTATCCCTTTTACCACATTTTGCCCTAAAATTACGAATTTGGAGACATCGTTTTATTTGGCGCGTCTACGAAGTCAGAGAAATTTGAAAAATCGAATTTCATGATTATAATTGCAACGGTTCCATTGGAACCACTTTTACACCCTTCCACTAAATTATTTCAAAAATATCAAAAAAATCAGTTTTGTGGTGCATATAAAGGGTGGTTAAATTGTAAGGGCCGATGTTGAATGTAAACCACACCTAAACGTCAAGTTTTTTTCTGCATTTCATTTGACATTTCTCAACTTCAGACCAACTCAATTTGAACCATGGAAAGATACACAATCGAGCAACGCATTAAAGTTATTCAGGCTTATTTTGAAAATTGACGTTCAAATTAAAATGCATATCGTGCACTTGGAAGAAAATCATCTTCAGTGATGAGGCACATTTTCACCTCAGTGGATACGTCAATAAGCAGAATTGCCGCATTTGGGCGAATGATAATCCAAGAGTGATTGTCGAAAAACCAATGCACCCACACAGAGTGACAGTTTGGTGCGGTTTATGGGCTGGTGGCATTATCGGGCCGTATTTTTTCCAAAATGAGGCCGGTCAGGTCAGGCAGTTACTGTTAATGGTCTTCGGTATTGAGAGATGATAGCGAACTTTTTATGGCCCAAATTGGAAGATATGGATGTGGACGATATGTGGTTTCAACAGGACGGTGCCACTTGCCACACAACTAACGAAACAATGGCTCTTTTGCGCGACAAATCAATGGCCGTGTTATCTCACGTGGTGTCAATTGGCCGCCAAAGATCATGTGATTTGACGCCGTTGGGCTTCTTTCTTTGAAAGAAAAGGTACACGTCGATAAGCCAGCAACAATTCAAGAGCTAAATGTTGAGATAATTCGGCACATTAACGGCATAGAACCTCAATTATGCCTCAGCGTCATCGAAAATTTGGACCATCGGATGGAGGTGTGCCGCCGAGGTCGCGGCGGCCAGTTGGCCAATATTTTATTCCATATATAATTGAACTATACCAATATTATGGCTGTTTTTCTTTAAGTCTGGATAACTAAGCTGCGATAACAAAAATCTAAATAAAATGTTAAAATTTCACTCAAAATAAAAAAATCTTTTTTAAAATTGTCGCCAAAAGCAATGTCAATGTGTGTGTGAAAACAAATTTTGAAAAAAATAATTCAGTGTTAAAAATGTTTGACTTAGCCATTGTAAGTCAAAATGATGGATATCGAGGCTAAGTACAATAAAGTTGACACAAAATATTTTTTTGAAATGGCGACAATGTGAAAAAATATTTTTTTTTTGATTTTGAACGAAAAATTAAATTTTTATTAAAGTTTTTGTTATCGCAGCTTGTTATCCCGGCTTAAAGAAAAACAGCCCTATTATCGCAATAAAAAGAAATGACAATAATTTCCTGATTAATTTGTGTTATATGCAAAATCAACATTAGCCCTTAAAATGTAACCACGCTTTACAACGAATTTTGTGATTCCAAATGCAACCATTTGTTAGGTAAAATTGGTATCCCTCTTTTACACATTTCCACGTTAAAAATATCGAAACATCGTTTTTCACAAATTTTCTTATTCCGGCTGCTGCATTTTGATTAGTACCAATTTTTCTCCACTTTCGTCCCTAAAGGTACAAATTTCCAAAAAATCCTTTTTTTTGCGCGTCTAGAAAATCGGTGGAATGTACCCCAACGAATTTTATGATTCTAGCTGCAACCATTTGGTCGGTACAAGTTGTATCCCTTTCAGCTCAATTAGACCCTAAAAATACGAATATCAAAAGATCGCTTTATTTTTGAAGTCTGCGCTTTCAGACGAAAGTATACAGCAATTTTCATTGCTCCAGCTGCAGCGGTTTGATTGGTACCATTTTTATCCTCTTTCGTCCTGTTTCCCTCTACAAGAACTAAATTTTGAAAATTTACTTTTTTAAGCACGTCTTCAAAGACAGAGGACTGCACACAACGAATCTTATGATTCTAGCTGCAGCCATTTCGTCTGTACCAATTTTATCCCTCTTTGACCACTTTGGGCCTAAAAGTACGAATATCTAAAGATCGCTTTGTTTTTGGAGTCTAAGCAACCAGAGCAAAGTAAACATCGATTTTCATTATTCCAGCTGCTGCGGTTTGAATGGTACCATTTTTATCCCCTTTACGTTTGTGTTTTCACAAAAATTACAGATACCAAAAAATTTAGGTTTATTGTGAGTCCATACACTCAGGAGAATGTATAACCTACTTTTGTGATTCCAAACATCCAAATTGACCCCGAAAGTACGAATATGGAGAGGTCATTTTATTTTTCGAGGCTACGCAGCCAGAGCAAACTGTACACCGATTTTAATTACTCTAGTTGCAGCGGTTTGATTGGTACCATTTTTATCCCTTTTCGTCCTGTTTCACACTACAAGAACTAAATATCGAAAAGATCTTCAAAGACAGAGGACTACACACACCGAATCTTATGATTCTAGCTGCAGCCATTTGTTCGGTTCCAATTTTATCCCTCTTTGCCCACTTTGGCCCTAAAAGTGCGAATATCTAGAGATCGCTTTATTTTTGGAGTCCAAGCAACCAGAACAAAGTATGCAGAGATTTTTATTATTCCAGCTGCTGCGGTTTGAGTGGTGCCATTTTTATCCCATCTTCGCCATTTTTCCTTAAAAGTTTCTTCTTCAAAATTCGAAAAGTTTCTTGAATATGTACGTCTACAATGAAAGAGGATTGCACACACCGAATCTTATGATTATAGGTGCAGCCATTTGCAAGGTACCAATTTTATCCCTTTTTGCACATATTGTCCTTAAAAGTACGAATATCGAAAGATAACTTTATCCTTGGAATCTATGCAGCCAGAACAAAGCATATACCGTTTATCATTATTCTAGCTGCAGTTGTTAGATTAGTACCCTTTTTTATCTTTCTCCCCGTTTTTCCCCCTAAAAGTACAAATTGCGAAAAATCCGTTTTAGTTTACGTATATATGCGATTAGAGAGGTATACTTGTAGCATATCATATCCTTATTAGTACTGTCGTTTTACTGGTACCATTAATGGGGTGAAATAGGCCAAAAGGGGTAAAAGGCCTATTTCACTCCATTAATGTATACATCATTATTTTTGGTTAGCAATGTGAACGCTCAAAGGGTTGATCTTACAAAATATCAAGTAGATACAAGGCAGAAAATTTCAAAATATGTGCTTAAATACTCGAAATATTAGGTCTTAGTGGGGATATTTTCTGTCCTTGTTAGAATTTTTTCCGATTTTGCCCTTTTTCCTGAACTGAAAATTCGTTGATGTAAAGTTTAGCAGGGTTTCACTACGAACATTTACAACATTCCTCAAATCTGTATCTATGACCAGACTTGTAATGTAATCTCACATCAACTCTCTACTCTGAGAGAGCGATAAAGCCAATTAAATATGCTATTCCCCAGCCATAAATAATAATCATGTCAAATCATGGCAAGAGTTCGTGAAGCCACTCATGCCACTTGTGCACCTGAAGCTTTTGACTAACTAATTGCTGCAGTCAAATTGCATTTGGATTTTTTTGTTTTGAAATTTCATTTCCATTTATTACGAGTCAAAAAAAACAAGTAAAACCTATGAACATGAAAATTATAAATAATTCCATTCCATAATAAAAAAATACTTTCACCTTAGGCCTGGCGGAGAAGAAAACAAAAAAACACTAAAATTATTAATATTATCATTGCATGGCAGCTTACATACGCATAGTTACAACTGAGTATGTATTGTACAGGGTGGCTGATGAATGCTGCTGTTGGAAGAGTTTTTCTGTTAGAAGTTCAGTTTTCACATGAATAAATATAAAAATAAATAAATATGAATTTGAATTACAAAAAGTTATGTCATTGTCTCAATTGCAACACCACTCATCTGTCACCCTGTACAATCTATGTTTATGTGCTGTATTGTGTGTGATTTCGTACAACTTTAAGCCAACAAACAAACATAAAAACTAAACTATAAATATGATGGAAATGAATATGAATATGCACTTTTCGGTTGCATATTTTAATAAATGATATCTAAAATTTACTATGCCCATGACTGGGTGTGGTAAAGGGAAGGGGGGGGGTGGTTGATGGTGTTGTGTTGAACTTTCCCAACAAAGTCAAAAACTAGGACTTTAATTTGGAATTTAAAACCAAAACCCAGCATCGTTACCATGGTGGCCCTTAACTAATATGAGTGTGTCGTGTGTTGTGGGTAGTCTAATCAGTGTGGTTAAAAAAGGCAAAGGATGGAATATATTCGAATTCCAGCTATTTCAATCAGAAATGAGAAATGCACTCAATTATACACACTTTGGATGTATGTGTATATCCTGTGTGGGGACAAATCATCAGTGGCAATAGAGTAGTTGCTACGCAACCAGAGCAACCAGTATATCGATTTTCTTATTCCAGCTACAGCGGTTGGATTGGTACCATTTTTATCCCCTTTTGATCGGTTTTCTCCAAAATTTGTTATTTACAAACATTATTTTCTTTTGTGCATCTAGACAATCAAAGCTACACCGAATTTTGTGATTATAAATGCATCCATTTGTTAGGTACCAATTTTATCCCTTTTTGCACATTCTGACCTTACAAATATGAATATCAATAGATCACATTATTTTTCGAGGCTACGCAGCCAGAGCAAAGTATACACCGATTTTCTTTGCTCTAACTGTGTCGGTTTCATTGGTACCATTTGTATCCCTTTTCTCCCTGTTTACCCCTAAAAGTAAAAATTTCGAAAAGTTTCTTCAATATGCACGTCTACGAAGACAGCGGAATGCACACACCGAATTTTATGATTCTAGCTGCAAACATTTGTTAGGATCCCTTTTTTCACATTTTGACCTTACAAGTACGAATATGGAAAAATCGCTTTATTTTTGGAGTCTAAGTAACCAGACCAAATTCTACACCGATTTTCTTTACTCTAGCTGCAGCGGTTTGATTGGTACCATTTTTATCCCCTTCCTCCCTTTTTACGCCTAAATGTAAAAATTTCATAAAGTTCCTTCAATATGCACGTCTATAAAGACAGAGGAAAGCACACGCAGAATTTTATTTTTCCAGCTGCAATCATTTGTTAGGTACCAATTTTATCCCTTTTTGCACATTTTGACCTCACAATTATGAATGTGGAAAAATCGCTTTATTTTTGGAGTCTACGTAACCAGACCAAAGTCTACACCGATTTTCTTTACTCTAACTACAGCTGTTTGATTGGTACCATTTTTATCCCTTTTCTCCCTGTTTACCCCTAAAAGTAAAAATTTCGAAATGATCCTTCAATATGCACGTCTATGAAGACAGCGGAATGCACACACCGAATTTTATGATTCTAACAGCATTCATTTGTTAAGTACCAATTTTATCCCTTTTTGCACATTTTGACCTTGCAAGTAGGAATATGGAAAAATAGCTTTATTTTTCGAGGCTACGCAGCCAGACCAAAGTATACACCGATTTTCTTTACTCTGGCTGCGTCGGTTTGATTGGTGCCATTTTTATCCCTTTTCTCCCTCTTTTCCCCTAAAAGTAAAAATTTCAAAAATTTTCATTATCGAGCAGGACTATATGATTGTGTGATTCTAGCTGCAGTCATTTGGAGGGTACCAATTTTATCCCTTTTTGGTCTAAAGTACGAATATTGAAAGATCACTTTATTATCAGGGCAAAGCATACACCGATTCTCATTATTCTAGCTGTAGCTGTTAGATTAGTACCATTGGTATCCCTTTCTGCCCGTTTTTCACTAAAAGTAAAAAATTTCGAAAAATCCCTCTTTTACGTATATATTACTAGTACTGTCTTTTCACTGCTACCATTTTTATCCCTATTGCCCCATTTCGCCCCTCTGAATGTATGGATAATTTTTGACTTTGACAATATACATATTTCATATCCTATGTGGGGATAACTCATCAGTGGCACTTGTGTATAGAGGGCATACACCGATTTTCATTATTCTAGCTGTAACGGTACCATTTTTATCCCTTTCGTCCTGTACAAATTTGGAAAAGTCTCTTCTTTGCGATTAGAGAAATGTAGAAACATTATGTCGTTTCATTGCTACCAATTTTATACCCTCTACCTCCAGGATGGGGTATACTAACTTTGTCATTCCGTTTGTAACACTTTGAAATATCATCCTGAGATCCTATAAAGTATATATATTCTTGATCGTCATTAAATTCTAAGACGATCTTGCCATGTCCGTCCGTCTGTTGAAAACAGCTAGCACGTCCAAATTTTCCATAAATACGTCTTATAGTAGTAGATCGGTTGGGATTGAAACTGTGCGAAATCGGCCCAAAGGGAAAAAAATTTCCCTCACAAGGACTAAAAATACCCATAATAACCCCTAATATTTTAGAGTATTTAAGCATATTTTTTCAATATGTCTGCTTGTAGTCGCTTGATATTGGGTATGCGCATTCTACCTATAACAAAAACGTGCACCATAAAGTGATTTTTATTCGTAAATGGGGCAAAAAGGGATAAAAATGGTACATATTAAATGACAACAGCTAGAAACACGAAATTCGGTGGGCACATTCCTCTAATTGAGCAGACACATAAAACAGAAATATTTTTTGGAAATTCGTATTTTACCCGATCTTTTGAACAGCCCTCCTATTGTTGTATAAAATTTAATTTTTTTTACCAAAAGTTTAAA
This sequence comes from Polietes domitor, assembly GCA_947397865.1. NCBI lineage: Eukaryota > Metazoa > Arthropoda > Insecta > Diptera > Muscidae > Polietes > Polietes domitor. The sequence continues at coordinate 76,309,332 of OX377619.1, read as the reverse complement.
ATGCATGCATATTTGTACATTAAAAGGTGTGTGTATACACATGTATTTTTTTGTTTTATTGTACATTCGGCCAGTATGTGTGAACATTAAGCCGCCTCGCTGGCAAAGCCAGGCTCTAAAATCCAAAAATGAACTTAGGTTTCTTTTGTAAACAATTTCCTTCAAACCTTTAACTGTTGGCCAAGCAACAGTGTCGCCTCAGGAGGCACCTTTACATTTACATAGACAACTATGTAATAAAATTCCGTCAGTAAATATATGTATGTATGCATGTCAGGGAAAGCCATCATGCAATATAACACCGTCCCAAGGGGATGAATGCACATCACATTCATGCATTGAATGCCACCCGCCCGGCCGACCGAGCTAGCAACCGCAACCCGCATAACTTTGTATGTCCATTGTAGGCCAAAATAATTTACAGGTCTTCGGTCTAATGGACATGTACAAATCATATTCATAGTCCATGGCGTGTTTTTTTTTCTGTCTCGGACTCTCTAAACTGACAGCGTGTTAAAATGCTAAAATATATGTACGTGTGTGAGAGAGAGTGTGTCTAGATTTTATTCAGGAGTTTTGAATGGACATTTTTTGTTTAAAGCCACCAGTTGCAGAGCAGCGCTGGCTGGCTGGTAGGCAGGCGGTTTTTGGGCCAACAACAATGGTGATACTGGAATATTTGCTGTTTGACCGAAAAACGGGTGTACAGAGAGACTACAGTGGCCTAAAGTCATACGCTGTTGTGGTAGTGGTGATGGTAATGTATGCATATTTCTAATGCAGGTCGCTCACATGGAATTTTCATACCTTCAGTGGTGAATGACAGTCAATATTGTAGTGTGGTGCTCAGTTCAGCTTGATGGCTATAAACAAATTATCAGAGTATAACAATTTACAACACTTCATTGTAGCACTGAATATGAATATGGTCAACATGGCCGTTAGAGGAAATATAAAATGTCCAAACTAATAGTTTTAGTAGTTCGAATGAGTTGTAAAATATAGGCGAACGAACAGGGTGAGAGCCTGTCTCGAGCAATGAACTTTGAGCCGTATTTATACCCTCCACTAGGGTATTATGTCTTTGTGCATTTGTTTGAAACATCTAAAACCGATCGACTTAGAATTACTTTTTGAGTCGATTTAGCAATGTCCGTCCGTCTGTCCATCTATTCTTATAATCACGATTGTGGACATAACTAAATGAAACTTTGCACAATGCAGTTTTTCGGGACAAGGACAAACGCTATTAAATTTGAAGAAAATCGGTTCAGATTTAGATATAGCCCCCATACGAATTTCACTCCCGATTTGACTCTTTTCACTCTACATACCACATATTACAGCAGATTTTCTTTAAAGTTGGCAAAACATCTTATATTTCAACTAGAAACACCTGTGGTAAAAATGTGTTAGATCGGTTCTGATTTATATATAGCTCCCATACAAATTTCGCTCCCGATTTAACTTTTTCCGCTCTAGAAACCACATATTGTATCAGATTTTCTTCAGATTTGACAAAACATCTTATATTTAAACCAGGAACATTTATGGTGAAAATAGGTCAAATCGGTTCAGATTTAGATATAGCCCCCATACAAATTTGACATTTTCCGCTCTAGAAACCACATATTGCACTTGATATTCTTTAAATTTGGCACAACATCTTATAATCTTACTAGAAACACCTATGCTGAAATTGGGTAAGATCGGTTCAGATTTAGATATAGCCCCCATACAAATGTCGCTCCCGATTTGACTTTTGCCGCTTTAAGAACATATTGTGCTCGATTTTCTTTAAATTTGGCACGACATCTTATAATCTAACTAGAAACACCTTTGGCTAAAGCGGGCTAGATCGGTTCAGATTTAGATATAGCCCCCATACAAATGTCTCTCCCGATTTGACTTTTGCGCTATAGAAACCACATATTGTACCCGATTTTCTTTAAAATTGGCACAACATCTTATAGTCCAACTAAACAAAACTATGGTGAAAGTGGGTAAGATCGGTTCAGATTTAAATATAGCCCAAATACAAATGTTGCTCCCAAAAGTTTAACCGATTTTGGCCAAACTATGCACTTTATATTTCGTTCCAGGTTTCAATATATACTCATACAAATGTCCTTTCCGATTTAACATTTTTTGTCAAACACATACATTTACAGGATACAAAAAACTTTCCCTTTTTTCATCGAATTGAATTGTATTCGGATAGAATGTGGAGTGTATCATAGAGTCGGCCCCGCCCGACTTTAGCCTTTCCTTACTTGTTTTGGGATGTAATCGATAGTAATTCTCATTCATGTTGTTAGAGTTCTGCCGTAAGTATTTGAGCTGCTGTTGCGAATAATCACTTTGAAATCCACTGCTGGTGATCATCATGGAACTAAATTATCTATACTGAAAGAAAAACGATCGAGGCCGGGACGAATTTTGTTTTTGGAAATCAAATAACGTCGGCATTCGTTGCCACAACGATAAAGTTTCGTTGCTGCAACGAAAATGTTTGTTTCCGCGTTGTTGTAGCAACGAAACAGAGCTGTTGCAGCAACGAATCAAAGTTGTTGCATCAATAAATTAGAGTTGTTACAGCAATGAAATAGTATTGTTGCAGCAATGAAACATCATTGTTGCAGCAATGAAACATCATTGTTGCAGCAACGAAACAACATTGTTGTTGCAATGAAACATCATTGTAGGAGCAATAAAACATCATTGTTGCAGCAACGAAACAACAGTGTTGCAGCAAGGAACCCATTCGTTGCGAAACTATAATTTCCAATAAATCAAGATTCGTTGCATCAACGAAACTTTCTTCGTTGCAGCATAGAACGCCAACGTTCGTTGACTTTCAATGACCAAATTCGTTGCAGCAACGTGCACTTTCGTTCCGGTTACGTACGTTTTACTTTCAGTGTGGATACCCCAGTGTGTGTAGTTGAGTATGGTTCTCTTTCCATTTTTCCTATTCGATTTTTAACATCAATGCTTTGGATTTCTGCTTTCATAAAAACTCCCTTATTCTGGCGGTGGCGCTTGTCAATACTTCCCAAGAGTCAACGTACTTTATGACCTCTGCTTTGGAATGGAGCTGCCTGTTGTTTCGAATGTAAATATTCCATCATTTGTCATAATTTGAACTCTACTGACCAATTTGCGAATCAATTTGTTTTATTGTTAGAAATGTTTTCGGATTCATACAGGTTTTTCAAATCGGATCATTCATCTTGCATTGTGATCAATTTATGGCACAAATTGAATTTCCATGTATTCATTACAGAACGAAACACTGCATTTTTAATCCGTATTTCAAATGTTTATGGTTATGTATGTGCTGCTCACAAAACTGTCCACAGTTTATTCATGAAGAATATTCCTACAAATCCAAACTACAATTGGTATGATTGTTTTTGTTTTTCGTTTACCGTCCAAAAATCTAGGTCAAACATAAAAATCCTTTTTAAAAAAGTATAATACTCAGTTTCAAGTTGAGTATGTATTTTTTATGTCACTTGACTATTAAACTTTTAATTGATTAAAATGCAATAAACCTACAAATTGCTAATTAACCCCAATTGTTAGCGACAATATGAAGCCGAAGTTGTCGTGGATGAAAGCAAACGGATGACAGATAATGACAGGGAACTTTCTTGTTTCTTCGCAGTGGCAATTCTAGAGAAAAGTGAATCGGCAAACATCTGCCTTAAACCCACTAACATACATTCTGGCCACCGGAAAAACTATGGGTATTTAGAAAAAAGCTAGCTTTAACTTATGCCTAAACTGTTCCATATAGTTATCTATGGGCTTTTACCTTTTGTGTGGTAGAGTGGAGTAGAGTAGAGTAGAGTTCCGCACAAATCTTAACAAAGTCATTACAAGCAAGCAAGCCAACTAAGAGCCAGTCAAGTCAGCCAGCCAGCCAACCATCCATTGTTAACTATTCGCCTTAATGACCATGTTTGGAGCAAACCCATCCATAATTAAAAGCAGCCATTCCTTGTTCTCTTGCTTACTTATATTCTATTCAACTCATGTGTGGACTCGCTATGTCGTTTGTTTTTTTTTAATAATATTTGTCACGATTTGCTATGGCAAAAATGCATTTGTGGTATGTTTTCCTTTTACGTCCAACAGTAGGGTGTACGAGCAGGAGGAGGAGCAGAGTGGGGCTCTTGCATTCTACGGCACGTTATGGTGTGTTGCCAAAGTCTGAGCAGAATTTAAATGCATTTTAACATGGCATGGCTTACATTCTTTAGAGTCCGGTTTTCAAATGCTCTCTGTATGTGTGTATGTTCCAGGGGCTTTCACTATTATTGCGCTGTATTTTGTTGGTTCCATTGTTCTTGTCTTAAGTTACAACAACTGCATTACGTTTAACCCTTAAATGTTCAAATTAAATAGTTCATATTTAATTTGAATGGATTATTGTCAAGGAAATGAGTAACATTATTATGCAGATCGGCGGGGACTAAAAATGAGCGAAATCTGGCAATACAGAGGGAAAAAATTCTCTCTAACAAGTTGTGGAAATACCTCCATGTCCACTAATATTGCGAACATTTAAGAATATTTTTTAAAGATTTTTGTTTTGTATTTAAATGATATTTAGTAAATTCAATCATTATGAAGGAAAAGGGGATAAAAATGTTACCAATGAAACCCCAATAACCTCTAATATTGCGAGTATTCAAGAATATTTTTAAAATTTTCTGCTCTGTATTTACATGGTATTTAGAAATTTCAATCATTTATAGCGTAAACTTTTAGAGGGAGAAATAAAGCAAAAGGGGATAAAATTGGTTCACTGGTACCAATTTTATCCCCTTTTGCAACAACAATAAAAATTTGTTCTGTACGTCCCTCTAATTGCGTTTAGACGTAAAATAAAGGATTTTTACGATTTTCATACGTTTAGGGTAAAAAGGCCTAAAGGGATAAAATTGGTACCCAACAACTAACTCCAGCTAGAATAATAATATTCGGTGTTTACATTACTCTGATTGTGTACACGTGCAAAATAAAGACAATATTAAAAAAATTGCTTTTAGAGGGAAAACAAAGAGAAAGGGGATAAAAATGGTACCAATAAAATCACTAGAATAATGAAAATCGGTGTAGACATCGCTCTAGCTGCGTAGACTCGAAAAATAAAGCGATCTGTCGTTATTCGTACTTTGGGGTAAAAATTTACATAAAGGGATAAATTTGGTACCGAAAAGGGATAGAATTGGGATAGCCCAATTGACAACAGGTAGAATTCAAAAAATTCCTCTGCAAAATGCAAGAAATTTTCGAAATGTGTACTTTTGAAGGGTACGGCAAGAAAAGGGATAAAAATGGTACTATCCAAAAGGCTGCTGCCGGAATAATGAAAATCGTTCTATACTTTCCTTTAGCTGCGTAGACTCGAAAAAATAAAGCGATCTGTAGATATTCGTACTTTAGGGTAAAAATTGACAAAAAGGGACAAATTTGGTACCGAAAAGGGATACAATTGGCACCGGCCAATTGACAACAGGTGCAATCACAAAATTCCTCTGACTGTATAAACGAGAAAAATGCAAGAAATTTTCGAAATGTGAACTTTTGGAGGGTACGGAAGGAAAAGGGAAAAAATGGTACTATCCAAAAGGCTGCAGCTAGAATAATGAAAATCGGTGTCTACTTCGCTCTAGCAGCGTAGACTCGAAAAATAAAGCGATCTGTCGTTATTCGTACTTTGGGGTAAAAATTTACATAAAGGGATAAATTTGGTACCGAAATGGGATAAAATTGGGATAGCCCAATTGACAGCAGGTAGAATTCTCAAAATTCCTCTGCAAAATGCAAGAAATTTTCGAAATGTGTACTTTTGGGGAGAACGGAGAGATAAGGGATAAAAATGGTACTATCCAAAAGGCTGCAGCCGGAATAATGAAAATCATTCTATACTCTCATTTAGCTGCGTAGACTCGAAAACATAAAGCGATCTGTAGATATTCGTACTTTAGGGTAAAAATTGACAAAAAGGGATAAATTTGGTACCGAAAAGGGATACAATTGGGACCGGCCAATTGACAACAGGTGCAATCACAAAATTCCTCTGACTGTATAAACGAGAAAAATGCAAGAAATTTTAGAAATGTGTACTTTTGGGGGGGAGAAGTGGCATACAAATGGTACTATCCAAAAGGCTGCTGCTAGAATAATGAAATGTGTACTTTTGGGGGGAGAAAGGGGATAAAAATGGTACTATCCAAAAGGCTGCAGCTAGAATAATGAAAATCGGTGTATAATTCGCTCTAGCTGCGTAGACTCGAAAAATAAAGCGATCTGTTTATATTCGAAAAATAAAACGTTCTGTCAATATTCGTACTTTATGGTAAAAATTGACAAAAAAAAGGGATAAAATTGGTACGCAGCTACAATAACAAAATTCGGCGTGTAGATTCCATTTCGAAATGTGTACTTTTGGCGGAGAAAGGGGATAAAAATGGTATTATCCAAAAGGCTGCAGCTAGAATAACGAAATGCGATCTGTCGATATTCGTACGTTAGGGTAAAATGGACAAAAGGGATCAATTTGGTACTGTAGCTTCAAGCAAAAAAGGTCCGCTGCAGCTATAATAATGAAAAACGATGTATGCTTCGCTTTGGCAGAGTAGACTTCAAAAATAAAGCGATCTTATGATATTCGTACTTTTAAGGGGGAAAATGTGGAAAAGGGGATCACATTGGTACCGAACAAATGCCTGCAGCTAGAATAATAGAATTTGGTATGTACATTCCTCTGACTGTATAGACGTGCAACATAAAGGAATTTTTTAAAATGTGCACTTTTATCAAACCGCTGCAGCTATGATAATGAAAATCGGTGTATGATTCGCTTAGGCTGAGTAGACTTGAATAATAAAGCGATCTTACGTTATTCGTACTTTTAAGGGGGAAGGAAATGTGGAAAAGAGAGAATCTTGGTAGCGACCAAATGGCTGCAGCTAGAATCACAAAATTCGGTTTTCCGTGCAACATAAAGAAATTTTCGGAAATTTGTACTTTTAGTAAAAAGGGGGGGGGGGGTATGGGGATAAAAATGGTACCAATAAAATGACAGCAGCTAGAATCATGAAAATCGATTTATTACTTTCTCTGACTTCGTAGACGCGCAAAATAAAAGCTGTTCCCCAAATAAGTAACTTTAAGTGACGAAATGGAGTAAAAGGGATAAAACGGGTACCTAGCACAAGGCTGAAAAGATAATGGCGCGAAAGAAAATGGATTTTCGAAATTTTGACTTTTAGGATAAAATGAAGCCAACCTATCTGTCGTAGTTGGAACGAAATTCGATATGCATGCTCCTCATACTGCGTGCAAGATTGGAATTGAAGATGGGCGTAAACGGACCAAAGGGAAAACTGCCTGCACTAGCAACGAATGGAAAAAAAGTAAGTAAGCTTCAGTCGACTAAACCGACTTTTTTATACCCTCAATCTCAGAGAACATATATACGGAAGTTATCAGGAATTATATTTAACGTAGGGCAGGATGATTTGTGTGGAAGGTCCCAGCTTCCGCATTTATAAAACAATTATAAAAACATGATCAAATATCAAGTCTTAGTGGATTCCATGCACCAGTATAGAAGTTATGAAGGATTTAGTATTACCTAGGATGGAGACAATTGTGTGGGAGGTACAAGAAGGGGCGTGGCTAAAGCGTAAACATTTTTTTGGTTTAAAGTGATAATAAAAACATGTTTAAATATCAAATTGCGAATGATTTTGACTACCCGTATGGATGTTATATCGTTTTTTATTGTAAGCAAAGTTTATGCCACTTTGCGTGGGAGGTACCAGAAGGGATGTGGCAATTTCGCCCATATTCCATGCGAATGTAATTTCTATAGAAGCATTTTCAAATATAAAATGTCACAGTATTCCGATCATCCGTATAGAAGTTATAGCAGCTTTCATTTTTTGTAGGTTAGGCTGATTTGTGTGGAAGGTACAGGAAGGGGCGTGGAAAAACACTGCATATTTAGTAAACATAAAGTGATTTTAAAAAGATTATCAAATACCAAAACAAAGCTGATTCCGATTATCCGTGTGGAAGTTATATGGGTTTTAATTTAACATTGGAATGTGGGCTATTTGTGTGGGAGGTACCAAAAGGAGAGTGGCAATTTCCATTTTCGAACTTAAACTAAGTTTGGGAACATATTATCATGTGCAAAGTTTGAATCGAAGGATATATACGATTCGGCCCGGCCGAACCCCTTTCTACTTGTTTCGTACTACAGATATTCTTCTTCAGATTTAAAAAATATTTGTTTTTTCAACTTTGTCCAAATGTTTCTCGTAAATTTTTCTGAATATGCATTTCATTCATTAAAGGTTTTTGAGGGGGGAAAACTTAAATTTATTGTTTATTGTTATACCCTACACCACTTCGTGGGCTAGGGTATTATAAGTTAGTTTCGCGCCAAATGTTTGTAACACCAAGAAATAATCGAGCTAGACCCACCTTTAAGTATACCGATCGGCTTAGAATCACCAGCTGAGTCGATTTCCCGCCAAATTCTTTAAAATTGGCACAACATTTTATAATCGAACTAGAAACACCTATGGTGAAAGTGGGTAAGATCGGTTCAGATTTAGATATAGTCCCCATACAAATGTCGCTCCCGATTTCACTTTTTTCGCTTTAGAAACCACATCTTGTTCCCGATTTTCTTTAAAATTGGCACAACATTTTATAATCGAAATAGAAACACCTATGCTGAAAGTGGGTAAGATCGGTTCAGATTTAGATATAGTCCCCATACAAATGTCGCTCTCGATTTCACTTTTTCCGCTTTAGAAACCACATCTTGTATCCGATTTTCTTTAAAATTGGCACAACATTTCATAATCGAACTAGAAACACCTACGCTGAAAGTGGGTAAGATCGGTTCAGATTTAGATATAAATTTATTTATATTTACAAATGTTGCTCCCAAATGTTTAACCGATTTTGTCCAAACTTTACATATTATGTTTCCCCTGTAAACATATATGGTGAAAGCGAGTCACATCGTTCATGTTTCAGTATAGCCCCATACATATGTCCTTTCCGATTTAAATTTTTTTGTCAAACACATAAATTTACAGGATACAAAAATCCTTCCCGATTTCACATTATTACAGAATTGAATAGTAATTGGATAGAAAGTGGAGTGTATCATACTTGTTTTTAATTTTCAAAATCTGAAAAAGGTGAAATCACTTCTAAAGCCCAGATCTTTAATAAAACTCTACCCTTGTGTATCCTTTCAGAACCGTCCTCTTCCACGAGGGTTAACTGACAACTTAACATACCGACACACACACGCACACACTCATAGTCCATAGTTATGATGGTCTGCTACTGTTTTGTTTTTTTTTTTCTGAGCGTTACAGAAAAATTACAAAAGACAAAAAACGCCAAACAAAGAGAAAAACATGTAAAAGCGCACGAAAAAAACGGTGAACATTTTTACAATGGCGATTGTATGTCAACGTCATAAAAGTTGCATTTTTACGCTTAGCAGGTTTTTGTGAGTTGTTTCGTTTTTGTTGGCGTTTTCGTTTTTTGCTAGTTTTATACTCTTCACTTTAGTTGAAAACAATTGTATTATTGCTGGTTCATGCTTTTTGTTTTGTTAAATTATGTTTTTCTCTCTGTTTCTACGCTTCTTTCTTGTGCGCCTTTTTGCACTTTTGGTTGCTTCTTCTAAAAGTAACCCGCCAAGGCGTGTTTTGTTTTTACTCGTATTTTTTTTAATTTATAATTTTTTTTGCTTTCGTTTCGTGCCCGTCTGCAGCTTTAATTTAATGTGTTACATCCATAACTGGGGAATTGCAGTTTCTGCTGCCGCTGCTGTCCGATTTATTATTTGTTTGAAAAGCGAATTGCGGAACTAAAATCAGTACCGCCAGAGTATGAATGAATTTATGCAGCGTTTCTGTTTCGGCTTGTTTTCGCTGGCTCTCATTGAAATTTGATTTCAGTTGTCGGGGGTAACACAACACCGCCGTGTATTCGAATCGATTGTTGGGAATATGAGCATTTCTGCAGGTTTTGTTTTTTTTAATTGCGGCGAGTGCATGCAGTTAACGAAATTTCCGCCTTTTGCAATTTATGACGTAATGCTCGAGTGTGATGTGATTTATTGCCTGCCCAGTTGAACGGTGTTGAAATTAAGCCATTAACCGATTTAAAATCGTTTATGTAGGGCGATTCTTTAATATTACGCGTTGTACTTTTGTTGAAAGTGATGCTGTTTTTTGTACAATTGGCATTGACTTACTGCTCTAATTTCAATTAATCGAGTATGGAGTTTTGAAGTTACCTGCAAAGACATGAAGAAATAAAAAGCATAAGCATAAATAAAAAATATTTTCAGATAAGAGGTTAAGAATAAGTAATTTTGTTATTTTATGAAAAAAAAGAGTTGTAATTAACTATGCTTGTTTCTCAACAACTGTCAGTTGAAATTCCAGTCATTGAGCAGAGATACAAGCCGACCGATTTTAAGCCGACAAGCCGCCGTCTCCGCATGTTTCTGCACGAGCCGCGCCGCCGCCGATTTCATCGGCTCATATCGATTTCGACCGCGCCGCCGATATTTGATGGAGTTAGAACTCCTTACTACCAAAATAGGCAACTCGTTTAAAATTACAAAAGAAAATGTAACTGTCGCCTTAGATAACCTACCACTGTGAAATATGTGGATCTTTGAATTTGGAATCCCATTATATGATGATGTCTATAGACAGTTGAACGATTGAATTTTGATTTGAAAATCGCATTTATGTAAGTCAATTCCAGTATGAGTGACCATATGTTCCTACAAAAAAACAATAAACAACAGCTCCTCTATTGCGCTTCTTTAGGTAGGTAGAGCTTTACCCTTTATGATATTCAAGATGTCTGATTAGATATGCTTCACATGAGAAGCTGTAATTGCAAAACTATTAAATGCATCTATATTCTAAATTTTGGGAATGGATTCCCACAACCAAAAACATAATCGTATGGGATAATAATATACAATTATGGGAACAATGGCAAATATTAACGAATTTTGAATTACTTGACAAAAAGTAAAAGAAAATGTTTTTAAAACCAATTCAAATTGTTCCTTCAATTTTCCCAAAATTGTCAAATAAGTAGAGGCGATCGAATAACAGAGCGAGCCGGAACTTAAGCCGAAAGTCGCCACCGCCGACCCATTTAGGGTAGCGCCGCCGCCGATAATTCTGAGTAGGTTTGTAACTCTGCCATTGAGCCCAGAAAAGTCCTTGTGGATGCAGATGAAATGTTTAATAATACAAAACAGAATGAAACTTCTTAGAAATGATACTATTTTTCTTGTAGATGACATCGAAATAAAAGGTAATCAGTTTGTGAAATTTTTGGACGCATGCGTAGGTATTACGGTCAAAAAAAGGAGACAAGTAAGTAAAGACTAAAGTCGAACGAAGCCGACTATATGATACACCCCACTTTCAATCCTATTACAATTCAATTCGGTAAAAAGTGAAATCGGGAAGGATTTTTGTATCCTGTAAATGTTAAATCGAAAAGGACGTCTCTTGGGGGTTTATTTAAACATGGCACGATGTGACCCGCTTTCACCATGTCTATTTATAGGTGAAATATGATATCTAAAGTTTGGCCAAAATCGGTTAAACATTTGGGAGCAACATATGTATGGGGGCTATATCTAAATCTGAACTGATCTTACTCGCTTTCCCCACATGCGTTTTTAGTTGAATTATAAAGTTTAAAGAAAATCGGGTGCAATATGTAGTTTCTAGAGCGGAAAAAGTCAAATCGGGAGCGACATTTGTATGGGGGCAATATCTAAATCTGAACCGATCTAACCAGCTTCCGCCACAGGTGTTTCTAGTTAGATTTTAAGGTGGTAAGTCAAATTAAGGCTGGCTTGTGTGGGAGGAAGGTAGGGGCACTACAATTTCGCCCATCTTCGAACTTAAACTAAGTATGGGAAAAATATTACCATGTGTAAAGTCCGAATTGGTCCTTAACTCCCTGCGAGAGATATCATGTACACCAGCCAGACAGACGGACATGGCTAAAACATCTTAAAATGTCGTGAAACGGATTTAGTCCTAACATACTTAGGGTCTTAAGTCACTCCATCAATGCGTTACACATTTTTTCTGTCCCAAATGATATATATCCTCCTACTCTGAGGGTATAAAAATAATTTTATAAATAAATATAAAACTTTTAATTAGTTCAACCACGTTTATAAGGCAAGGCTACCAATCAAGTCAATTCCAAGAATATACAATAAATATTGGTAGATAGAGGGTGTTACAGTTGGTTGTCTTTCCATTCTATTTTAATTCCAAAAGTACAAATTTTGCAAACCCATTTTCTCTCCCGTACACATTGCAAGATAACCCAACATCATAAATCATATTTGTGGAAAATTGGAATGTCCTAGCTCCTTTCGTTTATATGCTAGCGTGCTTTCAACAGCATATTTAGCTTTTAATTTTCTTGTCTTCGAAAGGACTTGATATTTTTTAAGGATGAACTTTTTGATTTTTATACACTCCACGAGAGTATTATGTCTTTGTGCATTTGTTTGTAACACCCAAAAGGAAGCGAGATAGACCCATTGTTAATTATACCAATCGACTTAGAATCACTTTTTGAGTCGATTTAGCAATGTCCGTCCGTCCGTCCGTCCGTCTGTCCATCTATTCTTGTAATCAAAGTACAGGTCGCAATTGTAGCCAGAACCAAATCAAAGTTTGCACAACAAAGTTTTTCGGGATAAGGACGAACGCTATTTAATTTGAAGAAAATCGGTTCAGATTTAGATATAGCCCCCATACGAATTTCACTCCCGATTTGACTTTTTCTGCTGTAGAAACCACATATTTTAACAGATTAACTTCAAAATTGGCAAAACATCTTATATTTCAACTAGAAACATCCACGGTGAAAATGAGCCAGATCGGTTCAGATTTAGATATAGCCCCCATACGAATTTCACTCCCGATTTGACTTTTTCTGCTGTATAAACCACATGTTTTAACAGATTTGCTTCAAAATTGGCAAAACATCTTATATTTCAACTAGAAACATCCACGGTGAAAATGAGCCAGATCGGTTCAGATTAGATATAGCCCCCATACGAAATTCACTCCCGATTCGACTTTTTCTGGTATAGATACCAGATATTTGAACAGATCTTCATCAAAATTGGCAAAACATCTTATATATAAACTAGAAACACCCATGAAACACACCAAATGAGCCAGATCGATACAGATTTAGTATAGCCCACATACGAATTTCACACCCGATTTGAGTTATTCCGCTCCAGAAACCACATATTTTAACAGATTTTCTTTAAATTTGGCAAAATATCTTATATTTGCATGAGAAATACCCAGGATGAAAATGAGTAAGATCGGCTCAGATTTATATATAGCTCCTACACAAATTTCGCTCCCACTTGATTTTTCCTCCCCAGAAACCACATATTTTCATCGAATTACTTCAAATTGAGAACTGGAAGGACCTATTGTGAAATGGGTCACTTCATTCCATGTTTGGATGTAGCCCTGATACAAATATTCTTCTCGATTTGACAAATTGAACCAGGACATATTAGCCTATGATTAGGAAACATTCAAAAATTCTTCCCGTTTTCACTTTTTTCCGAATTAAATTGTATTCTGATAGAAAGTGGAGTGCATCATATAGTCGGCCCCGCCCGACTTTAGCATTTCCTTACTGGTTTTTGTTATATATGATCTGTCTCAATAATGTTTTCATAAAACTGACACAATATTGCTATCAATTTTCGTTGAATTGTTCTCTTTCATTTGGTACTAATATCGCGTTTCTAGGACAAATAGAAAAGTTACCAAAAATTTTTAAATAAATATATCCTGCAAAACACGAACTCGACCAGAAAATAAAAAAAACTGAATACAAAGTTTTGGTATTTTATAGAGATTTGCATGATTTGCGAAATTAGTGTTGCACCGTGTAATATGTACAATTTTAGTCTTACCCCCAAAACTCTTCCAAGTTTCCAAAATTGACTTATGACTCGTTTAATTCCACAATAAAAATATATTGGCTGATAGCTAGGTTGCATTGTGTGTTCCACAAAATTTCGCTGATTTCAATGACACTCTCTCTCAGTACTCAACACATGAAAGCTAACTCGACGACGCTGCAAAAAATCTAAAATCCCCAACCGATGACAATATGTGACATTATGAATGTGTGAATATGCTTAAGCGTTTTTTCTTACACCTGCAGTGACAGCGCTTGTTCGCCGCGCTACAGCGGAGTGAGTGCTCATGCCCCCGGTTGCTATTTGGCTTTAACCGAATTGCAAATAAAATGTAACGTGCTGCAGCTACTGTTTTGCCTGCGGTGGAAGTCTTAGCGTTTAAATGCTTGCATGACTCGCGGCCAGAGTCAGTGTCAATGGCTGACGAAGAGAGAGGCTCTATGAACTGTATTCCCCCCTACAGGCTTAACACTTTACCAGACCAGTGACGAGACCGAACCAGACCAGACCAGACGAGGAGTGGGCCTGCTCTTATTTGCATGCAGTCTGCAACGTTTATATCACATGACACTTTAATGTTTATCTTAAAACAGAAATCATTAGCTGGACTTGTTGTCGTTGTTACTGTTGTTGTTTGGCAGTGTCAAAGTCTGTATTGTATCGTATCGTATCGGGATTTCCTCCCGTCTGTCTTTGGTATGTAAATTTTTTCTTCTTCTTCTACAAAAAAACTCTCAAGCAGGAGGGTATTTTACATAAAAGACACGTTTCTTGCATGCATCTCCTACTGTATATGTTGCCATCGCAGTTGTTTAGAGTATATACATTTTTTGGTGAGCATATGTATGTACCCATACCCAGCAAACAATTTGGGGATAGAATTTTAAAGCAAAGAGGAAGGTGAATATTGCAGAAATATCCCAGAGAAACCAAGCAATGCATTTAGAAATATTTTATGAATAAAATAAATAAATTGTCAACAACAGACCTCATTGCTCAAAACTTTCTGCCAAAAATTGCTAAAGATGGCGCTAGGCTTTATTAAAACCTTTCGAAGCTGAGCTATAGACTGACGGACAAAAATAAGCCTCTTCACTCACCCCTAGTTTAGTTAGATCTATCAGTGCAACGATAACTAACAATGAAATAAATAGAGAAGGCCTGAGTTTGCGATAGGACTCCGGTATTTTAAATAGAAGAACAAATATTTTCAAGTGGCATGAAAAATCACCCAAAAAATAATAAAAATTGTTCTAATCAAAAACTGGACAAAAAAAGAAGAAAAATGACTGAAAATGAAATTATACACAAAAATACATACAAAATAAGCGTTGTGAAAAATCACTTAAAAAATAAATGCAAATAGCACAACACAAAAATTGGACCAAAAAAAATAAAAAAAGTGTCCAAAAATAAATCAAAAATCTCCTAAAATATTGAATAATTTTCCAAAGAAAAATCGCTCAAAAATTGAGTTAATTTTCATATTAACAATCGGCCAAAACAGTTTAATAATTTTTAATATGAAAAATTGTCTATGGCTCCACAGTGTTAAGGTCTAGAGCGTTGCCAAAGATTTTCTCCTCTGGGGTACGTCCAAAGCAGGCTAACGGATTTCAGGGTTGCATTTAGGAAAAATCTTCGAAGTTTGCAGTTTTTTTATATTTGTGTGAATTTATATCCCAATGGGTGAAATATTGGCCAAAAATTATGAATAAAGACACATTTTTCATATGAAATATAGCTCATTTTTGTATGCATCAGATTTCATATTTTGGGCAATTTTTCGTGCTCCCGCAAAATCACCCAAATCGTAAATCTCCAAAAAGATTTCAAACACAAATTTGAATTATATGAAAAATCGCCCAAAATATATCTCATCTGGGGTATGACAAAAATCACCCAAAAGTTGACATAATGACAAATATGAATAACTATGAAAAAAGACTACTTTTTTGGGTGATTTATCATAATGAAATAAAGGGTGATTTTTTAAAGGCTAAAGGAAAGTTTTTCAAAAAAAAAAAAACATAAAATTCAGAAAAATGCATGAAATCTTTATTTGAATCGATAGTACGGTCCATATAATTTAATGTTTGAAGATTATTTCATGCAAATGTTGACCTTGACTGCGCCTCAAATTGTCCATCCGCTTAGTCCAATTTTGGCATTTCCACGTTTTTGAGTAACAGAGGTCATCAGATGGTCATCATTAACACTGGCCGATACAGCTACGATATTTTCTTCAGTTCGTACTCTACGTAATCGTGTTGGTGGTTTAATGTCCAACAATGTAAATTTGGTGCGAAATTTAGTCACAATAGCCAGAATAGCCGCTTCGATTAAACTGACCATAAAATGGAAACGCGCGATGAACTTTCTTAACAGAGCACGCATTTTGATAATAAAATTCGATAATTTGCAAGCGTTGTTCGTTTGTAAGACGATTCATGGTTAAATTATAGACCTAACGTGCGTCAGCTGTTTAAACCAGTGTTGCCAAAAAGATAATAGCTCAAAAATCGCCCTTTATTGCCAATTTTTCTATGGGTTTTTGGTCATTTTCAATATTTTGGGCGAATTTTCATGCACCCTCAAAATAACCTAATCTAAAACTCGCCCAAAAAAGGTTTCACTCTTAATATGATAAATCGTAATAATTTTAAATAAAAAAATTCCGCAAAAGAATATATCATCTGAGGTATGGAGTATCACCCAATGATCGAAAAATATCACCCAAAAATCGCCCACATGACAAATATCAAATGTTGCCTATTAATTAATTATAGAAGAAGACCCACATGGGTTGTTTTTTCATATTAAAATTTCGACCATTTTTGTATGAATTTTTGGGCGAATTTTCATGCACCCACAAAATCACTCAAATCAAAAATCGCCGAAAATGTGTTTAATTTTCCATATGAAAAATCGTCCGAAAAATTTACTGATTTTTATATCAAAAATCGCCCAAAAATAGAACATCTGAAGAAATCGCCTAATAAGCGACAAATATCACAAAAAATCGGACAGATATGACAGACATTGCCCAATAATTATGAATATTTGGGTTATTTTTCATAAAGAAATTTTGCCCATTTTTCTATGGGTCGTTTTTCATATTTTTTGGTGGATTTTTGGGGTACTCGCTGAATAACTCAAATCAAAAATCGCCCAAAAAGTGTCTCATTTTTTTTTCATATAATAAATAGCCCAAACATTTTACTAATTTGTTATATGAAAAATCGCCAAAAAATATGTCATCTGAAGTATAAAAATCGCCCTAATGACAATTATGAAATATTGCTCAATAATTATGAAAAATGCTTATTTTTTGAGAAATTTTTCAAAATGAAATATAGTCCATTTTTATATAGGTGGTTTTTCATATTTTTTGGTCGATTTTTGGGTACTCGCAAAATCAAAAAT
This sequence comes from Polietes domitor, assembly GCA_947397865.1. Classification (NCBI taxonomy): domain Eukaryota; kingdom Metazoa; phylum Arthropoda; class Insecta; order Diptera; family Muscidae; genus Polietes; species Polietes domitor. The sequence goes on along the minus strand of OX377619.1, from coordinate 76,291,826 downwards.
CGCCCAAAAAGTGTCTCATTTTTTTCCATATAATAAATCGCCCAAACATTTTACTCATTTTTTATATGAAAGATCACCCAAAAATATACCATCCGTGGAATGATATATCATACATTGGGCGACAAATATCGCCTAAAAATCTCCCTAATGACAAATATGAAATTTTGCTCAATAATTATGAAAAAATGCTTATTTTTTGGGTGATTTTTCAAAATGAAATATCACCCATTTTTATATGGGTTGTTTTTCATATTTTTGGGCAACTTTTCATGCACCCGCAAAATCACCCAAATCAAAATTTGATTTATTTTTTCATATGATAAATCGTCCAAAAGTTTGACTAATTTTTAATATGAAAAATCCACCAAAAAATATCTCATCATATCACCCAAAAACCAAATATAAAATATTTCCCAATAATTATGGAAACATATATAATTTTTGGTTGATTTTACATAACGAAATTCGCCCATATTTGTAAGGGTTTCTCTTTCTTTTCTTATTTTTTGGGCAATTTGCACGAAAAATTGTCCAATGAAAAAACGTCCAAAAAATATGAAAAATCACCCAAAAAACAACTATCAAATATCGTTCATTGTGTGATATTTGTATGCGTCTTTTTTCATAATTTTTGGGCGATTTTTCATACACCCGCAAAATAACCCAAATCAAAAATCGTACAAAAAGTGACTCAATTTTTCATATCGTATACAAAATGTTGACTAATTTTTAATATGAAAAATCCCCCAAAAATATATCTCATCTGGGGTATGAGAGTTAAACAAGGCAGGCACTGTAATTTCGGGTGCACGAAAAATTGTCCATTGAAAAAAAATTCCAAAAATATATGAAAAATGGCCCAAAAATTAAAAATAATTATTGAGCGATATTTCATAATTTAACTATGAAAACTAAACTATTTGGGCGATTTGAACACACCCCAGATGATATTAAAAATATCTTAAATTTTTGGGTGACTTTTTCATATGAAAAATGAATTTGGGCGAATTATTTGGACGATTTTTAATTTATTTTGGGGGTTGTGATTTTCTTGGACCATTTTTCATTTTGTTGGTCTAATTTTTGTTTTGGTGACTTTTCATATGAAAAATTAATTTGGGCGAATTTCATTTTTATTTGGGCGATTTTTAATTTATTTTGGGGGTTGTAATTTTCTTGCGTCATTTTTCATTTCATTGGTCCAATTTTTGTTTTGGTGGCTTTTCATATGAACAATTAATTTGGGCGATTTTTATTTCTTGGGTCATTTTTTAATTTTTCGACCCAATTTTTATTTTGGGCTTTTGCTAATTTATTTTTTGGGCGAGTTTTCCTTGGAGGATTTTTCATGTCGCCGTAATTTTCACTGGTAAGCTAACTGAGCAACTTTGATGAAGTCAAATATTTTGCTGGGTATTGTCAAACATTTAAACATTGTCCTCACAGTAGCGATGACATGAGATTCTCATGTATAAGAGAGAGAGAGATGCTAAGCGAACGCTTCTACATAAACATCATTAGGGATTTCATGATTTTGACTTCAAGACCGCTGTGCTATTATGACGCCCCCATAGCCAAGCATTACAGCCAAATTCAGCTCAATCGAAGCCGAAGAAGAAGCTGGCTGGCAGTAACAACAATAACATCAAATAACAAAACAATATGCACTTAATGCATGCTTCAAGGAGTTTTATTGAGCAGTATGTTGAAGTGCCATCAACGCTTCCACCACCACCAGCAACGTCGTCACGGCGAGGACCACGTAATTTCATCATATCAACATTATCATCGACATCATCACTGTCGTCGTCGTCAACATCAACGAAATTGTATTCCTTTCCTGGATTTTTTCCTCTTCTCGGGATAGTATGGAAAGGTTATTCTGCCAGGGGAAGGTACTATTGACATTGGAAGACAAAAAGTGAACAGTAAACAATCGTTATGCCTGAATGACAAAGCGGGAGTAGAACAACAACAACACTGCTCTGTGCAAAAATGGAAAACATAGAAATATTTCGCAACGACGTTACTTGTCGCCGCCGACGTTACCGACAAGCGGGCATGGCCCTTTTGTGTTGATGTTTCCTGCTGTGACCCCGAGAGTATGTGTTTTGAGTTCGAGCAGATGTTTGCGACACATCACAGGCAACGTGGCCGAATGTGGGAGAAGATATAATTGTAATTACATGTAGTGATGATGATGAATGGGAAAGAACAGAGTCATGTGATGCATTCAGAAAATGATTTTCGTTCTGAAATGGCAATTTTCTTTCAAATTCATTCACGAAATCATTATCAGGCAGCAGCAGCAGCATGAATGGCACAGGGATACAACAGACGGCTTTGTGAGTGGTTCTGCCTCGAGGGCAGAGTATTAAAAGGGAAACAATTGAGCTCCTCACAAACACACACTTCAAAGACGTTACCAACATTTTGGAATCTTGTAAATACTTTCGGAGTCAGCCTTACAATGATCGGATTACTAAGTTAGAAAACAGTGAAAACTGGTCGCCATTTTTCGTAGCCTAGGAGATGAAAGAACACATTTGTGTATTCGAACGGATTAAAAAGACGGGGGAGCAGGAAGTCATCTCTTCCTTCCTAAAAAATGCACTGAAGATTGAATATCCACAGCTTTAGTTTGGTAAACATCACAGATATAGGGTAGTCTACGAGTCAAGTTATCTTGCAGTTCCTTGTAATGTAGCCCATATCCCATCCCATCCTATACAATGGGCGACAAATATTGCCCTAATGACAAATATGAAATATTGCTCAATAATTATGAAAAAATGCCTATTTTTTGGGTGATTTTTCATAAAGAAATATCGCCCATTTATATATGGGTCGTTTTTCATATTTTTGGGCGATTTTTCATGCACCCGCAAAATCACCGGGCAGCCTGACTATCCGAACGAATACTGGAGTCAATGTCTACTCCAGTATTCGTCACAACATTGTGGCACAACCTCTCTGCAACTTCTCTAATATCCACAGCTTCAGATTGGTAAACATCGCAGGTATAGGGTAGTCTACGAGTTAAGTTAACTTGTAGTTCCTTGCAATGCCCATATACCAGCCTATCATCAATTCTGGATTTTTCTTAGCACAATTTGAGATAACGACTTCTATCAGGAATTCCACTCACACAATCATCTCCAGCTAGGATAGGCAGTTCCTCAATGCGTATAGAAAACCGCTCAGAGTCCGCTAAGCAAGCATTTGGATGATTGGCGAACGTGTGTAAGTCAATATCACTATCAAAATCAGAATTTCAAACTCAAATCTCAAGTCAATATTAATTAATTAATTGAATACCTATTGAGGTTGAAATAAGAAGACGTAAATGGAATTGGATTGCATATGAAGATATAGCCCGAACTGCAATTGACTGGAATCCACTGGGTAGCCGTCGACAAAGAAGTTGCCAAGACGAGAAAATGCTGGAGTGAGATAAAGAATGTAGCTGCTAATAGATCAAACTGGAGATCATTTGTTGAGGTGCTAATAGATCAAGCAGGAGATCATTATATCAGTATATTATGGGCACAAACAAATTGAATTGAGGACATAATCCCCATGACGATAAGACGCGAACTGCAATAGAATGGTATTCACAGGATAGCCGTCGAAGAGGAAGCACCGCTAACACGTGGAGGAGACAGATCGACCAAGTAGTTGCCAAGATGAGGAAAGGCTGGAGTGAACTTAGGCGCAGCTGATCTAACAACTGGAGGTCATTTGTCGAACCCTAGGCTTCATATAGGAGCGAAGGCGACATATAGGTTGGGACATTTACAATTTTAAATTTGAACTACCGATTACTTTGACATTGAAAGGTAGATCAACATTTATTGTTATTTTCAGATCTATGTTTGACATTTGCAAAATGGGACGCCATACACTCGAACAAAATTTGAAAATGTTACTTCCAAAGTAGTGAGTAGTAGTTAAACGCAAATTGTACTGTTTCCACTTTTCGAGAAGAGAAAGGCCTTCAGTTCAGCTCATTTTCATCTTGGTGGCTATGTCAATAAGCAAAATTGCCGCATATGAAGTTCAGAGAACCCACTCATGACTATTGAGAATCCACATAATGTCACCGTTTGATGCGGATTTTGGGCTGGCGGCTTTATTGGGTGGATCGGATGAGATACTGCCGAGCCAGCCGTAGTAGTCATATGAATGATATTGTGTTTCATTATTAAATGACAAAGTTCAACCTTACCAATAGTATCAGAAATTTGAAAAATAAACATTAATTTTTTATAGCCGATTCTAATTCAAAATGTTACATGGACTGATTCCAATTTGGGACATAAAAGCTTTTGTTATCACGAAGACCAGAGAATTTGCCCGGCACACTAGCTCTCCATCCCTCTCTATCTCGCTACATTACTATATTTATTACATTCTGCATATTTTAAAGTTTTTGATATGCATGAGTGGAAGTACTTCCCTGACAATTCTGTACAGGGGTAATTCTAAGGAGAGAGTATTCCTATGCAATTCTCCCAGAAGATCCGGTTCAACTTCGGGTAAGGTCATTATATTTTATTTAGTGCTAGTCTCACCTCAGTGATTCTGGCGGCATTTGTGAAGATTTCTGTCTATCGCCTATCTGCGTACATTAGCTAAATAATCTCAAATACGTATTGGCCTACATTCTCGTAGAGAATTAGAATGATTTAAGAGACGAACCACCACAGATAAATGTGTCATTTGATTGGCTTTAAAGCCTCCATAAATTTTGGGTTAAATATTATTGAAGCATCTCTCAACTCAATCAATATAAGGTACTCTGAAGTCGCCTTCGATTCAATGCCAGCCATTACTTTGTTCCACATGAAAGAAAACTCCTGCTCAAAATGAAGTGGGTATTAGTGCCTGAGAAAAAACAAACTGAGCTTCCCAGCGCTCTGTCAATGATAGCGCGATAGCGCGCTGAGGATGACGACGATACCGATGCCGATGACGAAGATGCCAGTGATACCAGAGATGTCGACAACTGACGACCAAACCACAACAATGCATCCACATCCACGTCACATTTCAATGTGTGTTCGTCGTTCTCGCCAATGCGAGATGATGATAAGCGTGATGTGATGTCTGTGTCTTTTGTTGTTGCTGTCCCCCCAACTCTTCGTCATCTTCTTGGTTTTTTTTGCATTTTCAAAGTATTGAAAGGGTTTCAGGCACAACTGAGAATCTAGCAAAAAACCAAACCAACATTGAAAAGAGTTATGCAGCCAGCGTTACTATGCTGCTTTAGATTTGTATGCTTAAAAGTACTTTAGGGCTGTTGCTGCCACCGCTGCTGCTGCTACTGTTGTGCAACGTATAAAGGAATGCGCTGCATCTTTTGCCCTTCTGCTGCTCCAGAATCATTTTGCAACATTACTGCTTTGTGCAGATTTTGTTTTCATTATCATCGTTGCATTGTTATGTTTCTTCTATATAATATAGTAAGAAAGATTTAACCGATAGCGTCTATTATGTGTGAGGTTTTAATGTTTTTCTGCTGCGAGCTTGAGTTCTCTTTGCTTTTTGTTTGGTTTTCTATGCCATAAGACTGAAGTACCAAACAAAGATAAGTAATCGGGTTTTAGACATTATCGCATCACCATATCGCCGAGTGAAACTGAAAGGAATACTTAGGAAAGAAAGAAAGATAGAAAAAACGCGGAATTTCTTTATATGCTGCAGAAAGCTATGCAGTGATATGCTTGAGTAGCGATGATTGAAAGATATTCGCTAATACTATGCTATACAGTGAAGAGTTAGTGTTGTTCTTGTAAGATGCATTCCCAGTCAGGCCTGCTCCATATATTTCATGTCAGGGTTAAACCCTCAACGAGGTATAGATTTGAATAATCTCATCTTGAGTGGAGATATGATTGAAAAAATATTTGATAATACTATGCTATACAGAGATGAGTTAGTGAGCTTGTTCCATATATTTCTCGTCAGGGTTAAACCCTCAATGAGGTATAGATTGAATTAGTCTCATCTTGAGTAGAGAGATGATTGAAAGATATTTGCTAATACTATGATATACAGAGTAGGAGTTAGAATTGTAGGATGCATTCTCAGATCTACTCCATATATTTCATGTCAGGGTTAAACCTTCAATGAGATCTATATTTTATTAGAGAGAATTGAGTAGAGTGAAGATTGAAGGGTATTTGCTAATAGGATTCATTCCCAGCCAGGCCTGCTTCATATATTTCATGTCAGGATTAAACCTTCAATGAGATATAGAATTCAATAGTCTCATCTTGAGTAGCGAGATTATTGAAAGAAATTTGCTAATGCTATGCTATACAGAGATGAGTTGGTGTTCTTGTAAGATGCATTCCAAGTCAGGCCTGCTCCATATATTTCATGTCAGGGTTAAACCCTCAATGAGGTATAGATTTGAATAGAGAGATGATTAACAGATATTTGCTAATACTATGATATGCTATGCAGAATATGAGTTAGTATTGTAGGATGCATTCTCAGGACTGCTCTATATATATCATATCAGTGTTAAACCCTCAATAAGGTATAGATTGGAATAGTCTCATCTTGAGCAGAGAGATCATTGAAAGATATTTACTAATACTATGTTATGTAGTGTAGGAGTTAGAATTGTAGGATGCATTCTCAGGTCTGCTTCATATATTTCATGGTTAATCCTTCAATGAGATATATAATGAATAGTCTCATCTTGAGTAGCGAGATGATTGAAAGATATTTGCTAATACTATGATATGCAGAGTATGAGTTAGAATTGTAGGATACATTTTCAGGTCTGCTCCATATATTTCATGCCAAGATTAAAATTTCAATGATTTGAATAGTCTCATCTTGAGTAGCGAGATGATTGAAAGATATTTGCTAATACTCTGCTATGCAGAGATGAGTTGGTGTTATAGGATGTATGTATTCTGCTCTAAACATTTCATGTCATCTTTTTCCCTCAATGAGAAATATATGCTGAAGACTCCGATTCTCCGAAAAATAATTGTCAAAGTAATATATTTACTGGAAACTCATATCTATTTGAAACAGACTCCAATTGGTTTTTTATAGGAAACAATTATTTCTAAACATTAACTACTTGTGTGGAGATATATTTGTTAAGCATTTGATATGTATTTCGCTAAAATTGTTACTATAAATATAAAGTTTTTACATTTTTATTGTAAAAATACTATAATAGAAATCTCATCATGTGTATATTCACCACTTTTAATTTTTTGGGTGGGTCTGAGAATTATAAGAGATATCAATTTTTATTGTTCCCATTGTACTCATTGTAAATTATATATTTCCTGCAACTAAACAATTTAATAATAGATAATCACTATCTACGCCACCAAATAACTATCCAATTATAATTTAAATATTGACCGTAGACCAAAGGCAAGTTTTTCTTCCATTTTTAAACTGGATATAGAAAGAATACAGGTGTTTTTGTCACCTGTAACAATAACATCAAACCATTTGTTACAGTCATTCAAACAGCAGCGACAGTTGTCCATCCCATTGTCTATGTTTAATCTAAAGATAACAACCAACCAACTGCTGCATGCATTCACATACATATCCACCATGCAATTGTGTTCACACAGTAACAGTGACATGAGTCGTTCCATGCCACCAATACATATAATAGTAGGTTTCTAAAACTTGTGTAATTTGAAAAACTTGTGTAAAAAACAAATGAATCATTACCAATGGCTTCTCTATCTGAAGAAAATAACTAAAAAGTTTAATTTTATTGAAATGATTCAAATCGACATTTTTTCTTTTTAAATTAAGTTATTTAATTATTTAGTTAAGAGAGATGTCACTATAAAAAACCTAGGTATCATTGCAAAGACCTACCCAAAACAGAATAGAAAACTCAGATTATTTAAGGGAAAAATTGTTACTTCACAAGGGAATTTACAGATAGGGTGTTAAAAACCGGGTATTATAGAAAAACTGGATCCAATTTAAATAAAGGGTCCGCCATCTAACGTTTTTTTTTCAACTATTCAACCGTTGGACTATTATTTGTGGGTGCCCGAGGCAGCCATTTGAATGAAATTATTTTCCATTATTAACCGGAGGGATTGTACTTTCAAATAAAAAAAGAAATTTGAGAAAATATTCAGTAGTTTTTTATAGCTTTTTCAAAACAAACAAGTAAGAAGGCGTTAAGTTCGGCCGGGCCGAATCTTATATACCCTCCACCACGGAGTGCATTCCACAGTATTACCAGCAGATTAAAAGTACAAATTTCGAAAAATTCCTCTATTTTACGTGTCTATGCAATTAGAGGGATGTACACACCGATTTTCATGATTCTAGCTGTTGTCGTATCATTGGTACCATATTTTATCTCTTTTTGTCCCATTTCGCCCGCTAAAACTTTTATTTTTTTTGTGGTGCTTCCAAGCTACAAGAGGAATGTCCGTAACAAATTTTGACTGTATGAAAATAAGATATTTAATAAGCCAAGCTACCAATATTTGTATACTATATATATAATGGATATAATACTTCAATTCATAAAGTAAATATAAGGGAGCAATCATAAATACCCTAAATATTGGGCGAAGAGAGAGTATTTTCAACTACAGTCGTTTGGTTGGTTGTATTTCCATCCTATTTTAATTTCAAAAGTATAAATTTTGAAAATACCTTATCTCTCACGTACGCAGTATAAGACAACTTCATGATTCCACCATTTTTTGTCGTAAAAGCAACAAAATAAAGTACAAATTTGGAAAACAAAATATTTTACGTGGCTATGCAGTCAGAGGAATGTTTACACTGAATTCTATAATTCTACCAGCGGCAATTTTGTTGGTACCATTTTTATCCCCTTTTTCCAATTTTGCCCCCTCAAGAGTACGACTATCTAAAATCTCTTTATTTTACGTATCTACACAATTAGAGGGATGTACACACTGAATTTCATCATTCTAGCTGTATTCGTTAAGTTGGTACTATTTTTATCCCCTGTAGCCATTGTATCCCTTGAAAGTACGAATTTGGAAAAAACGTTTTATTTTTCGTGTCTACGCAGTCAGAGGAATGTATACTCCGAATTTCATGATTCTAGCTACTGTCATTTGGTAGGTACTATTTTTATCCCCTTTTTCCATTTGAACCCCAAAAAGTACGAATTTTGGAAAGTTCTTTTATTTTACGTGTCTACGCAATCAGAGGAATGTATATATCGAATTTCACTATTCTAGGTGCAGCCGTTAGGTTGGTACTATTTTTATCCCTTTAGCCCCATTTAACCCCTTAAAAGTACGAATTTAGAAAAAATACTTTTATATTATTTATCTACTCTATTAGAGGAATCTACACGCCAAATTTCATGTTTCTATCTGTTGTCGTTTGATAGGTACCATTTTTATCCCTTTTTGTCCCATTTCGCCCCCTACAAATAAAAATCACTCTATGGTGCCCTTTTATGTTATAAAGGGAATGCGCATTGCAAATATCAAGTAAATACAAGCTAATATGTTCAAAAAAACATGCTGAAATACTCTAAATATTAGGGGTATTTTCAGTCCTTGTGAGGGAAAAATTTTTCCCTCTGGGCCGATTTCGTCCACTTTCAATCCCAACCGATCTACAACCATAAGACACATTTAGGAAAAATTTGAACCTCCTAGCTCATTTCGTTCGGCCGCTATCGTGCTTTCAACAGACAGACAGACAGACAGACAGACAGACAGACAGACAGACAGACAGACGGACAGACGGACAGACGGACAGACGGACAGACGGACAGACGGACATGGCTATATCGTCTTAGAATTTTACCACGACCCAGAATATATATACTTTATGGGGTCTCCGATGAATATTTCAAGGTGTTACAAACGGAATGACAAAGTGAATATACCCCCATCCTGGAGGTGGAGGGTATAAAAAAGTTATTTGTTGAAATATGTGGTTTCTAGAGCGGAAAAAGTAAATCATAGGAGACATTGGTATGGGAGCTATATAAATGGTCCGCCATCTAACGTTTTTTTTTTTCAACTATTCAACTGTTTCCAATTTAACTAAAAATGCAATTTTCTTAAAACCCGGATTTCGGTTATTTTTTTATTGAAAACCCGATGGAACCGGTTTTTGAAAATACCTACAAAAATTATAAAAAATGTCTAATAATTGCATTGTGCTATTAAAGATCAGCAAATGATAGTCAGTTTTCATTAGTAGCTCATGTAATAAGGAACCGGTTACGGTTGTAAACATCATAATTAAAAAACCTGGTTTTAGAGAAAAATTATTTCCATTTTAACTAAAAAAAAACAGTTTTCTTAAAAACTGGGATTCGATTGTTGTTTTATTGAAATCGGGTTGTAACTGGTTTTTTTAATGAAAACCCGATAAAATCGTGTTTTCAAAATAACTGCATTGCTCAACAATTTTCATTTGCAGATCATGCAATAATGAACCGGTTACGATTGTGGACATTCTTATCAAAATTCCGATTTATACAGAAAAACTGTTTCTTATTTAACTAAAAATGAAATTTTTTAAAAACCGGTGTTCGGTTATTGATTTATCGAAACCCCGGTTATAACCGGTTTTTCAAAGTACATTTAAAAAAATCAACAAATGGCAGTCAATTTCCATTAACTGAAAAACTGTTTCCAATTTAACCAAAAAACTAATTTATTTAAAAACCGGGTTTCGATTATTGGTTATAACGTTTTATCGAAACCCCAGGTACAACGGGTTTTACAAAATACATACAAAAATAATGGAAAATGTATTGCTCAAAAAAAAACCGAAAATAACAGACAATTTTCATTTGCCGATCATGTAATAATGAACCGGTTACGGTTGTGGACATCCTCATTAATTAAAACCGGTTTATGCAGAAAAACTGTTTCCAATTTAACTAAAAATGCAATTTTATTAAAACCCGGGTTTCGGTTATTTTTTTATTGAAACCCCGATTAAACCGATTTTTTTTCAAAAACAAAAAATATCTTATAATTGCATTGGATTAAAAGACAACAAACAATGGCACTTTTCCTTAACAGATTATGCTTTAATGAACCGGTTACGGTTGTGGACATCCTAATCCAACAACCCGGGTATTACAGAAAAACTGTTTACGATTTAATCGAAAATTCAAAGTTTTATGAACCGGGTTACGGTTATTGTTTTATCGAAAAACCCCGGTTATAACCGTTTTACCTACAAAAACAAGGAAAAATAGCCAATTACGGTTCTGGACAACCAAATCACAGGATTGGACGAAAGAAGGCCGTTTTCTCGCCAAAATGCAGGCAAATCCTTTATAAGAGTATAATCATAAATATATGGAACGCGTGGAAAGATGCATGTGTGGAAAGCTACATTGTAGCAATTTATATATATACATATATTAGGCTGGGCCACAAAAAATTGCTGCAATCTTCCGCAAAAAATGAAGATTTAATTGCTTAATGATGATCTACAAAATCTCTCTATCTTTAAATATTTTTTTCTTGTCTTAGAATAACATTTATACACATTTTTCGGTAGATTTTCGTAGTGACAACTGAATATAGGAACAGTATTTTCTAGCAACGAAATATTTAGCAAATGATCATTAAACAATACAAACTTTATTTCCAAAGGATGACTGGAAATTATTTTTTTTTGACCCAACCTATTGTATCTATGACTGCGTTCACAGGTACCTGTATCACAAATGCATTCAGGCGCACTAACATCGGGGTGACAATAAAATTTTCAATTGTTTAAAAACAACAACAGCAACGACACAACACAAGAAGACTCACTCATGCAGTTGTCTTTTAATCATTTATACACGGTCAAGCACACACGCACGCATGTATCCATGGACGAGGGTTTACAGGTGAGTGTGTGAGTGAGTGTATGAGAATTATGCTGAAAAAGTGTCCAAGCGTGAAGAGTATCCCATAGACACATAAATGCCATGTAATGCTACATTGTAATAATAGGTAGGTTGGCTGGTTGGTAGGTGCTGTTGCCGGTACCTTTGGAGCCATGAGAATGTATATGCAACGTCTGCATGTTGGATGGACGGATGAATGGTTGGATGGACGGATGAATGGTTAGTGGCCAACACTCAGAGAAATTAGAAATGCCATATTTAAAATTAAGAAGCATTACGTTATCACAGCTGTGATTGTTTGTAAACAGAGTGATGTCCTATGTATACATCAACTCGTATCCAGAACTTCCTCTCTAGCCCAAATTAGGATACAGATGTGATACAGAATAGTGTCAATCAATAATTAATTCGTGATATGGATAAATCGAGAAATCTATCATTAGATTTGCATTTTCGAATAAATCTCTATGCCCATTAGATCGGAAACCTTGATTTGTTTTAGGACTGCCCACAAAATATTCAGGGTAGTCATGAGACAAACCAAGAAACTTTTTTTCCCATGAAAACCAATCCGGCCTCATGTACATGTATGTATACTTTTAACATTTTCGTTATCCCTTTTTGGCCCCAAAAGTACGTATGTATATCGCAAAAAATAACTTTATTCTTGGAATCTCCACAGCAATAGTGAATATGCTGCGATTTTCATTATTCTCGCTGCAACGGTTTGGATTGTACCATTTCTATCCCCTTTCTCCCCGTTTACACCTAAAAGTACAAAGTTAGAAAATTCATTCATTCATTTTCATATCTTTACAGTCAGGGGAATGTACACTCTGAATTTTATGATTCTAGCTACAGTCATTTTGTTTGGTACCAATTTTATCCCTTTTTGTCCAATTTGACTCTAAAAGTATAAGTACCGAAATATCGTACAAATGTTGCGCTTTTACACAGTCAGAGGAATGTACACACAGAATTTTGGGATTCTAACTGCAACCTTTGGGTTGGTACCAATTTTAACCCTTTTTGTCCATTTTGACCCTAAAAGTGCGAATGGCGAAAAAATCACTTAATTTTTCACATCTCCACAGCCGGAGCAAAGATACAGCGATTTTCATTATTCTCGCTGCAGCCGTTTGAATGGTACTATTTTTATCCACTTTCTCCCCGTTTACTCCTAAAAGTTCAAATTTCAAAAGATTTGTTTATTTTGAATTTCTGTACAGTTAGATAAATGTACTTGTCACTTGTTTGGTACCAATTTTATCCCTTTTTGCTCAATTTGACTCTAAAAGTATAAGTACCGAAATATCGTACAAATTTCCAAAAATTCTTTAATGTTGCGCGTCATCGCACAGTCAGAGGAATGTACACACAGAATTTTTTGTTGGTACCAATTTTATCCCTTTTTGTCCATATTGACCGTAAAAGTGCGAATATCGAAAAAATCACTTAATTTTTCAAATCTCCACAGTCAGAGCGAATATGCAGAGATTTTCATTATTCTCGCTGCAGTCGTTTGAATGGTACCATTTCTATCCCCCTTCACGCTGTTTACCCCTAAAAGGACACATTTCATGAATTTTCTTTATTTTACATGTCTGTACAGTGTACAAGATTCTATCTACAGCCTTTTGGTTGCTACCAATTTTATCCCTTTTTGCTCAATTTGACCCTAAAAGTACGAATATCGAAAAAATCACTTAATTTTTCGAATCTACGCAGTCAAGGGAATGTACACATCGAATTTTAGCATTTGGCTGGTACTAATTTTATCCCTTTTTACACTTACCCCCTTTAAAAGTACGAATTTTGAAAAATTACTTTATTTGACGTGTCTAATTCCAAATTTCACGTTACTAGCTGCGGTCGTTTAATTGATACTATTTTTATCCCTTTTCATCCCCTAGAAGTATTGAACTTTCTAAATACGAAGTGAAAATGGGTACTTAAATATTCAAATTTTGTCAACCAAGATTTTAATCGAAGGACCAGACTCTCCCAGCTTGAAATTTATAATTTTAAAAATCTGGTCCTTCTTCGACCCTCCTCAGTAACCCTCTCAATTACAAATAAAGAGGTTCTATTGTGTGTGGCCATGACTGACTGGGCTAATCTTTGTATTAAAATGTGTTTAACACATTTTTTCCCCGAGTGTAGCCAATAAAACTACTCGTACATGCAAAATGACTTTCTATAGCTCGGTTTGTACACTGTGGATTCACATACACACACAGAGAATGTCCACCATTAGCAATGTTCTATGTTTTGTTTTGTTGTATTTCTCATTTTCTGTGTTTTTTTTTTGCTTTTGTAAGAATGGCAGTAAAACAAAAATTGTATGTCTCCCGTCTAGTCAGTTTTTGTTTCAAAAACGAATTCCGTTGCCGTTGTCCACCTCCCTTCATGCAACAGTTCCAACAGTTCCCATATACCAGTAGAGGGCCGAATAAAAATGTCCATGCTGCATGCATGCATGTTGCTGCTGCTGTTGATGGCAGCAATTGTTGTTGCAGCCAGTCACTTTAACGGACGAAACAACGACAACACACATAATAAAATATTAAAAAAAACGATAGAAAAAAGGAAAACCTGGAAAGAAAAACTTTTGCATGAATGCCTCTGAAAATGTTAAATGCAGAAAACAACAACGAAAAAACTCTTGCCAGTCGTAGATAAAAGTGTGTTTTTGTGTTTAAGCCAAAACAGCAACAACAACAAATGGGGTCTCACGATACAACGGCGCGGCCATGACGGCCACGAGTTGTAAAAGCCATGAATGCAGCTGCAACTTTTAAGTGATTTTTTGTTTCTTTTTTGCTGCCTCGGCTGCTGCTGCCACATTTTTATGCTGACCATTCACTTCGTTCATATGGTCACTTTTTCCCGCATTTCTCTCCTTCTGGGGTTTGTGTTACTCTTAACCCACTCATTTATTTTGGAAATGTTTAGTTTTGGGCCAATGTGCTCTGCTGGCTGTGTTGCTTAGAAAGGTATCATTAGTTTTTGGAACAATAACAACAACAACTACAACTTTCTGCCTGTGATTACAGTGATTTAAATTAATTATGTTTTTGTTCTACAAAATGCCATGTTACCATGTTGCAACATTTGGACAGTTTTAGAGACGTAGCCACGAAAGTTTCCTTTGTTTGTGTGTGTGTGTTTGCTAACGTATGCGATTACATACATAAATAATTTTGAGAACGAACTGAATACTAATACCTAAATTGAATACTAAGCAAAACAGTTGATCCTCCTGAACTGCCTGATTAGGAGTTTAGGAGTTTCCCTTGGTGAGCTACAACATTTGCCTATTTATGGAGATTTTCTTTTTTGGATAAATTTTGTAAACTTCTCAAACATTGAGGTCATTTTTATAACCGCCACCTCCAGGATGGGGGTATACTAGCTTTGTCATTCCGTTTGTAACACCTTGAAATATCGACCTGAGACCCTATAAAATATATATATTCTTGATTGACATAAAATTCTAAGACGATATAGCCATGCCCGTCCGTCTGTTGACAGCACGCTAGCACCTAAACGAAAACAGCTAGGAGCCCAAATTTTCCATAAAGTTGTTTTATAGTCGTAGATCGGTTGGGATTGAAACTGGACGAAATCGTCCTAAAGCAAAAATCGTCCCTCAGAAGGACTAAAAATACCCATAATAACCCCTAATATTTTAAAGTATTTAAGCATTTTTTTCAATATGTCTGCTTCTACTTACTTGATATTGGGTAAGCGTATTCCCCCTATAACAAAAACGTGCACCATAACTTTTTTATTCGTAGGGAGTGAAATGAGGCAAAAAGGGATAAAAATGATACATATAAAGCGACAACAGCTAGAAACACGAAATTCGGTGTGTACATTCCCCTAATTGAGTGGATACATAATAAAAAATAATTTTTTCCAAATTCGTACTTTTAAGGGGTAAAATGGGAAAACATGGATAAAAATGGTACCAACCAAACGGCTGCTACTAGAATAATGAAATTCAATGTATACATTCCTCCGATTGCGTAGACACGTAAAATTAACTGACTTTTCAAAATTCGTACCTTTTGGGTTTAAAATGAAAAAGGGTACAATGGGTACAGAGGCATACAGAGCATCAAGAATTATGAAATTCAGTGTATACATTCCTCTGATTGCGTAGACACGTAAAATAAACAGATTTTTCGAAATTCGTACTTTTTGGGGTTACAATGAAAAAAAAGGGGATAAAAATAGTACCAACCAAAAGGCTGCATCAAGACTAATGAAATTCAGTGTATACATTCCTCTGATTGCGTAGACACATAAAATAAAAGAATTTTTTCAAATGAGTACTAGAAAGTTGTACTCTTAAGGAATTAAAATAGGAAAAAAGGGGATAAAAATGGTACCAACCAAATGGCTGCAGCTAGAATCGTAGAATTCGGGATAAACATTCCTCTCACTGTGTAGACACGAAAAATGAAATGAGGGATAAAAATGGCACCAACCAAACGGTTCCCCTGATTGCGTAGACACGTAAAATAAACTGATTTTTCGAAATTCGTACTTTTGGGATTAAAAGTGAAAAAAGGGGATAAAAATAGTACCAACCAAACGGCTCCATCTAGAATAATGGAATTCAGTGTATACATTCCTCTGATTACGTAGACACATAAAATAAATTCAAATGAGTACTTTGAAGGGATACATAGGGATAAAAATAGTACCTACCAAACGACTACAGCTAGAATGATGAAATTCAGTGTGTACATCCCTCTAATTGCGTAGACACGTAAAATATAGAGATTTTAGAAAGTCGTACTCTTAAAGGGGTTAAATAGGAAAAAGGGGGAGAAAAACGTTACCAACCAAATGACCGCAGCTAGAGTCATGGAATTCGGGGTATACATTCCTCAGACTGCATAGACACGCAAAATAAAAAGATTTTTCCTTATATTTAAACTAGGAACACCTATGTTGAAAATTGGTCAGATCGGTTCAGATTTGTATACAGCTCCCGTTCAAATTTCGCTCCCGATTTGACTTTTTCTACTCTACAAACCACATATTTTAACAGATCTTCATCAAATTTGGCAAAATATCTTATACTTCCACAAGAAACACCCATGGTGAATATAGGTCAGATCGGTTCAGATTTATATATAGTTCCCTCACAAATTTCACTCCTGATTTCACTTTTTAGACCCACATATTTTTACAGATCTTCTTCAAATCTTGCAAAATATCTTATATTTCAACTAGAAACCATGGCAACTAGAATCCATGGCGAAAATGGGCCAGATCGGTTCAGACTTATATATAGATCCCATACAAATTTCGCTCCCAAATTTTTCCGCTCTAAAATCCACATATTTTAACAGATTCTCCTCAAAATTGGCAAAACACCTTATATTTTAACTGGAAACACCTGTGGTGACAATGTGTTAGATCGGTTCAGACTTACATATAGCTCCCATAAAAATTTCGCTCCCGGATTGACTTTTTCCACCACGTATTTTCACCGAATTTCTTTAAAATGAGCATAATACGTTTACTTGAAATGAAAAAACTTATTGTGAAAGTTAGTCACTTCATTCCATGTTTGGACATATCCCCGATACAAATATTCCTCTCGATTTTACAAATTTGGTCAGGTCATATTAGACTATGATTAGGAAACATACAAAAAGCCTTCCCGTTTTCACTTTCTTACCGAATTGAATTGTGTTTGGATAGAAAGTGGAGTGTATCATATAGTCGGCCCCGCCCGACTTTCGCCTTTCCTTACTTGTTATATATCAAAATAATCTTTTGATCGTTGCCCAATTTAAATTTATTATAAAACTCAAAAATATGTACTAGATCCAAAGTTATGGCATTTTATTGTTTATTTATCATTTATTATTATTTGATACTGGACCACTGTGCGTGCGTCGCCCAGCAAGCTATCGCAGTGATTACTGCAGAATTCAGTGGCAACAGTGAGCTCTGGCCTAACTGTAGGCCAAATTAGTCTCACCACATGAACAAATATACATACCCATGGCAATAAGGTCATAATGCGCTTATCCACAAGCCAAAGCTTTTGAAATCAAACAAAAAAATGTTTGCATATTTTTCATAATTTCCATTTGCTAAAATAAGCCACCAGTCACTGTTGCAACTTTCTCAAGACGATTGTTGCTGTTTGATTTTTTTCGGTACAAATTTGCGAAATTAAATGAAAGTAGAGGCCTCACAGTAGCCACGACACATACCACCAAATCGGCAACAAAATAAGCTAAATGCGTCCAGTGTCTGTCTGGCTTGCGGGCCGTCCAACTAAATGTGCCCGTGAACATAAATCACACATAAATGGTAAATAAATCCATTGGAGTGTATGTAAAATGTCAGAGTTAATTTTATATGCAAAGAGAAATAAAACAAGCGGACAGATGGACGGACGGACGCACGGACAGGCTGGCCTACAAGCGGACATGTGTGCACTGCAGCACAACTTTCGCTGCAGCCGGCAAAATCTATGAGTTCATACACGACGAAAACTTGAATACAACACAACGCAGGAGAAACAACTTCATTGAACCGCAAACTAAGCGAATATACCGGTAAGGGGGGACGTGAGAAATCCGAAAAAAACTAGAAATAAAAACGCACACGATTGATGTGCTATGGCAACGATAACAAAGGGAAATTGAAAATAGCAAACATTTCGGTCACAACGCATCATAAATACCCTTCTCGAGGATTCTTCAAAATGTAATCAAAGATTTCAAGGAGATGTGGTGACCGGATAAAATTCGAACCACTGGCAATTCCACAATAGCGCCAAAGCGAAGAGTCAGTTGAAATTAGCCCATGAAGTCACTAATCCAATTTAGAGAGTCCACAAATGCCATGACCAACTTTAAGTACCCGTCACTGTGTTACTTGTTAACAATACAACAACTATTGCAGCAGTGAATTAATTTGCATTTTGCGTATGAACTGAAAGCTGTTGAGAAAACCCCACACTAAACGGCTAAACGAACAAAATCCTGCACCACAAAGTCCAGTCTAAATGCCTGTCAAATGACCAACATTGCACTGGCCGATAAGCCGTACGGCACAGTGTTTGAAAACCACAAGAGCAGTGCCCAAAAATATGAGGCTAACAAGAAACCATAGTATTGGACTAAAATAAGAGAAATCCGTTTATTTTGCACGTGTACGCAGTGCGAGAAGTGTAAATATCAACTTTCATAATTTTAAATGATTGGTACGATTTTTATCCCCTTTCCCCCGTTGTCACCCTAATAATACAAATTTCCAAAAAAAAATTTGTGTTATGCGTCTATGCAATGAATTTTATGATCCTATCCCCACCCATTTGGTTGGTACCAATTTTATCCCTTTTTGTCCATTTTTGACCCTAAAAGTACGAATATCAAAAGTTGTCATAATATATCGAGTCTACACAGCCAGAGCAAATCATATACCGATATCATTCTTCCAGGCGCAGTGGATTGAAATTGTACCATTTTTATCCCCTTCCGCCCCGTTTTTCCACAGAAGTCAAAATTTCAAAAAAAAAATCAGTGGAATGTACACACCGATTTAATGACTCAAGTTGCAGCCATTTGATCGGTACCAATTTTATCCCTTTTTCATATTTTGATCCTAAATGTACGAATATAGAAAAATCACTTTATTTCCCAATCTTCGCAGCCAGAATGAAGTATACATCGATTTTCATTATTCTAGCAATGGTACCATTTTCATCCCCTTTCTCCCCCGAAAATTCCCAAAAAAGAATTTACGTTACGTGTCTATACAATCAGAGGAATTTATGCATCGAATTTTGGTTGGTTGGTACCAATTTTATCCCTTTTTGTCCACTTTGACCCTTAAAGTACGAATATCGAAAGATTTCCTAATATATCGAGTCTACGCAGCCAGAGGGAAGCATATACCGATTTTAATTTTGTCCAGCAGCAGCGGATTGAAATGGTACAATTTTTTATCTCCACAAAAATAAAAAAATTTCACAAAAAAACAAATCATTTATTTTACGAAACTACACAATCAGAGGAATGTACACACCGAATTTAATGACTCAAGCTGCAGCCATTTGATAGGTACCAATTTTATCTTTTATATTTTGATAATAAATGTACGAATATCGAAAAATCACTTTATTTCCAAGTCTTCGCAGCCAGAATGAAGTATACATTGATTTTCATTATTCTAGCAATGGTACCATTTTTATCCCCTTTTCCCCCGAAAATTCCCGCAAAAGAATTTACGTTATGTGTCTATACAATGAGAGGAATTTACGCATCGAATTTTGGTTGGTTGGTACCAATTTTATCCCTTTTTGACCCTAAATGTACGAATATCGAAATATTTGCTAATATATCGAGTCTACGCAGCCAGAGGGAAGCATGTACCGATTTTTATTTTGTCCAGCAGCAGCGGCTTGAAATAGTACCATTTTTATCCCCTTTCGCAACGTTTTCCGCAAAAGTAAAAAATTTCACCAAAAAAAAAAAAACAAATCATTTATGTTACGAAACTACACAATCAGAGGAATATACACACTGAATTTAATGACTCTAGCTGTAACCGCTACCAATGGGTACCAATTTTATCCCTTTTTATATTTTGACCCTAAATGTACGAATATAGAAAAATCGCTTTATTTCACGAGTCTTCGCAGCCAGAGTGAAGTATATATCGATTTTCATTATTCTAGCAATGGTACCATTTTTATCCCCTTTATTATCGTTTTCCTGCTAAAAGCAAAAATTCCCGAAAACAAATTTACATTACGTGTCTATACGCTCAGAGGAATGTACGCATTGAATTTTATGAATTTAGCTTCATCCATTTGTTGGGTACAAATGTTATCCCTTTTTTTGAACCTGAATGTACGAATATCGATAGATGACATAATATATCGAGTCTACGCAGCCAGAGTGAAGCACCGATTTTAATTTTTCCAGCAGCTGCGGATTGAAATGGTACCATTTTTATTCCCTTTCGCCCCATTTTCGTCCTTTCCACTAAAATACAATTTTCCATAATTTCCTTTATGTTGCACGTCTATAAAGTGAAAGGAATGTACGCATCGAATTTTATGATTTTAGCTGCAGCCATTTGATCGGTACCAATTTTATCCCTTTTTGTCCATTTTGACCCTAAAATTACGACTATCAAAAGATGACTTTATTTTTCGATTATAGGCTGCCAGAGCGAAGTTTAAACCGTTTTACATTTGACTGGTACAATTTTTATCCCCTTTTTCGTCTTTTCCCCCTAAAAGTACAAATTTCGAAAATTTACTTTATTTTGCACGTGTATACAGTCAAAAAGAATGTACGCACCGAATTTTATGATTCCAGCTGCAGCCATTTGGTTGGTACTAATTTTATCCCTTTTTGTCCATTTTGTTCCAAAAAGTACGAATATCAAAAAATCGTTTTATTTTTCGAATCTAAGCTGGCAGAGCTAACTTTACACTGATTTGATTATTTTAGCTTCAGCGGTTTGTTTGGTACAATTTGTATCCCCTTTTTCGTCTATTCCCCCTAAAAGTACAAATTTCGAAAATTTACTTTATTTTGCACGTGTATACAGTCAAAAAGAATGTACGCATCGAATTTTATGATTCCAGCTGCAGCCATTTGGTTGGTACTAATTTCATCCCTTTTTGTCCATTTTGTTCCAAAAAGTACGAATATCAAAAAATCGTTTTATTTTTCGAATCTAGGCTGGCAGAGCAAACTTTACACTGATTTGATTATTTTAGCTTCAGCGGTTTGTTTGGTACAATTTTTGTCCCCTTTTTCGTCCTTTTCAGCTAAAAGTACAAATTTCGAAAATGTTCTTTATTGTATACGTGTATACAGTCAAAAGAATGTGCGCATCGAATTTTATGATTCCAGCTGCAGCCAATTGGTTGGTACTAGTTTTATCCCATTTTGCTCATTTTGACCCCAAAACGTATGAATATCAAAAGATCGCTTTGTTTTTCGAATCTATACAGCCAGAGCTAATTATACGATTACAATTACTCTCCTCCATACGCTTGAATGGTACCATTTTTATCCCCTTTCGTGCCATTCCCCGTCGGAGGAATGTAAACACCGAATTTTTTGATTCTTTGGTCGTTTCCAATTTTATACCCTTTTTCAACATTGTCCCCATAAAAGTACGAATTTCGAAAAAATCCCTTTATTTTGTTTGTATACGCAATGAGTGGGATGGATATACATACCGAATTTCACCTCACCATCTATTGTTGTTGCACTGGTACAATTTTTATCCCTTTTTGCATATTTCCACAACCTAAAAGTATGACTGACTTTATGGTGAGCATTTACTCTATAAAAAGATTGAACCGAATATCAGGTAGGTACAAATCAGAAATCTTCAAACAAATGTGCTTAACTACTCGTAAGATTAGAGTTTATTGGGGGTATTTCCAGTCCTTGTTAGGGATATCCTTCCCAATTTCGCTCATTTTCATTTCCAATCAATCTATAATTACGGAAGAATACGTATAGCATTGGATTTTTCCATTTTTTTGTCAGCACTTACCAATAATTTTGCAAAATATTTGTTTTAAGCCACTGTGCAACCAACACAATAAAAGCCATCACACTAAAATTGTTTACTTTTGCACTGAAATCAATGTTTACGCACTGCGTTCAGCCAACTTTGTCAAAAAAAACAACAAACAAACAGCCAAAGCTGCATAGGAACGAACCCATTAACAAAAACTTTTGCAATAACAAAAACAACAACAACATTGAGCAAGCAACCAATCAATCTAATTAATGACAATAAATGATCGGCGTTAAATCGTGTGTCTGTCGTCTGCAACTGCTTGTTTGTGCAACGTGCATGCAACTAATCTCGGCTTGCAACATTTCAATTAATGGTTTGTTTTCTTTCGTTGGGAGCCGAATAAAAAACAACAAGAGATGAAACAAACAAAAACTGCACAACAATGGCTACTACTGCCGCCACATCGCCAACAAATGACAGTTGTTCATGGTGCCACATGTGGCAATTATTCACACACACATACATAGGCAGGCATTCCAAATACCGATGATGATCCATCACAGACTTTGTTTTGTTCACTTCACTTCAGTTCAGTTCTATGCTCTGTGGCAAGAATTCTGTTTCCATGTGTGAGTATGCGTTTGACGCCAGCCAGCCCGTCCCACTGTCTGTTTGTCTGTCTGTCGTACTTGATATATCATCAGTATCATTCTCATCAACCGATTTTCAGACAGCCCCATCATCGCCATCACTGTCCTCAGTAGACGTTGCATTTGTACAGCCTTTTTTTTGATGCATTGCATTTGTTGTCTTCTTTGGACACCATAAACAATTCCGTTTGTTTGTTGTTTGTTTTTCTTTCGTTGTGTATAAATAGCTTATAATTAAAAGCCGTGATTGTTATCGTAAACACATTTTCCAAAGATATTGATTTCATAAGTATGACGATGCGGGGGTGTTAGCCTGACATTTTTAATCAAAGGATTTGACGGCGTGAGAGGAAGTGGAATTGGATCAGTTTTGATATGTGGGGATTGCCGGTGTTTCAAACAATTCAATACGAATAACCGCTAATATGTCCGTAGATGATTTTTTAGCTATTATCTTTTTGACAACACTGGTTTAAACAGCTGACGCACGTTTCGTGTTTTGTTTTTTGAATTTTATTATCAAAATGCGTGCTCTGTTAAGAAAGTTCATCGCGCGCATCTTCCATATTATGATTTTATGGTCAGTTTAATCGACCCACTGAAGCGGCTATTCCGGCTATTGTGACTAAATGTCGCACCAACTTTACATTGTTGGACATTAAACCACCAACACGCTTACGTAGAGTGCGAACTGAAGAAAATATCGCAGCTGTATCGGCCAGTGTTAATGATGACCATCAACTATCGATTCGTCGCCGTTCGCAGCAATTGGGCCTCTGTTACTCAAAAACGAGAAAATGCCAAAATTGAACTAAGCGGATGGACCGGAGGAAGTGGAATTGGATCAGTTTTGATATGTGGGGATTGCCGGTGTTTCAAACAATTCAATTCGTATTGTTTTGAAAAAAAAAACATTATACAAAAATACCACAATTCCTAAAACGGGGAATATAAATCCCAAAAATGTAGAGAGTGAATGAAAAGAAAACATTATAACCGCTAATATGTCCGTAGATGATTTTTTAGCTATTATCTTTTTGGGAACACTGGTTTAAACAGCTGACGCACGTTTCGTGTTTTGTTTCACTGTCAAACATCTTCAGTTTGGTCTATAATTTAACCATGAATGGCAAATTATTGAATTTTATCATCAAAATGCGTGCTGTTAAGAAAGTTCATCACGCGCTTCTTCCATTTTATGGCCAGTTTAATCGACCCACTGAAGCGGCTATTCGGGCTATTGTGACTAAATTTCGCACCAAATTTACATTGTTGGACATTAAACCACCAACACGCTTACGTAGAGTGCGAACTGAAGAAAATATC
The DNA here is from genome assembly GCA_947397865.1 of Polietes domitor. Taxonomy (NCBI): domain Eukaryota; kingdom Metazoa; phylum Arthropoda; class Insecta; order Diptera; family Muscidae; genus Polietes; species Polietes domitor. The sequence goes on along the minus strand of OX377619.1, from coordinate 76,267,439 downwards.
GCAGCTGTATCGGCCAGTGTTAATGATGACCATCAATTATCGATTCGTCGCCGTTCGCAGCAATTGGGCCTCTGTTACTCAACAACGTGGAAAATTTTGCGTATGCCAAAATTGGACCAAGCGAATGGACCATTTGAGGCACAGTCAAGGTCAGCATTTGCATGAAATAATCTTCAAACATTAAATTATATGGACCGTACTATCGATTCAAATAAAGATTTCATGCATTTTTCTGAATTTGATGTGTTTTTTTTTAAACATTCCTATAGCTTTTAAAAAATCACCCTTTAGTACTTTTGTAATCCGTGCTTTGGGTTTTGAGAGTAATTTGTCATACTAAATTATTATACCCTACACCACAGGGTATAATGTCTTTGTGCATTTGTTTGTAATATCCAAACGGAAGCGGAAACCGATCAACATAGAATCACTTTTTGAATCGATTCTTGTAATCACGATACATGTCGCAATTATTGTTCGATTCTAACGAAACTTGACACAAACGATTTTTGCACGTCAAGAACGAACGCTATTTAATTTGAATCAAATCGGTTCAGATTTTGATATAGCCCACATACAAAGCCACATAAAACCTTATATCTTAGTTAACCCTTTCATGAGTTAGGCCTATAAAATCTTTAAAATCATATATTTTGCTGAATTAATAAATCTTATTTCTGTATACATAGGTAGCAAAGATTATTCAATAGAGAACCAACAAATTCGGTAACTTGGGTCTGCTTAGAAAGACGAAATCAAAAGTAAAGTCTCAAATTTCAATTATTTGAGTATATTTCAATTAAAATGGTTTAGAATTTGATCTTATTTTTATAGGATTTCTTCGAGTGCAAGAAAAACTCTATTTGTTATTCGAAGTGATACATAAAAAAGATTTTTAAAATGAAGAAATAATTCAAAATATGATTTTTATATAATAATGATTTTAACAAAAATCCTGTAACTCATGTCCTGTATGAATTAGATCTCCAAAACTCAATATAAATCATAAAGGGTGATTTTTTAAGAGCTTGATAACTTTTTTTAAAAAAAAACGCATAAAATTTGCAAAATCTCATCGGTTCTTTATTTGAAACGTTAGATTGGTCCATGACATTTACTTTTTGAAGATAATTTCATTTAAATGTTGACCGCGGCTGCGTCTTAGGTGGTCCATTCGGAAAGTCCAATTTTGGGCAACTTTTTCGAGCATTTCGGCCGGAATAGCCCGAATTTCTTCGGAAATGTTGTCTTCCAAAGCTGGAATAGTTGCTGGCTTATTTCTGTAGACTTTAGACTTGACGTAGCCCCACAAAAAATAGTCTAAAGGCGTCAAATCGCATGATCTTGGTGGCCAACTTACCGGTCCATTTCTTGAGATGAATTGTTCTCCGAAGTTTTCCCTCAAAATGGCCATAGAATCGCGAGCTGTGTGGCATGTAGCGCCATCTTGTTGAAACCACATGTCAACCAAGTTCAGTTCTTCCATTTTTGGCAACAAAAAGTTTGTTAGCATCGAACGATAGCGATCGCCATTCACCGTAACGTTGCGTCCAACAGCATCTTTGAAAAAATACGGTCCAATGATTCCACCAGCGTACAAACCACACCAAACAGTGCATTTTTCGGGATGCATGGGCAGTTCTTGAACGGCTTCTGGTTGCTCTTCACTCCAAATGCGGCAATTTTGTTTATTTACGTAGCCATTCAACCAGAAATGAGCCTCATCGCTGAACAAAATTTGTCGATAAAAAAGCGGATTTTCTGCCAACTTTTCTAGGGCCCATTCACTGAAAATTCGACGTTGTGGCAGATCGTTTGGCTTCAGTTCTTGCACGAGCTGTATTTTATACGGTTTTACACCAAGATCTTTGCGTAAAATCTTCCATGTGGTCGAATAACACAAACCCAATTGCTGCGAACGGCGACGAATCGACATTTCACGGTCTTCAGCAACACTCTCAGAAACAGACGCAATATTCTCTTCTGTACGCACTGTACGCATTCGTGTGGTTGGTTTAATGTCCAATAAAGTAAACTGAGTGCGAAACTTGGTCACAATCGCATTAATTGTTTGCTCACTTGGTCGATTATGTAGACCATAAATCGGACGTAAAGCGCGAAACACATTTCGAACCGAACACTGATTTTGGTAATAAAATTCAATGATTTGCAAGCGTTGCTCGTTAGTAAGTCTATTCATGATGAAATGTCAAAGCATACTGAGCATCTTTCTCTTTGACACCATGTCTGAAATCCCACGTGATCTGTCAAATACTAATGCATGAAAATCCTAACCTCAAAAAAATCACTCTTTATTTAGACCCATACATCATCAAAAAGCATATCAAATTTTATATATTTATTAAAAAGAAAATTCCGTCATGAGAGGGTTAAAAACATCTATGCTGAAAATCTGTGCAAAAATCTGATCAAATTTAGATATAGCTCCCATACAAATTTCGCCCACGATTTGAGGTTAACCGCTGTAGAAACCACATACATTAACCGATTTTCTTCAAATTCGGCATGACATCTTATATTTAAACTTTTTGAATTGTAGTGAAGTAGAAAGTATAGGGTAGGAAAGGCTAAAGTCGGTCGGGGCCGACTATATGGGCCCCGACTTTAGCCTTTCCTTACTTGTTTTGTATGAAAATTGGTCATATTCTAGGGAACCGCCTGAGATAATTATTATAGTTATCCATTGCTGAATTTCTTTCGAAATGTTGTAGACGTTCACGAGCAGGATATATAATTGGGCTTTTGGAGGTCATTTCAAATTTTGACATGACCGGGGAGACCCAATTAATTCCAATCAATTAAATGTCCGAGAACATTTGTCGGGATCGTGGTTCGAACAATCTACTCACCATCCCTGAGAATACCAGAAGCTGCAGAACTGCTAATACAGGGTGCGACAAAAGTCGCGAAGGGATTTGAACAATTAATCATAAAACAAAAATGTCATGTGTGAAAATAATTTTAGCCATATTTGCCGCGAAAATGAAAATGTTCCAAAAATATCCAATTTGTATTTGTTGTTAGCATGCCCTAACGCAATATCCACTTTTTGTAAAAAAAAATGGAAAAGAGATAAAAATGGTACCAATCTGACGGATGAAGCTGGAATCTTTAAATTCGCTGCGTAGATCCCAGAAAATGTGTTTTCTACACAATATTGCCAAGATTTCATTAAAAACGTCAACGAGCTTACAATAGGTAGTGTAGTGTTTTTGTTCATAGCCACTTATGAATATAAGCCCTCGATATACTTTATAGGGTCTCAGGTCGATATTTCAAGGTGTTATAATATATTCATTCAACTACAACTCTGGATCACAAAAACATATTTTTTTTATGAAAAAATGTTTCTTAGTTCGCCTATTACTTTTAAAATGATATCAAAGAAATTAAATTCGAAGCAAGACAGTTTTCTGATTCTTTTCTATACAACGGAGCAGTGTGCGGCGTCCAGAAATATTCACCTTTCCTCTTTCAAAAAGCAGCAAAAGAAAACAAGTAAAAACGGCATTAAGTTCGGCCGGGTCGAACTTTATATATCCTCCATAATGGATTGCATTCCACAGAAGTTGTCGGTTTTCGTAGAAGTGCAGTAATATTACAGGAAAATATAATTTTTTTAATATAGCCAAACCAAAACAAATATTGAAAAATAATTTTATATATAAATAATATATAATATTATTTCAAACCACGCTTATAAGACAAGGCTATCAATACGTCAATTCAAAAAATAAATATTCTTATATTTATATTTTCAAAAAGCTTAAATACCATAAATATTGGTAGATAGTGGGTGCTACAGTTGGTTGTATTTCCATTCGATTTTAATTCCAAAAGTACAAATTTTGATAACCCATTATCAGACGCACATAGTACAAAATAACCTAACTTCATGATTCAACCAATTTTTGCCGTAAAAGAAGAAATACGAATTTGGAAAAAAACTTTTTATTTTGCGTGTCTATGCAGTCAGAGGAATCTATACACCGAATTCCATGATTCCAGCTGCGCCCATTTGGTTGGTACCATTTTTACCACCAACGTCAACGTCAATTAGAATTTCATCATTCTAGCTGTAGTCGTTTAGTTAGTACTATTTGTATCCCTTTGTACCATTGTATCCCTTGAAAGTACGAATTTCGAAAAATCAGTTTATATTCCGTGTCTACACGGTCAGAGGAATGTATACTCCGAATTTCATGACTCTAGCTGCGGTCATTTGATAGGTACTATTTTTATCCCCTTTTTCATTTTAACCCCAAAAAGTAGGAATATTGACAAATCCGTGTATTTTACTTGTCTGCGCAATCAAAGGAATGTGTACACCGAATTTCATTATTCTAGGTACAGTCGTTTGGTTGATACCATTTTTATCCCTCTATTCCCATGTTACCCCTTAAAAGTACGAATTTAGAAAAAATACTTTTATATTATGTATCTAGCCAATTAGAGGAATGTAAGCACCGAATTTCGTATTTCTAGCTGTTGTTGTTTAATATGTACAATTTTTATCCCTTTTTGTCCCATTTCACCCCCTACGGATGAGAACATCTTGCAAATACCCAATATAAAGTAAGCACAAGTTGACCTATTGAGAAAACATGCCTAAATACTCTAAAACATTAGGGATTTTTATGGGTATTTTCAGTCCTTGTGAGGGCAATTATTTTCCTTACGACCGATTTAGTCCAGTTGCAATCCCTACGACTATAAGACGCGTTTATGGAAAAGTTGGACGTCCTAGCTCCTTTCGTCTTAGCATTTTATGACGATCAAGAATATATATACTTTATAGGGTCTCAGGTCGATATTTCAAGGTGTTTCAAACGGAACGACGAAGTTAGTATACCCCCAACTTGGTGGTGAAGGGTGTAAATACAATTAAGATAAAGTAATGTAGATAACATAAAATACGATGATACTATCCCCCCAAAAAATATTTTGGGATAATTTCACTTGGCCCTTATTTCATTATGAAATAATCCCCAAATAATAAATGATATAACTTCCGAAACATAAAATTATTCCCAATTTTTGATTTGATCTCGTATTGTCCTGGCTCAAGACCATTTTGCATCTATATTTAATAGAATGCAAATTTATTTACAAATGGTGACATTTATTACTTGGCTGCAGACTACCACGATTATGATATCGACCATGTCAAAAGTCTTTTCAAGTGGCTTCGCAGCGACTTTTCAACATCAAACCCGGCCTCTATAAGGAGATGATTCGGCAAGTGAGTTGTGCTTCTCGTTCGTTTGTGAGAATCATCTCCTTATAGAGGCCGGGTTTGATGTTGAAAAGTCGCTGCGAAGAGAGAGTAGAGAAAATGTTCGGGTTTTTAGAGTCTTTGACTGTTTATAAGTTTCAAAAAAATATATATTTTTTAAGCCATAAGAACACTAAATGGAACGCACAATTTAAATGCCTAAACATTTGCTGTTAAATGTTCGCTGGACTTTGCACACAACAACTCCCGGTTGTTGGTGTTCAGTGTAGGCCTTCTTCCGTTCCAGCCAGTCGCTGCATAAATTGCTCCAATACCTTGATCTGCCAACAGTCTGATTTAGCAGTGAACATGAGTGAATGAAAGAATGAATGAATGTCCCCTCCCCGTCACAGCACAGTCAGACATAAATTGTCTGTAAGTATTGTAAAATACTTAATTCATTTTACAAATGTAAGGCGTGAAAGTATCCACAAAGGCAAACACAGACACACACACACATATACGTATATAAATCCTTGCTTTGTGTGAAGGATTGTATGAGCGATTTTTTGCAATACCAGGTCCACATAGAATGGGACTGTGTGTCGATGTGTGTGGGTGCAGCCGCAAATGTTATGATTCTCTGCTAGGTTTATTGTTTTTTTTTTGTGTTGTTGTTCGTGCTCCTCCAATGTAAGCGTGGAGTGGCGCATGTGTAATTGGTTCCATTATTCATTGAAGTGCTCGGATATTAAGTGGCATCAAATTAACTTCCATCGTACAACAATTACACAATTCAAATTGTCTAATGCAGCGAGTTGATGATGGGCCCACAAACACATACCCAACACTCATTGAGAGGCTTATGTTGCGGCGCATATGAGACATTTCCGTTGAAAGCAGCCAATATGAATTCGTTGAAAAAAATATATTTCTTCTTCAAAAAGCTTTGAAAATGTTTCTAAAGAAATGACAGCCTCTATGGAAATCCTGAATTTAAAATAGGTGTTCCTATTGCCATGGACTAGCACATATACATATGTACCTACATATACACCTACATACCTATGGATCTGTGTTGTGTGGTTGTAAGCATGGCTGCAAATCTTCCTAGAACGCATATGCAAATCAGCAAGTGAGTGAGTGCAACTGACGTTGCCTTGAAGTGTAGGCCGAACGAAGTTGTGGAGGGGGGCGGGGGAGCGATTTCCAATAGAGTAGCTTTACATTCATGCATTCATTCATTTATGTGAAAAATTTGCATAGAAACCAAAGCATAATATGTATCTGCCCATCAGGCCTACTCGCACTGGGCACAAGCACACGTCTCTGCCACCATAATCGTGCCGAGATTTTAAGCGTTTTAAACGCAGAGTGGGCTACAACATCCTGTACATCCTTATGCGGGCATAAATTATAGCGGGAAGTGCAAGGAAAAGTGAAAGCGTGTACGGCTGGCTGGCACATCGTCACACTCTGCCACATCAGTTTCGTTATGTGTCACACAAAATAAGGTGGTGGTGGTGGTGTTGGTGTTGGTGCTGTTGTCATGGTTCGATTTATGACCGAAGACGGACAATTTTCTTAATTATCCTTTACACACAACATGTCATCGCTAGCATTTGTGATTGGCACCACTCGGCCATGTTAATTTGATGGGTTGTTGGTGGTGAGCGGTATGGATGGGTAGGATGAGGGAAAGGCAGAACGCCAGTGTAATCAATGAAGTAAACCTCAACTCAAACATCAGGATGGAAACATATTTTTTGTTGGCCATAAAAAATCTGGACAAGTAACAAGAGATTTTTTCATGGGAATTCTAGGGAAATGGTAATTCGCGTGACATCAAGTCAAGTCAGGGGGACTTAGGGAATGAATTACACAAATTTACCGCAGGACTATATTTAACATTTACTGACATATTTTTGCTTACTAAACTCGAGAACGATATTAAAAAATTTTATGGATAATTTTTTTTAATTTTTTCATTTTGCCAATGAGTCATTCCATGTCAAAAAGTACGCGCTTTGACCTCGCTAGCTGCGATTGTTTTGAAAGTTTGTGTATGTATTCTACTCATAATAAATTTGTAAAATGTACATATATTAAAATTTATTAAAAAAAACGAAATTCGCGCCACTCCTAAGCTATTCAGATATTATAAGTATGATCAATTCCGTCTAAACATGTATATTTGATCAATATTTTCCTTCAACTACTCACGAACGAAACAAAAATCTTATTTATTTTACATATCTGTTAAAATATTAAATATTAAAAAAAAATATTTTTATACCCTCCACCTCCAGGATGGGGGTATACTAACTTTGTCATTCCGTTTGTAACACCTTGAAATATCGAAAATATTGATCGTCATAAAATTCTAAGACGATCTAGCCATGTCCGTCCGTCTGTCCGTCTGTTGAAAGGACGCTAGCATCTAAACGAAAGGAGCTAGAACGTTCAAATTTTCCATAAATGCGTCTTATAGTCGTAGATCGGTTGGGATTGAAATGGAAATCGGCCCAAAGGGAAACATTTTTCCCTCACAAGGACTAAAAATACCCATAATAATCCCTAATATGCTAAGCATGTTTTTGGAATATGTTTGTTTATATTTGCTTGATATTTGGTATGCGCATTCCCCTTATAGCAAAAACGTGCCCCATATAGTAATTCTTATTTGTAGGGGGTGAAAGGGGCAAAAAAGGGATAAAAATGGTACATATTAAACGACAAAAGCTAGAAACACGAAATTCGGTGTGTACATTCCTCTAATTGAGTAGATAGATAATATAAAAGTATTTTTCCAAAATTCGTACTTTTAAGGGGTAAAATAGTAGTAGAGGGATAAAAATGGTACCAACCAAACCGCTGTAAATAGAATAATGAAATTCGGTGTATACATTCCTCTGATTGCATAGACAAGTAAAATACACGGATTTTTCAAAATTCGTACTTTTTGGGGTTAAAATGAAAAAAGGGGATTAAAATAGTACCAATCTAATGACCGCAGCTAGAGTCATGAAATTCGGAGTATACATTCCTCTGAGTGTGTAGACACGGAAAATAAACTGATTTTTCGAAATTCGTACTTTTTGGGGTTAAAATGAAAAAAGGGGATAAAAATAGTACCAATCATATAACCGTAGCTATAGTCATGAAATTCGGAGTATACATTCCTCTGACTGCGTAGACACGTAAAATAGACGAATTTTTCGAAATTTGTACTTTCAAGGGATACAGTGGTTCAGAGGGATAAAATAGTACAAACTAAACGACTACAGCTAGAATGATGAATTTCTAATTGCGTAGAAACATCAAGGGGGTTAAAATGGTACCAACCAAATGGGCGCAGCTGGAATCATGGAATTCGGTATATACATTCCTCTGACTGCATAAACACGCAAAATAATTTTTTTTTCCAAATTCGTACTTTTTCTTTTACGACAAAAATTGGTTGAATCATGAAGTTAGGTTATTTTGCATTATGTACGTCTGATAATGGATTTTCAAAATTTGCATTTTTGGAATTAAAATAGAATGGAAATACAACCAACTGTAGCACCTACTATCTACCAATATTTATGGTATTTACGCTTTTTGAAAATATATAAGAATATTTATTTTTTAAATTGACGTATTGGTAGCCTTGCCTTATAAGCGTGGTTTGAAATAATAAATATTTTATATTTATTTATAATTTTTTTTTAATATTTGTATTTGTTTTGGTTTGGCTATATTAAAAAATTTATATTTTCCTGTAATATTACTGCACTTCTGCGAAAACCGACAACCTGTGTGGAATGCAATGCCTGGTGGAGGGTATATCAATTTCGGTCCGGCCGAAATTAACGCCGTTATTACTTGTTTATCTTTCAACAGCTAAAATTCTAGCGAAAAAAATAATCTTTGCAGACTAAAAATTTTTTTTTTTTATTATTTTTTATAAATACCGCGAAAACACGCTATACAAATAAGAAGTATTGCTGGGTAACTATACCAGAATATACACATACTTACATATGCAACTCAATGAGATGCTTGTAAGATGGCATGTGTACTTTATTACTTGGTGCGAATTTTTAAACGCAAATTCGGCAAGTGAGTTGTGCTTCTCGTTCGATTGTGCGAAGTGGTAGTCTAAAGCCAAGTAATAAATGTCACCTTGCCATTTGTATATAAATTTGCATTCTATTAAATACAAATTTATTTTAAAATTTTTATTTGAAATATAAGCAAACACAGATACGTTGCTTCCATTTTGGTGCTAAAAGCACGAAATTCATTTTCTATCGTGCTTGGTACCGGCTTAACCTTCGTCCTCATTTGTACGAATTTGCAGAAAGTCTTTTATTTGGCGCATCTACGATGTCAGCGAAATGCTAAAAATCGAATTTCATTATTCTAACTGCATCTGATGGAGTTGTACCATTTTGATCCCCCTAAAAGTACGAAAATTTCTTTTATTTTTCATGTCTACACAGTTAGAATATAGGCACTTCATTTTACAATTTTAACCACTGCCGTTTTTTTTTTGTACAAGATTTATCCCTTTCATCTCATTTTGTCCCCATTTGTACGAATTTGGAAAAAGTCTTTTATTCTGGACACCGTTGCAGCCAGAGAAGTGTATAAAAAGATTTTCATGATTCTAGCTTTCAGCCCGTTTCAGTGATACCGTTTTTATCCCTTCTCCTTTCGTTTTCCCTAAAAGTAAATACTTCGAAAATTTCCTTTATTTTACATGTCTACACAGTCAGAGGATTGTCGGCACTTCACTTTACGATTCAAGTTACAGCCGTTTGTTTGGTACCATTGTTATACCTTTCAACCCATTTTGTCCCTAAAAGTACGAATTTGGAGAAATTCTTTTATTTTGTGTCTTCGAATTCAGAGAAATGTATAAATAGAATTTCACCATTCTAGCTGCTGCTGTTGGATTGGTACCATTTTTATCCCCTTTCACCCTTTCGTTCCGTTTTCTCTAAAAGTATAAATTTCGAAAATTTCCTTTATTTTCCGTGTCACATACATGTACACACTTAATTTTACGATTTTAGCTGCAACCGTTGGCTTGGTACCATTTTTATCCCCTTTCGTAACGATTTTCCTAAAAATAAAAATATAAAAAAAACACACTATGTTGTGCATCTATACAATCATAGGATTCTACATACCGAATTTTATGACTCTAGCAGTAGTCATTGTGTCGGTACTAATTTTATCCCCATTTGCCAATTCTAACCCTAAAAGTACGACTATCGACAGATTGCAATATTTTTCGAGTCTACACAGCCAGAGCGAAGTACTGCAGCCATTTGAATGTTACCATTTTTATCCCCTTTTTCCTAATTTTCCCCCTAAATGTAAAATTTTTGAAAATATTCTTTATTTTGCAAATACAGACAGAGGAATATACACAGTGAATTTAATATCCTTTCTGCAGCCATTTTATTGGTAGCAATTTTATCCCTTTTTGATTCACATACTACGAATATCGAAACATGGTTTTATTTTTCGACTCAACGCAGCCAGAACGAAGTATACAACGATTATCATTATTCTAGCTGCAGCCAATTGAATGGTACCATTTTTACCCCCTCTCTTCATGATTAACCCTAAAATTACAATTTTCGAAAATGTTCTTTATTTTGCCTGTCTGTATAGTTAAGGGTATGCATACACCGAATTTCACGATTTTAATTTTTGTAACTGCAGCGGTTTTTTGGTACCATTTTTATCCCCTTTCACCCCGTTTTCCTCCTAAAAGTACACATTTCGAAAATTTTCTTTATTTTGTAAATCTTTTCAATCAAAGGAATGTATGCAACGAATTTTATTATTATTCTTGCTGCAGCAATTTGGTTGGTACCAATTTCATCCCTTTTTCACATTTTTCCCTTAAAAGTATGGATTTTGAAAAATGGTATTATTGTACGTGTACTTGCGATTAGAGAGATGTCCACACCGAATTTTAACTTACTAACTATTGTTGGTTCATTGGTACCATTTTTATCCCTTTTTGTTCCACTTCACCCCCTGAAAGTATGGATCACTTTGTGATGCCCGTTCCGGCTGTAGTATGATTGAACTTGTCAAATATCAATTAAATATTTACAAATTAGAAGTCGACACAAAATGTTCTAAATATTCGAAATATTTGGGGTTATTTCCTGTCCCATTGGACCTATTTCGGCTATTTTCAATCTCAACCGATCTGTGATTTTGCTTTAATTTGTGCCCATGATATATTATATATATATTTTTTATTTTCTCAATGGCCTAAACTTTGAGACAACACTGTGGGCAACAAATACTCTGATTGATCAAATTTGTACAGTAGTTTGGGAACAGTGGGCAATATACATTAATTTATCTCATCTTTGAAAAATATAACAGCAAATTGGTTTTTGAAAGTTTTTTCTTTTTAAACCATTAATAATAATATATATAATATATATATTTCAAGACAAATAAATTCTTATTTGCCAGACATATTTTTTGTAAACTAGTTATCATTAAGACGTGTTTATTTTTTGCTTCTTTAATTTTTAAAATGTAGCGCGAATTATGCAGAATTATATCTATCTACCACCGCAGCAGCTGGCACAATTACGAATATGTGACTCTGTGAAAAATTATATATGTTTCCTTCGAAATTAGACTGAAACACAGTTGGTGGATTGCGAAAGCAACATAAACCGCGTGAGAGTGCGCACTACGCCAAAGCAAATTACCCAGTAAATATCACCACCATATAACAACTACTCCAGTTTTTTCTTCTTCTTTCAATTATAATAATACAAATATTATAGTATAATTTGCAGACCATATTCATACTTGCTGTGCCATCATACTGGTAATTTTCTGAAAAAGATGTTCCATCAGCAGTCACTCGCTAGAGAGCTCCTCTGTGACCAGCCAACCAACCATCCAACATTCACTCCATTTAATTACTTGCGAACCAAAGAAGAATATGAAATGGGGGAAAATGACTTGGAATAAGCCAAGACAGCAAACAAACAAAGCACGAAAAAAAATCAAACCAACATTCATTTTGAAAATAAAATAAAATAAAATAAAATAAAATAATGAATGGTGGAGGTCTGTTTAATAACTCAAATATAATCGCCTTAGAAACTGAAGTATTCAACGAAACACACAAAAAAAACTAAACTGCAACTTAAAGAATTGCGAAAAAAAGAAATTTCTCAGAAGAGTCGACCAAGTGTTGATTGTTCGTTTGGTGCTTGGTGCCACTGAATTGACTCAGCAATTGCGAAAATTGGGTCAAATATTAAAACTCCGCTTGTCTATGGTCTACGAATGTTTGTTGCCATATTTTATTTTTTGCAAATTTGAAATGATTTTCATTGCGAAAAAGCGAACTCGTACATAAACACTTGGTTTAAGATATTTAAAGAGTTCAGGGTTACAAGCGAGAGGTCTAACAAAATATTTTAAGGAAATAAAATTGACAGCAAAAAAGGAAGAAAAAGTGGTTTTATTAAAAATCAAAGGTCTGGCGGATCCACTTTCTTCATTTCTTCATGACTTGCAATTCTAAACGCGATTTAAAATAAATTACAAAATGCATAAATAAATAATAACACTAATAACACCTCCATGGTGGGGGTCAGTAATCTCAGCTTTGAGGGTTAAAACACTTGTTCACGGAATATTATTAAAACTGTACGAAAGAATAATAATTTTAAAATTTCGAATCAGCCTCTGTGCCTCTGATCGCCAAAAAAAAAATAACAACAAATGCAAAGTAAGATCAGATTGGGCGAAGCTTATTTGGACTATTTTATTAGGGTGGATTAGATGAGTGTGGCAATTACGCCAAAATAAAGTGCCATCTTTGGAGACTCATAATGATTCTATATTCAAATTTCGATATTGGGAAGAGCAATTCTGGCATTCATGTTAAAGCTACTCCAAATAAAAACTTATTCAATAATTTATGTTAAGATTTGAATTTCTCACCACACATTGTGGCAATTTTGGGTTACGCCAAATGCAGGGCAACACGTTTCTCTCGATCTGTATTTTTTAAGATTTTTTCATAAAATATCATCAGCTGTTGGGGCTTATTTACGTCCTTTTGGCTTCGTTAAACGGTAAAATTGACGAATTTGGGATTCTGATTGTTGAGAAACAGATACAATGTGACGCTTTGGAGGGTCAGTTATATTCCAAAATGAGCGCGGTCTCGCAATAAAAGTTAGTGATGCTCCATATATCGCTATGATGCAATTCGTGGTGTCATACAGCCATAGAAAAAGTTAAACTACTGCAAGAATAATTTTCTGTTTCCTCACACATTACCATCCATTGACATTCCCAAAGCCATTCGAGTTAAAAATCCCTTCAAGAATGTAATACTCAATTGTAGAATATATATATATATATAATACTGAGGTATACACGGATGGCTTCAAAATAGATTGACCAACTCCAGTCCCGGTGTGTTCTCAGACAAATCTGGCCTAGTATATTCATTCCGACTTTCTGACAGCTAAAGCGTCTTTCAGTTAAGGAAGCTTGCAGTCGCATAGGAATCTTTCTACATGTAGGTGTGTGGATTGAGGAGCTGTCCAGACTGAGCTGTCTGTCTGAGTTGCCGAGGATGGGATATACTGTGAGTACCCTCGCTACTTTGAAAGAATTTTCCTTCATAATATTTATGAAGCGATTTCACAAACTGTTTTTCATAAATTTAGTGAATATTTTCTTAATATGTATGAACAATTCATACAATTCTTTCATAAACATTTCATAAAACAAATTTGTTAAATTTGTGAAACTTAGTTTCATAAGATTTCATTGTATTACAGAAACAATTCTTAAATATTATGAAATATGTCATAAACAATAAAATATTTGTGTTATGAAATGTCTTCATAAATATAATGAAGGATTTCATAGTTTTTATGAAATGTTTCATAACTTACAACCAAATTTTTAGTGTTTCGGCTTTATTCTTTGAATGCGAGCAATTCTCATTTGTACTCTGTTAACTCTGACATAACTATGAACCCTGATTTAGGTCGAAGGCAAAGTCTGTCGCAATGGTGGTGTGTGTTGGTTACGGGTCAGACCTATTTTTGCTATTTTTGTCTATATTGGAAACTTCAGTACTTACTATTTATGAAACTCTTTCATAAAATTAAAATTAAAAAAAAATAAAAATTAAAATTAATTATTAAAGTTTCTTCATAAAATCTATGACAAACTGCATTCCATAGTTTGTACGAAATGTTTCATAAATTCATTGACACCTTTTATTGATTTGTGCCTTATGAAATATGTTTCATACATTTTATGAAATGTTTCGTTGGCGATCTTAACCTCAGTGAAAATTGTCACTGATAAGACAATTTTCACTGAGGTTAAGACAAAATCATAAATATTATGAAGATAATTCTTTCAGTGTACAGAGTTGGTCGCACCACCGATAGCGTCTGTTAACTGTGGTATCTTCATGTACTACCTATACCGAGCTTATTACTACCCTGCGGAAAAAAAATTGGAAGTACTTCTGTAGGAAGCACATTTTAAGCGCATCTCAAAATCCAAATGCGCATTTTTCCCGCTTTTGAGGAAGTTCTTTTAAAAAACTTCTAAAAATGTCGATAATATGTTAATATCCCGTAGCATTTTACGAATAGCATTTTCACAAGTGAATGGAAACGAATTTTTAGTATGGGGTCACAGAGGTAAGGTGTCCGATTTGCAGCTAGAAGGTGCCGGGTTCCAATCGTGGCTCGGGTAATTTTTTTATTATTACTTTTATAAATAAACAATGTTTAATTTTGTATAAATTTAACAATTTAAATTTTTTTTCTTAAAAAATACTCATTTATTGTTTAAATAATGAATTTCAAATAGTTTATTTTTTATTAATTATTAATACTACGTAATATCAGTAAAATTGTTCTACCCCCGGTAGCGGCGAATTTTTTAAAACAAAAATGGAAATTAGTGAAAACGTGGTTCCTTTGCAACACTTTAAATTAACTGTTAAGACTTTCAAAATATAGAACATCCCTCCTATGACAACTCCATGTTAAATTTATTGGTGAAGATCCCAATTTTCACTACTTCCAAATCACAAGATGAACATCTTTTTCACTTCTTGGGATGCTCTCTTTTTGCTGGGTAGTGGAGCAATATCCAGACAAGCCTCAATGAAAAAAAAACGGTACCAGAGTCCTTCTAAACAAAAATAAAGGGTGATTTGTTAGCTATTATCTTTTTGGCAATACTGGTTTAAACAGCTGACGCACGTTTCGTGTTTTGTTTCACTGTCAAACATCTTCAGTTTGGTCTATAATTTAACTATGAATCGTCTTACAAACGAACCACGCTTGCAGATTATTGAATTTTATTATCAAAATGCGTGCTCTGTTAAGAAAGTTCATCGCGCGCTTCCATTTTATGGTCAGTTTAATCGACCCACTGAAGCGGCTATTCGGGCTATTGTGACTAAATTTCGCACCAAATTTACATAGTTGGGCATTAAACCACCAACACGCTTATGTAGAGTGCGAACTGGCAGCTGTATCGGCCAGTGTTAATGGTGACCATCAATTATCGATTCGTCGCCGTTCGCAGCAATTGGGCCTCTGTTACTGAAAAACGTGGAAATGCCAAAATTGGACTAAGTGGATGGACCATTTGAGACGCAGTCAAGGTCAACATTTCTTCAAACATTAAATTATATGGACCGTACTATCGATTCAAATAAAGATTTCATGCATTTTTCTGAATTTTATGTGTTTTTTTTTTTTGAAAAACTTTCCTATAGCTTTTAAAAAATCACCCTTTAGAAGGAACTATCAACATAGTTTGTTGTGCTGACTATTTTTTAAATTTATCACAAAATCCACCAATTTCTGAACAAACTCTGTCCAAAATTTCGAGACATTCGAACTAAAACAAAAAATTCATTTTGAAATGTTTTTGATAAAATTTTCAGAATTTGTTTTAGTTATTTCGTTTGCATTTTTTTGGTCTGTAATCAATATTTGATTTGAACTGGGATATTGTCCTGGCTCAAGACCATTTTGCATCTAATTTATTTACAAATGACATGGTAACATTTATTACTTGGCTGCAGACTACCACGATCATGATTTCGATCATGTCGAAAGTCTTTTCAAGTGGCTTCGTAGCGACTTTTCAACATCAAACCCGGCCTCTATAAGGAGATGATTCTCACAAACGAACGAGAAGCACAACTCACTTGCCGAATATAGATGCAAAATGGTCTTGAGCCAGGACAATATCCCAGTTCAAATCAAATATTTTCAGAATTATTTCATTTTTAATTCTGTGCAATATTTCAAGATATTCGGACCGAATCCAAAAAATATGTATGATATATTCGTTTTGAATTCATGGGCGGTATATAATGGTCGTGGCCGATTCCGATGAAATTTCATATTTTTCTTAACTTTGTTGTGAAAATGCTCGGTGCCAAGTTTCATCATTCTACGAGCACTAAAATATATACAGTCATCCCACTTTCTACCGTTGGAAGAGAAGATAGATTCATTGACTTGGAAGAGCAAGTTTGAGAAAATCTTTTAGACTAAACAACCGTGTTCTGTAATAATGTTTGGCTAAACTTTGTGCCACTACCCTCGAACAGCACTTGCTTCAACCCAATTTGCTGTTGCTGGTTATTAATAACGAAAGGTCAAAAACGCGGCATGAATCATGCTTCACAATAAACTATGTTGTTATACGTTTGATGTATAGACGAATATTATTGCGGCCACTAGCACAGCTTCAACTAATTGTGCTTGAAATATTTATTTCCACTGGGTCAATTCAATAGGCAACCACGCTACATAGCAGAGGCAGCAAGAAGACAATTAGTCAGGAACTTGTAACACAGAAACTACAATCAACGATATTTTGAGTTTTCAGAGCAATAGCTCAGCACTATTTGTGTTTAAAGATACCTCGAAAATATCTCGATATTTAGCGTAGTGTTCTATCAGTTCGTTCATTATTATACATTCGTTTAATGCCCTCCACTATTGGGTGAGGTTCACACAGGGCAGCTTAACTAATTATAATGATGAGTGGCATGTTGCAGCTAATTTGCTTAAGTATTTTCAGTTTGTTTTTTTTTCTCTCGCTATGCCATACATTTAATCAAGACTGTTTTTTTCATTTCAATAGTTTAGCAGCTGGTATGCTCGATGTTAATGTTGTAATTATGAACTGTTTTATTTGTTTAATCAACTTACACAGAGAAGAGTTCATGAAAGAGTGAAAATGTTTACCTGTAAAGAGAGAGAACAGATAATAAAGTATTTTATTATTAATGAAATAAAATTTAAACAAATAAATTGTATAACAAATCAAAAGGCGGATCCATGGAGTGTCATTCCATATTAATGCCGCTAGATTAGAGATATAATAGTAGATGTATTTGTATTTTTTTACCTCTATTAACACCTTAAAAATTTAATAATTCTCAATATATATTGTTGATTTCTCATTAGTCACTAGATTTTAGTTACAAGTAATTCTGAGTTTAATGTTGTATCTTTAACTGTTAGTTTAATGTTGTATCTTTAACGTTTTTGTGGTCGTATACCAGACCTTGTATCTTCATTATATTATTACTACAACTAGAGGTTGATAACCGAATTTGGTAATGTCTTTGGTGTGAACCCTCCACGAAATCCACTCCCTAATTACGCAGACTTTAAACACAGCTAAAGCTTCGGTGTCGTAAAGGAAATGGAGTGCATATGCCAAGCGTTAAGTGAGACATATGGTCTATTGTTCTCTTCAGTTTCAATTCATTTTTTTGGAGGGGGTGGGGCAAATTAGCCCACAACTTTTAGACAAAGATAAAAATGGTATGGTATGGTTAAGGTATATATATATATATATATATATATATATATATACATTGTGTCATATCAGACCAAACCAGAATTATCATAGTAACAAACACTTGATGTTTCCTATATATGCATAGCACTGACTATGTGTATGTGACATGTGAAGCCACGTCTAAGGTTACACATATTCGCTCATTTGAACCATATGGATGTATGCATGTACTATACATAGGTATGTACATTGTACATACCTACATCTGTGGTTTAACTGACACACTACACTTTTGCGGTGTTTGCCATAGTTTGCATATGTGCCTGTACTCGTTGAGGTATGTATATGTATTACATACATGCATACGTTAGAGTGGGTCGTTGAGGTGGCAGTTAACAGGTTGTCATAAAAAAATTTAAATCGCAAAAGGGGTTTTTGAATTTAAAAAACTACCAAGTTTTGATCACTCGCATCAATACGATAGCTCCAGCCCTAACGCCACTTGGACTTCTGAACTTTAAATGCAACAAATTTGATGGTTTACGAAGCCATGGAGATGCAAATTATGGTTATCATTGAAGAAGGTTTAAAAAGATCAGATAAGTAGCGATATTTCGTACTTTTAAAGGGTAAGCTGGGATTGAAAGGGATACAAATTGTACCACCGGCCATGTCCAAACGGCCGGGCCGAGAATCTAGAATGGTACCCACATGACTCATAAAGCACGAACGTGACCAAAAAAATATTTTTGCAAAATTCGTACTTTTTGGTGGTAGAATGGGGAAAAGGGATAAAAATGGTACCAACAACACGACTCAAGCTAGAATCATGAAATTCGTTGCGAACATTCAGCAAATTGTGTAGAAACACAAAATGAAGGGATTTCTCGAAATTTGTTACTTTTAAAGGGTTAATAGGGGAGGGGGATAAAAATGGTACCAACAACAAGCTATAATCATGAAATTCTGTACGTACATGACTCTTATAGCACGAACGTGACCAAAAAAAATATTTTTTATAAAAAGGGATAAAAATAGTACCAACAACACAACTCAAGCTAGAATCATGAAATTCGTTGCGAACATCCAGTAAATTGCGTGGAAACACAAAATGAAGGCATTTCTAGAATTTTTTACTTTTAAAGGGTAAATAGGGGAGGGGGATAAAAGTGGTACCAACAACAACATTTGAAGTAGAATCATGAAATTTGGTACGCACATGACTCTTATAGCATGAACGTGACCAAAAAAATATTTTTTAAAAATTCGTACTTTTGGGGTGTTAAATAGGAAAAAGGATAAAAATGGTACCAAAAACACGTGCGAAACTAGAATCATGAAATTCGTTGCGAACAAGATATGAAGGGATTTCTCGATATTTTTACTTTAAAAGGGTAAATAGGGGAGGGGGATAAAAATGGTACCAACAATACGTTTGAAGCTATAATCATGAAATTCTGTACGAACATGACTCTCATAGCATGAACGTGATCAAAAAAATATTTTTTAAAAATTCGTACTTTTGGGGAGTTAAATAGGAAAAAGGGATAAAAATGGTACCAACAACACGACTGAAGCTAGAATCATGAAATTCGTTGCGAACATCCAGCAAATTGCGTGGAAACACAAAATGAAGGGATTTCTAGAATTTTTTACTTTTAAAGGGTAAATAAGGGAGGGGGATAAAAATGGTACCAACAACGACATTTGAAGTAGAATCATGAAATTTGGTACACACATGACTCTTATAGCATGAACGTGACCAAAAAGTATTTTTTTTGTAAATTCGTAAATATGAAAAAGAGATAAACTGAATCATGAAATTCGATGCGAACATCCAGCAAATTGCGTATAAACACAAAATGAAGGGATTTCTAGAATTTTTTACTTTTAAGGAGTAAATATGGAGGGGGATAAAAATGGTACCAACAACAACATTTGAAGTAGAATCATGAAATTTGGTACACACATGACTACTATAGCATGAAAGCGACCAAAATAATATTTTTGTAAAATTCGTGCCTTTTGGGGTTGAATTTGAGATAAAAATGGTACCAATAATACGTGTGAAGCTAGAATCATGGTATTAAGTATGCACATTCCTCTTACAGCGTAGAGGTCTGATAAAGTGGAATTTTTCGAAACTCGAACTTTTAAAGGATGGAAATGAAAATGGTACCACCGCCCCGTCCAAACGGCTAGGCCTATATGCTACGGATATTACTCTAATAGCATGAAAGTGACCAAAAAATATTTTTGTAAAATTCGTACTTTTTGGCGGTTGAATGGGGAAAAGGGATAGAAATGGAAATACGGTGTGTACATCGATCAAAATGCTTATAAATGCAAAAATAGGGAATTTTTCGATATTCGCACTTTTAAACGGTATAGGGCAAAGAGGGGATAAAAATGTCGCCAATAATACGGCTGAAGCTAGAATCATGAAATTTGGTGTGTACATTTCTCTTATAGCGTAAAGGTCATACAAGAAGGGAGTTTTCGAAATTCGTATGTTTGAGTGATAAAAATGGTGTCACCACCCTGACCAAACGGCTGGGCCTAGAATCTTGAAATCGTGACCAAAAAAATAATTTTGAAAAATTCATAAATCGGGAGTGATATTATAAAGGGTGATTTTTTAAGAGCTTGATAACTTTTTTTTTTAAAGAAACGCATAAAATTTGCAAAATCTCATCGGTTCTTTATTTGAAACGTTAGATTGGTCCATGACATTTACTTTTTGAAGATAATTTCATTTAAATGTTGACCGCGGCTGCGTCTTAGGTGGTCCATCCGCTTAGTCCAATTTTGGCATTTCCACGTTTTTGAGTAACAGAAACCCAATTGGTGCGAACGGCGACGAATCGAAAATTGGTGGTCATCATTAACACTGGCCGATACAGCTGCGATATTTTCTTCAGTTCGCACTCTACGTAAGCGTGTTGGTGGTTTAATGTCCAACAATGTAAATTTGGTGCGAAATTTAGTCACAATAGCCCGAATAGCCGCTTCAGTGGGTCGATTAAACTGACCATAAAATGGAAGCGCGCAATGAACTTTCTTAACAGAGCACGCATTTTGATAATAAAATTCAATAATTTGCAAGCGTTGTTCGTTTGTAAGACGATTCATGATGAAATGTCAAAGCATACTGAGCATCTTTCTCTTTGACACCATGTCTGAAATCCCACGTGATCTGTCAAATACTAATGCATGAAAATCCTAACCTCAATAAAATCACTCTTTATAATGTACACCGTGCCTAACAATTAGAGGGTGTTATTTTTTAAATAAATAATCAATCATTTAACTAAATAATCATTTTGTCAAAAAACTATTTTTCTTCCAATTGGCGTAAAAACCAAATTGTACGTCAATTTAGGTACAAAACAAACTGTTCGTTTTCATGGACAAAAATCAGAAAACCGATTTGTTTCGGAAACAATTTTTCTTAATATCATTTTAGTCTAACTAAGAAAAATTCGCAAAGATTTTTCATACATTTTTTTGTGGGCGATTTGTATGAAAAATAAATTGATTTTGCTCATGAGTAGTCGAAGGAAAATATTGTTCAAAAAAACAATTTTAGATGGAATTGAATATTCTTCTAATTTTTGAATAGCTGAGAAGTGATACAAATTTTGATTTTGTTTCATCTAAATTTTATAAATATTATAAGGTAACCGAAATATTGGGAAAAATAAAATAAAACTAATAACACCAGTTTTTCCTATGCCCTCAAGCTGAACAAATACAAAAGAGAATTAAAAATATTATTTTTAATTTAAATATTTGAAAAGGTTCCAATTTTAGATGTTCGAGAAAAAAAAACATATTTTTTTCCAATTTTTTCTGACTCTTCTTTATGTTAATTTGGTAAAAAGTGCCTAAGATTACATTTTGTATTTGGAAATCAAATATTACTTACCCCTTTTTTGAGTTCTTCTTTACTTAGACAATTTAAAGCTGCTGTAAGCTCCTACTATAAATAATTGCTACTATCACACTATCTGCTATGATATTTGATATGCCAATTGATTCAGTAAAAAACAACCAACAGTGGTTTACAAGTAATGCTACAATAATATTTTTGAAATCAGCGCATCATAATCCATTCAGAAATTAAGTTTCATTGTATTCTGACAACTGTTTCTAATATTGCCCAATGCTGATATGAAGATGACACTTTTCAGACTTTTCTTTTTTATCGAGAAATGTGCAAGAGCTCAACTTATAAGAAGAGACCTAAAAACTGTCGCTGCTATCTAAAAAGGGGATACCTTTTCCTCACTAAGTAGAGCGCTCTGGCCCCTATCATATATAGAATCCAAAATATAATATTAAATATGAATTGATATTAGTTAATTTTCGTACAACCCATTTTCCCACAAGTTGCAACTGATTATTCCTTTTTTATGAAATCTGGAAAGAGTGGAGTGCTCAGCTCAGTTTTGTGAGCTGAACACTCGGAAGAACAACGAAATTAACCCTAAAATTAATTTTTATGTTTTGACCTTTTCTGGTTTGTAAGTTGAGTTTTGGTGTATCCATAGACTTGTAATAGAATTTTAGGGCAAATATTTTTGTAGAACATGTTGACCCGTTAAAAACCTGTTTAACGGGTGTTTTTTGCCCTTATTCACAAAACGGACCAAAAATACCCCTATACTGAAGAGCTATAGGGATAAAATATTCCAAAAAATGTTTCTCATAGTGTTTTAAGTGATATTGCTGAACACATCCTATACTTAAAAAGTAAGGGTCACAAGGATCTAAGGTGAGGATCATAACATATATTCTGTGTTACCTCCTCTATCAGAATGCGTTGTCAGAACCTTGTTATTTTGTGATTTTTTATTATATAGAGGAATCTATTCCGTGGATTAATGAGCATTCTTTAATGTTGATCTTTTATCTCAGATATTTGAAATATGAACTTAAGAACATTTTTTCCGACCCCACCTACTGTACAACTATCTATGCGAATAGAGTACATTGCTCCATACAATCTAAAGTTTATTTAGCAGAAATAAAAGTGTGCTAAATTGCGTACAACACTATTGTTACAGATGGTGTCGACACCATCAAAAGCAAAACGCTCTTCTCCAGCGTAGCAGAGTAGCGGGCATGCAACACCACACAAATGCGAATACATTCAGCAGATTTAGAAACCGTTTCTCACATACACGCATACATATGTGAATTTGCAAAAACTCAAGTGAAATAAAACAGAGTTTGACTTTGCGACAAACGGTTGGATATGTAGGTAGGTAGGTTGGTGGCTGCTCATATTAAAGCGTACAAAAAGAAGCAGAATGCAAAATGAATGGAAAATGGAGGAAAACTCAACAAAACAAAGCAAAACAAACGGGTAAGAAAATAATAAACTCCAGCTACTGTATTTCCACGACTATTACGTTAGTAGTTTGGTTTGCTGAAACTAAACTCAAAGAAAAACAATCAACAATAGGATGCCAACTGAAATGGGCAATGGGCACGAAAAAAGTCGGAAAAATTAATTGTTTTATTTTTCAATAGATGACATTTTAACGAAACAGCGTCTGCATGTGAAAGATCTATGGATAAATGTAGAAGTTATAGGCCTCTCTGTAGATGCAAAATTTTAAAAAAATCATGATTTCCTAAATTTGTTGCAAAATAGCGCGAAAATAGCGCGAATTTAAATGGAATTACAGTATATTCATTATTTATAAGAGCTGATATTTTAATGAAGAAAGCAAATAAGAGGAAAATCTGTAGATAAATGTAGAAGTTCTTATAGAAGCACATGTCATCTTCATGTATGACTAAATCAAGTGAAAAAAAACGTTGTAAAAAATGGCACTCGAATTCTTTTAAAAGGGTAATAACTTATACATTTATTCAAAGACATTCTTCAAATACCCCTTGTCAGGTATACAGCTATTATAAAATACAACAAAATATTCTGTTATTTATTAACAAAGACTTTTTTGCGGTATTTAACCACAAATTTAGGAAACCATGATTTAAAAAAAAAAATATTTTGCGTCTACGAATAATGTCATAACTTCTACATTTAAAAAACCGATGTTTTTTACATATTCAAATTAGTTATTGCGTTAGAATGTTAGCTATTAAAATATACAACAATACTATTTTTACCATTTTTATTCTATTTTTTATTATTTCTTTCCTGCCAGCAATAATTTTTTTTTTTCAAAAAAAAAAATTTTTCTTCAATTATTTGGAGATTGTTCCTAAACCACTGGTTCCAAGTAAAAATAAAGTTCGTAAAATTTTTAGCCATTATCATTACCTTTAATTGAACATACAAGCGGGTGTAAGCGGTGCTATATTTCCAAAATGGCAGGGCAATTAGTAAACGTACCTTCGACGAAAATTGGTGTTTTAGTAAGGAACAGGCTACCATTTTCAACCATTTGACTACACTGCGGAACAAAATAAAACTTTTTAGAGACTAACAAGATTCCGACAACGGATCCTGATAGAGGGGACAAAAAAAAACAATATACATGTTTCGACGTTTTGAAAGTTCATTTTGGTGGGGGTTAATATTACCACCTTTTTCCATATTCTTATGATGAATCGTCATAGGAAACCTTGTGATCCTTACATTTTATGTATAGGTTGTGTTGAACTATATTACTTAAAAAACTACGAGTAACATTTTTGTAAAACATTTAAAACCTCTAGCTCCTCAATATAGAGGTATTTTTGGTCCCTTTTGTGCAAAAGGGTAAAAACACTCCTGAAACAGAGTTTTAACGGGTCAAAATTTTCTACAAGAATATTTGCCATAAAATTCTACAATATGTCTCTGAATACAACATAGCTCTAGTTAAATGCCAAAAATAAGTCAAAACTTAAAATCCATTTTAGGGTTAATTTTGTAATTTGGACGAGGTCATATTTCCCCCCTTTTTCAACAATCTTATAACATAGGAAACCTTGTGATCCTTACATTTTATGTATAGGATGTGTTCAGCAATATTACTGAAAACACTACGAGGAACATATTTGTAGAACATTTTAATCCTCTAGCTCCTCAATATAGAGGTCTTTTTGGACTATCTTGTGCAAAAGGGTAAAAACACCCCTAAAACAGAGGTTTATCGGGTCAAATTTCTCTACAAAAATATTTTCCATAAAATTCTACAATAAGCCTTTGAATACAAAAAAACTCTATTTAAATGCCAGAAATAAGTCAAAATTTTAAATTCATTTTAGGGTTAATTTTGTAATTTGAACGTGGTCAATATCTCCCCTTTTCAATATTCTTATAATGATTTGATATAGGAAACCCGGTTATCCTTACATTTTACTTATAGGATGTGTTCAGCAATATTACTTAAAACACTACGAGGAACATTTTTGTGCAACATTTTAATCCTCTAGCTCTTCAATATGGGGGTCTTTTTGGTCCCTTTTTTGAAAAAGGGTAAAAACACACCTACAACAGCGGTTTAACTACAAAAATATTTGCCATAAAATTCTATAATATGTCTCTGAATACAACATAGATCTAGTTAAATGCCAGAAATAAGTCAAAACTTAAAATCCATTTTAGGGTTAATTTTGTAATTTGAACGTGGTCAATATCTCCCCTTTTCAATATTCTTATAATGATTTGATATAGGTTTAACTACAAAAATATTTGCCATAAAATTCTATAATATGTCTCTGAATACAACATAGATCTAGTTAAATGCCAGAAATAAGTCAAAACTTAAAATCCATTTTAGGGTTAATTTTGTAATTTGAACGTGGTCAATATCTCCCCTTTTCAATATTCTTATAATGATTTGATATAGGAAACCCTGTGATCCTTACATTTTACGTATAGCATGTGTTCAGCAAGATTACTTAAAACACTACGAGTAACATATTTGTAGAACATTAAAATCCTCTAGCTCCTCAATATAGAGGTCTTTTTGGTCCCTTTTGTGCAAAAGGGTAAAGATACCCCTAAAACATAGGTTTAGTGGGTCAAAATAATCTACAAAAATATTTGCCACACATTTTTACTTTAAGTCTCCCAATACACAAAAATTCAAAACTCAACATAAATGCCAAAAACTAAAATTCATTTTAGGGTTAATTTTGTAATTGGGGCGAGGTCGAGGTCCCTTTTTCAATATTTATATAATGAATTGACATAGGAAACCTTGTGATCCTTACATTTTATGTATAGGATGTGTTCAGCAAGATTACTTAAAACACTACGAGGAACATTTTTGTGGAACATTTTAACCCTCTAGCTCTTCAATATGGGGGTCTTTTTGGTCCCTTTTGTGCAAAAGGGTAAAAAATACCCCTAAAAGAGGAGTTTATCGGATCAAAATGTACAAACAAATTATTTTTACTTTAAGTCTCCGAATACACCCAAAACTCAACTTAAATGCCAGAAATAAGTCAAAACTTTATCGTGCACTTCGTGATTTTTTCGGTCAATTTAATCACACATTTTCACCTCAGTGGATTCGTCAACAAGCAGAAATGCAGCATTTGGGCGAATCAAAATCCATGAGTGATTATCGCAAAACCAATGCACCCACAAAGAGTGACTGTTTGTTGCGTTTTGTGGGCTGGCGGCATCATCGGGCCGTATTTTTTCCAAAATGAGGCCGGCCAGGCAGTTACTTTGAATGGTCTTCGCTATCGTGAGATGATAACGAACTTTTTATGGCCCGAATTGGAAGATATGGATGTGGACGATATGTGGTTTCAACAGGACGGTGCCACTTGCCACACGGCTAACGAAACAATGGCTCTTTCGTGCGACAAATTCAATGGCCGTGTTATCTCACGTGGTGGCGATGTCAATTGGCCGCCAAAATCATGTGATTGACACCGTTGGGGCTCTTTAGTCTTTTGGGGCTCTTTAGTTCAAGAAATTAAAAAAAATAATTTTCAATTAAAAAATAAAATGAAATTGTGTCCATTCTGAACAGTTAACACAAAATATTAAAAAAACTCAAACTGAACACAATGAGATGCTTGTAAGGTGGCATGTGTGCTTTATTGCTTGGCGCGTCTTTTTTTTTTTTTGAGAAAGACATTCGGAATGTGAGTTGTGCTTCTCATTCGTTTGTGAGAATCAGTTACTTAATGAGTCCGGGTATGCTGTTGAAAAGTCGCTGTCGCTAAGCCACCTGACAAAGGCTTTCATGGGACAGAAATCATCATAGTGGTAGGGTTTAGCCATGTAATAAGTGTCATCATGCCATTTGTAAATAAATTTGCATTCTATAAAATATAGTTGCAAAATGTTCTTGAGTCAGAATCGCGGCTCAAATCAAATAGTGATTACTGACCAACATAAAACAAATGAAAAAAAGTAAAAAAAACATACAAATTCGAAAAATATTCTTCTATTTCAAATTGAAAAATAAGACAAGGCGATATTTCTAAAATTAGCCCATTTGTCCGATTTTCAATGAGAATATATCTCAAAACAATATCAATGTTTTAACTTCTTACCAGCAATGGGCATGTTGCAGAACATAGGGAAATCGAAGACTTGAGAATCAGGTAGAAGAATATTAAATATTGATATAATCTGTGTCTTTGTCCTCTAAACAGCGACAAAGTTTCAAAATAAAATCCATTTAATATTCCCCCAACAATTTGGCTGCCTAACGGTTAATGAAAATTTAGAATTTATTAAACGTTTTATTATCCCATTCATCAAATTCATCATAGCTGATTTTCTTGGTGCCACCTTTTGATAAACTTTTTTCTTTGAGTGTCTGAACATTGTCTTGCCACCACCTCCACCACCACTCCAACTTGGCTAATGTTATATGAGCCATAAAGTGAGTGAGAGAAAGAAAGACCAAAAGAAGAAGTACAATTGAAATAAAACTAACAAAAAATCACGTGCATATTGTTCACAATGTTCAGACAAACACATAACTATATTCAAATATCTACAAACATACATATATACATATATATATGAATATATATATATATAATACCTGTGTATGATTTTTATGGTTAAAAGTACATTGACTTCAACAAAAAAAAATAATAAAACAAACAAACAAAAATTTTGAATGTCTGCAAGGGGTAAACTTTAACATTTGCAGACAG
This sequence comes from Polietes domitor, assembly GCA_947397865.1. Taxonomy (NCBI): domain Eukaryota; kingdom Metazoa; phylum Arthropoda; class Insecta; order Diptera; family Muscidae; genus Polietes; species Polietes domitor. The sequence goes on along the minus strand of OX377619.1, from coordinate 76,239,238 downwards.
TGCGTTGTTGTTGTAACTAGTTGGTAGAAGGCAACCGGCAACCCTCCACCACAAAACAAGGCTTGTTCAGAAATTTCTACCGTTAAATTTAAAATTTTAGCATGACCGGAAAACCAAAATTTAAATATTTCATTTTATTGTGTAGCTGCTGCAATGTGTTATTGACCTTAGTTGGGATTTTTTTCGTTTTTTTGGTTTTCTAATTGAAATTTTGTACAACACACCTACGCACGTAGGCCTGGAAATAATTAATTATTGTTTACGAATTTTTCTGCATGTGTGGGAGCCAGTACGCAGCGACCACATTTGTGGGGGAGTCTACAGTGTCTTCCTCGCTTTAATTAATAAATAAATGATTAACGTCCGCACAATGAAACTGTGGTCGGTCTAATACTGATCTGTGATGCCAGTGAGTGCAAACAGAAACATAATTAGTCATATATTTGGCTCAAGGTCCAAGTTTAATTTTGGCTATGAAGGCTTCAGAGATTGATTCAAATATCAAGATAATTCAGCTTGAGCTCAACTTGGTATTTGCTAGACCACAACTCTAACTCTCTTTACTGAATGTTGTTTTTACTTGGATTTTAGAGTAGATAGGTAATAAATTGTGGCAGAAATGGATGGAATAATACATGTAAATAATAATATTGTTGAAAAAAAGAAAAACAAGTAAAAAGGCCAACACGGAGTGCATTCCATAGTACAGGGTTCTCCAACAAGAGGTGTTATTTTGGTATTCAAAGAAAAATGTCATTTTTCCAGATAAATTGTCGGATGTTTATTTCATAATAAAGAGGAAGGTATGCCGTTAATAATGAAAAACAACATCAGCCAAATGGCCACCACGACCACGGTTACAGGACCATTTCATATCAAACGAAATTTTGGAATTATGTAGATAAAATGTCTCCGCATGGAATGCATTTTTCCCGCGAAATACCCAAATTTCCAAAAATTTCATAATTTGGGATTTTTACGAAAGTGCGTTTATATAGTAAAATTTTAGCGTTAATATAGAAAAATTTTTCTAATCTTTGCTTTGCGATTATAGGCAATATTATTTGTGGAAAAATATCAGCTTTTTGGGCGGTTTTGTTTTTAGACGCGTATTACTTTTAATTAATTTTTTGAGATAAATTGTCGGATGTTTATTTCATAATAAAAAGGAAGGTATGCCGTTAATAATGAAAAACAACATCAGCCAAATGGCCACCACGACCACGGTTACAGGACCATATCCTTTTCATGAAATTTTCCTTAACCAAATCGCAAAGTGGCTGCCCTATGTCCTCGATAGCCTCACGAATTATATCTTTGAGGTCGTGAATCGACGCTGGGCTGTTGGCATAGACCTTATCTTTCACGTGGCCCCAAAGAAGTCGCAAGGTGTTAAATCACAAGATCTCGGTGGCCAATTGTGATCACCTCTTCGAGAGATAACACGGTCCGAAAACTTTTCCCGTAAAAGAGCAATGGTTTCGTTGCTTGTGTGGCACGTAGCGCCGTCTTGTTGCAAGTAAACGTTGTCCAGATCAATACCATCCAACTCCGACCATAAAAAAGGCATTAATCATCTCTCGATAGCGCAATCCATTCACCGTAACTGTTGATCCAACCTCATGTTCGAAAGTAAGAAAAGTAAGGTCCAATGACCCCGCCGGACCATAAACCGCACCAAACAGCCACACCATGAGGATGGAGAGGCTTCTCAACAATAACTCTTGGGTTTTCCGAGCCACATATGCGACAATTTTGCTTGTTGACGTAGCCACCGAGGTGAAAATGGGCCTCATCGGTCAAGATGATTTTTCGATGGAATTCCGGATCATTTTCATTCATGAATTTTAATAATTTCAATGCTTTGTTGAAGCGTGTATCGTTTCGTTTTTAGTAATGGCGTAGTTTCTACTTGTCAAATGTCAAAGCTACCGAAATACCGGGTGATACAAAATAACACCTCTTGTTGGAAAACCCTGTATTAGGATTGGATTGTAGATTGGGGGCTGTCGACTTTACAAAGAAGTCAAAAATATTTTGAATTTTTTTTTTAGTTTTTTTCGTTTGTATTTTCTTTTTGGTCTGTAATCAATATTTGATTTGAACTGGGATATTGTCCTGGCTCAAGACCATTTTGCTTCTATATTTAATAGAATGCAAATTTTTGAAAATTGTGATTTTTGGTCAGTCGTCATTAGAAAGAATCCATTTCCCTAAAGATCGATTTCTCCCAATTGGAATTTCTTGATTCAGCTACAGAGGGACTGTATCATTTGTACGTTATGTTTCGCGTCCGTATTAGAATGAACACATCTAATTTCATGATTCTAGGTACATCCGTTTGCTTGGTACCACTTTTATCATTTTTTAAAATGTTGACCCTAAAAGTACGATTTTGGAGAAATACTCATATTGTGCGTGTCTACGCAGACAGACGGGTGTAACCACTGAATTTCGTGATTCTAGCTACAGCCGTTTGCGTGGTACCAAATTTATCCCGTTTTGAGCCAAAAGGTACGAATATCGAAAGATCTATTTATTTTTCGTGTCTACGCAGTCACAGCAATGTACACACTATTCTAACTGCAATCGTTTGATTGGTAACATTTTTATCCCTTTCGCCCTATTTTCTGTCTAAAAGTACAAATTTCGAAAAAATCCTCTATGTTTCGCGTCTACACAGTCATACACCGAATTTCATCATGTCTCACTTTGCCTTTTTGCTAAATTTGGGTTCTGCTGAAGACTTCAGCACAACCTTTGGTCTTTAACCAAAATAAATGACAACACATACAATATAACAGACCAACTATACATACAAACAACAATTCATAAAAACTATGAAATCCTTCGTTATACTTATGAAGACATTTCATAACACAAATATTTTCTTGGTTATGGCATATTTCACAATATTTAAGAATTGTTTATTTAATACTATGAAATCTTTCTTTGATCTTATGAAACTAAGTTTCACTAAAAAACAAAATTGTTGTTTTATGAAATGTTTATGAAAGAATTGTATAAAACATTTCATGTTATTTATGATTTTTTCATACATATTAAGAAAAAAATTCACTTAAAAACCTTTTATGAAATTGCTTCATAAATATTATAAAGCATAATTCTTTCAGTGTACTTAAAACACAGCGAGGAACATTTTCGTAGTACATATTTCTCCTCAATATAGGCACTTTATGGTTTCTCTGGGGCAAAAAGGCAAGAAGAAACCTAAAACAGGGATTTAACAGGTCAAAATGTTCGAAAAATATATCAACTTCTACTTCTAAGTCTCCGAATACATCAATACTCAACTTAAATGTCAGAACTAATTGAAAAGCTAAAATTCATTTTTCGAAACTTCTCACACCAAACTGAATTTCGGAGTACTCCAAGAACAAACCAAACTTTCAGTTTAGATGTGGACAACCGTGACTTTTTTCTCCCACACCAACCGACCCGGTATAACATACATGTTCATATTCATTACCAGTTTGTTCTGTGTCGTTTGCCTAAATTTAATATTTTACACAACTCTTTCAAGAGACTTAATTAAAAAACAATACCAACATTCAATAATTCTGGTTAATTGTTTGTTAATCAACTACGGACAGAAGCTCATTTATCACTCAACCCACATGTCAACACATACATCACATCGTACTGAAAGAGCTCATTGACTTGTTGACCCATTTTAAGAGACAAACGAACAAAAAAAAACCCAAAAATTCCCCTCAACTGACACAAGCTGCCCTATTGGCCACCAAAAATGCGAGGAGGCCAGTGTGTGACTAACGAGAGAGAGGTTTGGTTGGCTGTACATCACAAATATGAATTTAATAGAGACGACACATGTTGATGCCCCTGCCATGCCGTTAATGTGATGAACTTAGTATTCTAAGTGGTTGTGGACATGCCACACCTTTAACCAATATATTCTCCTCCTCCCTCCATCACCAAAAATTAACACCAAATATACACAACCAGACAAACTCTTTTAATTTTGGGAATTTGGAAAGGAAACTTGTAAAAAACAGAGTTGAAATGTGTAAATATTTACCACAAACACGAAATGCCATAGAATGTTGGTTGGGTGGCGGAGCAGTGTCGGACGGAGAAAGGGTTGGGGCACCGTCACAAATGGATAAATAAATAAAACAGAAAAAAAAAAAAAACAAATTACAAATGCAACGCATCATTTCGTGACTCAACCATAATAAACAAATTCGTTTTTGGTGTGTTTGTTCGTTTCTGGCCAATTCTAACGATTTCTATCATGACCGAGTCACGGAGGCAACAACTCATGCTGGCGATGAAGATGATGATGGCAACACATGATGTTGGAATACTACTCCTCATGGGCACACACAGATTTCAGTGTATGCCAGTGGAATTGATTATTAACTGACATACATTTAGATATGCAGACAACCACATTTTCTAATATTTTTATTATTACTATTTCATTATCTTATATGTTGTAGTGCTGGTTTGTAAGAGTGTAAGCACAACAGTTTTTATTTATCTTTATTATAGTACTATAGAATTGAATGAAATTATTTTGAGAAATCAAAAAACTCGTTTTGAAAAATAGTACCATTAAGAATTCAAACATAGTTTGTTCCAGAGACCAATAATAAATATAATGAATTGTCTCTCCGAAGTTAGACAATCCAATTTGCGATGTATTAGCGTGTGAATTTCAGGTGATTGAATAGGTATTCTGGCTCCTTGCTGTAAATGAGTTGGCTTAAATATTTCCTGTCTAGCAATTGACAGTGCCTGTGGAATATTGCGGTCCACGAAAAATGAATTAGTGATTTTTTAAATTTAAGTACATATGTCTATCAAACCACAGTATAACTTGTCTTCCTACATTTGTTTTCCCCAAAATCCCAGGTATAAACATGGTCCCACACTCTGAATTTATGATATTTTGTATAGATTAAAATAAGCTAAAATAATTTAAAAATTAAAAAATTAAAGATCTGTTTATCAGGATATTCATATTCGTAAAGAGAACATGAAATCCTTTCAGACGTTACCAATATCGTTAAAATCTGATAAAGCGATACAAAATCATAATATCGATAAAGATGCCATCCTTTTTTATTTTCTATTTTTTATTTTTTTTATTTTTTTATTTTTATTTTTTTTTATTTTTTATTTTTTATTTTTTATTTTTTATTTTTTATTTTTTATTTTTTATTTTTTATTTTTTATTTTTTATTTTTTATTTTTTATTTTTTATTTTTTATTTTTTATTTTTTATTTTTTATTTTTTATTTTTTATTTTTTATTTTTTATTTTTTATTTTTTATTTTTTATTTTTTATTTTTTATTTTTTATTTTTTATTTTTTATTTTTTATTTTTTATTTTTTATTTTTTATTTTTTATTTTTTATTTTTTATTTTTTATTTTTTATTTTTTATTTTTTATTTTTTATTTTTTATTTTTTATTTTTTATTTTTTATTTTTTATTTTTTATTTTTTATTTTTTATTTTTTATTTTTTATTTTTTATTTTTTATTTTTTATTTTTTATTTTTTATTTTTTATTTTTTATTTTTTATTTTTTATTTTTTATTTTTTATTTTTTATTTTTTATTTTTTATTTTTATTTTTTATTTTTTATTTTTTATTTTTTATTTTTTATTTTTTATTTTTTATTTTTTATTTTTTATTTTTTATTTTTTATTTTTTATTTTTTATTTTTTATTTTTATTTTTATTTTTTATTTTTTATTTTTTATTTTTTATTTTTTATTTTTTATTTTTTTATTTTTTATTTTTTTATTTTTTATTTTTTATTTTTTATTTTTTATTTTTTATTTTTTAAAGGTTTATTTTGGATAGGTATGTATACTTATTTGAATTATGCAAAGCTTGTGTTGCTGATATTGTTGTTGTGGTTGGTTCCCGTAATCCCAGTCCCAAAGAGCAACAATTGTATGTTTGCGAAGGAAAACATTGAACAATCTGACTGTCACTGAGATGGTCATGTGGAAATACGTTAGTACATCCCCGTACAGTGTATTAATCACAAGCATTCCCGTCAGTAAACAACATTGTGGTAAACAACAAAATGATTATTATCACTCTGCTCGTAATGTTGGCCATTATTTCGAACATCATCATCACAACACATATATAAACGCCTCATCACATATCTTCCAACACAATCGTGTTATATGCATCATAATTATCATATTCTGTTGTATTATTTATCTACTAATTCTCCGTGCTTTATTTATCTACAAGTTCTGCGAAGTAGTAGTTCCACAAAGGAACCACTTAAACATGGACATCAAGAAAAATATTCGTCTCAGAAAATATTAGACCAGACTCGAATCACAACACTGTGGAACAAAATAAAACTTTTGCGAAAATGACAACGGATTCTGATAGAGGGGGTAAGAAGAGAAAAAAATAATGTTTTGAATGTTTACATATGATATTTTTCGAATTTTTACACATTTTTATGATGAATCGAATATAATAATTTAAATATAGCATGTGTTCAGCACATTTTAACCCTTTAGCTCCTAAATATATGGGGTCTGTTTGGTTCATTATTAGCAAAAAGGAAAAACCAGCCCTATAACAGCGGTTTAACGGGTCAAAATGTTCTACAAAAATATTTGTCATAAAATTCTACTAAATATAAATCTATGAATACACTAAAATTCAAAACTCCACTCAAATGTCACAAATATGTTTGGAAAAATGTAATGATAATCAGCAAAGTTCTCAATCTTATTTAAAGCAATATCTCGCCTCTCCACTCCAACAACTAATAAAAATCTGTACTTACATATTGATTGAAATTTTTGTTTAAAAAGTCTTTATTATTAGTAAAATATTTACCTGAAAGAAAAAAGAATAATAATGAAAATTAATATAATTTATAGTATATTGCATATCTAATATGAAACAAAAACATAAACATTTTGTGTTCAAGGCCTAAATAATTTTTTGTGGACATTGAGGCATACTGATTTATACAATCAATATAAACCATTTTTATGGATATATATTTTTAATTTTTAACTAAAATTCCAATTTTAGCCGAAGGTACCTTTAATATCTGTACTCTCAATTTGAAAATAAAAGTGCCATATGATTTGAAAAAAAAAAAAACGATTTAAAAGAATATTTTTTTCTTTACTTTACAAGAATGACCTTCTACCTTTATCCACAAATTTTTTCGTTAAGATTTAAGCTATGGCAAAATAAACACAAAATAACCACATTCTGTTATATAATTTTAAAGGTATTCTTACCATTATTTAAACAAAAAATAAAAATATAGAGGCCTTACTTTTTTCGTTAGCTATTAAAAATAAAACAAATTATATTTTTGTCTATTTTTTCGGTTCGTGCTGAAATTTTTTTTTCAAAAAAAAAATTATTATAATAATAATTCTTTGGAGACTGTTCGTGAACAACTGTAAAAGTAAAATTAGCAACATTTTTTAGCCATCATATCATAAAACATATTAAAGGGTGTTATTTAAGGTACCTACGGCGAAAATTGTAATTTTAGTAAAAAATGAAAAAATATTCCAAAAAAGTTGATAATATGTTAATATCCCATAATATTTTACTAATAGCATTTTCCAGATAATGGGAACAAATTTTTGTATGGACACAGAGGTAAGGTCTCCTCTTTGCACCCAGAAGGTCAAAGTGGTTCCTTTCCAACACTTCAAAATAACTTTTAAGTCTTCCAAAATAAAGGACATCCCTCCTGTGACAATTACATGTAAAATTCATTTGGTGAAGATCCCAATTTTCACTACTTTTTTTAGTTCTTTGGTTGCTAGCTCTTTGGAAAAACTTTTGTTGCATAGTGTAATATAAATTAATATGAAAACATAAATATTCATTGGAAAGACAAACAATTGAGTTTGAATTAATTCAATTAAAAATTAATTGAATAAAGGTGCACAACAATTAATATATTAATCAATTCAATTGATGTTTGAAATTTATTCGATTAATTTTTTAATCGAATTGAATGGTAATGTGAAATAAAATGAGTTTCATAAAGAGTCAATTCCATGTCAAACGGAACGATTTTTGACCTCGATAGCTGAGATTGTTTTGAAAGTTTGTGTATGTATTCTTCTCATACGTATTTTTGGAAAAAAAAAATAGAATTTTTTCACGAGTTATGACCAATTTAACATTGAAAAAAATTATTTTTTTTTTTTTTGAAAAAGGCCCATAACTCCTGAAATACTTAAGGGTGATTCCATTGGAACGGGTGTGACACTTTTGCTTAAATATGTCTAAAAATTTCTCCCAAATTCATTGACTGAGATTTTTACTAGACTGGCAATTGAAAACGTCGGGTTAAGCGGAATATTATTGCAAATATAAATATGTCTTAGCGCTTTAAATATTGGAGATATACAACAAACTAGAGCGTAACGGGTGAGACCTTAGCTTTGAAAAAAATCTTGAGGTTTTAGTTATTTTCTTGAATTCGGAAATGTTCTTCCATTACATGCCTTTATTCATTTTTGCTAATCAAAAGACGTCTCTTCATGAATATAAGAAATATAGGATATTTAAATTGTAACGGGCGTGATATTTTGACGGAAATCCTGCTACGACACCAGTCTATATCTGGAAAAGGAAATGATCAGACCTATTGTTGTCATTATTTTTATGCACTCCACGAGAGTATTATGTCTTTGTGCATTTGTGAAGGGAGATAGACCCATTGTTAATTATACCGATCGGCTTAGAATCACTTTCTGAGTCGATTTAGCAATGTTCGTCTGTCCATCTATTGTTGTAATCACGATTCAGGTCGCAATTGTAGCCAGAACCAAACGAAACTTTGCACAACGAAGTTTTTTGGGACATGGACGAACACTATTTATTTTGAAGAAAATCGGTTCAGATTTAGATATAGGCCCCATACGAATTTTACTCACGATTTGACCCTTTTCACTCTAGATACCACATATTACAACAGATTTTCTTCAAAATTGGCAAAACATCTTATATTGTAACTAGAAACACCTGTGGTAAAAATGTGTTAGATCGGTTCAGATTTATATATAGCTCCCATACAAATTTCGTTCCCAATTTGAATTTTTCCGTTCTAGAATCCACATATTTTAATAGCTTTTCTTCAAAATTGGCAAAACATCTTATATTGTAACTAGAAACACCTGTGGTAAAACTGTGCTAGATCGGTTCAGATTTATATATAGCTCCCATACAAATTTCGATCCCAATTTGAATTTTTCCGCTCTAGAATCCACATATTTTAACAGATTTTCTTCAAAATTGGCTAAACACCTTTTATTTAAACCAGGAACACCTACTGTGAAAATGGGTCACATCGGTTCAGATTTACTCTCATACAAATTTCGTTCCCCCAGAAACCGCGTATTTTCAGAGAATTGCTTAAAATTGAGCATAACACGCTATACTTCAACTAGAAGAACTTTTGTGAAAGTTAGTCACTTGTTTGGATACAGAACCGATACAAATATTATTCTCGATTTGAAAAATTGGACCAGGTCATATTAGCCTGTGATTAGGAAACATATAAAAAATTCCCGTTTCACTTTTTTACTGAATTGAATTGTATTCCGATCGAAAGTGGAGTGTATCATATAGTCGGCCCCGCCCGACTATAGCCTTTCCTTGCATGTTTTGAAATATAATCAAAAAAATGTATTATGAGAAGTATAAACATTACGAATGTTTTTTTTTTAAATCATAAATTGATTTTGAAATTTTGCCGAAAAAAGGGTCACTTTACGTGGAATCACCCTTAACCGATTTTAATGTAATATACCTTGTTTTGAAGGCAATTTCAATAACTTTTAATGTTATTGTAGTGAAATGTTATAGCTGCATTATATATTTTAACGTTTTAACGTTTTTACAATTTTATTTCTTTTATTTTGAATTTCGAAATGTTTACATTAATTATTTTTTTGAAACTTTAAAGTAGTGTCCTTAGATGTCTTTTCTAGTGACTGTGTGTGTTGGGAAGTGGTAAAATAACGACATCTATTTTTTATGATTTTGCAAAATCAAGCAAAATTTCAGTGAAAAATCTACAGAGTGTTAATTTTGTTCTTTAGTTTATAAACACAAGGTTTAAAAACATGGAAAAATCCAAGAAAAAGTTGAGAATGTAAAACATTTATTTCGCTTGCTACGAAAAAAATAAAAAAATTTTAATTTTTCGTCAACTAATTTTTCTTTGATTTTTTATTATTTGTATACCTTGTGTTAATAAACTACTGAAAAAATTAACATTTTGAAGATTTTTCACTGAAATACTATTCTTGCATAGACACAATAATTTTCAGTCCACCCTAGTCTCGCATATCTGGAAAATCTGAAAGACTTCGGTCTTCTACACATCTTAAGAATCTTCTGGATTTCCCCTCGAGTCACAGCAAAAGACGAAGAAGTGTTTTCTAAATGAAATCTTGCTTACCTTATCGGCACTACCTAAGAGTTGCCATAGTTCCAGAGATTTTTGTTATAAAAATAAAAAACTATTTGTTCTTTACTCTTTAATACTCTGTACAAGGGAAATTATGAAAATGTATATTTATTTTTTTTTAAGCAACAGAACAACACAAGAAAGAGAATAAATTGAAGAAAACTTTTGTAACATTTGCGTATGCAAGTTCATAACATAAACACTTCACATCCAAGACAAGTTCAAGAAAAACAATTTTCAATTATGCAGCGAGTAAGAAAAATTACAAAAAAGGAAACAAAACAAGTGTTTCCAAGTATTTTGGGGGGTGGGGGACATTGTAGAGCCAGAGGTTAAAAGTGCACACTTGAGTCACAAGTCAAACTAAATGAAATTTAAATGATTTCTCCTCAGGCCGGAGCACCAAGAGGGAAATCCCCAATAAATGCAATTAATATTTTGTTGTTATTTACGAAAGCGTAAAAGAAGTGAGAGAGGAAAGCAACAACAACAATAACAACCCATACATAACCGCTTTGAATACAAAGGAAGGGAGGGGAATGATCATGTGTGTTTGGTTGCAACCGGAGGAGGCGGATGTAGCACGTGTTGCTTGCAACGGCGTCCACATGAGCCTGATGATGGGAAGGGACAAACACACAGACATGACTTGAAACTTAATTAACCCATAATTTCATTCCATTTGGAAAACAACAGCGAATATATTTATTTATTTATTAATCAATTTATGCATTTGATTTCTGATCTTAATTTATGGATAATTTAATTAAATCCAGAACACACACTCACACACAAACCATCATCATGATGCTGATGATGAAGGCGAGTGATGTATGGCAGACTGAGTGAGTAACAGACTGACTGACTGTGTGAATGAGTGGAGTGGTGTGTGATGGCAAAGTGTATTATTAAGAGCCACTTAAATCAGGAAATAACAATAAGTTGTAAATGCAAATCGAGCATATGTGGAGCCAGCCAGCAGCCCGCTCACCGCATATGCAACTCTTTAGCAAGTAGCACGAGTTGCACACTTAAACCAAAGCGAGTGGGCACGGCTGATGATGAAACTGATGACGTCTGTTTTGTGGCAGGCATTCCTTCATGCCACATGTGTGACGTGTGTTTTGTGTCAGCGACAAATGTGAACAACATCAGCATGTCCGTCCGCCCGCCCGTCAGAGATTGTTCTTTTTTCTTCTTGTCCTCATTGCTCCCATTTCAACTTACAGTGGTCGTTTTACACTTGAATTTCCTAAAGAGTTGCTACTAATGACTGAAATGGATAGCAGAACACAAACAGCAACAACAATGCCATATGTCGCAAAGAAAGCAATTCCACTGACAACGAGCCAGAGGAAGGAATAAAAAACACATCCAGGTTTTTCTATGGAAACAAATGGGAACATCAGAATAGAACAATTGCAAAATAAATGTCTGTGAGGATTTCTTGTGGGATAGCCATCGACGTTTGTAGTTTTAGGAAGTATACATATTCAGAAGTTGGACCGCGATATCTGCATGTGCAGCGACCACAGAAATTTTCTTCCTCCTACTCTCCGATTTTGATGAAATTTTCTAAGTATGTATTTTCTATGTAGCGAATCAAGCAGCATACCCGATTGTTGAAACAAAGAATTGTAAAACAAGTAAAAAGGGCGTTAATTTCGGCCGAGCCAAACTTTATATACCCTCCACCATGGATTGTCTTCCACAGTGGCTGCCGAAGTGCAGTAATATTACAGGAAAATAGAAATGTTTTTAAAAATACAAATGCAAATATTGAAAAAATAATTTTATAAATAAATATAATATTTGAATTATTTCAAAACACACTTATAAGGTAAGGCTGGTAATATCGAAATAATACTGGAAGTCAATTCAAACAAGTAAGAAGGCGTAAGGTTCGGCCGGGCCAAATCTTATATACCCTCCACCACGGAGTGCATTCCACAGTATTACCCGCAGATTAAAGGATGTTGACTTTACATGATATTTATATATACGTGATATTTTTATGCACATTACTATTTTTGTTTACTATTTCAAACTATAATGTATACTTATGCGCACTGTTTAAAATCGACTACTATATGTAAATAAAATGCTGAAATTGTGAAAGTGAACATGCCTAAATATTAGGCGATTATCAGTTTCCATTAGAAAGAAGCATTTTCAGATACAGACAAAGTGATAAGAAAAGTATAAATTTTAAATATATCCCCATTCGCCTCATTCTCCGCCCAAATGTACAAATTTCGAAAAACCCCTTTTTCGAGTCTTCATAGTCAGAATGTATACACAGAATTTCATGATTTCAACTTCAGCGGTTTGGTAGGTCCCATTTTTATCCCTCTTTTTAATTATATCCCTTAAAAGTACACATTTCGAAAAATTCCTCTATTTTACGTGTCTATGCAATTAGAGGGATGTACAAACCGAATTTCATGATTCTAGCTGTTGTCGTATCGTTGGTACCATATTTTATCCCTTTTTGCCCCATTTCGACCGCTAAAACATTTATTTTTATTGTGGTGCCTCCAAGCTACAAGAGGAATGTCCGCAACAAATTTTAACTGTATGAAAATAAGAAATTTAATTAATAAGCCAAGCTACCAATATTTGTATACTATGTATATATATAAAGGAAATAATATTTCAATTCATAAAGTAAATATAAGAGAGCAATCATAAATACCCTAAATATTGGGGGATAGAGAGTGTATTTTCAGCTACAGTCGTTTGGTTGGTTGTATTTCCATCCTATTTTAATTTCAAAAGTATAAATTTTGAAAACACCTTAACTCTCACGTACGCAGTATAAGACAACTTCATGATTCTACCATTTTTTGTCGTAAAAGCAACAAAATAAAGTCAGAGGAATGTATACACAGAATTCCATGCTTCTATCAGCGGTCATTTTGTTGGTACCATTTGTATCCCCTTTTTCCAATTTTGCTCCCTCAAGAGTACGACTATCTAAAATCTCTTTATTTTACGTATCTACACAATTAGAGGGATGTACACACTGAATTTCATCATTCTAGCTGTATTCGTTAAGTTGGTACTATTTTTATCCCCTGTAGCCATTGTATCCCTTGAAAGTACGAATTTGGAAAAACGTTTTATTTTTCGTGTCTACGCAGTCAGAGGAATGTATACTCCGAATTTCATGATTCTAGCTGCTGTCATTTGGTAGGTACTATTTTTATCCCCTTTTTCCATTCGAACCCCAAAAAGTACGAATTTTGGAAAGTTCTTTTATTTTACGTGTCTACGCAATCAGAGGAATGTATATATCGAATTTCACTATTCTAGGTGCAGCCGTTAGGTTGGTACTATTTTTATCCCTTTAGCCCCATTTTACCCCTTAAAAGTACAAATTTAGAAAAAATACTTTTATTTTATTTATCTACTCTATTAGAGGAATCTACACGCCAAATTTCATGTTTCTATCTGTTGTCGTTTGATAGGTACCATTTTTATCCCATTTCGCCCCCTACAAATAAAAATCACTCTATGGTGCCCTTTTATGCTATAAAGGGAATGCGCATTGCAAATATCAAGTAAATACAAGCTAATATGTTCAAAAAACATGCTGAAATACTCTAAATATTAGGGGTATTTTCAGTCCTTGTGAGGGAAAAAATTTTCCCTCTGGGCCGATTTCGTCCACTTTCAATCCCAACCGATCTACAACCATAAGGCACATTTAGGAAAAATTTTAACCTCCTAGCTCATTTCGTTCGGCCGCTATCGTGCTTTCAACAGACAGACAGACGGACAGACGGACATGGCTATATCGTCTTAGAATTTTACCACGACCCAGAATATATATACTTTATGGGGTCTCCGATGAATATTTCAAGGTGTTACAAACGGAATGACAAAGTGAATATACCCCCTCCTGGAGGTGGAGGGTATAAAAATAAATGATCTTATATTTATATTTTCAAAAAGCTTAAATACCATAAATATTGGTAGATAGTGGCTGCTACAGTTGGTTGTATTTCCATTCTATTTTAATTCCAAAAATGCAAATTTTGAAAATCCATTATCTCCAGTACATAGTTCTAATTAACCTAACTTCATGATTCAACCAATTGGGAAAATCTTTTTTTTTCATGTCTAAGCAGTCAGAGGAATGTATGCACCGAATTTCAAGATTCTAGCTGCTGCCATTTGGTTGGTACCATTTTTATCCCCTTTTTCCTATTTACCCCATTAAGAGTACGACTTTCTAAAATCTCTTTATTTTACGTGTCTACGCAATTAGAGGTATGTAGCCACCGCCTTTCATCATTCTAGCTGTAGTCGTTTGATTGGTACTATTTTTGTCCCTCTGTACCCATTGTATCCCTTGAAAGTACAAATTTGGAAAAAACCTTTTATTTTTCGTGTCTACGCAGTCAGAGGAATGCATACTTGGAATTTCATGACTCTACTTGCGGTCATTTGTTTGGTACTATTTTTATCCCCTTTTCCATTTTAACTCCAAAAAGTACGAATTTCGAAAAATCTGTTTATTTATTTCTTATTTATTTATTATGAATTACAATACAAAGTAAATTTATATTATAATTTTGGATCCAGGGATAGAGCCGGGTGACTAAGACCATTGTAGCTAGTTGTTGCAGCGAGCAGACCAGAGCCTCTGGTGGGAATCGAACCCAGAACCCCCACGCTGATAGTCGAGCACGCTACCAACTCGACTACCGGGGCGCTCGAAGTCTGTTTATTTTACGTGTCTACGCAATCGGAGCAATGTATACACCGAATTTCATTATTCTAGGTGCAGCCGTTTGGTTGGTACTATTTTTATCCCTCTATTCCTATTTTATCCCTTAAAAGTACGAATTAAAAAAAAATAATTTCATATTATGCATCTACTCAATTAAAAGAATGTTCACAGCGAATTTCGTGTTTCTAGCTATTGCCGTTTATTATGTACCATTTTAATCCCTTTTTGCCCCATTTCACCCCCTATGAAAAGTAATCACTTTATGGTGCAAGTTTTTGTTATAAGGGGAATGCGCATACCCAATATCAAGTAAGTTCAAGCAGACATATTAAATAAATATGCTTAAATACTCTAAAATATTAGGTGTTATTGTGGGGTTTTTCAGTCCTTGTGAGGGAAAAATTTTTCCCTTTGGGCCGATTTCGCCCAGTTTCAATTCCAACCGATCTACTACTATAAGACGCATTTATGGAAAATTTGGACGTCCTAGCTCCTTTCGTTTAGATGCTAGAATGATTTCAACAGACGGACGGACATGGCTAGATCGTCTTAGAATTTTATGACGATCAAGAATATATATATACTTTATAGGTCGATATTTCAAGGTGTAACAAACGGAATGACAAAGTTAGTATACCCCCATCCTGGAGCTGTAGGGTATACAAATTGAAGAAAAGTTAGTATTAGTAGTATATCAGTTAGTGGATTTGCACTGCAGAATTTTACCGTCACTTATCGTGCCGCCCTCGTAACATTGTATTACTTCTTTATGGCTATAATACTTTGTTTAGCTTTAAACAGTATTATTTTGTAGTTTTGTTCTTTCAAAGTAGTACGTCTGACTGCGTGAATGGGCAATGTGATCTCATTGCTAAACGCCCCCCTCGCCATTGCCTGCTCCACAGGCAACAGACAACGCTCATACACACGCCTAATTGATGTGTTCCAATAAATGAATGAATGAACGAACGAACGAAGTAACCAACCAACGAACGAACAAATAAATGAATCAAAGACTACTTTAGCCGCAAGAAAAAAATTGCAACTACATGTGGCATGCATCAATGCCCCTTGTATGTGTGTGTAAATTCGTCTGTTCTTCCGTCTGTTGGAAATGTGCACACATTTCCAAAGTGCAACTGCCGGCTTGTCTGTCCGACTGTCTACACGCCCGTCTGTCTGTCAAAATGGTTGGCTGACTTTATAGTGGCCCATGGACTATTTATCATTTCAGTGGGGGTCGAAGGGCGGCAGCAGTGTGCGTCGTAATGCGTTTGACACATTTAACATTTTGTGCCATGTATTTAAGAAGAAAATGCAGCAAAATGCCAGAGATTGGCAAAGAGGTTGGCGTGCGTTAGTTAGCTTTGTTACCGCAGATATTCGAAGATTATGAGAATAGGAAATGAATATGGAATGTAGCTCAAAGAACTGGAACGGAATTTTAGCCAAGCTGCTTTGGTCATTAGCGAACAATGGTGGGGATTATTGCAAAAAAAAATACAAAATTACAACATTAAATTACAAAAAAAATCTAGAGGAATAGCCCTATTAATTCACAAATCCAAAATCATTGGTCATTCATAGCTTAATATTCTTGGGGTTATATTTTTTGGTGAAATTAAAATTTTATAAAATTTTTGCGAGACTGATCCCAATATGATGGAGACGCGTACTAAGAAATGATTTTTCCAAATTTCTATTTCGAGGGATAATAATTGTACAAATCTAATTAAAGCTGGAATCCTGATATTCGATGTGAAAATTCCTCTGGCAACATAGACATGCAAATTATATGAATTTTTCGAAATTTGTACGTTTAAGGGGACAAAAGGGATAAAAGTTGTACCAATCATAACCTTAAAACTGAAATCCTGACATTCGATGTGAAAATTCCTCTCACAACACAGACGCTCAACTTAAATGAGTTTTTCACAATAATTTTTCACTTTTAAGTTGAAAGCGGGACAAAAAGGGATAAAAATGGTACCAATCGAAGCATTAAAGCTGGAGTGCTGAAATTTGGATTGAAAATTCCTCTGTCACAACTTAAACGAATTTTTCACAATTTGTACGTTTAAGGCGATTTTTTCGAAGTTTTTAAAAGGGAAGCGGGGCACAAAAGGGATGAAAATGGTACCAATCGAAGCATTAAAGCTGGAATCCTGAAATTTGGATTGAAAACTCCTCTGGCAACATAGGCGCACAACTTAAACGAATTTTTCAAAATTTGAACGTTTAAGGGGACAAAAGTGATAAAAATGGTACCAATCATAACATTAAGCCTGGAATCCCCTAATTCGGTGTGAAAATTCCTCTGGCAACATAGACGCGTAACTTAAATGAGTTTTTCAAAATTTGTACTTTTAAGGTGGGAGCGGGACGAAAAGGTATAAAAATAGTACCAATCTAATTAAAGCTTGCATTTTGATTTTCGGTGTGCAAATTCCTCTGGGAAGGGAAGCGGGACAAAAAGGGATAAAAATGGTACCAATCGAAGCATTAAAGCTGGAATCCTGAAATTTAGATTGAAAACTCCTCTGGCAACATAGACGCACAACTTAAACGAATTTTCAAACTTTTAACGTTTAAGGGGACAAAAGGGATGCAAATGGTACCATTCATAACATTAAGCCTGGAATCCCAATATTCTGTGTGAAAATTTCTCTGGCAACATAGACGCGTAACTTAAATGAGTTTTTTAAAATTTGTACTTTTAAGGGGGGAGCGAGACGAAAAGGGATAAAAATAGTACCAATCTAATTAAAGCTTGCATTTTGATTTTCGGTGTGCAAATTCCTCTGCGAACATAGATGTGGAAATTAGAAGTTTTTCGAAATTTGGGGAATTGGAACAAAAAGGGATCAAAATGGTACCAATCATGACATTAAAGTTGGAATCACAATATTCAGCGTGAAAATTTCTCTGGCAACATAGACGCGTAACTTAAATGAGTTCTTGGAAATTTGCACTTTTAAAGTGGGACGAAAAGGGATAAAAATGGTACCAATCAAAATATGAAAGCTGTTGTTCTGACAGTTGTTGTGAAAATTCCCTGGCTTAAATGCGTTTTTCGAAACTTGTTCTTTTCAAGGAGAATCGGGACAAAAAGGGATACCAACGGTACCACTCAAAGCATTAAAGCTTGTGATATTCAGTGTAAAAATTCCTCGGACAACAAAGACGCCAATCTTAAATGAGTTTTTCGAAATTTGTACTTTTAAGTGGGAAGGGAAAAAAGGGATAACAATGGTACCAATTAAAACATTAAAATATTATGTTTGGTAATTCTCTGGCAACAAAGACGTCCAACTTAAATGAGTTTTTCGAAATTATGACTTTTTTTATTACGAAAGGGGAAGTGTTAAAAAAAGGGATAAAAATGGTACCAGTCTAATTAAAGCTGGAATTTTGATTTTCGTTGTGAAAATTCCTCGGGGAACATAGACGCCCAACTTAAATAAGTTTTTCAAAATTTGTGCTTTTAAGGGGTCAAAAGGGATAAAAATGTTACCAATCATAACATTAAAGCTTAAGTCCTGATATTCGGTGTAAAAATTCCTCTGGCAACGTAGAACATACATGGGACTCGCCATCACAATGACATCCAAGTGATTTTTTTGAAGGAAAACCTAATTTTAAGAGAGTTATTTTGGTTGGTGAACGCGAGAACAGTAACAAATCCGAAATATTTTGGAAAAACGTTTAAATCATACCAAACTTTAACTTTAGTCGTGTTCGCATTTAAAAGGACATTTTTAAAGGGCATAATGTAACAGAAAATATTTTTTTATGTGTGAGACCTAAACATGTATTTTTGTATGCATTGAGGCAAACTGATTCATAAAATCAGCATAGACAATTTTTTTATGTAAATTTATCTTTTTTCTAAAATACCCATTTTCTCCGAAGGTAACTTTAATATTTGTACCCTCATTTTGGGAAATACAAGTCCGATGACACCGACTTGTATGTTCAATTAAAGGTAATTATGAAAGCTACAAATGTTGTAGATATTGTTTTCACATAGACAAAATGGTTTAGGATCAGTCTCCAAAAAATTGGCAACATTTTTTTCAAAAAAAAAATTTGCTGACACAAAAAAAAATAGAAAAAAAAATCGGAAAAAATATTTTGCTCCATTTTTTAATGGCTAACATTTTAAAGCAGAAAATAATGTCCACATGTAAAAGATCTATGAATAAATGTATAAGTTATGACACATTTATTTTATGTTTTTTTTTAAAGATGATTTTTTATTTATTTGTAGTAATAGCCCTCTACAAATTGGATAACATTGTATTATATTTTATTTTGTAATAGTAGGGATTTTAGCGATGAAAATAAGGGCTAGTTGAAAAATATCTCTAGATAAATGTAGAAGTTACAGTCTTTCTTCATGGGAAGAACCTTTAATACACCCTTTAAGATCTGCTTTCAACGCTTTCAGAATGTTATTTATATATATCAGTATCACTTCAATATATTTATTGGTAAATTGTACTCATTTCTATCTACTTACTTTCTATGTAGCAGTAGTTTTTAAGATAATTAAAAATTTTGCAAATTTGAAATGTATCTGCACAAACCCTTCAACATTACATTTCAATTAATTTCATTTTAATTAATTTTATAAATTATAATGTCAGTTCTGTGTGTTTTTTTCGCCCCCGCAGTCTTTAGCGGATTTCCTTAATTAACAATTGAATATAAACAAAACTATTGTTAAATTAATTTCATATATATGAATTTTTGTATAATTTTATGTCTGCATTTTATGGGAAATATATAACGCTGCTTTTGCTTTATCGTCCATGCAGCCCAGCCCACAAATAACGAACGAACAGCAAAAAAATGAATGCAAACCGCCGGTTTGTAATCGGCTTTTGTTACAAAATATGCACATAAATTTTGGAGAACAACAAAAAAACAACCATAAAATGCCCTGCAGTATTATTAATTTAAATACGTTTTTGTCGATCTCTCTCTCTCTCTCCCGCCGCCGCTACACGCCTTCGTAACAACGAATTTAGCACATAATTACAGAGGGGCGGACAGACAGACATACATACATACTTCTATAAATCCACCATGAATAACATAAAATTATCCATGTAATTAACGCACAATTGGTTAATTGTGGTCAGAGCTGTGGGTTTGCGTATGTGAGGTCTCGACCACCACAACTTGACTTTTTATCGCTGGCGTGGGTGTAGGTGGGGCGTGACAATGTTGTATATATATTGAAAAATATAAAAAAATAATTTAAATTGTGCGTGTTAAATCAGAGGATGCGTTAGGAGACTTACAGCCATATGTATGTACATTAGGCTGGGTCACGAAAAAAATTATGAAAAATCAAAAACAGAGCCAACAAATTATAAATATTCCAAACTGAAATTATGCCTAAAAACTGGGTCATTTTTCATATGACAAATACAAAAAATATTTTATTTAGTTTATTTATTCTACTTACTCTATTTCATTTAATTTATTAATATTATTTATTTTATTTTTCTTATTTATTTCATTTTGTTTATTTATTTTATTTATTCTGTTTATTTATTCTGTTTATTTGATTATTTCATTTATTTTGTTTATTTTATTTATCTTATTTATTTTATTTATATTATTTATTTTAATTATTTTATTTATTTTATTTATTTTATTTATTTTATTTATTTTATTTATTTTATTTATTTTATTTATTTTATTTATTTTATTTATTTTATTTATTTTATTTATTTTATTTATTTTATTTATTTTATTTATTTTATTTATTTTATTTATTTTATTTATTTTATTTATTTTATTTATTTTATTTATTTTATTTATTTTATTTATTTTATTTATTTTATTTATTTTATTTATTTTATTTATTTTATTTATTTTATTTATTTTATTTATTTTATTTATTTTATTTATTTTATTTATTTTATTTATTTTATTTATTTTATTTATTTTATTTATTTTATTTATTTTATTTATTTTATTTATTTTATTTATTTTATTTATTTTATTTATTTTATTTATTTTATTTATTTTATTTATTTTATTTATTTTATTTATTTTATTTATTTTATTTAGTTTATTTATTTTATTTATTTTATTTATTTTATTTATTTTATTTATTTTATTTATTTTATTTATTTTATTTATTTTATTTATTTTATTTATTTTATTTATTTTATTTATTTTATTTATTTTATTTATTTTATTTATTTTATTTATTTTATTTATTTTATTTATTTTATTTATTTTATTTATTTTATTTATTTTATTTATTTTATTTATTTTATTTATTTTATTTATTTTATTTATTTTATTTATTTTATTTATTTTATTTATTTTATTTATTTTATTTATTTTATTTATTTTATTTATTTTATTTATTTTATTTATTTTATTTATTTTATTTATTTTATTTATTTTATTTATTTTATTTATTTTATTTATTTTATTTATTTTATTTATTTTATTTATTTTATTTATTTTATTTATTTTATTTATTTTATTTATTTTATTTATTTTATTTATTTTATTTATTTTATTTATTTTATTTATTTTATTTATTTTATTTATTTTATTTATTTTATTTATTTTATTTGTTTTATTTATTTTATTTATTTTATTTATTTTATTTATTTTATTTATTTTATTTATTTTATTTATTTTATTTATTTTATTTATTTTATTTATTTTATTTATTTTATTTATTTTATTTATTTTATTTATTTTATTTATTTTATTTATTTTATTTATTTTATTTATATTATTCATTTTACTTATTTTATCGTATTTATTTCATTTCTATTATTTATTTTATTTATTTATTCCATTTATTTTATTTAATTTATTTATTGTATTTATTTTATTTATTTTATTTATTTTATTTATTTTATTTATTTTATTTATTTTATTTATTTTATTTATTTTATTTATTTTATTTATTTTATTTATTTTATTTATTTTATTTATTTTATTTATTTTATTTATTTTATTTATTTTATTTATTTTATTTATTTTATTTATTTTATTTATTTTATTTATTTTATTTATTTTATTTATTTTATTTATTTTATTTATTTTATTTATTTTATTTATTTTATTTATTTTATTTATTTTATTTATTTTATTTATTTTATTTATTTTATTTATTTTATTTATTTTATTTATTTTATTTATTTTGTTTATTTTATTTATTTTATTTATTTTATTTATTTTATTTATTTTATTTATTTTATTTATTTTATTTATTTTATTTATTTTATTTATTTTATTTATTTTATTTATTTTATTTATTTTATTTATTTTATTTATTTTATTTATTTTATTTATTTTGTTTATTTTATTTATTTTATTTATTTTATTTATTTTATTTATTTTATTTATTTTATTTATTTTATTTATTTTATTTATATGTCAAAAGCCGACTGCGGATAATAAATGAAATAATAATAATGTATTTCCGCTTTTCTCAAACTTTCTCTCTGGAAATTATTTTTTCGGCGACCCAGCCTAACATACATGTGGTCACATGTGAATTTTGCATACATGTATTTACTCCTATAGATACAAGTATATTCGAATGTATGTCTGTAACAGGTATCTATTAATATTACATATCCACTTGATCTATTGTTACAGCATCCGGACATTGCAGTATGATGGCTGTGACCATTTAAATTGATATTTTCTGTATTAAATTTTCTATCGTTCGCGATTCAACGACCTATCACAGTGACTATGTACGTAGAACAATTACATATGTACATAATTAAAACTCTATTAAATATTACATTATTATTATTATTTTTATAAGTTTTTTTTTCGTTTCGTTCGTATTATTGTCATTCTGGCCAGTTTTACACACACTAAAACACTTCTGTTTGCATGGCGAATGCCATATAATATTGAAACTAATTAAAAGTGTTTGACAGTTTGAAAATAAATTACCAAACTCTCTTTATCAAAATCTAATCAAATGAAGGACATGCGACATGTATTTAAGTGACAATTGATGTGGACACCACCAGATGTGGACAGTTTGTGGTAGGTTGTGCAATAAAGTCGAACTTATTGAAGCAGATGTGTCCATCAATCAGCAAAGGTTGTAACGAAAAAAAAACAATGACTATATGTTAAAGATCTATGGATACTTATAGACGGTATGGCCCATTTTGTGGAGACAAAAGATTAAAAAATCATGATTTTGAGAGGGTAATAATGGCACCAACCCAAGTAGAGTTGGAATCCTGATATTCGATGTGAAAACAACAACAACATAGATGCGCAAATTAAATGAGTTTTTCGAAGTTTGTATTTTGAAAAGGGCAGAGGGAAAAAAGGGATAAAAATGGTACCAATCTAATAAAAGCTCCATGAGCATAGATGGGCAACTTAAATGAGTTTTTCGAAATTTGGGGAATCGGAACAATAAGGGATAAAAAGGGTACCAATTTTAACGTTAAAGCTGGTCCTGAAGTCCTGATATTCGCTGTGAAAATTCCTCTGACAACACAGACGCCCAACTTAAATGATTTTTTCGAAGTTTGTATTTTCAAAAATGGAAGCGGGACAAAAGGGATAAAAATGGTACCAATCTAATTAAAACTGGAATTTTGTTTTGCGTTATTAAAATTCCTCTGTGAACATATAGATGGGCAACTTAAATGAGTTTTCCAAAATTTGGAGAATCGGAACAAAAAAGGAATGAAAATGGTACCCATCAGAACATAAAAGCTGTAGCCCTGATATTCGGTGTGAAAATTCCTCTGACAACACAGACGCCTATTTAAATGATTTTTTCGAAGTTTCTATTTTCAAAAAGGGAAGCGGGACAAAAGGGATAAAAGTGGTACCAATCAAATAAAAGCTGGAATTTTGATTTTCGGTGTGAAAGTCCCTCTGCGAGCATAGATGGACAACATAAATGAGTTTTTCGAAATTTGGGGAATCGGAACAAAAAAGGGATAAAAATGGTACCAATCATAACTTTAAAACTGAAATCCTAATATTCGCTGTGAAAATTCCTCTGACAACACAGATGCCTAACTTAAATGATTTTTTCGAAGTTTCTTTTTTCAAAAAGGGAAGCGGGACAAAAGGGATAAAAATAGTACCAATCAAAAAAAAGCTGGAATTTTCATTTCCGGTGTGAAAGTTCCTCTGTGAACACAGATGGGCAACCAAAATGAGTTTTTCGAAATTTGGGGAATCGGAACAAAAAAGGGATAAAAATGGTACCAATCATAACTTTAAAACTGAAATCCTAATATTCGCTGTGAAAATTCCTCTGACAACACAGACGCCCAACTTAAATGATTTTTTCGAAGTTTCTTTTTTCAAAAAGGGAAGCGGGACAAAAGGGATAAAAATGGTACCAATTAAATAAAAGCTGGAATTTTCATTTCCGGTGTGAAAGTTCCTCTGTGAACACAGATGGGCAACTTAAATGAGTTTTTCGAAATTTGGGGAATCGGAACAAAAAGGGATAAAAATGGTACCAATCTTAACCTTAAATCTGAAATCCTAATATTCGCTGTGAAAATTCCTCTCACAACACAGACGCCCAACTTAATTATTTGTTTCGAAGTTTGTATTTTCAAAAAGGGAAGCGGGACAAAAGGGATAAAAATGGTACCAATCTAATAAAAGCTGGAATTTAGATTTTCGGTGTGAAAGTCCCTCTGCGAACATAGATGGACAACTGAAATGAGTTTTTCGAAATTTGGGGAATCGGAACAAAAAGGGATAAAAATGGTACCAATCTTAACATTAAAGCTGGAATCCTGATATTCGATGTGAAAATTAAGTTTTGTAAAATTTCTAAATTTAAGGCGCAGCAGGACAAAAAAGCGGGATAAAAAGTTGTGGCCCAAATGTTAAACAATTATGATTTTTTTAATTTTTGTTTATATTCATAAATAAAGGGTGATTTTTTAAGAGCTTGATAACTTTTTTTAAAAAAAAAACGCATAAAATTTGCAAAATCTCATCGGTTCTTTATTTGAAACGTTAGATTGGACCATGACATTTACTTTTTGAAGATAATTTCATTTAAATGTTGACCGCGGCTGCGTCTTAGGTGGTCCATTCGGAAAGTCCAATTTTGGGCAACTTTTTCGAGCATTTCGGCCGGAATAGCCCGAATTTCTTCGGAAATGTTGTCTTCCAAAGCTGGAATAGTTGCTGGCTTATTTCTGTAGACTTTAGACTTGACGTAGCCCCACAAAAAATAGTCTAAAGGCGTCAAATCGCATGATCTTGGTGGCCAACTTACCGGTCCATTTCTTGAGATGAATTGTTCTCCGAAGTTTTCCCTCAAAATGGCCATAGAATCGCGAGCTGTGTGGCATGTAGCGCCATCTTGTTGAAACCACATGTCAACCAAGTTCAGTTCTTCCATTTTGGGCAAAAAAAAGTTGGATATCATCTCACGGTAGCGCTCACCATTCACAGTTACGTTACGATTCGCATCATCTTTGAAGAAGTACGGTCCAATGATGCCACCAGCCCATAAACCGCACCAAACTGTGACTTTTTCTGGATGCATTGGTAGCTCTTGCAATGCTTCTGGCTGATATTCACTCCAAAATCGACAATTCTGCCTATTTACGTACCCATTGAGCCAAAAATGAGCTTCGTCGCTGAACACAATTTCTTTCTTTCTGAACGTTCTTAACAGAGCACGCATTTTGATAATAAAATTCAATGATTTGTAAGCGTTGCTCGTTAGTAACTCTATTCATGATGAAATGTCAAAGCATACTGAGCATCTTTCTCTTTGACACCATGTCTGAAATCCCACGTGATCTGTCAAATACTAATGCATGAAAATCCTAACCTCAAAAAAATCACTCTTTATATAAACCTTTATCTAAACATAATTTACTGACTCTGTCGGTTCCACGATGTTGTACCGCCTTGCAGGCTAATAACTTTAAAAGTGCCTCATACAGGGAGTGCAACAATGAGAAACAATGTAATTCGTTTTGCTGGCAAAAGCCATTGTGACAACACCCTGGAATGCAATTGTTTCTAAATAAATAAAACAATCCAAAGAAAAGGCCTGTGAGTCATAAAAACCCGCCGCATTATACTCGCAACAAAAACCAAATTATACAATTATGTCTAAATTAAAATTCCGCTGAATAACCAGAATTCATACAATTCTAAGCAACACGACTCGCTTTCAGCGTGATTCATTCATTCATAACGTAGCTCAAGAAATGTGAGAGCATTTTTGTTGTCGTTTTTTTCACAGTATCAAATCACAATTACAAATCTTGACAACGATGCCGTGACACATTTTATGTCAATGAGTTAACTATTAACCCATAATATATAAATAATAATGTATATGAATTATAACCAGCCCCCTACCTACCTCAAAGCAAATGAGTCAGACGGCATCACAGTAAACGATTATAAAAATTATTTCTGTTGTATTTTCATTTTTTTTTGTTAAATAATAATTTTTCATTCATGTAATTCTATACATGCTCAAATTTCAATGTCGTCTCGTTTAATTAAAAACGCAAACAAGCGCAAAGAAAGGCCGGAAAAAAGCAAGAAAGAAACAAACAAAACGCATACCGAATCCGAAATCCACAGTAATTCGAATCTTGCTTAAATAATGGCCACATGAAGAAAAAACCCTGGCACAGGGTAGTGAGTGATGGTGCCACCAACGACACAGCCACAAATTATAACACAAACAATTTCATAATTGACAATAATAATCCCATGTCATTATTGTGTGTATGAGTTTGTTTTTAAAATTGCCTTTTTATGAGCGTTCAATGCTCAGCAACAACAACAAGAAACCCCCTCCCCATGAAACGAAATGACATTTGAAATTTCAATTATTTGCCATGTCACATATTTTTGGGGGGGATTCTTCTCGAAGCATCAATGGCACAGTCATAAATCTGAGGCGGGGTCGTAAATATGTCCCCTTAAATAGCTGACTGACACACTGTGAATTTTTTGGACTACCCCACCATATTGTGATTTTAATAATAGGGAGGATTGCCGCAATAAATTATGTTTTATTATAAAATTGTATCCTAGATTCGAAAAATTATTTATGGCTATTTTTCTAGATTTTTATCTCAGTTTTAAATTTCCCTTATTGGAAGTTTCACTTAATACAATTTCAAATAAAATTTAAAAAACGTGGGCCACAAAATCTTCATTTAACCATTGATTTTTAACATTTAGACAAGCACTGTTTGTCAATAGATTCAGCATTTTAAGAAAATCGAAATATATAAAATTTAGGGAAGATTAAAAAATAATCCACAAAGATTTCATAACAATTTTACACATTCACAAAAAATAAATACCCTTAATATTAGGTGATTTGGGGGTATTTTCAGATTTTATTAGGGGAAAACAGGCACATAAAATTTACCAAAACTCTACAAGACAAGCAAAGGTGTTGAGGCTAACAAGTAGAAAAAAATAATATCTATTTAAAATACTTTGAATGTGAAGCCTCATTTAGTTTAGTATAAACCACAGTTTCAAGTTTTCCCCCTTAAAAAAGATATACTTTAATCATATTCATAGAGGAAAAGGGGGGAAATTTTAAGTATTTTTAGCAGATATTTTTCTCTTTCATTTGATAATCATATCAACTTTTATTGAGACAACTACGTATATCCTTTGGAATTTAGAAGTCTTGTAAAAAGGAGAAAAGATCACCAAATTGAAAACTGAGTGTAAAATTGTACTACATTCGATCTCTAGTTTCATGTGTATATATTCTTGATCAGTTCAAAAAAGAACAATTCAAAAAAAAAAAATAAAAAAATTGCCTAAAAAATTATTTTTTGTGTGCACTAAGGCATAATGATTCATAAAAGCAACGTGAAAAATAATTAATGGATATATATTTTTTAATTTTTGCAAAATTACAATTTTCACCAAAGTTACCTTTAATATTTGGAAATGTCGATCCGATCATGGAAATATGTTCCATTCGAATTAAAGAAAATTCACTTCACTTTCATAGAGAAACTGTGGTTTTGTCTTCAAAGTCTTCAAAGAATTGAAAAAAAAAATGGATTTTTTTTAGTTTTTTCGTTGGATTTTTTTGGTCTGTAATCAATATTTGATTTGAACTGAGATATTGTCCTGGCTCAAGACCATTTTGCATCTTTATTTAATAGAATGCAAATTTATTTACAAATGGCATGGTGACATTTATTACTTGGCTGCAGACTACCACGATCATGATTTCGACCATGTCAAAAGTGGCTTCGCAGCTGTCAAACATCTTCAGTTTGGTCTATAATTTAACCATGAATCGTCTTACAAACGAACAACGCTTACAAATTAGTGAATTTATTATCAAAATGCGTGCTCTGTTAAGAAAGTTCATTTATGGTCAGTTTAATCGACCCACTGAAGCGGCTATTCGGGCTATTGTGACTAAATTTCGCACCAAATTTACATTGTTGGACATTAAACCACCAACACGCTTACGTAGAGTGCGAACTGAAGAAAATATCGCAGCTGTATCGGCCAGTGTTAATGATGACCATCAATTATCGATTCGTCGCCGTTCGCAGCAATTGGGCCTCTGTTACTCAAAAACGTGGAAATTCCAAAATTGGACTAAGCGGATGGACCATTTGACGCGCAGTCAAGGTCAACATTTGTATGAAATAATCTTCAAACATTAAATTATATGGACCGTACTATCGATTCAAATAAAGATTTCATACATTTTTCTGAATTTTATGTGTTTTTTTTTTTAACTTTCCTAAAAAATCACCCTTTACATGATATCACGTATGACTAAATCAAAAACTTCCTAAAATTTTTTTTTTTTGAAATTCCATCACTTCTACAATCAGGGTCATAAGTTCTACATTTGTTCATAGGCTTTTTCAACTAGGTCTTGTTTACTTCGCTTCCAGCTACTACAATATAAAATAAGAATTTATGTTATATTATTTAATATGTAATACATTTTTCGCGCTATTAAACAAAGATTTAAAAAATAATAATTACAAAAAACTACTGCGTCTACAATACCATCAAACCATTCATGGATCTTTTGCATATATACACTGTTGTATTCGTTACAATGCTATTAGCTATTAAAAAAATATAAAAAATAGTTTTTTACAATCTTTTGCTATTCTCATGGCCTTTTTCTTGCTAGCAAAAAAAAATCCGAAAAAAAAATAAATTTTTCCTCAATTTTTTTTGGGGGATTGTTCCTCAACCACTGGCTATATGTGAAAGTGAGTGAGATTTACAATTTTTGTAGTCATCATTAGTGCCTTTAATTCAACATATAAGCGGGTGTTATCGAACTTATATTTCCAAAATGAGAGTACAAATATTAAAGGTACCTTTAACGATATTTGGAATTTCAGTAAAAAAAGTTAAAAAATATTAAACATAAAATTTTTGTGTATTAAATTTATGAATCAGACATACTGATGACAAACATAATGAGCACAAAAATATAATTTTTTAGATCTCGCGAAAAAAAATATTTATTTATTGCATAGTGATATTAGGGGTCATTGAAGGTATTTGTAGTCCTTGTTAGGGAACAACATGATCTCTTTCGAACAATTTTAACCGTTTGCAATTCTCACCATCTACATGGACAGAAGAGCCTATACACTGCTTTTCCTGGTTCCAACTACAGCCGTTTAGTTGGTACGATTTTTATCCCGTTTTTGACTATAAAATAGGAATTAAAAAAAAACTTTTGTTTTGCGCCTCAGAGGAACGCATATAAACCGATTTCATGGTTCTACCTACAGCCGATTGATTGCAGGGCATGGTGCGTTCATAATGGAATGCGCACACCTAATTCTACGATTCTACCAACAGCGTCCTGTTTGGTACCCTTTTAATTATAAATAAAAATTTCTAATTTATGGAGAGCATTTTATTTATAAAATAATAAGATAAATATATAAATCGAATTTCATTACTCTAGCTGCTGCTATTTGATTGGTACAATTTTTATCCCATTTCGTCCCGTTTTCCCTAAAACTACAATTTTCCAAAAATTAATTTTGCTGCGTGTCTACACAGTCAAAGGAATTTGCACAACAAATTTTATGATTCGGTACAAATTGTATCCCTTTTTGATCATTTTGACCCTAAACGTACGAATATACAGCTGCAGTCGTTTGTTTGGTACTATTTTATCCCCTTCTCGCCGTAAAAACAAATTTTCTATACAACCAGGGGCGAATTGTATGATTTTATCCCTTTTTGTCCATTTTGACTAAAAGTATAAGTACCCAAATATCGCACAAATTTCCAAAAATTCTTTAATTTTGCGCGTTTACACAGAGGATTCTATCTGCAGCCTTATGGTTGGTACCAATTTTATCCCTTTTTGCCCATTTTGGCCCAAAAAGTACGAAAATTCTAAAGATCGCTTTATTTTTCGAGTCTATGCCGCCAGAGTGAATTATACAGCGATTCGCATTATGCCAACAGCAGCCGTTTGTTTGGTACCATTTTTATCCCCTTCTCCCCGTTTTCTCCTAAAAGTAAAAGATTTCCAAAAATTCATTTTCATTTTGCTGCACGTCTACACAAATCGCTTTACTTATCGAACCAATGCAGCTGCTGTATTGATTACCGCCGTTTTTGATTACTCCAGTTGCAATCGACTGCTTGGTACCATTTTTATCCCCCTAAAAGTTCAACTTTTGAAAATGATCTTTATTTTGGACGTCTATACGGTCAGGCTAATATACGCACCGAGTTTTATGATTCTAACTGCAGCCATTTGGTTGGTACCAAATTTATCCCTTTTCCACATTCCCCCCAGTAAAATGCGAATTTCGAAAAATTGTTTTATTTTACGTAACTATGCGATTGGAGGGATGTACACACCGAATTTCACGTTACTAGCTATTGTCGTTTGATTGGTACCATTTTTATCCCTTTTTCACCCCCATTTCACTCCTAAAAGTATGGAGCCAGTAAAGGCTTGAACATACCTGATTGAATATCAAGTAAATTCAAGGCAGAGATCTTCATAGGGAGTGCTTAAATATGCGAATTAGGGGTTATTAGGGGTATTTCCTGTCCTTGTTGGGGGAAAAATTTTTCACTCTGGACCAAGCCTCTCGGACAAACAATTTTTATTTTGCAATAAATCGCTGACTCACTTTGTATTCTAGTGAAAACTGGTGGACTCTTTCGAGAATGCATCCGAATTGTTCGCTGGGTGTGATAGACATGGCACAGTGCGTTTTCATATTTCTACTTCGAGTTAATTACTAAACTATGTTAGATGCTAATTTTATGGCAACGATTTGTACGAGCCCATTATTGCATGACCTGTTGTTGTGTTTTCCTGTCTCGTTTTTGTTGTCGTGAAGGGCCGGCCCAGCCCGGGCCTATGTCTGGTTGGCCGGGGTGAATATAGTCACAGCCATATTTAATCAGTTTTTGTTTTGTTAAATTTCTTTATGGGCAGTTCGTGTGACTTTAAATTAAAACTTAGCTGTTTTTGTTTTTTTTTTTTTTTTTAAATCAGAATCAACAAACAACTACCCCCTATGGGCACAAGCTGGCTGGCGTTGGAAAGGTCGATGGATATGTAATTAAAACGAGGTTCATGCGGTTTTCGAATGAGATCATGAAAGTTGCCGCGAAAACTGCATTTGTTGAATCAGCAAACAAAATAAACAAGCATGGACTGATGGACGTACTGGACGGATTGGCTGGATAAATTAAAAATTTGCAGTCGGCTGGCAGTGTATGTACGTGAGAGCGTTAATTTCCGTTAGTACATGTAAGGATGAAAGAAGCGTAAATAAAATGCAAATTATATATACGCAAGGGACTTCTGTGAAACGATTTTTGATAACTAAAATGCGTACCAGAACAAATGATTTAAGCGGGGGATAGACCAAAAAGGGATACAAATGGTACCAGTGAAGGTAAGATGAAAGTCTGTGTCCATTCCTCTAATCGCATGCACACGTAAAGAAAAGAGATTTTCGATATTCGTACTTTTAAGGGGGCTTTTTGGAAAAGGGGGATAAAATTGGTACCGAGCAATTGGTTGCAGCTAGACTAATGAAATTCGGTGTGTGCATTCATTCCTCTGAGTGTATAGCCGTGCAAAAAAAAAAAAAGATAAAAATTTGTACATTTAATTGGTAAACGGGAGAAAGGGGATAAAAATGGTACCAATCAAATGACAGTGGCTAGAATAATGAATATGGGTGTGTTCTTCGCTCTGCCTACATAGACTCGAAAAGTAAAGCGATGTTTGGATATTCGTACTGTTAGGGTCAAAATGGACAAAAAGGGATAACATTGGTACCGCTGCTAAAATCATTAAACTCGTTGTGTGCAAAAGAATTTTTCGAAATTTGTACTTTTATGGAAAACGGGTCGAAATGGGGTAAAAATGGTACCAATTAAATGGCTGGAGCTATAATAATGAATATCGGTACATACTTCGCTCTGGCTGCTTAGATTCGAAAAGTAAAGCGTCCCAAAAAAATAAAGGACAAAAAGGGATAAAATTGGTACCGCTGCTAAAATCATAAAACTCGTTGTGTGTAGACACGCAAAACAAAAGAATTTTTCGAAATTTGTACTTTTATGGAAAACGGGTCGAAATGGGATAAAAATGGTACCAATCAAATGACAGTAGCTAGAATAATGAATATGGGTGTGTTCTTCGGTTTGGCTGCATAGGCTCGAAAAGTAAAGTGATGTTTCGATATTCGTACTGTTAGGGTCAAAATGGACAAAAAGGGATAAAATTGGTACCGCTGCGTAAATCATAAAACTGTTTGTGTGTAGACACGCAATACAAAAGAATTTTTCGAAATTTGTACTTTTATGGAAAACGGGTCGAAATGGGATAAAAATGGTACCAATTAAATGGCTGCAGCTATAATAATGAATGTCATTGCGTACTTCGTTCTGGCTGCGTAGACTCGAAAAATAAAGCGATCGTACGATATTTGTACTTTTAATGTAAAAATGGACAAAACGGGATAAAATTGGTACCGCAGCTAAAATCATAAAAATCGTTGTGTGCATTTATATGAGTGTGTAGACGCGCAAATGTAAATGATTTTTTCGAAATTTGTACTTTTAGGGTCAAAAGGGTAAAAAGGGAGACAATTGGTACCGACCAAATGGCTGCAACTGAAGAAATCAAAATCGGTGTTTACTTCACTCTGGCTGTATTGACTCGAAAAACAAAGCGATTGTTCGATATTCGCACTCTTGTGGTCGAAATTGAAAAAAGGGATAAATTTGGTACCGACCAAGAAGCTGCAGTTAGAATAATAAAATTCGGTGTGTACAATCCTCTGACTGTATAGCCGTGCAAAATGAATGAAATGTTCTATATTTTTACTTTTAGTTGTAAAACGGGGATAAAAGGAATAAAAATGGTACCAATCAAATGACTGAAAAGTAAAACGATGTTTCGATATTCGAGCGATATTTTAGGGTTAAATTGTACAAAAAGGGATAAAATTTGTGCCGACAACATAGCTGCAGCTAAAATCACAAAAAATGTTGGAGCCAAAATTAGCAAAAAGGGATAAAATTTGTACCGTCCAAATCATATATAATTGTACCGTCTATAATCATAAATCTCATTGTCTGCATTCTTCTGAGTGTGTAGAAGCGCAATATAAAGGAATTTTTCGAAATTTTTACTTTTAGGGAAAATGGGGATAAACATGGTACCAATTAAACGGCTGCAGCTAGAATCATGAAATTCCTTTTATACATTTATCTGACGTAGTAGATAAACTAAATAGAAGGTTTTCTCCAAATTCGTAGTTTAATGGACTAAATTGGGTAAAAGGGATAAAACTGGAACCATGCAACCAAATGTAGCTAAAATTGAAAAAATTGATATGTGAACATCTTTCGAAATTCGTAATTTTAGGATAAAAATGGAACCAAACAATCGTCTTAGATTAGATACCTTTGTTCCTCTGGTTGTGAGGAATATTGGAATTAAAAACAAGCGAAATCGGTCCAAATAAAGTGCCAGTGGTGCCAGTAATCTCCACACAGGATATGAAATACTTATTTGCACAAAGTGTATATAGTTGATTACCTTTCCATATCCAAACAAAAATTATCTTCATAAGAAGAAAAAACTTGTTCGAAATAGTTGAAATTCGAATGTATTTTTTTACTTTCTTTGTATAGTGTTATTCGTAATACGGTACATATGTATAAATACCCCTTATTATCATCGACCTTTGTTTGGGTATCACTTTCTTCTTCGAGGAAATTTACCTGAAATGACACAAGAGCAAAAGACAATAACATTTTATTAAAATTTTTTCACATCTCAATTTATGCTCAAGTATAATTAAAAATAAAAATGTTGGCTACAAAGACTTATCTCATCAACTCTGTCTGTCATACTTTAAACTACGTTTAAATTATTTTTTCTTTATAATAAAACAAATGAAATATTATAATTTAGCTGCAATGTTTTGTCATATCATGTCGAGGAGAACTTACAGTAGTATATTACAATTAAAACAAGAAAAAAAGAAAACTTTCTAATTAAATTGAAATTTTCATGTTGTTGCAGCAACCGCTGTTGCTGCTGCCGTTGCTGTTACCACATGTTTAGTTGTTCGTTTTTGTCTACTGTGTTTTTTTTTTTAAATTATTTTAGCCATGTTTATGTTGGCGACTTCGGTGAGAGTTCATTAGTTTTAATGACTGTCAAGTATTTGATGGCAGTGGAGTGGAGACCGACCCGACCGCCTATTCTGCGATGTCATGTCAAAGTCTACGATGGCACAAACTGATTAGGCCATAGAGCATCACTAGCTGGGTACACGCAGTATGTAGGTAGTAATAGGAGCGCGACATTGAAAGGGTGTTTTCAGCGTGGTGGACATTTCAATTGTTACGATTTTTGAAATCTCGAAACAATCGTAAGAATGCGTTGTAAATTTACTTTTCATAATGACAAATGATTTGGTATTTATTTAATTCTCTTTATTTACTTCCGGCTTGCTTACATATTTTTTCTTCAGAACTTTTTTAATGCTAATAAAATTATTTGTTATTATAATACCCTCCACCTATAGCATGGGGGTATACTAACTTTGTCATTCCGTTTGTAACACCTTGAATTTTAGACCTGATACCCTATATATATTCTTGATCGTTACAAAATTCTAAGACGATCTAGCCTTGTCCATCTGTTTAAAGCACGCTTGCATCTAAACGAAATGAGCTAGGACGTCCAAATTTTCCACAAATGTGTCTTATATTCGTAGATCGGTTGGGATTAAAATAGGTCGAAATCTGTCCAAAGGGAAAACATTTTCCCTCAAGATACCCATAATAACCCCTAATATTTTAGTGTATTTAAGCAAGTTTTTTTCGATATGTCTGCCTGTACTTACTTGATATTGGGTATGCGCATTCCCCACATAACAAAAACGTGCACCATAATGTGATTCTTATTCGTAGGCGGTGAAATGCGGCAAAAAGGGATAAAAATGGTACCTATCAAACGACAACAGCTAGAAACACGAAATTCGGTGCGTACATTCCTCCAATTGAGTAGACACATAATATAAAAGTAGTTTTTCCAAGTTCGTACTTTTAAGGGGTAAAATGGGAATAAGGGATAAAAATGGTACCAACCAAACGGCTACACCTAAATGAATGGAATTCGGTTTCTACATTCCTCTGATTGTGTAGACAAGTAAAATAAAGAGATTTTTCGAAATTTGTACTTTTTGGGGTTAAAATAGAAAAAGGGGATAAAAATTGTACCATTCAAATGATCTCAGCTACAGTCATGAAATTCGGATTATATATTCCTCAGACTGCGTAGACACGAAAAATAAAATGGGTTTCCCAATTCTCCTAAGAAGAGGAGTCGGTGGAAAATCTGCTATGCTCTTGCCATAGACTGCAGGAGCTTAGGTTACATTATCTTGGAAGCAGGTTCTTTAGCAGTCTGGCAGAAGTAGCAAGAATTCCTTTAAAACCCCTATACCAATTCATAGATAAGGCCAACTGGTTCTCCAGTAGAAACACCAGGCAATCTAATAACGACTGACACTATAATGAACCCTCCGGACTCTCCTTGCTTTCACTTTCTCTTCTCCTTCTATAATCCTCCTCCTCCTCTATCCATTAATATATTTCTTCTATATTTATCTGTCAAGGGTATCACAATGAACAAATAGTCTCCTGGTTGCGTATACACATGATGTTGTTGTATATACTACCAGCGGGCAACCCTTTCAACCTAACCTAACCTTATTCGTACTTTCAAGGGATACAATGGGAACAGGGGGATAAAAATGGTACCAAATAAACGGCTGCAGCTAGAATGATGAAATTCGGTGTATACATCCCTCTAATTGCGTAGACAAGTAAAATAAAGAGATTTTCGAAAGTCGTACTTTTAAGAGGGTAAAATGGGAAAAAGGGGATAAAAATGGTACCAACCAAATGATCGCAGCTAGAATCATGGAATTCGGTGTATACATTCCTCTGACTACATAGACGCACAAAATAAAAAGATTTTTTTTAAATTAATACTTTTACGGGAAAAATAGTTTGAACCATGAATATATAACCACCTTGGTATATAAATAGAGCGGCTTTACATGTTGTTTACTAAAATATATGTTCTTAATTTATACTAGCAGGGATCTTAACGAATAAAACAAGTTCTGTTAGAAGCAAAGTCATGGTTTAATTTGTTGTTTTTGCATTGGTTTAGTCCTACGTAAGAAGATATGTATGTGAGGAAAAGATCATCGTTGATGACTTTTCTAGAGGAAAAGATCATCGTTGATCACTTTTCTAGAGGAAAATATCATCTTTGATGACTTTTCTAGAGGAAAATATCATAGTTGATGACTTTTCTAGAGGAAAAGATCATCGTTGATGACTTTTCTAGAGGAAAAGATTATCGTTGATGACTTTTCTAGAGGAAAAGATCATCGTTGATGACTTTTCTAGAGGAAAAGATCATCGTTGATGACTTTTCTAGAGGAAAAGATCATCGTTGATTACTTTTCTAGAGGAAAAGATCATCGTTGATGACTTTTCTAAAGGAAAAGATCATCGTTGATGACTTTTCTAGAGGAAAAGATCATCGTTGATGTATCTTCTAGAGGAAGAGATCATCGTTGATGTCTCTTCTATAGGAAAAGATCATCGTTGATGACTTTTCTGGAGGAAAAGATCATCTTTGATGACTTTTCTAGAGGAAAAGTCGCTGATGACTTACCAAGAGGAAAATATCATCGTTGATGACTTTTCTAGAGGAACAGATCATCATCGATGACTTTTCTTGAAACTTCGAGAGGAAAAGATCATCGGTGATGACTTTACTAGAGATAAAGATCATCGGTGATGACTATCTTAGAGAAAAAGACCATCGGTGATGACTTTCCTAGAGGAAAAGATCATCGTTGATGACTCTTCTAGAGGAAAAGATCATCGTTGATGACTTTTCTAGAGGAAAAGATCATCGTTGATTACTTTTCTAGAGGAAAAGATCATCGTTGATTACTTTTCTAGAGGAAAAGATCATCGTTGATGAATTTTCTAGAGGAAAAGATCGTCGTTGATGACTTTCCTAGAGGAAATGATTATCGTTAATGACTTTTTAGAGGAAAAGATTGTCAGTGATGACTTTTCTAGAGGAAAAGATAATCGTTGAGGTTTCTTATATAGGAAAAGATCATCGTTGATGACTTTTCCAGAGGAACACATCATCGTTGATGTCTCATCTAGAGGAAAAGTTGTTGATGACTTTCCTAGAAGAAAATATCATCGTTGATGACTTTTCTAGAGGAACAGATCATCGTCGATGACTTTTCTGGAGGAACAGATCATCGTCGATGACTTTTCTGGAGGAAAAGATCATATTTGATGACTTTTCTAGAGTAAAAAATCATCGTTGATGACTTTTGTAGAGGAAAAGATCATCGTTGATGACTTTTCTAGAGGAAAATATCATGGTTGATGAAACTTCTTATTTCTACAATTATCCGTAGATTTTCTCCACTTAAGCTTTCTTTGTTAATAATGGGTGATTTTATAGCTATTATCTTTTTGGCAACACTGGTTTAAACAGCTGACGCACGTTTCGTGTTTTGTTTCACTGCCAGAGTGCGAACTGAAGAAAATATCGCAGCTGTATC
Organism: Polietes domitor; assembly: GCA_947397865.1. Taxonomy (NCBI): domain Eukaryota; kingdom Metazoa; phylum Arthropoda; class Insecta; order Diptera; family Muscidae; genus Polietes; species Polietes domitor. The sequence continues at coordinate 76,200,826 of OX377619.1, read as the reverse complement.
GGCCAGTGTTAATGATGACCATCAATTATCGATTCGTCGCCGTTCGCAGCAATTGGGCCTCTGTTACTCAAAAACGTGAAAATGCCAAAATTGGACTAAGCGGATGGACCATTTGAGGCGCAGTCAAGGTCAACATTTGCATGAAATAATCTTCAAATATTAAATTATATGGACCGTACTATCGATTCAAATAAAGATTTCAAGCATTTTTCTGAATTTTATGTGTTTTTTTGAAAAACACATCATCGTTGATGACTTTTCTAGAGGAACAGATCATCGTCGATGACTTTTCTGGAGGAACAGATCATCGTCGATGACTTTTCTGGAGGAAAAGATCATATTTGATGACTTTTCTAGAGTAAAAAATCATCGTTGATGACTTTTGTAGAGGAAAAGATCATCGTTGATGACTTTTCTAGAGGAAAATATCATGGTTGATGAAACTTCTTATTTCTACAATTATCCGTAGATTTTCTCCACTTAAGCTTTCTTTGTTAATAATGGGTGAGTTTTTAAAAAATCACTCTTTTTAACAGCTATTAAATATTTAACTATTTTATAACATGTTATTTCATCTAATTTCACGCTAATTATAAAAAATCATAATTTTTTATTATCATAGATCTTATACATGTAAATACTGTTTTCTTCTTTAATATGTCACCTAAAAATAAATTGTAGTTTTTCCCAGTGGGTCAGAAAAAAGAATGTTTTTTTAGAAATAAATTATGTTTTTCTAATTTTTTTGGAGACTCTTCCTAAACCACTATCTCTATGTGAAAGAGGTCTTCGCAACATTTGTAATTAATTTGCAATTACTTTTAATTAAACATGTCGGGCTTATAAAGGGTGGTTAAATTGTAAGGGCCGATGTTGAATGTGAACCACACCTAAAGTTATTTAGGCTTATTATGAAAATGGGCGTTCAAATCATAATGCATATCGTGCACTTCGTGATTTTTTTCGGTCAATTTAATCACACATTTTCACCTTAGTGGATTCATCAATAAGCTGAATTGCCGCATTTGGGCGAATGATAATCCAAGGGTGATGGTCGAAAAACCAATGCACCCACAAAGAGTGACTGTTTGGAGCGGTTTATGGGCTGGCGGCATCAACGTGCCGTTTTTTTTTTTCCAAAATGAGGCCGGTCAGGCAGTTACTGTGAATTGTTTTGGCTATCGTGAGATGATAACGAACTTTTTATGTCCCGAATTGGAAGAATTGGATGTGGACGATATGTGGTTTCAACAGGACGGTGCCACTTGGCACACAGCTAACGAAGCAATGACTCTTTTGCGCGACAAATTCAATGGCCGTGTTATCTCACGCGGTGGCGATGTCAATTGGCCGCCAAGATCATGTGATTTGACACCGTTGGACTTTTTTCTTTGAGGAGGTGTGCCGCCGACGGCGGCCATTTGGCCGATATTTTGTTCCATACATAATTGACCCATTCCAATATTATCACAATGAAAAGAAATGACAATAATTTCCTAAATAATTAGTGTTTTATTCAAAATCAACATCTGCCCTTAAAATTTGCGAATAAATTTTCTGAAAGCAGCCCTAGTTGATATTTACAAAAAAATCGATTCAGTGAAAGAGCATCCAAAAACGGTTTACAAGAAGATAGCAAAATTATAGCAGTGCATCAATTTCTATTTAGAAGTGTATTCAGTGTATCGCATAAATCCCTCTAATGGTAGTATAAGGATGGAGTAGTGTGATTCGGCGAAAATTGGAATTTTAGTAAAAAAAAAACCTTATAAAAATATACCCATAAACAATTTTTTATATAGTTTTCGATTTTAAAAAGCTAAAATACATCAGCAAATTTTACATTTAGCCCTTCTGTTGACGATCGACCATATGATCGACATCAGCTGATGCTGGTGTGTGGAAGATCGACCATATGATCGACATCACCTGATGCACATATGACATACCGTGACATCCACATGCAGATGGCGTTATTGTTTGTTTTGATGTTTGTCAAAGTTGTTTGTGTATACTTCGTACGGAGCAGCAATACGTGCTGAAATAAAATATTAAAATCTATTTGTTGTATTTTTTATAAATTGACTCCGTCTAGGGGAGTGCCATTATCCTGATGGAAACCTGTTCACCTTCGGTAAAACTGTTGTTGTATCACATCTCAGCTTCAGCCAGAGCCCCCTTTAAGTCAATATTGCAATAATATTGACTTTTGATGTTGACAGAATAAAAACCATCTGTGATACATCTTACAGCTCCAGCGAATTTAAGTTGTCATGTAAGGCCGCTTAACCAGCGTATGTCCGTCGGAAAAAGTGAATGACATTCGAACACTTGGACAAGCGCAGAAGTAATATGCACAGATGTGTAAACAGGCATGCGGGAGGACTGTGTTAGATAAGTAATCCATCACTCTTATTAGGGAACCTTTGCCAATATAGGCCATATTACAGTAGAGTGGTTCATATTTGTTTCTGAAATTTTTGGACGGCTCAGACGAAAATGTATTAATTTATTATTTTTAAAAAATTTCAACTGAAAATAAAAAAATTAAACAAAAAAAAAAAAAACATTTTTTGTTTAATCTCTGCAAATAGCTACATCTGTATTCTAAATATTCTGAAAATTTAAGAGTGTGAGTCCCAGTAGTCTCCGAGAGATATCAGCAGAAATGTGAAAATACTCATGGTCATTTGCAATTGTCAAAACTCGGCAGCACTATCTAAATATTTATTCATAAAATGAATTAAATCATATATTTGCTTCTTATGAGGGCTTATAAAAATCCGTGGGGACCCGCCAAAAATTAGAAAAAAATAAGAACCACCCTAATACTACACTCAGGCATTCACAATTCATAGGAGTCGGCCACTCGATTTTAATTCAGTGGTTAATTTGCCGGCCAGTTTTTGTTTTGAGGTTCGGTTTGTTCTGTTTTGACGCATTAAATTGCATTTTTTGTGGCCTATAGCAACAACAACAAGAGTAACAAAAATTAAATACTGGCAATGTTACCCTAGAGCTGCTGCTGCTCTTGTTGCTGTTGCTGTTGTTCTAATCGATTGACTTTTTCATCAAACAAAACCCCACAGAGACAGTTACATGATTTAGTTTGAGGTTTTGTGATGATTTGACATTTGGTTAAGTATCGATGGATGGATGGATGGTTGGATTGGATTGGGCTGATGTTGTTGTATGACAACACACAACATTGCGTGTTTTTTCTGTTGTTGTTCGGTTTGACATGGTTTGGGTTTGGTTCCGCATTGTGAGTGCGTCTTTTTTATTGTCGCCCAGCCCCTGATGTTGAAGTCAACCCCACAAACATGAGGAATGTGCGAGCATGTTGCTTCTCTGTTAATAATACTGGTAATCCATCAATTTCAATGATTTGCTGTGATATTCGTAGCCACCAACAAACGACAACAACACAGCACACAGAAGAGAAGAGAAACGTTACAATGAGCAGTGTCAATGTTACAAAATTGTCACATTCATTTGGTTAGAATTGAAGTGGCAGAAAAACAGAAAACCCCCAGAGAATGAAGAGAATAAATGAACGGATTAAGACGCATATGTCGATTGATACTAAATGAGTCAGTCGGACGGCACGTCATGCAATCATCACCCTCATAGCCTAAATCGAATATGGGATTTTAATGACTCGCTTGCGGTTTATGTTTCGTGCAAACAATTGCTGGTGTATTTTGTTCTAAATTCCGTTTATCTGCGTTCGCCGCAGCATGAAATATACAAACAATCATGCTGTCATAACATTTGTGAGGGCAACTTTTAAAAAGTACAACAAGAAATTGGGGAGGGCCCAAGATCTGACTATATTTTTGGATAGACGACCTCAAAGTGAGAACAAAATTGGTCGATATGTTATCAATATCTAGCTTTGTTATCGAGTTATCGGACTTTCGTTACAATGGACTTAAAATCGTTAATTATAAGAAAGAAATAATCGTTAACTGCATTACTAAGCGATAACTTCTATAGTTATCGATTGTGGAAAATCGAAAATTTTAAATTAAATATATACCTGCAAAGGATTTATATAACAAAAATATTTTTTAAACGTTCTTTAATGAAAACAGAAAATTTATTAAAAAATCGCTTGATTAAAAATTTTTTTCTGACTATTTTTGAAATCTTTATAACTCAAAAGATGTCGAGATTTTTTTCATATCAGCTAAAAATGAAAAAATATTTTTTTTTAATTTTTATATCGACAACAAATCTAAGAAAAAAGAACAAACATCGAAAAAAAGTTTTTTTTAAATCGCGCGATTTAATGAAATATTTTTCGTGCTATTTTTGAATTCTTAATAAGTCAGTTTTTTCCAACATTTTTGGTTTCGATAACACAAAAGTTATCTAGAATTTTTACCAGATTTTTTCGTTTCTTTTTTAATGAGCTAAAAATAAAAATATTTTTTTTTTAATTTTCAATTTCCATAACTAATATTGAATTCAACATTGAAAAATAAAAATTACTTTTTTTCAATTTCCATAACTAATATTAAATGTTGAAAAATTTTATCAAAGATAAAAAGAAAAAATGTTTTAGAAAAGTTGCTCGATTTTATTTTAATTTCTATTTATGAGGTTTTTCCCGATATTTTTATTTTTTCGCAAGTTATGGAGAATTTTTAACATATTTTTCGCTTTTTTTCAATGAAATCGATTTTTTTAATTTTTAGTTTCGATAACTAATATAGATGTCGATTTTTTTAAAGAAAAAAATCTGTTTTGTTTTTTATTATTTGATATTTTCTTTTCACAGTTCTTGTTGTAACTCTTCATGATCATGAGCTCGAACCTGGGCAAGAATTACAACAACAACTATAAACAGAAAAAAATAATTTAAAAATTCGCACAATTTTTTAAATAATTTATCTGATTTTTTTAATTTTTTTAATGGGCTCAAAATAAAAAATCGATTTTTTTAATTTTAAATTTCGATTTAGATTTTTTCAAGGAAAAATTAATTTTTTAAAATAATTTTTCTGTATTTTTTCCGATATTTTTGGATTCGAGTTATCGAGAATTTTTAAACTTCTTTTCAAATGGTCTAAAAATAAAAATTAATTTTCAATTTCTATAACTGAGATATATAACGAAAAATGTTTTTTCATGTTTTCAATGATTTTCATTTTAACCTCATTTTTCGAAAAAGTATATTTTTTCGATTTGTTTAAACTTTAATTTAAAAAACCGCAATCAAAGCCTGCTGATTCAACAAACAAGTTTGCTGGAAAAATTATTTTTAAAAAATCACACGATTTTTTCGATAATTTTTCTATCTATTTTTGATTTTTATAAGTAACGATTTTTCAATATTTTTGGTTTATAAAACTCCAAAGTTATCGAGAATTTTTAGACGTTATTTTCAGATTATATAAAAATAAAACAAATCAATTTTTAATTTTCAATTTTAATAATTAAGGTAGATTCGAAAAATTTTAGTTGTTTTTTTTTCAGTGTCTCTTACTTTTGAATTAAATTTCCACAATATTATTATATTTTTAAATTTTCCAAACTTTATTTTCAAAAAATATATGTTGTTTCAGCAAACGTAGACTTTTGGTTAGCAGTTTTTTCTGAGTAAAGTTTTTATGTCAGTTTTTTCGACATTTTGATAGATAGACGATAGTTCGCACGATTTTTTCCGATTATTTTTCTGTCTATTTTTGATTTATATAAGTAAAATTTTTCAATATTTTGGTTTCTATAACTCCAAAGTAATCGAGAATTTTTACACGACTTTTTTGCTTTTTTTAAATGATCTAAAAATATAAAGACTAAATTTTGATAACTAAGATAGATATGAAAAAATGTATTTGATTTTTTTTCGTTTTGACCCAATTTTCGATTTTACTAAACTTTTACTCTAAAAAAATCAACAAACAATGTCTGCTATTTCAGACAAAAAAACAGCTGATTTAACAAACAAAGTCAAATCTACTAATTCAGCAAACAATGTCTGCTGATTTAGATAAAAATAAAAAACGTTTTTATTAATTCTCTTTTGTATTTGTTCAGCTTGAGGCCATAGGAAAAACTGGTGTTGTAAGTTTTATTTTATTTTTCCCAATATTTCGGTTTCCTTCGTCAACCATCATCAGGGGTAAAAACAATTAAAAAATAATTAGCGTCGTCCTATTCGTCTGCACAAGTTATTGTCAACTGTGCAATATTTTTTTTTCGATTTTTCTAAACTTTAATTTCAAAAAACTGCTGTTGAAGCAAACATAGATTTTTTAATTTCCAATTTCGAAAATATTTATTAAAAAATTATTTGATGTTTTCAATATGTTTTTATTGCGACCTCATTTCCAAAAAAATATTTTTTTCGATTTTTCCAATCTTTATCTTTCAGCAAACAAAGCCTGCTGTTTTAGCGAACTTTTTCTGTTGTAACTAATATATATACATTTTATTTCGCACTGTTGTTATTAACTCTAAGTTTAAAAGAACGGGCGGAAATGTCTATAATTTTTCATTAGGTGAATATGTAACACAACAAAATTAAGGTTGTCTTCCGATTGATTCTGATTGCTTTGAATTTAAATGAAATTTAATTTCCGATTTATCATCTCTTTCGTCCATAATTAATAATGAAAACACTTTTAAGTGTATGATAATAATGTGTAAACAATATTCAAATACATAATAACAAAGACGACGGTCCGTTTATTTACTTAACCTAGTTCTTTTTTATATTAACGTTTATGCTTCTTTTCTTTTGTGTGGTCTGAGGGTTTGCAATTTTACGCTTTCTTTGTGATAAATGGGTTAAATCAATATTGGCAAAAGAACCACTTTTATAGCAAAAAAAAAACAGTGGAGGGGCAACGGAAGGTTCTTGTAAGTTTAGCACTTTGATTTCGATTAAAGAAAACGTGATTCATTAAATACGCTTTGTTGGGTGGGACGAGTGGTGGGCAAATCATAGAAAATAGAAATAAGCCAACAAAGCGGAAAATGTTAATGAAGATATCATCGGGAGGGTGGATTGGATGAATGAGAACATCTTAAAGCATCCTCAGACATTAACACTTAAGGATAGCGTTTAATTAGCTTAACTATCAGAAGTGTACGACAAAGGACCACAAATTACAACAGCAATTATTTTTGCAGATTCAAGAACAAGTTCACAATATTCAGTGTTGAAAACTAAACTGATTGCACGATGTTTTCCGAAAAAGAGGGCAACTTTAAAGCCATTAAGATATTCTGTTAAAAAACGAAGCTTATACGGGATTTTACGTTTGAGTTTACCGAGAAAATGTGACACATAGCTTTTAATTTGTTCGACTCATGTGTGTCAGTTCCAACCAAGTTGATAGCAATTAACTGTCTTATGTTAACGAAAAAATCTGTGGCCTCAGACTTCTGCCAAACCAAAGCGCAAACCTTCATTATTTCTGCCACGACCAACGCCCATTATGATGAATTCGCCAAAACGAAAACCAAACTTGAAAAGAAAGCTTTCAGCAATGAAATTTAAGCTATGTTTTATAGAGACTCGTTTATGAACAAATTAACACTTGTACTTGCACACAAATATAAATGAGCTCACTTATCATGGCAGTCGGTATCTTAGTCTTACACTTTGTATGACAACATTTATTCCCATAGAAAGGGTTATTGAATAGGAATGTCGATATATCGGATATCGTTATTAAGTTACTTTCAAGGGATACAATGGGTACAGAGGGATAAAAATAAAACCAACTAAACGGCAGCTAGAATGATAAAATTCGGTGTGTAGAAAGTCGTACTCTTAAGGGGGTAAAATAGAGAAAAGGGGATAAAATTTTTACCAACTAAATGGCCGCAGCTAGAATCGTGGAATTCGGTGTATACATTCATCGGACTGTGTAGAAAAAGATTTTTCCTAATTCGTACTTTTTACTTTTACGCAAAACTTGGTTGAAGTTGAAGCACTATGTACGTTAGATAATGGATTTTTGAAATTTTTGGTTTTGTAATTAAAATAGAATGGAAGTCCAACCAACTGTAGCACCCACTATCTACCAATATTTATGGTAGTTAAGCTTTTTTGAAAATGTTAATATAAGTATATTTTATTCTTTAATGGACTTGAAGTATTATTTCGATATATCTAGTGTAAACGTATTGTTAGCCTTGCCCTATAGGGGTGGTTTGAAATAATAAAAATATTATATTTATTTATAAAATTATTTCTTTTCAATATTTGTATTTGTTTTAGTTTAGCTATATTAAAAATTTATATTTTCCTGTAATATTACTACACTTCTACGAAAATCGACAACCTCTGCAATGCAATTCATGGTGGAGGGTATACAAATTTCGGCTCAGTCGAACTTTACGCCGTTTTTGTTTGTTCATCATTTTTTCCCCTTTCTGCCAAAAGCATACATTTGGAGATTTTTTTATTTTTTACGTCTATTCAGTCACAGAAATGTACACAAATGTACAGCATTTTTCCCTATTCTAACTGCAGCCGTATGAATGGTGCCATTTTTATCCCTTTCTTCTCGTTTCGCCCTATTGTATTTAATTGTATTTTTAGTTTTTACGTATATACAGGTGGACGAATATACACCCCAAATTTTATGATTTTAGCCAGTCGGTACCAATTTTATTCCCTTTTTCCCATTCTGACCCTAAAAGTACGAGTATTGAAAGATGGCTTCATTTTTGGAGCCAGAGCTAAGTATACATTGATTTTCATAATTGTAGCTGCAGCTGTTAGATTGACACCATTTCGATCCCCTTTCTCGTTGTTTCCCTCCAAAAAGTATAAATTATTAGAATTTCTTTCATTTTGTCGGAGAAATGTAGATTAAGTGAAATCAAGTAAATATAAAGCGGAAATCTTAAAAAAATGAGCCTAAATAGTCGAAATATTAGGGGTAATTGGGGGTATTTACTGTACTTGTTAGGGCCAAATTTTTCCTCTGGACAAATGACAACTTTTGTATACCACCATCCTATGGTGGAGAGTATAATAATTACGAAATTCCAATTTTCATCACAGGTTTCAATATTATTAGTACATTCATATAGAAAAAGTAGTTTAGGAACAGCGGTGAAAAAATTGATTTCTTTTGAAAAAAAAAATGTTTTTTAGTAGCTTCCCTTTGAAAAAATGGTTTGTGCAGTATTATAATAGTCAATGGCTTCGGATAGAGTGATCCTCTCAACAACTTCCAGGGGATAGTCTTCCTTAAGAATGATCCTCTGAAGGGCAGCCAAAGTATAAAATTGTAAGTTAAAGTATAGAATTGTCCAAAGCATTTGAGAAATTTGAAAAAATAAAGTCCTGCTGTGATAACCCTATAAATATAAATTCTCATTCAATTGTAGACAGCTTTTGTTATTACTGAACAATCATTCGACATTTAGCGCTGGAATAAAATTGTTCATTTATGAGACGAACGACGGATCATTTCGCAGCTGTAGTCACTACAAGCAGCGAATACATGTGTGGGCATTTTTTTAATATTTCTTTTAGTTTTTCTGTTTTTTTTTCGATTTTATAGTTATTGAGTTTTATAGGTTGTATTTTCTATTCCCCCCTCTCATTGTTCAACAAAAAAAAAAAAAACAATTTACTAGACGCAGCTACAAAGATACTTAGGCGAGCAAACAAACCTAGCGATCATTCATTGGCTTGTTTAGTCATACTGCGGACGGAGTGGACGGGCGGGCGGGACGCACGGACACAGTACCCAGTTTTATGGCCGTCGATGTGAACATCTATTCACGATTCCAAGTGTTTGTTACTAAATGAGCGCAATTAATTAACTAACAAATAAAACGAAGCACTGGCCACAACAACAATAACCGGTTGGAAACATTTTGTTGTTTTCGATTTTTGTTTCTCCGCTTCTTTCTCCCGGCAACAGCCATGCACAGGGTCTCTGTCTTTGTCTAGCCTGAATAGACCGCCCTCCCCCTACCAGCGTCTCACAGACAATTCTATTCAATGTTATGTTTCCAATTTCCATGGAAACATTGGGTTTTACGGCGCTGTTGTTGGCCAACATGTAGTTGGTTTTAAGCTTTTGTTGTAGCCAGAAAACTGTTCTAAAAGAAAACTGAAATGGAGAGAACAAAACTCATCGAAATGACCGCGAAACATTTGTGAATGGCAAACAACAATTTGGACTAAGTGTGAGTGTGCTCATTTGGGAGGGGTTTTTTGTGGAACAGGAGGGGTCAACGACCCCCAGGGAGATTTTCGAAATGACTTGTTTAGCGGTTAACACATTTTCTTTAGATTTTTATCGTACCACCACAACTAAGACAACTTCATCGGAAATTTCATAATTTGGCGGTTGAGTGCGATGTGAGAGCTAAATCTTCCCAAGGTGCTTAAATGGTGCTTAGTGTTCGTGTTTATTTGCTGACCGGGAGACAGCGACAAGTTGCATAATCTCTTCGTCCATCATTTGTCATTTCGAAATTTGTCTTATGCATAATTTGAGCATAAATTATTCTAATCACTAAGCGGATTATTCTAAACCATAGTGATTTGATGAACGAATGAACTTATTGAATTAGACTAGTCTTAGGAAACATAGGGGTTTTGGAATCGATTAGAAATTCTTGAATTGTCTTCAAAAACATATAAAAATCCCGCAATACCTAAAACGGGGAAAATATTATGTGATTTATTTCTAGAAGTAATGTTTTCTAGAAAATATATCCTCAAATTCGTTAAATTCGATTGTAGATCAGAAGAAAAACTATTATTGACAGTTATGGAAAAAATTCAAATGTTTCCTTTGCAATAATGATAGGGTGAGCCATTAAAAGCCATAGGATTATAAGACGAATTTTCAATTTTTTTTTTTTGATGACAGTTAAAACTTTAAATTTGATCGACCGCTTACTTTGACATGTACAATAACATTAATTTTTTTATACGCTCAAACAAAATTGGGAAATAATAAAAACTTACTTCCAAAGTAGTGAGTAGATTTTTTCGAGAGAAGATCGCCCTGATGAAGCTCATTTTTATCTTGATTGCTCTGTCAATAAGCAAAATTGCCTCATATGGGGTCCACAGAACCCACACGTGACTATTGAGAAGTCAATGCATCCACAACAGTGACTCGTTGTGGACTCGTTTTGGTGTGGATTTTGGGCTGTACTGAAAAATTGGGCTGATCGGATGAGGTACTGCCGTGGTAAGTTTTTGATAAATTTTACTTAAATTTAGTCTGCAGCCAAGTAATAAATGTCACCATGAAATTTGTAAATAAATTTGCATTCTATTAAATATAGAAGCAAAATGGTCTTGAGCCAGGACAATATCCCAGTTCAAATCAAATATTGATTACAGACCAAAAAATGCAAACGAAAAAACTAAAACAAATGAGCGTTGGCACGGCAGAAGTATTGCTGGGTAACTATACATGCATATACACATACTTACATATGCAACTCAATGAGATGCTTGTAAGATGGCATGTGTGCTTTATTACTTGGTGCGATTTTTCGCTGCGAAGCCACTTGAAAAGACTTTTGACATGGTCGAAATCATGATCGTGGTAGTCTGCAGCCAAGTAATAAATGTCACCATGAAATTTGTAAATGAATTTGCATTCTATTAAACATAGATGTAAAATGGATGATTTTTTTTCGAAAAAAAATTAAATTTTCTGAAGTCTGTCCCTAAATCACTGTGTCTATGTGAAAGTGAAATACGCATCTGTAGCCGTCATAATTACATTTAATTTAAAAAATAAATGGGTGTTAGCGGGCATATATTTCGACGAAAATTTCCACAAAAAATTTTTGTGCTTATTTTATAAATTAGTATGCCACAAAGTATATAAAAATGAACTTTTAGGTCTCAAATGTTTTAATATTTTGTTAAAAACATACCATTTGTTGAAGCTGGGTGGGCGACGCTAAACTGGACTTCTAAGGGATTCACTACTTATTCAAATATGCCTTATTCAAGCAGGCATGCTGGGAGGTCTTATTCGGGCTTATTCCAGATCTAAGGAAAATGTCTTTAGACATTTCCAACTCGTTTCTCATATTAGGCCAGCAAAAAGGCACATTCTTCTTCTATTTCATTAAAGTGATATGATAGCAGACCACCACTATGCCGAAATAATGCTCATAGATGATTTATATGGTGTTCCCCAAATCTTGAATAAAATGCTAGAAGGCATGTAGAAAGTATCTATGGGATCCGGTAGACAAAGGGTTTTACCTTCTCCACTATAACTATTCCTTGTCTTCCAAAAGATTCAGTACACATGTACACTCAGCTTTCATGAGAAGGCCAGCATGTTGACCTGCTTATGGAAGGCAGAATGGGTGCTGTGTGCGGATATCTCAGTGGATCTTCTGTACAGAGTGCTTGTGTTATCATGGTGTTATCAGTCGTATATATACAATTATATTTTTGCAAATTTACATCACCTTACCACAAGGTCATTTACTCTACAATTACTCTGTCCGACAGTCCATATAACACTTGAACCAGAACTTGATATACGTCGGAAACTACAGCTGGAAAGTAGTTATTTGGCGTTTTTAGTTTTTCATTTCGTCATCATGTTGGCCCCCTTTAAAGGACTACAATGTTCCAAAGGACACAATTTTTCTAAAATTATTTTAAATACTTATTAGAAGCCTACTCACTGGCATAAATGCCAAATTAATTAAAGGAATACGTGCTAAAAATACTTCAAATTGCAAGCAACAGTCTGTATTAGTTTAGTGTTAACAACCGTTTCAAGTTTGTCTTCCTAAAAAAATAAATAATCTAACGGGTAATCTGGAAATGGTTGTTAATACTGAACTGATGCATATAGAAGCATGATATTTGCAGTATTTTTAACAGATATTCTCCTCTTGAATTTGACACTACTACCTACTATAAGGTGATAATAAGAATTTAAAATAATTTTTCAAAAATACTATCCTTTGGAATTTTGTAGTCCTGTGAATGAGGAAATGCAAAACTAAAAACGCCAATTAACTTCATTTAGCCTACGGTGTTACGATACATTCACTCTTTACAGAATTTTCACTGATAAATTATCCCCATACAGGATAAGAAATAGGTATATGGCTAAAGTGTGTATAGTTAAGTTTGGTTCTCCTCTTTTCCATTGACAAACACAAAAATTCCCTTCGTTAGAAGAAATATTTGTGTGAAATAGATGGCATTCGAATGTTTACGTTCAAAGAACACTAAAAGCCAATCAAATCGAATACAAACCTAAGAACATTAAATTTTATTTTGAAAATGATCTTACTTCTGTGAAACTGGTCATAATTTATACATTCGTTCATTGATTTTTTCAAATAGGACGCTATCAATTAAAAACAAAAAAAAAACTATATTTAAACAAAAATTAAAAAACATATTAAACTCTCTTTCTCATAATTTCTTTTAACATTTATGCATAGGTTTGAGGTATTACATAGATTATTCTTGGCATAAGACAATCTGAAGAACAATGTTATCGTATCGGGTCGTATATCTCGGATATAATGTGCCCAAAACTTTCAAGTCTAATACGGAAAATCATCATCATTTCCTCCTCAGATCATTTAACAATATTGAATTATTAAAAAAGCTCCCTTTTGCATTAGGTTTATAATTTTATAGTATTTTGTTTTTAACCATTTTGACCCAGTGTTCGATAAATCGAACAGTGAAAAGTAAGAAACTTCAAAAAAATAATTTGGCTGGGCTCTAATGGGTTAATTACTTACACATTATAGTTTATGAAAATACATTTGATTGTTGAAAATAAGCATTTACCTGTAAGAGAAAAAAGAGAAAATTTATAAAATTAGCAAAAATTGTATATAGAAACTCAAATATATAAGGATGATATCAAAGTTATTGATAAAATATTGAAATTGTTGTTAATACTAAACAAATACAGATAATAGCATTATACTGAAAGTATTTTTAACAGATGTTCTTCTTTTTCATCCAATACCCATATTGCCTTTGTATAATCCGTTAAAGTATGAAAATAAATTAATATAAAATAATATCTATATCCTTTGGAAATTAAAAGTCCTGTAAAATGGAGAAGCGATCTCAAAATGAAAAATTGAGAGCAAAGTTTTTCTACATAGGATCTCTAGCTTCACATATATATTGTCTTGCTCAGGTCCAATAGAATAAATGTAAAATTGGTGTTCTCTATGCAATGAAAATAATTATATGGAACGTGACATTAACTTTTAGCGCCCAACGCAAGACGGGCCATCAAATTGCGAACGCTAAAAAAGAACTTCTACAGATTAATACTAAACACCTCCTATTAACACTAATAGCCGTACATGATTGCGAGTCAGCTTTTTAATGAAGATTTTCAAATGTGATTAGCTCTCATTGGGGCTTTCACTAAACTTATCTTTCAGATTCTTATCACCGATTGACAAAAAAGAGTTTGTTGGCAACTATTGGTTTATAGATTCGTAACAAACAAAATGTCATTCGAGTGACAATGTAATCGATAGAGGGGGGATAACCGTGAACCAGTCTATCCTGTTGTCGGGCTTTTCAGTTTCACCACTGTCCATGACATGTCTATTGCATTGTACGTACTTTCTCACGCCAAGTTATCCTTTTGAGCGTGTGTTGTCGTCCATGTGAGCATCCGGGCTAAACGCAACTAATCGTGCAATTAAAGTATGTTAGGGCGTCCCACAGTGCGATGGCTTGATATATTTGAGTGCAAAAATTATAAAAAGTGCTCGTAGCGTGATGAAACTTGGCACCGTGGATTTTCCGAATACTTTTCAGAAAAATATGAAGTTTCATCAAAATCGGCCACGCCAAAAGAAAAAATTTTGTTTAGGTCGGAATATATTGAAATTTTGCTTTGAGTTTAAAATTAATAAAATAAAAATTTCTGAAAATTTTATCAACGTCGAAGAAATCTATAATTATTTGTAGTCGGGACACACTAATGCTTAAACCTACAACCTAAGCACAACTGAATCAAATGTTCGCACAACTTCGCCAGAGTTCGTCGTTCAGCCACTGAATTGAATGAGGAACTCTATACAGCATTACGCAACATCCAACTCCACCATCCATATTTGTCCACAGACTGTCCCCCCCTTATAAGGTCATAACATAATTGTCCGGGTGCTGTTTATGGTCGATAACAACTTGTGTTATCTAATCGCAGCAACAAAAAACAACATCGGTAACGACAACAAAATAATTATCAAAATATAAATATTCACAAACGCCATACACTCAACGCAAATGCAACTTAATACCAATTTGGGCGGGGTGGGGTACAAAACAATGTCCGTTTCAATTCACTCTTTTTGGTTGGTTGCTCGGTTGCTTGGTGGTTGTTTGTATTTTGGGTTAAATGAGCGACTTTTTTGATAATCACAGTAAAAATTGCCGTTTTTTTTTGTTTGTTGCTGGCAGGTGATTAACCTGACAATTAGGTTATGCTCATACAGCTCGAACGAACATCCAAATAAATAAAGAAAAAAACGCTATCGCACATGTGTGTAAAGGTAAATATGAAAACAACACACACCCACACAGACACACACATACATTAAATTGTATCTCTTTTGTGTGCATATGTTTGTTTAAATTTGTAGCAGCAGTTCCAACAACACTTCGCCACAGTTACAATCCAGTTAGATCCACTGCCAACTGCATCTGGGTAATGACACAAAACATTTAAATTGATACAATTATTTGATAATAACAAAGTGCCACCAGAATGGCATCGAACGGTTGTATAGAGATGTGCGTAAGTATGCATGTGTACATACCTACACCTACTTGTATGTATGTGTTCTCATACATTTTTGAACAAATTAAAAATGCAACTGTTTGTCGTCGAATTGAACAGAAAACAAGTTGCACTTGCAAATAAAGAAAAACTAATTGTGTGTGAATCTAATTAGAAACAAGTAAAAATGGCGTTCAGTTCGGCCCAGGCGAACTTTATATACCCTCCACCATGAATTGCATTCCACAGAGGCTGTCGATGTTCGTAAAAGTGCAGTAGTATTACAGGCAAATATATATTTTTTAATATAGCCAAACCTAAACATATACAAATATTGAAAAAATAATTTTATGGATGAATATAATATTTTTTATTATTTCAAATCAAGCTTTTACGGGAAGGCTACCAATACGTGTACATATCGATATAATACTTCAAGTCAATTCAAAAATAAATATTCTTATATTTATATTTTCAAAAAGCTTAAATACCATACATATTAGTAGATAGTGGGTGCTACAGTTGATTGTATTTCCATTCAGTACAAATTTTGAAAATCCATTATCTCACGCACATAGTGCAAAATAACTTAACTTCATGATTCAACCAATTTTTGCCGTAAAAGTAAAAAGTACGAATTTGGAAAAATCTTTTTATTTTGCGTGTCTACACTGAAAAAATTGTTGCCTCTAAAATTTCAATCAGTAACAGTTAAAACTTTCATTAAATTTATTCCGTATATTTCAATCACAACTTCCACAGACAATATAAAAAACTGAATAAAACAGTGATCGGAACAATGAAAATGAATATTGTTTTCGTTTCATTTTTTTTCATTTCTTAGAAAGAAGTCGTAGTTAACGCGAGTTGTCAACAACTCAAATCGAAGACGCCTTTTAGAGTGTGGACTTAGTTCGGTGGAATATTTTGTTTATCAGCGCTTCTCATTTGTCATATGTGAACGCTGGTACTAATATGAACCCTGATTTAAGCCAAACCACAAACATACGCTGCGAAAGTTCTGACGAGATGGGGTAGTGCCCATCGAAATTGTGCAGTCATCTTTCAGCTGTAACAATAAAGGTTTCACTTGCCTTTTTGCTAATTTTGGGTTCTGCTGAAGACTTCAGACGAACTTCAGACCAATTCATTAAACATTTCAGAAAAATCAACGACTGCTGTAATCGAGTCAGCAACTTTTTTGATTGAATACTATCAAAAAAATCAACGACTGCTGTAATCGCATCAGCAACTTTTATGATTGAATATTTTCGAAAAAATCAATCACTGCTTTAATTCAATATATCATTATTTTGTAACTATTTTTTTCTCAATAACTCCAGCTATAATTTTAGTAATTGGTTTTATAATTTTCGTCATAACAGCAAAACTAAAGAAAAAAGTTATCAAATATACAATTTTCGTGATTGACACTGATTTCTATTTTTTTCTGTGTATGCAGTCAGAGTAATGTATATACCGAATTCCATGATTCTAGCTGGGGCTTATCTCTTTATGGTGCACGTTTTTGTTATAAGGAGAATACGCAGACAGATTGAAAAAATATGCTTAAATACTCTAAAATATTAGGGTTATTATGGGTGTTTTTAGCCCTTGTGAGGGAAAATTTTTTCCCTTTGGGCCGATTTCGTCCAGTATCAATCTCAACCGATCTACGACTACAAGATGCACTTATGGAAAATTTGGACGACCAAGCTCCTTTCGTTTACATGCTAGCGTGCTTTCAACGGACGAACTTGGCTAGATCGTCTTCGAATTTTACCACGACCCAGAATATATATACTTTATAGAGTCTCCGATGAATATTTCAAGGTGTTACAAACGGAATGACAAAGTGAATATACCCCCAGCCTAAGGTGGAGGGTATAAAAAAGAACGTGGGTCCATGAAGCATATGAGTACAATAAAATATATAATAAAAAACTTTATTGTATAGATCAATTCGTTAGGCTACTGGAAAAGTTAGAGAAATGAAACGTCTCAATTATTCAATTACTTATCAAACAAGTAAGTAAGCTTTAGTCGGTTAAACCGACTTATGGAAACCCTTACCCTCAGAGGAAGTTATAAGGAATTAAATTTAATGTAGGACAGGATAACTTGTGTGGAATATACTGAAAGTACGTGGCACATGGTCCCTGTTTTGACATATATAAAACAATTCTAAAACATAATCAAATATCAAGTCATCGAAGATTCCATGCACCAGTATAGAAGTTATAAAGGATTTTATATTACTTAGGATAGAAACAATTGTATGGTAGGTACAAGAAGGGGCGTGGCGTAAATATTTTTTATGTTTAAAGTGATAATAAAAATATTTTCAAATATCATATTACAAATGATTATGGATGTTATATCGGTTTTATGGTAACCAAAGTTTATGCCACTTTGTGTGGGAGGAACTGGAAGGGGCGTAGCAAAACCCGCCATATTTAGTACACAAAATATATATGGGTTTTAAATTAACATTGGAATATGTGCTATTTGTGTGGGAGGTACCAGAAGGGGCGTGCCAACTTCGCCCATCTTCGAAATTATACTAAGTTTGGGAAAAATAAATGGGTGCGCAAAGTTTGATTCGATTCCTTAGCTCCTTGCGAGAGTTATCGTGTACACCAGCCAGCCAGACAGACGGACGGACATGGCTCAAAGTCTTAAAAAGTCGTGAAACGGATTTGATCCAAACATACTTAGGGCATTAAGTCGCTCCTTCAATTCGTTACACTTTTTTGTCTGTCCCAAATGATATATTCCCTCCTACTCTGTAGAGTGAGGGTATAAAAATAGTGGAAGTACTTGGTCGCATCACACAATCCCGATTTACATATTTCCCACATTTGAGGTACTTCCAAAAGTTGACAATGTGTTAATATCTCATATCATTTTATGCAATAGCATTTTCAGTAGTGAACGGGAATGATTTTTTCGTATGGGGTCACAGAAATAAGGTGTCCGCTTTCCATATAATATTAATACAATTTTTTAATTTGTATACCGTCCACCTCCGTTTGTTACACCTTGAAATAATGACCTGAGGCCCTATAAAGTATATATATTCTTGATCGACATAACAATCAAAGACGATCTAGCCATGACCGCCCGTCCGTCCGTCTGTTGAAAATACACTAGCTTCTAAACGAAAGGAGCTAGGAATTTTCATAAATGCGTCTTATAATCGTAGATCGGTTTTGATTACAACTGGGTGAAATCGGTCAAAAGGAAAAAATTCTCTCACAAGGACTGAAAATATCCCGAATAACCCCTAATATTTAGAGTATTTAAGCATATTTTACAATATGTCTGCTTATAGTTACTTGATATTGGTTATGCGCATTCCCATTATAGCAAAAACGTGCACCATATAGTGATTCTTATTCTTAGGGGGTTTCATTCGTACTTTTAAAGGGTAAAATGGGAATAGAGAGAGAGATACAATTGCAAAAACAATTTCCAGTTATCCCACAAAAATAAAGTTTGGATTGTTTAATGATGATTTGCAAAATATTTCGTGAGCTAAACGCTCCTGAAAATACACCTAAAAATCATGTTTTTCCCGTGTTTTTTTTGAATTGCATTTTTATAATTTTTTTCCTGAAATAATA
Source organism: Polietes domitor (assembly GCA_947397865.1). Taxonomy (NCBI): domain Eukaryota; kingdom Metazoa; phylum Arthropoda; class Insecta; order Diptera; family Muscidae; genus Polietes; species Polietes domitor. Next base: position 76,181,445 of record OX377619.1, on the reverse strand, counting down.
GACCCTTGAAAACACTTTAAATATAAATTTTGATTATTGACATAGAGTAACTTATTGGTCGAATTATTGAACTTTTCTAGAATTTTTTTTTGTGTTTTTTCATACTTTTAAAGTGTAACATGGGAATAGGGGGATAAAAATGGTACCAATGAAACAGCCGCAGCTTAAAATATACCAACTATCAGTCTCTTTGAAGATTGACTTGAAGTATTATTTCGATATATGTATATTTGGGTCGCGGTCCATACAATTGCAAAAACAATTTCCAGTCATCCCACGAAAATAAAGTTTGGATTGTTTAATGATGATTTGCAAAATATTTCGTGAGCTAATCGCTCCTGAAAATACACCTAAAAATCATGTTTTTCCAGTGTAATTTTTTTTGAATTGCATTTTTATATTTTTTCTGAAATAATAGACTCTTGAAAACACTTTAATATAAATTTAATAAAAATAAAAATTTAAATAAAAATATAAATTTTGATTATTGAGTTAGAGTAACTTATTGGTCGAATTATTGGACTTTTCTAGAAAATTTCTTGTGTTTTTTCATAGACCGAACTTATCCCCGATTTTACTTGTTTTGCCTCCTCTAATCGAATCCGTTGTCAGAACTCTGTTATTATTTTGCTACACAGTGTTATTCAGCTTTAATTTTTTAATTATTTAATTTGTTTTGCGGCACACGAGCCAATGCATATGACTTTCCTTGGTTGCGAGGAATATAACCTTGGATCTACTAGCCAAATGAAATAAATAACTAAATAATATGTTATTGTTATTAAATTATTTCACAATTTATTAAAATTTATAAAGTCAAAAAGGTTAAACATCTTTTACTTGCCCACCTCTAGCCCATCCCTGAAAACACTTTCTCTATTGTTTGGCGAACAACAACAAAAACATCAAATAGACCATGTATTTCCGCACGGATATGCGCAACTCCTCCCTAACTTCTAATAATGTTTTCGGATGATAAAGAAAATAAGTAATCTACCCCCTGGGGAAAGGCTAAAGCAGCATAACATTGTAAACTTTTGTTGCGGAATTCAAAAACGTTTTTTTTCTCTCTAATTTGCTTTCTTTTTTGCCCGTTTTGTTTATAAATAATTGCTTTAGAAAACAATTACCCGCAAGCGATGGCGTAAGACATGATTTAGCGGGGTGGGGGGTCGCGAGAGCGGTACAAGAGGTGCAAGGCATATGTGGAAATGGTGACAGGAATATCCGACGATAGCAGAGGTAATTTATTTACATCGCTTATCTTCTATTTACTTTGTTTAAATACAGCAAATCAATAAGAATCAATTATGATGGGTCGTGGAAGTGTCGTTCGACACATACACATATGTATGTTATGGCATAGATAAGTTTCAGTTGTTTGTGTTATCGCCTTGAATAAAAAAACACACCGGTTATTTAATGCAGAACCTGGAAGAGTTCAAAGTCACGTCCAACATGTACATTAGGATGGGTCACGAAAATCAATTGCAGCAGAAATGAAGATTGTTTTGTATTGATGATAATCTGCAAAATATTTCGTCGCTGGGTCAAGCCATCTGTGAGCTAAACGCTCCTGAAAACACCTTTAATAATCATGTTTACTCGTTGCATTTTGGCCCAACATTTTTGTCTGAATTAATAGACCCTTGGAAGTTGGTCGGTAATATTTTTGGTTTAACAAGGTGGCAGCTAAAAACTCATATTTCTTGGAAACATTTTGTACGAGGTGTTATGAAAAATAACTAAATAATAAAGGAATCAATACCTTTCGAATGATACCTAAATGATGAATATTGGACTAAAAATGACGTCACTGGCTCCATGTTTGTGAAATAATTTAATACAGGAGATGGATTTTAAGTCCTAAAATGTTCAAATTCTTTTTACAAAAATGAGCGTTGCGGCGTCAATTTCCTTCCGATGTTCATCATTTAAGCATCATTCGATAGGTATTGAATGCCGCTAGTTATATTTAAATTGTCACTATGAAAAACCACAGAAAAATCTATAAAGGTCCAATAATTCGCCCAATATCTTACTCTAAGACAAGAATCAAAATTTATATTTAAAGTGCTTTCAAAGGTCTATTATTTTTTCGGAAATAAAAGTCGATAAAAATTCTGCACAAAAAAAATACAAGGCAAAAACATAATTTTTAGGGGAATTTTTAGGAGCGTTTATCTCACAGACGACTTGATCTAGGAACGAAATATTTTGCAAATCATCATTAAAGAATCTAAACTTTATTTTCGTGGGGTGACTGGGAAGTGTTTTTCCATTTGTATGGACCGCGACCCAGGCTGATGTACATAATATCATATCCGTAAAGTGCTCTAGGAATACTTGTCACAGAGAAGTTGTTCATGAAATGTGAAATTATTGTAGCCCCTCGTATATACATACATACTTTTAGACATCTGTATGTGTTTTGAAATACATCGCTGTTTTTACAATTGTAAAAAATCATATCCATTATAATTGCTACAATTGAATAGAGTCAATATTTATCATCGCTGTCATCACTCTAAACAACTATTGGCCGGACAACAGCAACACCTTTTACCAGACAATTGAATGTGACTCACCCACCGCCCCGGCGGTGATTACTGCTCGGTGGCAACCTTACATTCACACTGGTATAATGAAATTCATTCATGAATCATGGCCAACATTCCGTCGTCGTCGTGTGCACGGAATACGCCTGAAATGCAAACGTTTGCTGTTGTTGCCGTTGAATTGACGGAACTGCGCTAAACACAAAGAAACGGGGGAAAAAAGAAAACGGCATCAAAAGAGAAGTAGAATTGCAATAAAAAGCACGTTCTTTTTCTTTACAACTTTCTTTTTTTGTTGTTTAGTTCCATTTTATTATTATTATTATTTACTGTTTACATCCACTCATCTGTTGTTGTCGTTGTGTTGTTGCCATATTGTTGCTGTTGTCCACTTGTTGCCGTATGGTTTATGGCTGCAGCGTTGTCGCATGGTTCTGATGTTGACGATGATAATGGCGTGGAATTGTAGATTTACCGTTAACAAGCCATATTGAGTGTTTTCCTCCGCTCCGTTCCGCGTTTCCATGCCTTTTGTTGCACTCGTCGTTCTGTTGTGTTCTGTTGTGCTTTTTTTGTCGCAGCCAAACCTTGTCACCAAAACCTAATTCCAAGCCATGTCTCCGCCAAACACGATAAATGGTTAAATGGGGATGCATGCGGCACGAACGAAGACAAAACTCTACGTGCCACCAAATAATTCGTCATTATGGCATGGCAACCATTACCTCAATATAGCGGCGCGGCGCGGCGCAACGCGTTTTACCACCACTAACTCACTAAGTACTAGAGTTAGCGGCAAGAATGGAATGTGTGGTGTTGGTGGATGGGGATTTGTCACTGCCACTTACTTACAAGAACTCCATAAAAGCCAAGTGGGGGGGGGAGCTATAGCCGTTATTTCTGTCTTTTGAGTAAAATCTTCAAAATATGTTTTATTATCTGCTTATAACTTGTTTGTTTGTTTGTCTTTCGTCGTTATTTGTTGTAGCAACAAATATAAAAAAGTTTTTTTTTTATGAGCACTGACACCCATCCATCCAAGTTCCAGGCTTCGCTCCATTCCAATGGAAGTCATGAATGCTGTTGAATTTCTAATGAAATAACAGGCAGCCAGATTTGATTACATTACGGGGAGGCCAGCCAGTGGTAGTTTCCATCAAAGGACAATGTGTAGCAGGAAATGGACTCTTTTTTTGCTGAATGACTATACTCAGCTTAGATTCTAAATTAAAATTGTGAAATGCAACTCCAGCTGAAGATAATATTTCACGCCATATATGGCGGAGTAAAAATTCAAATATATGTAATAAAGTGATGAAATGGGCCACAACAAATGCTGGCTGTATAAGCATTCCATGCAGCATCCTATTACAATTTGGCAAAAACACGTTCAACATGCATTGTTTGCATTCAGGCAAAATGTGGAGTCAGCACATTGCTCTCGCAGTAAACTAGAAATATATTCGCAAAAACATTTCTGGGAAGAAGATCGCAAAGCAAAGAATATGAAACACGCTGATGGGAGATGCTGTTTGAAACAGACTGTACCATTGAATAATTGAATAAAAGGAAAAAAATCGGTCTGGATATATTGAAATTGTAAATTAAAAAAAAAAACGATTTTTTTTATTATTTTTACAACATTTGAAGAAAAAAGTCAAGATAATATTGTAACCAAGTGAAAACAAAGGTCTACATGTTATAAATAATTCGCTTAGTTATCGAGTTATTAGAGGTTAAAATTTTGGAAAAATTTTCAAAAAATGTGTAAAATGTGGTTAAATTGAAAAAAAAGAAAATTAAAAATTTCGATAACTATTTATTCGAGTTATCGAAAAATATAAATTTAAAAAATTGATTTTTATTTAAATTTTTTTTTATTTTTAGAACATTTGAAGCGAAAAAATCAAGTAAAAATTCTCGATAACTTTTGAGTTATCGAAACCAAAAATATCGGAAAAGCTGGCTTGAATAATTGAATGACAAGAGTATGATATTCAAAGCTCCAAACTCAGTTTTTTTGGAAAGAAGACTTCAAAATCAGAATTAAAGTTGGTTAATGTCGATCGTTATTAGAGGTTAAAGTTTTGGAAAAATCGAAAAAATGTGTAAAAATGTGGTTAAATTAAAAAAAAAGAAAATTAAAAATTTCGATAACTATTTGAGTTATCGAAAAATGTAAATTAAAAAATTGATTTTATTTTTAATTTTTATTATTTTTAGAACATTTGAAACGAAAAAATCAGGTGAAAATTCTCGATAACTTTTGAATAATCGAAACTAAAAAATATCGGAAAAGCTGAATAATTGAATGACAAGAGTATGATATTCGAAGCCCAAAACTCAGTTTTTTTGGAAAGACCTCAAAATCAGTATTAAAGATGGTTAATGTCGATCGGTAACTGGCTCAGTTATCGGAGTTTAGAAAAATCTGAATCTGATTTTTTGTACAAAATGTCAAAATAAAAAAAAACGAAAAAATAACTATTTTAGTTGTCGAAAATGTAAATTAAAAAATTAGATTTTTTGTAATTTTTTCTTATTTTTGGAACATTTGAAGAAAAAAGCGAAAAACGGGAAAATATTCTCGATAACTTTTATATAAATATCGGAAAAGTTGATTTTGAATAATTGAATTGCAAGAGTGGTATTCGAAGTCCCAAGATCAGAAGAAGACCTAATAATAAGAATGAAAAATGGTTAATGTTGATCGATAACTGCCTTAGCAAACGAAGGTTAAGGAAATCTGAAAAAATGCTCTTTGAGCAAAATGTCAAAATGAAAAAATGGAAAAAATAAAATATTTCAATAACTATCTTAGTTATCGAAATTGTAAATTAAAAACATGTTTTTTATTATTTTTAATTCGTCTGAAAAAACGAAAAATTCGGACAAAACTTCCTGATAAATTTCGAGTTATCGAAACCAACTAATATCGGAAAAGCTGATTTTGAATAATTGAATGGCCATAGTGATAGTTCAAAGTCCCAAGATCAGAATATATTTTTGAACAGAATACAGCAGAATAAGACCGAAAAATTGGCAATCTTGATCGATAACTGCCTTAGTTATCGGTGATTAAAGTTTTGAAAAATCTGAAACAACTGATTTTTTGTGCAATATGTCAAAATGAAAAACGGAAAAAATAAAATATAATTTTTCGATAACTATCTTAGCTATCGAAGTTGTAAATTAAAACATGTTTTTTATTTTTTTCTTATTATTTTTAACTCATTTGAAAAAAGAAACGAAAAAAAATCAGATAAAAATTCCTGATAACTTTCGAGTTATCGAAACCAACAAATATCGGAAAAGCAGATTTTGAATAATTGAATGGCAAGAGTATGAATACATGTTTGGAAAAAAGGCCTAAAAATAAGAAAGAAAATTGGTGTACATATCGATCGATAACTGACTTAGTTATCGAGTTATCGGAGGTAAGTGTGTTTCGATAACTATCTTAGTTATTGAAATTGTATATTAAAAACATGTTTTTTTTAATTTTTTTTTATTTTTAACTCATTTTACTTTGAATAATTGAAGTCCCAAGATCAGAATATATTTTTTTGGAAAGAAGACCTCAAAATAAGAAAGAAAATTGGTGTACATGTCGATCGATAACTGACTTAGTTATCGAAGGTTAAAGTTTTGAAAAATAAGATTTTTTATACAAATTGAAAAAACAAACGAGAAAGAATAAAACAAACATTTTCGTTAACTTCTATAATTCAGAAAATTTTTATTAGTTTTAGCTCATTTGAAAAAAATACAAAAATCAGGTTCTCGACAACTTTCAAGTTATTGAAACCAAAAATATCGGAAAAGCGGACTTTAAATAAGTATTAATTGAATAAAATATAATAATGGAATGGCAAGCGTATTATATTCGAAACCCCAAAATCTAAATACATTTTTCGAAAGAGGATCTCAAAATGAGTTAACAAATTGTCTACATGTTAGCGATAACTCGAGTAGGTATCGGAGTTTTAAGTTCGAAAAAATTAAAAATGTGGTCAAAATGGAAAAAACGAAAAAAAAATGAATAAACAAACAATTTCGATAACTATTTATTTATCGAATTTGTAAATAAAACAATCGATATTTTTACTTTTAGATATTTTGAAAAAGCGAAAGAAAACTAAAAATTTCTCGATAACTTTTGAGTTATTTCGGATTTGCAAAATATTCCCAACATTTCAACCAGGTTTTCTCAAAAACTTGAGATCAAAAACGGCATTATTGAAACCAAAAATATCGGAAAAGCTGACTTTAAATAATTGATTAATTGAATAAAATTTAATAATTGAATGACAAGAGTATGATATTCGAGACCCCGACATCTAAATATATTTTTCGAAAGAGGATCTCAAAATGAGCACACAAATGATCTACATGTTAACGATAACTCGTGTAGGTATCGGAGTTTTAAGTTTGAAAAAAATAAAAAATGTGGTCAAAATAGAAAAAACAAAAGCTTTTTGTTAAGCTTTTTGTTAACTCGAGTAATTATCGGAGTTTTAGGTTTGAAAAAAATAAAAAATGTGGTCAAAATGAAAAAAGGAGTAGATAAAAAATTTCGACAACTATTTTTGAATTTTTTTATTATATTTTAGCTTTTTTTTGACAAAAAATACTAAAAATTTCTAGATAACTTTTGTTTTATTTTGGATTTACAAAATATTCCCAACATGCAACCAGGTTTCATCAAAAACTTGAGATTAAAAATGCATACTTTGGCAAACAAAGCCACAATTCTCAAAAGCCAAACAAATAAACAGAATGCAATAATTTCCAAATCAAAAAATATGTGATTCCTATATTATTATTATATTTGAAATTATATTTTTTTATAGTTTCCAGTCTGAGTATTGAAGTCTTTATTCTGCTCTTGCCTTTTGCTTAAATGAAAGTTGCAGCAACATATTCAAACAGAGTGATGCAAAATATAAAATGAAATTTAAATAAATAGCGTAGAAAAAAACTTAAACTTTATATTCGTTTATGTGGAAAAGTTTCCATCGTGGTACTTCATTTCGTATGCACTTTTAAAGGCATGTTGCACAAGAGCGTCGAAGTCATGTAACAAATTTGCGGGAAGCCAATGATAGAGATGATGATGCATCATGACGATGACGATGACGTCTGAGGCATAATAATATTTTCACAGCGGCAAAGAAGAAGTTGTTGATGATGAGGCTGGAGGTGTTGTTGCAAATGTAAATGTTGATGATGATGTTGCTGCCTGGCCTGGTGGTTTTCTTTCAATTAAAGATGGTCATGATGATGATCATGATGTCGATAATGATGTTGCCGCTGCTGCTGCCGCATGTGGCCTTTGGGTTCACTACAGTTCCTTGCCTAGCATCGTTGTTATTGTTGTTGCCTCATTTTCGTTTTCTTAAATTATTTAAATTTCTCTTTGCTTTTGAAGTTGATGCTGCCGCTGCTGCCGTTGTTATTGTTATTATTCATTCAGCGCATCATATATGCATACTCTAAGTACTATGCTCGTGGGTGCCTCTCTGTTGTTTAGCAGACATAATAAGTACTATTATAAGATACATATGAATATGGTTTATTATATTGCTCAGCCATTCCCTCATCATCATCATCGTCATTACCAACGCCGTTGCTTTCATCGCCCCGATGATACCCTTGGCTGGCTGTCGTCTGCCTAGTATTTCGCAGAGTAAGTACATGACTCGAAGGTATCTTTACATTGTCATGTACTAGTAGTATGTATAGACAGCCGAGAGTTGATGAGCCCAACCTTTGGCTATATCCTCACAGTCAAACACTCCGTATGTCCGTCCGCCCGCCCTCTTTCCATTTGTCTGCCCCTTCTGAAGTTGTATGTTGTCATCGTGTATGCAGCTGTGTGTGGAGTGCTAGATGTGAATTGTTTTAACAGATGCTTTAAAATAATAATATTATAAATTCAGGTATCACTTCAATTTGTCTAATTGCCTGAGTATACATACATGAATTTATTATAATAAATTTATGTGAAAGAAACATTCATTCATTCCATTCTATTCCATTCTAGTAGCAGCAACGAAATCATTCATATATCCGTACATCAAACGCCAGCTATGTTAATTTAATGAAGCTGCTGCCTTAACTCATTAGCAGCCGTATTAAGCCGTCGACGAAAGCACAACAAATGCTAAGGATAATTTAAGGCAAATATTATTCTAATAAATTTAAAGAATCCTCAAAGTCAATTAGAAGCGGCGCCGTGCATAGAAAGCATCTAATGCCAAAGTACTATACGGACATTGCGTGTGTGTTATGTTAGCTAACAGAGTTTATGTATGTTAGCAAGTTACTTGAAGGATACTGTAAACAATACTGGATTAATATGGCAACACCGACAGCTGGAGCACACACAACGGCAAGAGATAGATGCTCTGTGTCACACGATAGTAAATTATGAATAAAATTAAAATTGCTGTTGTGTTGTTCAGATACGACAAAAAACCCACAGGATTTTTTGTAAGTTATATCTCCAGTCTCCAGGAAAAAAATGTAAATGTAACAACCATCTGACCATAATCAACCCCACAACAAAGAACCCAAAATGCAAATTTTAATATTTGGTCATTAAAAAAAAACTTATATGTAACGACGTTTGTAGACTTTTGTGGCACAGTGTATTGTATGTTATATATATATATATATATTATATATTTTTTTCAATTTTATATTCTAAAATAGAAATTAAGCATTACTTAAAAAAGTGATAAAAAAATCAACTATTTACCATTACTATAACTAACACTGTTATCGAAAAGTTTATTTTATTTCTTCGTTTTGATATCCTCCACCTTAGGATGGGGGTATATTGACTTTGTCAAGTCGTTTGTAACACCTTTAAATATTCGTCGGAGACCCCATAAAGTATATATATTCTGTGTCGTGGTAAAATTCTAAGACGTTCTAGCCATGTCCGTCTAACAATCTGTCTGTTGAAAGCACGCTAGCTTCCGAACGAAAAGAGCCAGAAGGTTCCAATTTTCCCTAAATGTTTCTTATGGTTGCAGATTGATTGAGATCGACCCAGAGGGAAAATTTTCCCTAACAAAGACTGACAATACTACATTAAATATTTAGATTATTTAAGGATTTTTTTTGAAAATTTCTGCTTTTTATACACTTGAAATTTGTTGCGGACATTCCTCCAACACCAAAAAGTACAAAAATATTTCTCGGGTGAAATGGGACAAAAAGGGATAAAAATTCTACCAATGATACGACAACAGGTAGAAATATGAAATTCGATATATTCCCTATAACTACTTAAACACGCAAAATGGAGGGATTTGTCGAACTTCGTACTTTTAAAGGTTGAAATGGGAATAGAGGGATAAATATGGTACCAAACAAACTGCTGCACCTAGAATAATAAAATTCGGTGTACACATTCCTCTGTTGGCGTAGACACGTAAAATAATGGGATTTTTCGAAATTTATACTTTTAGGCAGAAACTGGGACAAAAGGGGATAAAAAGTGTACCAACCAAATGACATCAGCTAGAGTCATGCAATTCGGAGTATACATTCCTCTGACTGCGTAGACACGAAAAATAAAGAGGTTTTTCCA